>CM076572.1:530473021-531122096 GCA_034641835.2 Pinus albicaulis
TCTTAGCTGTAAATTAATTAAAATTTGATCATGGTATATGTGTGCACTTTGATATTATGTAATATTATTATGGTTCCATTTCATATGTTGTAATATTAGAAATTTAACAGAAATATTAAATATTGCATGAAATAAATAATAACTTTTCATTTTAATTTTTTTCTTACAAAACACGGGTTTTTGAGAAGACCCAGTTGATCATGAGATTGATATATATTAGGTTGGGTCTCATTCAGAAATTCAAGGCATTGATGATGAGGTAGGAGGACACCGAGGTAGACGACCATGATGACGACATTGATGATGATCATGATGCTAATGATCATGATAGACATGATGATGATGATGATGATGATGATGATCAATTTGTTGGTAGTAGATAGTAACATTGATCATATACACTACAACATGGATCATTGTTGATAAATTTTTATGATGCCTCTTTTCATGTTTATTATCATATGTATCATTTTCATGTGTAGTACCATATTGGGTTGTATCATTTTTACATGTACCATTTTGAATTATATATTTGGGCATCTATTATTTGGGCGTGCATTATATGTAGTTGATCACAGACCAACTATTTTTTTCATTAATAATATAAAAATATTGGTTATAGTTAAAAAAAAGTATCTTGTTATTTTATTCCAATGTTGTGGTGTGGTCTATAACTATAATAAACCTAAAAGAGCTCTACTCTGGAAATCTCTATGATTTCAATACGGGCTTGCATTATGTGTATTGGTCACGACCAACAATTTTGATTATTAATAATATTAAAGTACCAATTATAGTTATGTTGTGGTGTGGTCTGTAACTATGTGATGTTGTTAGTTTGTATGGATTTCCATTTCCCTAAAAATTATTTATAAATGGAATGTTATAAATTATTTCAAATGCAATATGAATTACTCTATAATTATATAATTTATTTAAGGGGCATGATATACTTAACTAATTTAATTGAAATAGAAAATATTAAATTAATAAATGGAAGCTATAAATGAAGCATCATGAGTTGTTAAAATGGAGGAAAGATGTGGCTCTAATGTGGAAGTAAAATTCAACATTAAATTAGAAGCCATACTTGGAGCTATTAATGGCTCTAAATAGGAAGCTAAATCGGTTGCTTAACAACAATAAAAATTGGAGACTAATTAAGAAGTAAATGCCAACGCTAAAAGCAAAACCTAGACCTAAAAAAGAAGAGACCCCATGCACTAAATAGGAAGAAAACCATGAGGCTAACAACGAAGTAAATTTAAAAGGAAGAAAAAAAGGAAGCAACAATGGAAGCCAAACTAGAAGCACACCACAAGCAATCCTGGAAGAAAAACTTGGAATTACCTAAGAAGCAAAAAAAGAAACAATTTAGGTAGAAAACAAAGAAGTAATAATGGAAGAAATACTAGCAACCAAACTTGGCATTACCTGAGAAGAAAAAACATAAGAAATTTAGGTAAGGAACAAAGTAGTAATGGAAAAAATATTAAAAGTGATGCCATATTGGAATAAAAAATTGAAACAAAAAATGACGTTATAATGGAAGCATACCTTGGCATAAATTAGGAAGCCAAAAAAGAAGCTATTTTTGATGCCATATAAGAAGGAAAACAAGAAGCATAATTGAGATCAAAACTAGAAGTACAAATGGATTCAACAATGGAAGCAAGAACAAAAGAAAATTTTCTCGGTGTTAAACCCGACAGTATTTTTGGTACTATTTTTTACTCTATTTCTAGCAGCAAGTGAGAAAACATTATAGCATCGGGTTTTGTGCCTCCAATTGAACCCAATTCGGAGGCTCAAATACATTGATTTTCAGTGTTATTTCTGGTGCTAATGGATTTTTTTGTTGTAGTGAAGACCGCATACAACACCAACTGGAGGTTTTCAAAATTTTGAAGGACAACTTAGTTATGGCACAAAATAGGATGAAAAGAAGAAGAAGATCAACATCACAGTGAAAGGAAATTTGAAGAGGGTATTGGATATTTGTGAAACTACAACCATATAAACATATTCCCTCAATAAACAAAAGAAGGAAAATAAATTAGATCTAAGTTATTATGGAACCTATAAGGTGTTGCGCAAGATTGGAAGTATGGCTTACAAATTGGAGTTCCCTCCATTTTCACATACATGCATCCAGTCTTTCATGTTTCTTGCTTAAAGAAGGTAATCAGTGATAATATTCAAATCCAAACTATTCTACCAAAGATTAATGAATAAGGGAAAATAATACTAGAACCAAAAATAATTTTGGAAATAAGGACTAAAAATCTGAGAAATTGAGAAATTATTGAGTACCTCATGAAATTGAATAACCAACTAGTAGAAGAGGTGGCATGGGAAGATAAGTTGTTCATGCATAAACACCCACAAATAGTCAAGTTTGGAGGGAACCACTTATTTGAAGGGGAGGGGTATGTTAAGCCCTATATAATCCCCATGTTAACCCAAAAACCCCTTACTAAGCCCTAGATATCAAGTGATTGCATTTCTTATGTTGTTATGTAGGCTAGAACACTTCATAGTCCCATTTTATTATAATCCTACACTTTATCTCTTATACACACGCTCACACACTAAGGAGACCTAGTCTTAGATCATCAAATATTGTCATGTTCATTGTATTTATTGTAAAAGGTTATTTTCCCCTCAAAGAGGACTATACTTATTGATTTCTTGTTATTTTTAATGTGCAAGGGTCATAAAATTATAGGTTCATATTGGAATATCAAGGAGCATCATTTTATATAGGGAAACCATATTTCTTAGTGCATTTTGGACTACATGATGGGAGAATATGAACATAAAGTGGAATATTTATAAAGCATTCCATCCACAAATAGATGGGCAAGAAAAAATAGTCAACAAGACTTTGGTGCAATCTTAGAGGGGATACAAGTAAAATAATATGAATATGAATGATAAAAACCTAATATATATAAAACATTAATATAAAAAATTAATCCACACTTCTACTAGTAAGTCCCCTTTTGAAACTCTTTTTTGGACCTTTTCCACCTTCACCATTTTATTTTACATGTGGACAACAAGGAGAAGTGGAGACAAATTAAAAGTATAAAAATATTGTTCAAAAGTTTAGGAATCAATTTAAAAGTATAAAGGATGGTAAATAAACCATAGGAAAAATATGAGGCTAGGCATGATCAACCTAAAGAACGGAATTCAATTAGAGTTGGTGGCATTGGAGGTGTTAGGGTCCTATAATTTATAGTATCACAAGGTGATTGAATATTTTCTCTTAGTCATATGAAATTGTAAATAATATTGCATGTTGCATATGATTTCCAAAAAAAATATAAATAAATAAAAAATGATGAAAAGAGGGTATTTGAAAAGAAAAAGAAAAACAGGAAAAGAATAAAAAATTATGATGAAAGAACCTTGTGAAAAAACAAAAAATAGAACTAAAAGTGATACAAATTTAAATTCCCCTACTTGATAGAGAGTTTGATTCTCTAGGAATAAATTGAATGTTGTGTGCATCTTCTTTAAAATGCCACAACCACAAGTCATTGTTTAGATCATACAGTGTAATCATGATCAAACATGTTTCAATTTATGTTAATTAGATTAGTGAATAAGTTAGCCAAACTGTGTAATCTTGGCTAATGTTATTTAGGTAGATGAATAAGTTGTTTCAATTGGTTAAGCCGAATCAAAGAAAAAAATTGATAAATAGGATTAGATTAGGTGTTTTTCCATTCAAATAAAATAAAATAGGGTTTGCACATCTAAATGCACCCTTGATTGGTCAGACTTAGTCTTAGGATTAGGAGAAAATTTAGTTAAAAAGGTTCAAAGGGGTAAAATAGGTTTATTTTACATTATGTGGCATTTTATCCTAAGTTTAGGCTTGCCAAATGTTTTTATCATAATTCTGGAGGCATTATTTATTTTAGCCACGTTTTCCACCCATATAATAAGGTTAGAAAACAACAAAAAGGAGTTATGTCGTATCTGGTTAAATTGTGCGCTCATATCAGCTGTCTGATCATCGCCTCGTCAAATCAACGACCGACAGTGCTTTTCGCACCCGCCTCCCCATCCTACCTTTATCAGTGGCGGAGGGGTCCAAAAAGCGATTTTCTCCTCATCATTCCCACCCCTAAATGTCAATCACGCATCATTTTTCACCCCCCCCCCCCCCTCACAAACTACTTACCGCTTCGACCCCCCTCCGAAATTCGCTAACCCTATGTCTTTTCCCACCATCTCTTCCCGTGTGATCCCCTCCACTCCTATCTTGACACCTAGCCATGCTTGTTACTCATTTATTGTTCTCTAGGATAACTTTTTGAATTCAATAACGGCCCCGCGTCTCCAATGGGACAATGTCACCACCATAAAACCCCCTATGCGCACCATTCTCACTCCCTTTACTCATAGATTGCTCACCATTATTTTCAAAAATTGTGCTAATACAGTAAGCTTCCATAACCGACAAAGAAACCAGTCGAGCACAAGAAAAATACATTGTTCCCACCCATAGACGACTGCCAGCAAATCCCTGGTAATCTCCCACTGCCATTTTTCCTTTTCCTACAATTTGAATATTCAACATGCCTCCTAAGAAGAAAAATAATGATGATCCAATCAACCCAATGCTCCCTCCCACAGGCTATGTTGACCATATTCCTCTTGCTGACAAGGATTATAAAATCACAGAGACCAAATGTAAATTTGATCTCTTTGAGTTATATTTCAGGTTTGAAGACAATTTCATTGATGAAACTAATCAAACTAGGATCCTGTTTTACCCTTTACATTTTTCCTCGGACTTATCATTTACCTAATTTCATTAGAAAGTGGCATGCCTACTATTTACCCAACTAGAGAGTTGTTGTAGCCCCAAGTGGGGAATTTTTTCTCACCACCACCCCTGAAACCATAAATAAGATGATGTAGGTCCCCCAGATAGAATCTAGCACCCCTTTTTCAGTAGAAGCTTTCAATGACTTGTACCAAAAATTATATTTCTCGAAGAGGGCCGAAATTTTCGAGATTTTTCTACCTGAAAATGCCCTATTGCCCAAGAAGAATCCACCTTATGTTGCATCCATGTTTCTTGACTAAGCCAAGTAAATTATTTTTGTTCTTTCATGTCTGTTAGGATATTATTTTGATGAATGGGTAGATGAGCCAATATTAGGTTTTCTGTCAATTTTCTCTACTGATCAAAATCCCTCTGTTGTGTTTAATTTTAGTCAATTTATTACTGGAAATATACATACACAATTCCTAAGGTTACCAACTGAAGGAATTTTCAAGTATGCCTCCATTCTTGCCTACATGTTCATATATTATTAGGCAGACAGGTTCCCATGCTCATTGTAGAAGTTAGATGAAGAAGGAAACCCACAGTCAGTGATTTTATGGACTTCTTTGGTGAGGAAAGATTCAGATGAGTACGCCTTCAAACATTACATAGTGTAGTTCATTCATGCACTCATGAGTCTATGACCAGCAACACAGAGCCAAGAATCAATGATGAGATTAAGAATATTTTGCATTTAACTGAGAAAGCCAAAACAAGAGATTGGTACCTCTATCAGAAGTACACAAAAATAAGAGTGTATGGGTGTGACCTTCCACCATAAAAACTACCAAAATACCACCCAGTGAGAGTATTTTCTCTTGAAAACATAAGACAAATGATTAATTCTAATGAAATACATTTTGTTTCAGCCAAAAAGAAGTATCAGTTCAGAATAAAGACACTGGTTGGTCCCTTTATTTGTAACAGCAAGGCAGATGGTGAAGAAGCAGATAAGCTCTTGAAACAAATGTATTTCACTTTGAGCTTCACATTGTCTTATGACCCATTTGGCCTAGTTTCCAAGCTAAGGGTGGAACCAAAAACCACTCCCTATATGCACACACAGAGGCTAGAGATTGAAAGGCACATGAATCAGTTGGAATGGGAAGAGAACACCTTACAAGAAGCAGAGGAGAAACTCATGTCCACCTCTACTTCATAGAATCCTACTCCTTAGGAGAAGACAAATAAGAGACAAAGAGAGGAAGGATCCACTTTAGTTGCATGGAGCTTAGTAAAGGAATTCAAGATAATCTACAGAAAGAGAACTAAAAGGAGTCCTAACACAAATTTGGAAAAAGAAGCAGAAAAACAATCCACCATAGTCATCAGAGATCCACTTTCTTCTTCAAAAACAGGTAGAAAATTCAAAGGATCCCCAACAACATCATAAGTGTCACAAGGCCATTAGGACCCAACCTAAACATATGGGCTAATTCAGGGAGATAAAGATAAACGTATTTTTGACAAATACAAAGAGATAAAGCTCAAGAACGAGATCCTTAACGGCAACACCCACACTCAATTCTAGAAACAAACTTCCAGTGCTCAAAGCAGGCTTCTATTAGCCTTTGATACAGAGAAGGGAAGAATACAAATGGGATTCCTACAAACTCAGATTCCTTATCCACAGACAATTGTTGACTACAAGAAGACATCCTTTGAATTTGATACAAAGGATATTCTTCCCATCGATCAAATGGAGATGCATAAGAAAAAATGAGAAATGATTTTATCCACTTTGACTAACACTTATATGAATGTTTCAATGTTGCATGTATCCCTTAATAATGTTCAATCTCAGATGAAAATTGAAAGGATTTCATCTCTTGCAAAGGACACTAGAATGAAGTCATTAGAAGAACTAGTCATAAATATGGGGTATAATCTAGAGAATGTCAAAGCAGCGGAAGAGTTAATCAAGAAGAAAAATGTTGATATTGCAGAAATTATAAAGTAGCTAAAGATTGTAGCAATTGATGACCCACAAAAAAAAAAATAGGAGAGTGAGAGAGTCATAAGGAAGACATGCTCAAGTTGATCATGGAGCAGAATGCACATATCATAAATATGAAGAAAAAGATGGATAAATGAATAAAAGAAAAGGAACAAAATGCACTGTTATCCATGGTTCCTTTGGATGTAGTGCCCCTCAAGAAATACCAACTACATTTACTTCAACATCAACAACACCTCCAGACAAGCCCACAGACGCTCCAAGCAAACTTACAAAATCAATGGAAGATATGTCAATACAAAATGAAGAAATCAAGAAGCTGCAGGGACAGATAAAGGCCTTACAAGAACAAAAGAACAAAAGTGAGGCCTCACACATGGCTAAGGCACAAAGGTCCCAAAGATTAATGGAAAGGATACAACAATTGGGAAAAGAGACAGGCATGGGCTAGACCTTGGCCCAAGAAAATAATAACATATGGACAAACATCCTTAACTCAATGAATGAAATTTGGCCTTCCATACAAATTAATTTTGAACAAAAGGAGCTGATACAGAAAGCTACAACAACCATTGAAGACATCAAAGAAAATTTTGATGATAAGCCCACTGAAGCCATTATTATTATCAAATTTCTGAATTATAATAATGAATATGACCTGGAGGAAGTGGGAATTGAAGAAAGAACTAAAACAATACTTGAGTTCAAGAACGTTTTGACCAAAAATAACCCCGTCTTACAGTTGAAAGAAAAATGTTAGGGGCTGGAAATTGGTGTAAATGGATTTGAAGTGATGAAAAAACATGGATTTCCTAGCTTATTTGTGATAAATGATAAATTGATCACTCAGGAGGACTACAACAAGAAATTGAAAGATGTGGCCAAGGAAAATTCCAAGTTTGCAAGTATAACGAGAAGCATAAAGGAAAAGTCATTCTTGAGGCAATAGAGAATGATTTAACCATATAGCATGAGGTAAATCACGCTTTTTTCATCAAGCCTATTTTTGCCAAGTACACTGAAGTAGATGAGATCTACAGGAGAGTGATTAAGTTGTCTATTCCGAATGAAGAAAGGTGGGATAAGTTATGTGAGTTAATAGATTGAGTGAGTAACTCTATCTTCAGTCAAAGGATCAACAACGCAGAAAGGATCAAAGTGACAAATCAACAACAACTTCCTTCAAATCAAGGCCAGCTTTCGAACAGTTCCAACTTTCCCTATTAGTTTTAATAAGAGATATAATTTGTTTTAGATTTTCCTAAAATATATCATGATCATTTATGACAGTACTTTTGTAAATAATTGCATAAATACTTCAAATTTCGAAGTATTGAGGGTTGATTTTTGCATTCCAGAAGCTATTGTACTTTTCCATTTGATGGGGTGATCAGTAATAAAAGGACTATTTCACAGGATTCATGGGTTGGATTATTTGGTGAAGTGTTTCTCTCACTATCTATGTGTTTATTTCTTTGTTTCCATACTTATGTGTTCTTAAATCCGAATTATTTTACATAAAGTTAATGAACAAAATTTGTTGAAAGATACACTCTGATTCTCATTGTAGATAATTTAAATGTTTTCCTCTGATATTAATTTAAAGAATCCTTAATTGGTATTTTTCTTAATTGAAACTATTTCATTTATTCTATTACACTTCATTTAAATCTGAAAGATCCAGTTAGTTCAACTACCTTGCCTTGTGAAAACCCTTTGAAAATCTGAGATAGATCCATGTTAAGTTGTAGAATCCATAGCCCAAAATAAGTCTAGGCATTTAATCAACCAAACAATTAAAAAAATCTCAAACAATCAAACGAACAATTGAGCATTCATAGCTAGCCTAAGATCATAAATTCAACAAAGTTAAATTTGACAGAGAGGTCCCTCTTTGAGTTTAGGAAGGCTAGATCCTAAACTCCAAAGTGGTTGTGTGGTTACCTCTATGGTTTCTTCCACAACCTTAGAAATTATAGAGTGATAACATAGTGGCAACCATACTAGGGAAGAACACATTGTGATCTTTCTACAAATTCATTTCCATGGTTAAAAAGGAACTTATTTCAGGAAAAATAATTATTTAATTTTCAAAAATAAATGTTCAGAGGTTGTGCACCTTTTTAACTAATAGTGTGTGTGTGTGTTTAAAATTTTTAGTTCTGGCTCCTAATATAATCTACACTAGATCTCATCCTCATCCAAAACTTGCTAAAATTGTAGATGACCCTAAAAAAGTGATTAGAAAAAGGAGTTTAGCTGAAAGTCAAGGAAGTAGTAGTCCCCCACCAAGAGAAAATTATCTTCTTGAGGGTTTTGTCACTTTAGAAGATATTGAGTTTGACATACCATTCGAACATAGTCTATTTAGAACTAAGTCTGAAATTTTTGTTGAAGAAACAATGTTTCACCAATCAGTTCTGCAACCCTTCACATCTGAAAGTCAAACTGTTGAACCAGAATTTGATCTGCAAATTCTCTAAAGCTTTGAAAAATTACATGAGGATCTAGTATCAGACCTTGGTCAAGCTATGCATGAATCCTACATTCAAAAATCTGTTGAAATCTATGCATTAACAATAGCATAATATTATGCTTCTTTTCAATTGGTTCATCCTACCTCAACTTGCCCTACTTCATCCATAATCACCACTACTTCTTGAATAACATCTTAGACAGTGCTTCAACCTAGAGTAGGAACTCCTACACCTACTCCACTCATATCCTCATCTATCGTTCATCCCCAAGTCCCAATAATGGCAGCAAGGTATGCTCCATTGGTTTTGGTTGCACCTTTTCACATTATGCCCCAGGAATATCAAAATAAAATCCCTCAATTTGATGGTACTAGACCCATCACTGCTCAACAACATGTTGAAAGAATAATTGACTTTTCTGCTCTTCAAGAAGTTGATGGGCATAATTTGTTGAAATATACACTTTGACTCTAGATGTGGATAATTTAAATGTTTTATTCTGATATTAAGTTAAATAATTCTTAACTTCTCTTTTTCTTAATTGAACCTATTTCATTTCTTCTGTCACACTTCATTTAAATTCGAAAGATCTAGTTAGTTCAGCTACCTTGCCCTGTGAAAACCCTTTGAAAATATGAGACAGATCCATGTTAAGTTGTAGACTCCATAGCCCAATGGAAGTATAGGCATTTAATCAACCAAACCAATTAAAACAAATCTCAAACAATCAAACAAACAATTGAGCATTAGCCTAAGATCATAAATACAACAAAGTTAAACCTGACAAAGAGATCCCTCTCTGAGTTTAGGAAAGATAGATCCACAAATCCACAGTGGTTTTGTGGTACCTCTGTGGTTTCTTCCACAACCTCGAAAATTATGGAGTGATAACATGAGGATATTCAACTAGAATAGTTCATCACAAAATATTGAAATGTTTACTATGAATGTTGATTCCTTTTGATCACATATTCCTTATTTATTAAGGATATGCTAAAATGGATTAGCTAAAATAAATATGAGTAAAATACACAAACCATCCACAATAGACACAAATGTTACTTTGGGAAACCCTTATGGGAGAAAACCCAACTTTAAAGTGAGACTACTCTGATCTCTTTTCTATCTTATGGAAAATGTGCGAGTACAAAAAATGAGATACCCTCTACAAAATTTCAAGGTATTTCACTCATATCTCAATAATTTTAGAGTGGAAAAATTAGAGAAATTAGCTTGCAAGGTCATTTTTACCAACAAGTCCTAGTTTGGAGAATTGCGGTCTGAAAAATTTTGGAGCCATTTTGAGGCACTAAATGATTCTTTTTGGGGTCAATTTTTATTATTATTTATCGTTAGGCACTAATATACAGTTTGATAATTTCCAATAAGGAAAAATTGTATCAAATGGAGTTCATATGAAAATGTAATGCATCCTACAAATTGACCTATTGTGTTGATCACCATGGGAGATGATGCCATGCCAATTTCCATTACTCATGCATATGGGGCTACCATGTGTGGATTTTAATACTCTATAAGGTTAAAAAATGTAACTCTAGTTGAGGGTTAAGGGATTCAAACCTTACCCCTCAGTGGTTATCGGGCTATGTTAAATACCAGGCCACTGGGAGGAGTAAGGGTTTCGTTCTATTCTACTTTATTTTGTTCCATAATTGAGTAGAGGAACTAGTAGTGGGAAGTTAGAGAGAAAAATAGAAGGGGTAAAGATTCTTTAGTAGCCTTATAGGCCACATGTCCTAAGAAACTCCACACAGAGTAGCCATTTCTTTACACTTTCACATTTTCCATACAAAATAAAAGTGAGTAAAGCGGTCTCACCTTATAATCGGATTTTATTCGAAAAAGGTTTCCTAGAGAAGAGTTTGTGTCTATTATGAATGTTGTGTGTATTTATTTTTTTCCTATATTTCTCACATTTTAGATAATTAATTTAAGCATAAAAACAATACATACCGAATCTAAGATCTAAAGGAATTAATACTCATGGTAAAGAATTTAATATCTTATTAGATATGTTGTGGTGAACTATTGTAGTTGAATATCCATTATAGTTTACAAATAAACCATTGTAAATAAATGTAATAAAAGTATCAATTATCTTATTGACAATAAAAGCACCATTTCTTCAACAAGACTATATTTTTTCCTTTACTATTATCATTACCATTACAATAATTATAGTGCACAACATGATATACATATCACTAAGTAATGTATGGATTTTTAAGCCTCAATGCATATCAAGATATGTCACACTAGTGTGTAATATATATTTTAGATCCCTCATTAGTATCACAATATGGTGCACCCATGCCCATTACTAATAGAAGTTTCCAAATGCATATCATTATTTGGCATCCTGATGATTATTGTTATTAGAAGTAACCTTGTGCTTTCAATATCTAAATTACATAATGCAGCTTCAAAAATATGTTGTATGTATCGAAGTTTAATGGAGATATTTAGAAGCCCTAGTGTATATATTTTCATAACGCATTAGTGCATGTTATATGTATTTTTTGCGCTAGCTTGCTCTACCAATATATGCACAATGAAAAAGAAATCTCTACCAAAAGCTCTAGCATCCCAAAATTTTTAGTTATAGTGAAAATCCATTAAAAACATTTATTCAAACATTTATTACTAATAATCAAGGTTCTAATATATATATATATATATATATATATATATATATATATATCCCAATCTTGTAGCACTGAAAAGATTCACAAAACCCTTTCCTAGAAGGTTTTGTCTTTGTAGTGTGTAACTACCCAATAGTCTCTTAGTACTTAGAATATTCTCAAAGTATAATTTATTAACTATTTCAATTTTTTTCAATAATTTTTATTTTCATAAATTTGATGGGGCATAAGGATGAGAGATTTCTATCTTACTTGAATCCTTGGTTTAATTTGTTGATGATGATCTTATGTTATGAAGTTGTTTGTGCCTACTTAAAGTTGCGTATTTACATTGAATATTCATAACCATTTATTATTATATGATGTATTGTGATTTCATTATTAGCAAGATAATTTTTATATGTTTCTTCATCTTGATTACTCATAGATGCCATTATGAGCATTGTTCAATTTCAACGATTTAATGAATATGTAGTAGCTAGGCTGATTATTTTCACTATTCTTTTTAATCGTTCATTGATTTTTTTATGATTATTTTTTTATGTGCGTAGATGATCATACTTTTTATAGATACATCATAGGTTAATATCATGTCAATTGGGTTGAGTCTTAGTGGTTGGGAGGATGATTGTTATCCTCCCCACTTAGGTTCAATTCCTACAAGTGACATGTTGAGCTCATAATGAGTATATTGTTGTAATTAATTTGAACCATATTATTGAATAACCTTGTTCCTTGAATATTCTAGGGTGTACCCTAGATGCCATCCTCGTAATAAGGGAATATAATCCAAGGTTTTCCCTAACCTTTGTAACCTGGACAATATAAAAATAAAACATAGGTTAAGATCAAGAATAACTCTTTGACCTTATATTTCTCAATGGATTGGTCCTTAAAGTTTGCATATATGGTGTGTGGTAGCTATGAATTTTGTACAATCTTAGATTGATCTAGTCATACACAATATTTGCAAAATCTAGTCATACACAATGTTTGCAACGAATCACCCTACACTAGTATTAGGGTTAAATTACCATTATTTCATTGTTTTTTTTTTACTAGTGGAATAAAAAACTAAGGTAGTCTCGTACTCATGTGACACGGTCCCATTTTGTTTGACACCATAAAAAAACACTACCTGCACCACACTTGCCCCTAAAGTAGACATGGGTTATTTCATAGTTTGTTTTTTTTACTAGTGGAATAAAAAACCAAGGTAGTCTCGTACTCATGTGACACGAGGCCCATTTTGTTTGACACCATAAAAAACACTACCTGCACCACACTTGCCCCTAAAGTAGACATAGGTTCATCCAAGGGATCAAACTAAGAACCTCATAATATTTTATATAACATATTTACATATTTTTCCAAGTAAACTACCCAAAAAACTACCATTATTTCATTATTACACCTAACTCACCCACACTCTTATTAAAATTCAATGATAATTCTTTTTTGAAATTCTCTTTTAAAATGAAAATCAATCTCACATTCCAACCCATATATTTAAAATCAAATTTGATTAAAATAAATATATCAACCACTCATTAATAATTAACAACCTAACACATAAAGATATCTGAACCGCATGAAAGACGACCTTAATAAAACATAATCACACTTCAAACATAATAATCATTTGATCATGTGCTCTTAGATCATCTCATTGTAGCGAAGATGACATTTGTCTAATTCCATGCTAAATAGTATTTTTTTACATTCCCAAATGTCCCTTGATATTAGAAAACTTTTAATTCAATTATTTTATGAAAAACCACATTAAAATTAACAAAAGTAAAGTGTATTTATAAAAAAAATTAACTATTTGCCAACTTTACTCATTAAAAACTTATTTAAAAACTTTCGACGGCATGTTTTCATATGCAGATGCAAGAAAAACATCACCATTAAGATTTTGCGACAACACTTTGGTAGGGACAAACTCAGTCGATCGAAGAAAATGTCATTATTAATTTAACGGTGACGTGTTGCAATAAGACTTTGGTGGGGACTGCCAACTCAGTTGATCGTAGAAAATGTCATTATTAACTTAATGGTGACGTGAAAGATTTTGCGATAAGACTTTAGTGGGGACTACCAAATCAGCCTATCAGAGAAAATGTTATTATTAATTTCATGGTGACGTGTTGCAGTAAGACTTTGGTGGGGACTACCAACTCAGTTGATCGTAGAAAATGTCATTATTAATTTAATGGTGACGTGAAAGATTTTGCGACTTAAGTGGGGACTACCAACTCAGCCCCTCGGAGAAAATGTCATTATTAATTTAATGGTGACATGGATTTTTTTAAAGTCCTAATTCATGTTTTTTGAAATTATCAAAATATAGTTTGTGGGTTCTAAAACTTTCAATGTGATTTTTAGGAAAAAAAAAGATTTTGTTAAACTTTTTTCACTTTGAAATTTGAAGTATGGTTTTCAATTTTTTAAATATACGTTAAAATATATAAATAAATTTGATCAATTATAAAAGTTTTAGATTATATCGTTCCAAGGGATAACTTGTTCAGTTCCAGTTGCTAACTATTAGTTGGATGGTCACCAGAAGCTCTTGGAGTTAGGGCGTGTTTGTAATGTCAATGGGTAAGATCCATTCTAGTTGATCTGCTTGTTTATGGGTAGATTTTTTGGGTTGATCTTTTTAAAATTGGATTTTTTTTTGGGTTGATCTGCTTTTTTATGGATTTTTTTTTATCTGTTTAGATTTAGATTTTCTAATAAATATATTGCGGATGAGTAGATCTCTTTAAATTAATTAATTTAAATTTAAATTAAAAAATATTTTAAATTATACAAATTTTTAAAAAGTTCAAAATAATTTTATTAAATTTCAAACTATATACATAAACAAATAAAGCATTTAAAAAAATATATAACAGTAAACATCATTTAAAAATTCCCAGGTAAATGCCATAAATGTTATATAACTAGTAAATATTTGATTGAAAATTGATTTTAAATTTAGTTAGAGTTTTTGTATTATTAGATAAGATTGATAAGTTTTAAATTATTTATTTAAATCTAAAGAATTATTATAATAATATTTTTTAAAATTTTAATAACATTTTAAATAAAAGTAATTTAAAAATTACAATTTTGTGTAGAATTTTTTTGAAATTCTGACAAGATTTTATTGAAATTTTTGAAAATCAATTTCATTAATTTAATTAAAAAAAAACCAATAATACATTAAAATCTCATTCATTCCTTTCAAATGAGTCACTCTTATCGAATATAATTCGTATTTTGTGGCAGTCCAGTTGACTGCTGGGCAAACATATTTGTTTATTTATTTCTTTGTGGCCCTGTTTACGGCAACCAATATTTCGGCTGCTATCTGCTCATTAATGCTGTGGCAAATACACTGCCCACCGTTAGTTTTAAATCTAACGGTGGGCAGTGTATCTGCCACCGCATTAATGGGCAGATAGCAGCCGAAATAAGGCTCGCCGTTGACCGGTGGTCAAACATAACTGTTAACTTCAATTTCCTTTAGTGCAATTGACCGGTGGTCAAGCATAATTGTTTACCTCTTTTTTTTTTTCTGACATCCATCGATAACCGTAGCTGAGATGCAAAAAAAATTGTTGTTACGTAGACGATTAATCTTATCAGAAAAAGTGAAATCGTCAGCGTTAGAAATATTAAGCTTGAGCATCATATTTTCCAAAAATCTATCGTAGTTCAAAATTCAGAATGGACGTGCCCGTTGTTTTTTTTTCTTTTTTTTAATGAAATTAATATAATTATTAAATAATTTATTTTATTATTAAATTTATTTGTCATACGGTGGTAAAACTAAGTAAATATAAAAAACTATCAAAATATTTCATATATATAAATAAAAAGAATTAATATTTAATTTAAACAAATATATATATATATTAAAAAAATTAATTATCTTATTTATATAAATTAAATGACTAAAGAATGTTTATAAATATTGAAACATTTGTTTAATAATACATCTAACATTTTTAAAATCTAAAAATCATTAAAATCAATTAAATTAGGGTAGGGCCCGGAAATTATATAAATTAAATGACTAATAGACACTCATAAACATCAATCCATAATAACCATCAAAAGACTTACTTTACAATACATTTTAAAGCTTAATAAAATTAAAAAAATCATAAAAACTAACTAAATTTTCCAAAGATAAAAACTAAAAACTAACTCAATTATAATTTTATTTTAAAATAATATAATTATAAAATAAAATAAAATATAGGTTAAACATGTAGGTTTTTTATTTTAAAATAATATTAATTATAAAATAAAATAAAATATAGGTTAAACATGTAGGTTTTAACCTTGTATAGCAAAGGAATTCTTAAAAAAAAAATAAACAAACAATAGCGAAGGAGCATAAAACATAAAACAGATATGCATAGAGATTTTTCCCCTAGATCCCAAATCAAGACTACAAGCTTGATTTTTCATTATATTCCTTTTAGTGTTATAACACATATATATACATGCATTCATAAGCCCCAATCCATTAACCCTGGATTAGAACATAATTGTAGTTCCCTTGACCGGATCTACAAAATACCAGGGGTAGAAAATGATCATGTCCCAAAACCATATGCATACCCATGCACAAAACCATATGTGGGTCCGCCCACCTAAAATAGGGTCCAAAAAAAATTTCCCAAGGCGCTACCCCCTACAAACCCCTGGATAGTGGGGGGCACCCCCCCACTATGCTAGATGCAACAAACAGGAGGGGTTATCCCCCCCGTGCATGTGACTATTCATGGAAAGAATATAACACACACCCAACATTTGCTGTTTTCTTTTCACAGGGGGGCACATCAAAGCTTAGTCATTAATCCAGATCTACAACACCCATTGTTTCTCTACACCAAGAGAATTTCTGAGTGCTCACAGACTTCGTTAATGCATCTGCAACATTCTTCAAAGTGTCCACCTTTACCAACAACACCTTTTTATCCTCAAACATATCTCTCACAAAGTGATATTGAACATCAATGTGCTTTGTCTTTGAATGATAAGCAAGGTTCTTAGCCAAGAAAAATGCACTTTTGCTATCAAATTCTAACCTTATAGCTTGCTACACCAACCCCATACTTGAACACAATCTCTGTAGCCAAACTGCTTCCTTGCTTGCATGAGTGGCTGCCATGTATTCTGCCTCTGTAGTTGAAAGAGTTACTACAGACTGTCTTTTACTCATCCAACTGACTGCACCACCAAATAGGCTAAACACATACCCACCTGTAGATCTTATTTGGTACAGATCTCTAGCCTAGTCTACATCAACAAAACCACGTATGTCTAAAACTCTGTCCAATCTTGGTCTTCCCTGGTAGCACAAGCCATGATCACTAGTGCCACGCAAATATCTTAAAACCCGCTTCACTATTGCCCAATGCTCCTTCCCTAGTTTTGACATAAACCTGCTCAATACTCCCACTACATGTACAATGTCTGGTCTAGTACAAATCATTGCATACATCAGGCTACCCACTGCACTTGCATATGGAACACGAGACATATCCTCCTCTTCTTCTTGTGTCTTGGGACTCTGTTCAACAGATAGATTTACACCTACAGGAATAGGAACCTTCACCGGTTTACTATCCTGCATATTGAACCTCTGCAATATTGTCTCGACATACTTCCTCTTTGCCTGATCTCTCTTAATTTCCATGCCCAAAATATAGTTTTCAAAACCAAGATCCTTCATGTCGAATTTGGAAAACAATTGGGTCTTCAAAGCTTGGGTAATTTCTTTGTCATTTCCAACCAACAACATATCATCCACATACAAGACCAAATAAATAACACGGTCACCAATTAATTTAAAATACACACAGTGATCCTCTTTGCTTCTGGTGAAGCCAAGTACCCGTATATAGGTATCAAATTTCTGATACCGCATCCTTTGTGACTGTTTTAACTCATACAGAGACTTTTTTAACCTGCATACTAGCTCTTTCTTACCCTTCACCGTAAAGCCTTCAAGTTGCTTCATGTAGATCTCCTATTCCATATCCCCATGAAGAAATGTTGTCTTCACATCCATCTGTTATAACTCAAAATTAGATGCAACATCAACAAATAAAAGTAATCTAATAGAAGTAACCTTGGAAACAGGAGAAAAAATATCACCAAAACCAATTCCCGACACTTAGGAATAACCTTGTTCTACCCACCGAGCTTTGTATTTCTCCACCTTGCCTTCTACATTCATATTCTTCTTAAACACCCATTTTCTCCCAATGGGCTTCCTTCTAGCCGACAAGGCCACCAAATCCCATGCCCCATTTTTGTGCAATGATGCCATTTTTTCAACCATGGCCTCCTTCCATAGTTTTCCATCCTCTGAATCCACTGCCTCCTTGATAGTTCTGGGATCATCAACAGTTATAGTTAAAGAAAAATTTGAACCGAAAGCAGTGTAGAAATTATACAATATGTATGTATATCTTGGATTCACCCGATCTAAAAATGTACAAAATTTAAACACTAAATCTCTTCTACAAATCTTTTGCAGAATTAAAAACACAATCGCTAATCACATGAACATGAAGAAAGATAAATCACCCACAACACAGATAATTTCCCGGGGAAAGCTTACAGCTAAAAACCCCACTATCTTCTATTGTATATTAAGCATGGATCATGAAACAAATACAATGTCTTTCTCTTCTCACAAGAGCCTCCAACGTTCAACTATCTGTCTCACACTTTCATATGCAAAATTGACCAACACATAGCCAATTCTCGGCCTCTAGACAACCTGCCTTGCTTGTGCAATCCCTGATGGTCAAGATCCCTAAAAGATAGGAATTATTGCCTGCCTTGACTGTGCAAGTATCATGGGCACTCCAATGGGTGTTTTCCTGCATGTGTGCAAGAAGATAATGTCACAACTGATAGTCAACTTCCCTTTCACCTAGAACTCAACTAGGTCTCCACTGGATCTGACATGCATGCAACTAATAATAGTAAATCCTCAGTTGCATGTGAGATCACTGCATGTGAATTAATTAATATTTAATTCACTTGATCTCTCACTACTTGTATGTTCAGTTACAACTAGCACAACTGAGTTTAACTCACTTAATTGAGTTTAACTATTTACAACTTGCATTAACTAATGCACCACTGCACTTCGAACTCTGTTACAACTAGAATTACTCTGCATGTCCCACCAACCAACCTCTAACTCAAAATCCACTAGCTAACTGATTTTGGAACTTTTAGTTAACTCATTCAAGTCCACATTGAGAATAAATTACAATTTAATGTCCATCTAAATTAAGGGATAATAAAAATAGACATGCACCCAAAATAACATTGTGGGCCCCACCCTATTTTGGGTGCTTAATGCATTAGGTGTGGGTGCTGAATCTTCTTGTTGAATCTCAATAAGCAAATGGAATATACCTTTATGGTTGCCTTCTTTCTCGAATTGATCTTCTCACAGCTAGAGTTTGTGGCTCTTCCTCTTCTGAATCTTGTTATGTTCTAGAGTCTGTTTCATCCTCCTTTAGCCCAAACTCTATCTTCTCAGGTTCCTTTGGTAGGACTTCATGTTTAACAACATCTTTCACCTCTCTAAACACCACATCTTGACTGTACACAAAATTCATTTTTTTTGGGTTCCAAAGCTTGTAACATTTTAAACCATCCTTATACCTAATAAAGATGCACCTTTCATATTTAGTATCCAACTTGGTCCTTTTCTCTTTTGGAACATGTACATATGCGTCACATCTAAGTACCCTCAGATGTGAAAGAGAGGGTTTCTTACCAGTCCATAGCTCATGTGGAGACTTATCCTCCAACACTGATGAAGGTGATCTGTTAACCAAGTAACATGCAGTCTCCACTGCCTCTGCACAGAATTCCCATCCTAACTCGGTACCACCGAGAATGATTCTTTCATTTTCCATCAACGTTCTGGTCATTCTTTCTACAAATCCATGTTACTGAGGTGTGTATGGAGTAGTCTTTTGCCGTGCTATACCACACTTCTTACAGAACTCTTCAAATTTCTTCTTGTGGAACTCTCCACCATTATATCTCCTCATCACTTTTATCTTCTTCTCTGTCTAGTTTTCCGCCAGAACCTTACATTCTTTAAATCTGTCAAATACTTCAGATTTTTTCCTCAAGAAATATATCCATGTATTCCTTGAGAAGTAATATATGAATGAAACATAGTACACAGACTTTCCTAGTGATGGAACCGACACAAGTCCAAACACATCAATATCTTGTTCGCCCTCTTAGAACCAAAAGGAAAACTCGCCCGATTTTGCTTCCCATATACGGAATGTTCACAGAAATCGAAATCCAGAGAGAACTTATACATACCTTCTACCATACCAATACCATGCAGTCTCCAAAGGCCATTCTCTCCAATATGTCCAAGCCTTTGATTACATAACATGGTCTTTTCTCCAGAGACTGCTAGGCTTTCCGCTCCACTTTTAGGAACCATAGAACCATTGCACCCATCAATAACAGTGCTACCCTAAAACTTGTACAGAGTTCCAATCCGAACTCCCTTCATTAATAACAGTGCTCCCCAAAGCATCTTGCAGGTATCTTTCTCAAACACTTTTTTTACACCTACATCATCCATCTTGCTTACAAAAATTAGATTTTTGGCCAATGTAGGAATTTGCAGAACACTAAGAACTGTTCGAATCATTCCACCTTGAAGCTTTAGCTTTAATTTTCCACGTTTGATGATTTTGGCCTTCCTATCATCCCCTAAGAAGACATCACCACCATCATACTTCTCATACTCGCAGAACCACTCCCTATGGGGAGTGAAGTGAAAGGATGCACCTACGTCAATCAACCATGCCTCTTGATCTACATGTGTATTTGATGAAGAAACCAAATATACATCCCCACCTTCATCTAAGGTGGTTTTTTCCTCTGCAAAAGGAGCATCATCAAATCCCTTTACTTTCTCAGGAGCTTTAGATCTGTATTTCTTTTTGAAGTGCCCTTGATTTCCACATTTCCAGCACACCTTTACAGTCTTTCTTGGAGATTTAGATCTCCCATTCAAAAAATTATTGTTGTTTTTGTTCTGGGATCTTCCTCGTACAGATAAGACATCTCCATTCTGGCCCACCATATTTCTCCGTCTCATTTCCTCCGACAGCAAGGCTGAGACAATTTCATCAAAATTTAAGGTAGATGTATTGCTACCTATTGCAACAACCAGACTATCCCACAAATCTGGTAGAGAACACAAAAAACTGATGCACTTATCTTCATCTGAGATTTTAATATCAATACATGACAATTGATTTACCACAGTTTTGAAGGCATTCAGATGCCCTGTCACCGAGTGTCCATCCTTCATCCTCAGGTTATACAAATTTTTCTTTGCTTTGACCTCAGTCCAACCGGTCGCTACGACCCCTTCCTTTGCTTCAGTTCCACAACAACCTTAATAGGATCCCACCCTTGTTGCGAAAGAATCTAGTGATGGGGGCAAAGCCAAAAATAAGGGACCAACTGATGCACTTATCTTCATCTGAGATTTTAATATCAATACATGAAAACTAATTTACCACAATATTGAAGGCGTTCAGATGCTCTGTCATCGAGTGTCCATCCTTCATCCTCAGGCTATACAAATTTTTCTTTGCTTTGACCTTGGTCCAACCAGTCGCTACGACCACTTCCTTTGCTTCAGTTCCACAACAACCTTAATAGGATCCCACCCTTGTTGCAAAAGCATCTAGTGATGGGGGCAAAGCCAAAAATAAGGGACCAACTGATGCACTTATCTTCGTCTGAGATTTTAATATCAATACATGACAACTGATTTACCACAATATTGAAGGCGTTCAGATGCTTTGTCACCGAGTGTCCATCCTTCATCCTCAGGCTATACAAATTTTTCTTTTCTTTGACCCCAGTCCAACTGGTCGCTACGACCCCTTCCTTTGCTTCAGTTCCACAACAACCTTAATAGGATCCCACCCCTGTTGTGAAAGCATCTGGTGATGGGGGCAAAGCCAAAAATAAGGGACCTAAGGATAAGGCTCCCAAGGGACCTCTATGTGCTTTGTGTGATGTTTTTTGGCATGCCACCAATAATTGTCCTGAACTCCCTCATCTCAAAGAGGTTGTCGACAATACATTTCCTAACTCTAACATCCCGGAGGTCTACCTCAGTCATCCAAGAAAAAAAATCGTTACGAAAGAATCACCCTTGTTATTTGTGTGACAACTTTGGCCACTACTCTCATCACTATCCTCATCTTGAAGATTTTCGTGATACCTGTCAGGCACTTCGTGAAATAGAGTCCACTTGTAATGAAACTACCACTTCTTTACCTACAGGTTCTAGCACCATTATTGAAACAAATATGAACCACGAATTGTGATTCCTCCTCCTGATATCGAGATGATGGATTCCATTTCTACCATTATCTACCTTTCATCATCCATGGGATCCTCGTCTAGAGACTCTGTTGAATTTATCCATACTGATTTGATTGAACCTTTATTGGCGGATACCTAGGTCTCAACATCAGTAGATATTCCATCTACTAGTCATATGTCCCCTCCTGTTTTTGATGCACATTTGAACCTTGTTTCTCATGACGATGCTTCAGGTAGTCCCTCAAAATCAAATGGTATCACTTCCTCTCGTTTTCCCACCTTCCTTTCAGATGAAGACATCATGGAAGCCATGACCACGCCTGATTATCCTTGGGATGATATGCACCATCATGCATATTTCCTTCCGCAGTAGACTTATGACCAACATGTTGTGGAATCCAAAGACTTCATTCACAGTGAGGTCGATTGGCTCAATAACCCCTTACTTTGAACCCATGCATTGGAACCACATACACCTTGTGGCCATTACATTGAAACCCAATGTTTGGGTAAGGGGGAACCCATCTTTAAGAGTCAAGTAGAAGAAATTATCCCCAACCCTCCTAGGGTATCTGGTAGTTTTGACTCCAGTACCATTATTATTCCCCATTTTGAAGAACCTATAGAGTCTCATATCACTTCATATCACTCTAGGGATGATCCACTTAATCATTCCTTCATCTTACATCAACAACCAAGTCCCTTAGACATTGTTGTTGACCAACCACTATGTTTTCTAGGTGAGCACCAGTACATTATCTCCGAAGCCACTCTTTCGTAGTGACACCATGTATGTGAACCCAAAAATTCAATCCTTTTGATTCATATATGCAGTTCCAATTGAGATTGGTAATCCACTATTTCCTTTCTTTAACTATATCTATACATTCTTCCCATAGGAAGATAACCATAACTTAAACAAATGGCGCACCACATCATCAAAATGTTTGTATATTCCACTATTATAAATACATGTGGCATGTCCATGGCATGCTTGGGGGCACCTATGCCCCTATATCTTCTCACCATCCTCTTGAGGATTTAGTGCTTATGAGACTGAATGCGTGAATCCATTATTTCAGCACTTAGAACACCATGGTGCTCCACAAACTCCTCTAGCTATAGGTATCATTCCCACCTTTGCATATCAGATCAGTCCCATCCATCACATATGTTGGGGGGAAGTATCCCATGCTTGGGGGAATGATTTCTCCTTGACACCTTCTCACTTGATTAATGCATGTCTCGACCTAGACCCAAAAGATCTAGGTATGGTAGATTATCCTTCCATTCCTTGGATAGTTTTTCCTACCAGCCTCTCTAATGCGCCATATACATACATCACATATCGTATATGATCGATATCATATTTTCAAACATTATATTCTATGTGATACCACCAATTACCACTTGGTCCCCATGTTTAACTTGGCAGGCAGGGATGATTCTATACCTTCTCTAGTAGTTCATTCCTGTATTCCTTTCTTACCTTGATTCTTCACCATGAACCTTCCTTCCAAAAAGAAATAAGGCCACCTCTAGACAAGTAAGGCCACCTTCCTGAAAGTCACAGATCCTAGTTCCCATGGTAGGTTTTTCCGCTTCGATCTCCACAATATTTAGGGCCTTCTCCTCCTCCCCAAATTCACCATAGCTCACTTAGAAAATGAATTAAAATTGGAGGAAAAACACCCTTTTATAATAAAAACCCTAGTTTTTTTGTCGCCCATTGTGACCAAACCATAGCTCAGTTTGATGAACCGTCAACACCATTGGAGAGATCTCACCAGGTACTATAATGGGTCTTTCTATGTTTTAGGTAATTTGACAATTTACTTAAAAGCCATTTTTCCATGAAGTTTCACTTTGTTGCCAATTCAAACTGAATTTATTCATATGAGCCGCTCGTACTTTGGTACCACTTTACCTTGGCACTTGTCACCTCGTGTATCGGTTTTCATCGTGAGAAACCATTCTTTACTCATGTTTTTATGGTCCCCATGGGCCTATCCTATTTTGCGACATCATTAAGTCACCCTTGTTCAGAGCATCCGAGTTGAGTCATGCTCGCATTCATGGAGTTTGTCTCGAGTCCCATTATCTCCTATTACAATATTACATCCATCTTTTCATTGCATTCATCCCGTGTTTCACATTTGTGGCCTCCAACCATATTGTCCCTCATCATCCCCTCTAGAATCAAGTCAGTTGTTTCCAAGTCCATCATGCATTTTATTCTTTGAGAAGGCAAGTCATCTGTCTACCTCTTAGTTTCCCCTCCGTCCATCACTATCCCTAGTGTCAGTACATCAGTCTCTCTACTATGATCCCTCGCACATTAGTTGAGCATTCCTCATTGCCTCAGCTATGGCAAGCCCTATTATGTCGACTTCAACACATTCATTCCAGAATAACGATCTAGAGGGCAGTGTGACTTGGTTCCAACTTTCATTATTTTTCGGTACCTCAGATAAAGCAAAGGGAATCACAATTTTCCTTTGAGTTGGTTGTTTCTCATGTGTTCGACCCCAGCTCATTATTTCACGATTAAGAATCGTACACTTGATGTTTCAGTGATCCAACTGATTGTACCAGTGATGCCTGGGTATGTGTAAGATGTTTCAGACCTCGTGAGGCGGTGGCCCTTCACATAGCCCCCCACATGCCCAGATGACCTTAGATTATGCTCTAGCCTTAGATGCAGTTTCACATATTTGATGGGTTCGGTTCTCGCCACTTGTAGAGCTCATAGAATGAATGCCTCATTCAGATGATCCATTCAGCTTTGCAAAGCCCTTTCCTATTCAGTAGGGTTTATTTGGTTGTTATACCCACCCACCCTCCCCATGTCATATGGAGGGGAATTATGTCTCATGTACTCAGATGTTATTGTCTTCTCTCCTACCCTTTATTAGCAAGCTACCAATGACGTATGATTTGAAGTTATTTAAATTTTTTTGAATCTAATGGAAATTATGTGCTTGGTACATGAAATCATGGAAATGTCTAGTTTGATGGTTGAAACCAATGCAATAACTAACGACGTCAGCAAAAGGAATTCGAACATGCAATAGTATGCTGGTAAAGAATTAAAGAGCTGGGCCATTGTGGGACACTGATACCCAATTGTGTCCATTGATTTCCATGAGCATGTTATGACCGATATGATGGTTTTGAGGAAGGTATATGCCTTGGTTGTTTGAACTTCCGATGTGAGGAAACTTTGCCAAGGGATGTACTTCTCGGGATGGGTGTGTGAGCAAAACTTGGAAGGTTCGTGACTGCATGGAAGGGGTGACCAGATTTCCTGAGGGACTGTGTATAAGAGAAGGGAAGGTCGAGGATATATTTGTTTTGGTCATTAGCATTTCCAGATGGAATCAAATGCACATTGGGAGTGTGTTTCCTGGAACAATGAGTTGGTAACTGTTCACTGAGAGGAAAAGTGGTGCAGGATTGTAGCGCTGGACATTTGATGCAACTTAGAATTTGACAGTGGATTATGGATTTCCTAGGAAGGAGGTGAATCATGGTACTACTTTTAAGGGTGGAGGTGTGAGTCTCTAGATTCCCTTGATTGATTGATACAGGCATCGTATCCTTTTATTTGCTAGTTGAGAAAATTTTTATGTGTATATGTGTATATTATTGTAAATATTGTATTGAGCTGGTTTATAAATCTCCATAGAAAATATGGTTATTTGATGGTTGAAGAAAATGTGCTTAAGTATACGTGGTTTTTATTGTAAATTCCATAATGATTTTTGCTATAAATCTCCAGTAAATGGTATGTTTGTCATGTTTCAGCAGTGGTCATTGTAAATATTACAATGAGTTGTGTTATAAAGATCCATAGGTAGTGTGTTTTGTTTTCAATAGTATTGTCGGTTGTAGCTTCCATTGAAAACTGAGGACGATGTTCCCCCAAGGGGGAGGGTTCTGTAACAGCCCTGGTAAAAATCCATATAAAAATTGTATAAGACCACAGTTGATGGGACACGTATTCCAAGATGAAGGGTGGGAAAAACATCCTAGTGCAGGTGTTCACATGGTTGATTATGGATAAGGAAATTGGAAAAGGTTATGGCTAAGTAATTAAAGAGGCAAACAATATTTTTGGAACATTTATTTATGAAAATAATGGAAATTAGGAGAAGATGGAGATGAAATGTCACAGGTTTCATGTGAGGAGGAAATTGAAGTAAAATAATGGAAAATGAATAAAATAGAGGCCTTTTCTATAAAAAGGTTTTTGAGGATAAGTTGGTACCTTTGGTTAGTGCATTTTTGGGGCTCTCTCATTATTCTCTCTCTCTCTCTCGCTTATACTCTTGGATACTTAGAGTTTCTTGGAGGACTCTTGGAGAGTGTGGATACTTGGTGCTTTGGAGCAAGAAGGAAAAAGTAGAGAAGGAAAGTGCAAGTGGACATCAAGATCAACAACTACATCAGGATTTGATTGCAGGTACCAAGTTGCATGTATGTTTTCCACACTAGTTTTGGCATGCATGGTGTATGCATGTGGATTTGCCTAGCCTTGCCATTTCCTGGACAACCATGGTATTGTGGGTTTATTTCCATTGATTATTTTCTAGTTGGTTCTCATGATTCCTTTAGCTATGGGGTTGAGTTATTAGTTCCTGGAGCCTTCGTTGGAAAAATTCTTTGGAGCCCGATGGACAGTTATTGGGCTGATTTACTAGTATTGGAGCCTTGGTTGGAAAAGTGCTCTGGAGCACTAGGTGGGTTGAGTTACTAGTCCTGGAGCCTTGGTTGGACAAACGATCTAGAGCCCGGGGATAGCTGGGGTTGAGTTACTAGTCCTGGGGCCTTGGTTTGAACAAACACTCTGAAGCCTTCGAGCAGCTTAGGTGGAGACCAATCTATGATGGTTAGTGATGTCCGACCATGAGGTGGAATCAATAGCTTGTGATTGAGACGGTTTTGTCTCTGGAGCCCTAGTTTGGTGTTGATTGATGTGTTTGATAAAGTACTACATTCATGCTTGGAATATGGCACAGGGGTGATTAGATGAAGTGAGACTTGGCTCAGCCAATATATGGTCGAGTGGAACGTGGAAGTCCCATCTCTAGTTGGTTTTTACATTCAGAAATGCAGAGCTCATTCCTCCAGTATTCAGTATGAAAATGTATTGGTTTATGTATGGATTTATTTGTTGTTGTATCCATTGTATTTTTTTTTTTTTTATTCTGCTTATAAGCATCTATTCGATGAGTGATGATGTATGGCTCTATCTATGTTTTTACCTGTAAATGAATACAAAATGCATCTATGATCAAATAGATTGTATTGTAGCTTATGATGTAGGGGAGCAATGCTTCTTATCTATTCTCAAATATAAGTAAGAGACCCCCATGTTTAAATCTGATGTTTATACCTATAGATGCAATGTTTGTGACCTGTTTGATGAAATGTATTTCATGGCTGGGAGTGGTCTAGATGAGTTATCGATGATGTTATCTATTTCTTACCTTTTATCTAATGTTATTTATCATCTTCTAAAGTTTCATGAAGTTCTGGTCAGTGACCTTCACTCTGGGACTGAAAAGGTGGCACAGATCCCAGAGTTGAAGGCACCGAACTGACTTTTTGGAGCCTTGGCCGCGACCTTGCCTTGGCATGCCCACGGTTATAGGCTTCTAGCCACTCCCTTTCCCTTACATGCCCACGGCTATAGGCTTCTAGCCACTCCCTTTCCATTACATGCCCACGACTAAGGCTCAAAAGAGTCAAATATCAGTTCCCCCTTAGGGTTCAGGGCTCTGGGAGGTTGGGTTACCTCTTGGAGGTGTTGTTTATGATGTGTAAGGTTTTTTTGTTAGGTTTCCTTCGGTTCCACTTCCTTAAGGTCATCTAGGAGGTTGAATATCATATTAGTAGCCTCTCGTCGCATGTTTACCCTAGTTGGTCAGTTACTTGGGTAGATGTGGGAAGGGGGCGTTACAGTGGTTGAGTAGGGTGGTGGGTCGTTTTCACTGGAATTGGGATAAGTTTCCTCCTTTGACCACTTTCTCCCCACATGACTGTAGCCCTTGCAAGCGAGAGCATTATGAATTGAGGGAGAGTCTGGAAGATATTTGGCAATGCTTTCAACAACAACGAGAAGATGCATTTGAAATGCATGAGAGAAGCACATAGAAGAGCCAAAGGATGCATCAGTTGGAAGACGAGGTGTATGCCCTGCGCAACCAAATTGAAGATCTAAAAATTCAATTGGTCGCAAAGAACCCTCAGAATTATGAGGAATAAATTGGAATTGATCTCAACAACCCTGTTGAACTCGGGGACTAGACTTCCTCATTTTCAAGTGTTTTATGATAACTTTTAAATGTATTTTGTTGTTAGGGAATTACTGCAAGGCTTATCCTAGTATATATGTAAATGCCTAGTCACATTTTGAAATTTTGAAAAGAAAATGGACTTGCACAACCATTCTGCAAGCAGAGATGTCCATGGATGGAATTGAAAACAAAATGTAATCTCCTATTTTTTGTCGTGACCGGGCGCTGATTAATATAAATCTACTACTCTATACTGTTAAAAAAATATTATTAAAGAATATATTTATTATTATTTTCATTTAAAATACATTAATTTTATTTTCAATTTCAAAATTTTATAAATATAATTTTAGAAAAAAACTAAATGAAGCCATTTAATTTAAAACTTATTGTCTTAATTAATTTAATTAATCTTATTAAACATAACACTTTATTTGAAAAAATTACTTATCTCTTTTTTTTTTTGGACTATTTCATTAATATTATAATTTAAAATAAAAATATATATAACTAATTCTCATATTCAACAATCAATATCATCAACCATAAACCTTAGGAATTAATAAATATATATATTTTTATACAATTATAAAATTGATTTCTCTTTATAATATATCTCTTCCATAAATATTTTCAAATCATTTTTGAAATATAATATTAAAAAATATTTTTTATTTAAAAAAAACACGACTATAATATTTATTAGAACTTCATATATATATATATGAATTACATTAATTTCATTTTCAATTTTAAAATTTTATAAATATAATTCTAGAAAAAATCTAAATCAAGAAATTCAATTTTAAAAATACCACTTTAATTAAGTTAATTAATTTTATTAAAAATAATGCTTTAAATGGAAAATGTATTTATCTCTCTTTTATTCGACTATTTCATTAATATTATAATTTAAGATAAAGAAACATAACTAATTCTTATATTCAACAATCAAGCGCTAGCAATAAACCCAAGGGATTGTTATAGTATTAACAATAAACCCTAAAATAAACATCAAACTCTAAGATCAATTTTATAAACCTTGGGATTAATATTATAAAGCCAAGGAATTAATATTAAAAACCCAAGGGATTATAGACCAAAAGGAATAACATTAAACCCTAGGATTAATATTAAGCCCAAGGGATAGTTATTAAAAACCCAAGGGATTAATATTAAAACCTCAATGGATTAAACCCTAGGATTAATATTAAAAACCCTATGAATAATATTAAACCCCGAAAATATGAGACCTTACATTAATAAAGCTAACATATTGATATTATAAACCCAAAGGACTAATAAGTTCAAGTGACTAATTATAAACCCTAGGATTAATATTATAAACCCTTAAATTAATATGTCAACCATGGTTTATCAAAATAAGTCATGGTCAACCATGGTGCAACGTCTCATTGTGATAAATCTTGTGTCAATGTGAAAATCAACCATGGTCCAATGTCACATTGTGACAAATATTGTTTCAATATGAAAATCATTCATGGTCAAGCATGGTCAAGCATGGTCCAACATTGCCTTGTGACAAGGATTTTCTTAATATCAGAATCATCCATGGTAAACCATGTTTATTTTAGGTTTTATAATATTTATCTTAGGGTTTTTATACCTTGGGTTTATGATATTAATGCCTTGGGTTTAATATTATTCCATTGGGTTCATAATCCCTTGGGGTTTTAGTATTAATTGCTTGGGTTTATTATTTCTTTGGGTGTATTAATATAAGATTTCATATTCCTAGGGTTTAATATTGTTCCCTTGGGTTTATAATTTTAATCCCTTGAGTTTATTAATCTAAGGGTTCATACTACTAGGGTTTAATATTATTCCATTGGGTTTATAATCCCTTTGAATTTTAGTATTAATCCTATAGGTTTATTATTCCCTTGGGTTTATAATATCAATCATGGTCAACCATGGACAATCATGGTCAACCATGATCAATCATGGTCTATCAAAATCAAACATGGTCAACCATGGTCCAACATCGAATTGTGACAAATATTGTTTCAATATGAAAATCAACCTTGCTCAACCATGGTCCAACATCACATTATGGAAAATATTGTCTCAATATGAAAACCATTCATGGTCAACCATGGTCCAACGTTGCATTGTGATAAGGATTATCTCAATATGAAAATCAACCATGGTCAACCATGTTTATTTTAGGGTTTATAATATTTATCGTAGGGTTTATAATATTAATCCCTTGGGGGTTTAATATATTTCCAATGGGTTCATAATCCCTTGTAGTTTTAGTATTAATCCCTTAGGTTTAATATTCCCTAGGGTTTATAATATCAATCCCTTGGGTTTATTAATCTAAGGGTTCATATTCCTAGGGTTTAATATTATTCCTTTGGGTTTATAATATCAATCCCTTGTGCTTATTAATGAAAGGGTTCATATTCCTATGGTTTAAAATTATTCCATTGGGTTTATAATCCCTTGGGTTTATTATTCACCATGTTTTATAATATCAATCATGGTCAACCATGGTCAACAATATTTTATAAAATCAATCATAGTCAACCATGGTCAAAACCATGGTGTGACATCGCATAGTCACAAAGATTGTCTCAATATGAAAATCAACCATGGTCCAACATTGCATTGCGACAAATATTGTCTCAATATGAGAATCAATCGTGGTCAAGCATGGTCAAGGATGGTCCAAAGTCTCATTGAGACAAAGATTGTAGCAATATGAAAATCTATTATGGTCAACCATGGTCAACCGTGTTTATTTAAGGGTTTATAATATTTATCTTAGGGTTTATATTATTCACTTGGGTTTAATATTTTTCCTTTGGGTTTATAATCCCTTGGGTTTTTAGTATTTTTCCCTTAGGTTTATTATTCCCTTGAGTTTATAATATCAATCATGGTCAACCATGGTCAATATTGGTCAATCATGTATTATAAAATCTATCATGGGAAATCTTGGACAATGGTGTATTATAAAATATATCATGGTCTACGATGATCCATGGTCCAACATCACATTGTGACAAAGATTGTCTCAATATGAAAATCAACCATGGTTCAACGTTACATTATGACAAATATTGTCTCGATGTGAAAATCAATCATGGTCAAGCATGATCAACCATGGTCAGATGTTGCATTGCGACAATCTAAGGGTTTATTAATATAAGGGTTCAACCATGGTCGATCATAGTCCAACATTGCTTTGTGACAAAGATTGTCTCAATATGAAAATCAACCATGGTCAACCGTATTTATTTAAGGGTTTATAATATTTATCTTAGGGTTTATATTATTCACTTGGGTTTAATATTTTTCCTTTGGGTTTATAATCCCTTGGATTTTTAGTATTTATCCCTTAGGTTTATTATTCCCTTGGGTTTATAATATCAATCATGGTTAACCATGGTCAATCATGGTCAATCATAGTCAACTATGGCCAAGCATGGTCAACCATATTTTACAAAATCAATTATGGTCAACTATGGTCAACCATGTTTATGTTATTATTTATAATATTTATCTTAGGGTTTATATACCTTGGGTTTATAATATTAGTCCCTCGGTTTTAATATTATTCCCTTGGGTTAATAATCCCTTTGGGTTTTAGTATTAATCTCTTGGGCTTTTATTTCCTTTGGTTTATAATATCAATCCATTGGATTTATTAATATAATGGTTCAACCACACGCGAGCATGATCCAATGTCACATTGTGACAAAAATTGTCTCAATATGAAAATCAACCATGGTCAACAATGGTCTACCATGTTTATTTAAGGGTTTATAATATTTATCTTAGGGAAATGTGTATACCTTTGGTTTATATTATTCCCTTGGGTTTATAATCCTTTGATTTTTTAGTATTAATCCCTTGGGTTATAATATCAATCATTGAAAACCAGGTCAACCATGATCAACCATGGTCTATCAAAATCAAACATGGTCAACCATGGCCCAATGTCGCATTGTGATAAATATTATTTCAATATTAAAATCAATCATGCTCAACCCTGGTCCAACATCTCATTGTGGCAAATATTGTATTGATATGAAAACCATTCATGGCAAACCATGGTCCAATGTCACATTGTGGCAAGGATTGTCTCAATATTAAAATCAACCATGTTCAACCATGTTTATTTTAGGGTTTATAATATTTATCTTAGGGTTTATAATATCAATCTCTTGGGTTTAATATTATTCTATTGAGTTCGTAATCCCTTGCAATTTTATTATTAATTGCTTGGGTTTATATTATCAATCCCTTGGGTTTATAATATCAATCCTGTGGGTTTATTAATCTAAGAGTTCATATTCCTAGGGTTTAATATTATTCCCTTGTGTTTATAATATCAATCCCTTGGGTTTTATTATCCCTTGGGTTTTTAGTATTAATCCGATGGGTTTATTAGTCACCTTGGTTTATAATATCAATCATGGTTAACCATGTTTTATAAAACCAATCATAGTCAACCATGGTCAATCATCGTCAACCATGGTCCAACATCGCATAGTAACAAATATTGTTTCAATATGAAAACCAACCATGGTCCACGCCACATTGTGACAAACACTGTCTCAATATGAGAATCAATTATGGTCAACCATGGTCCAATGTCGCATTGTGACAAATATTGTCTCAATATGAAAATCAACCATGGTCAGCCATGTTCAACCACATTTATTTAAGGGTTTATAATATTTATTTTAGGGTTTATATTATTCCCTTGGGTTTATAATATCAATCATGGTTAACCATCGTCAATCATGGTGAACGATAGTCAACCATAGTCACTCATGGTCAACGATGGCCAACCATGGTAAACCATGGTCAACCATGTTGATTTTAGTGTTTATAATATTTATGTGAGGATTTATATACCTTGGGTTTATAATATTAGTCCCTCAAGTTTAATATTATTCCCTTTAGTTTATTATTACCTTGGATTTATAATATTAGTCCCTCAGATTTAATATTATTCCCTTCGATTTATTATTACCTTGGATTTATAATATCAATCCCTTGGGTTTATTAATCTAAAGGTTCAACCATGGTCGAGCATTGTCCAACATCACATTGTGACAAAAATTGTCTCAATATGAAAATCAACCATGGTATACCAAGTCTATTTTATGGTTTATAATGTTTACCTTAGAGTTTATATAATAATCTCTTGGGTTTTGAATATTAATTCCTTTTTTATTACTATTCCCTTTACTTTATTATTATTCCCTTTGGTTTTTAATATTAATTTCTTAGGTTTATTAATGTTAATTTCTTGGGTTTATTAATCCTTGGGTTTATTGATCCTTTTGGTTTATAATATTAATCCCATCGGTTTCTTAATTCCTTGGGTTTATAATATTATTAATCTCTTGGGTTTATATTTCCTTGAATTTATAAGACTAACCCCCTTGGTTTAATATCATTCTCTTGGGTTTTAATATTAATCCTTGATATGTATAATAATATATTAGAGTTTATAATCTCATAGTTTTTTATATTAATCTTAGATTTGATATATTAATATATTAATATAACATATTGAATTTATAATATAACATATAATAAGTTGATGCCTACGGCCTATATCAACCACATTTATTAATAAGGTTGTGCTAGTAAATTAAATAAATATAATTTGATTTTTGAATTGCTTTTAAATTGCATTAGAGTTTTGTACTATTTAGTAATATGATTTGTTCTAAATTATTTTTTACTAGAATATGATGAATTATTATGATAATAATTTTTAAAAATAAAATTTATTATTTTAAATAAATTATAATATTATTGATTATTGATAAAATAGATATAATATTAAATTGTATTTTTTTTGTGAGTCAAGGTTCAAACATTATATTATCTTCAAAATGCAGATTACAAAATTCATCTTGACAAGCCCCTTTCTCTCATTCCGACCAGACTTGTTGAAATTGGGGCCTTGAGGAAGACATGATCAAACGACTACATGTATTATTTTCGCGTAGCCTAGAGGTAATGACATACTAGTAAACAAAAAGGAAAACACATAAAACTGCAACATATTATGGAGGGGGGTTGGGGGGGAATACAGGGGGGGTTTCTTAATGACCAGCACGTTCATGCATATGATAATCAATATGCTCCATGCTCACTTCCAAATTGCAAAGGTGGTCATTGGTGCACTTGTTTTGGCGTCTCAGGTTGTCAAGTTGCTCCATGATTTCATTGTGACTAAATTGAATGGCATTAATGTATGCAACCAACTCATTAATTGTTATTATTGTGTTTGATATAATATATTAATGATGATTATGTTAATGCTTATTTCAAATTTGGTTAGAGTTTTGTATTATTAATAAGATGATCCATTTTATTTTATTTTTTTAGAATAGGGTGAATTATTATGATAATGTTTTTTAAAATTAAAATGTTATTATTTTAAATAAATGATAATAATTGAAAATAAGCCAAAGGGGCCCTGTAAGAGTCATGAATAGTTATTTTAATAAATAAATCTTGTAAGCATTGTAAGTGACTGACCCATGTTATACAAAAGGGACCACAATTAGTTATAATGGATCATATCTAATAAATAAATTGGTTAACCCAAATTATGCACGAGACCATGAGTAGTTAGGGTTTTGGCTCTCATGAAAATATATATTGGTGAAGATAGTAAGGGAAGTCGTATCTTGCGTTGTGTAATTACACTCTTCTCTACTGGAGGTTTCCCCTTGAAGAGACCAATGCATAAAATTTTTGCATATATTAATTGAGTATTTCCATTTTATATCATCTCATTGTGTTATTTTCCATGATATCTCTCGCATTTCACACTTCTGATATTTTCTACAGGTCAAGAAAACTACAAAACTATTGTAGGAGAAGGGATAAGTTTCAGTGTGGTAGGGGACGAGTTAAAACCCCTTGTTGAGGACCGAGATGCATCATTGGTTGGTCATGTTACCTCTCCAAGATCACAAATATATCTAGGTTAGAAGGCTGAGTCACTTAACTTTATGTGGATGAGTTCAAAGCTAATAAAAGGGGAAAAAAGTTATAATATATGGTTGAGTGTTTGATGGTTCGAGTTGTTTTCTAGTGGAGGTCATCCTTCTCTATAAAATGGCTATTCAAGCTGCCTACCAGACTTATATTGCTTGTTGAAATCATGGCTCACAAATATATGTATCTCTTGGCTTGAGTATTTTGGTTGTTATCACAAAGGGGATACTTCCATATTCAAAATATTATGGTTCCAGTTTGTGCCCAGGTTTCTCTTATATATGTGTTGTAATAGTCTATATTTATCAGCTCATACATTTGTAATCCTATTGGTTGTGTTTCCTAATTCTGATGTGGCACATGTAATTTATGAGCATTAAACAAATAATTTTTTATTGATCTGAAGTGTTTCATGAGCATCTACTTGATACCATCTATGTTCATTTAAAAAAATTTCAAGACAGACAGCTACAACCATGTATCTACAAATTGTTTGACAAAACCTCTAATTGAAAATTTTAATAAACTTATAAAAAAATGTGGGAAACTTGATATACTTCCAAGGGGGTATCTTACATTTAGTTCCCACAAGTGACATGTTGAGATCATAATGAATATATTTTGTAATGAGTTTGAGCCTTGTTGTTAAATGATCTTGTTCCCTGGAGATTCTAGGGTTTAACTTGGGTGTAATCCTCGTAATAAGGGGCAATACTCTGGGGTTTTCCCCGAGATTTGAAACTTGGAAAAAGAATAAAACATATATGCTATGATCAAGTAGAACTATTTGATAGTATATTTCTCAATAGTTTAGTCCTTGAAGTTTGTATATATGGTTTCCTGGGTTGGTAGCTTGAGTGGTTGGGAGCATGTTTTTTTCTCCCATCCACTTGGGTTCCATTCGAATGGACATGTTTGGTCCATTGTGATAAGGATTAAAGAGTATGAATCCTCTCCCATGTGAGATATCAACCCTTGATAATTCATAAGTTATTGGTATATCAATAATGTGGGCCATTAGATATACTCTTGGTGTTATAGTGGCTGCTGGAATATTTGATCTTTGGTCTCGCTCAAATTACTCCAACGTGTTACCAATTCACCATGTTTAAAAAAAAATGCATACATGGTGTGTGGAATCTCTGAAGTTTGTACAATCCTAGATTGATCCAATCATACACAATGTTTGCAAAGAATCACCCTACACTAGTATTAAGGTTAAAATATCATTATTTTATTATTATTATTTTTTAACTAGTGGAATCATCAAATGGGGAAATCTTGTACGAGGTTATTTTTTTCCACTACAACTATAACCACTAGGTGCAACATGTCTACCCCTAACTTGGAGAGGAGTTATTTAGGGGGGTCCAACCAAGGACTTCATAATATTTTACATAACGTGTTTATATGGTTTTCTAAGTAAACTACACTCAACAACTATCAATAATAGTTCTCTCTTGAAAAAAAGTCCACTGCACATTCTAAAAAAATATTTCAGATTAAGTTTGATTAGAACAAATATTTCGACAACGTACAAATAAAGACCTAACTCATAAAAATATCTCAACTACATAGAGAACCACCTTAATGAATCCTAATCACACTTCAGACACATAACCATTTAAATTTCTTCTCTCAAAGCATTTCATTGTAGAAAAAAAGAAATTTCACAAATTACACAATGGAAACTATTTTTTTACAATTTCCTAAGTGTAATGGATTCCTTAATATTCATTTTTATTTAAATTTTGTAATTCAATTTTCTTTTTGTAAGCTGAGTAGTACCTTTCATTCATTCATCAAAAGAGGAGGTTGCAATAGAAAATAGGTTCCGAGGCTTCAACCTGCCCTGTGGGAAACTAGGATTGTTGGCCATCGGAAGGCATTATAAGCCAACCATAACAAAAAAGTCTTGATTCTATCAAACACAACTATATAAGTCGTAATGTCTAAATCCTTTAAATTTTTTGTCCTTCTAATAGTACATCTATCTATTACTATGGCCTTCATCAAAATAAACAAAATTTGAACATTTAACATGCATGACAAGAAAATAGCTAGTCCTCAGAGGTTTCAATAGGTGTCGGGTCTTTGGCGCTGGACCTGGGAATTTCAGACTATTGTGGCTTCTGGAGGAGTTGTTCAATTCTACCCAAATGGGAATTCTGTTGTTGTACCTGGAACTACAAGAGTTGGAAGTCTTTTGTATTTATTGAAGAGAAGGGTTAATTTGCATAAAATATGAAGTATGCATGATGGATTTTCCCACCAGATGTTTCTTCCTCCAATAGAGATGGATGGTTTTCTTATACTGAGATAATATGCTTGTGGTATTTCCTAGATCAAGAACTAGGAGTTCACTGTCCAAATCCGCTTCTTCCTCTTCTGCTTGGTGAGTGAGAGCCTCTTCCCACTTCGTGATTAACTTTTTGAATTGACTCAAAATCTCATGCACGTAAGCCTAAGCGACATCCCTGATATGCTTAGTTTTTGTTTTGCGGCCATACCTTCTCGACACTTGGGAGGAGGGCTCACCTTTCTCCTTTTGAGTGCATCTCTTCTATGTCTGCCTTTGGAAGTCCACCCCCACTTCCTCTTTGATAACCTTTGCTTGTGCCATTGGAGTCTAATGAACTATGGAGGTCCAGTGTGCAGAGAAACGATATACTATCGTTCCCTCGATTAAGGTTCGAACTCCTCGCCTGAGACCTGTATCTGTGACAGGAATCAATACCATACAAAAACGCGACGCGATGTCAGTGATCCTCAACATATAAAACATGGACAACCTTTCCATATTGCGATGTTGATTACGAACCATACCCCCAGGGGAGGTTCAATGCTTGGTTTTTCCAAGCACACCAGGCTGAATTTCCAATGACTTATCCCAAAATACAGCGCGCACCACAGAGGGCCAACAACGGCAAGTATTAAACGAAAAACTACCCTCTGAGTTAAGATGCAGGTCAGGGCTTTTCCACTAGCCCACGATATGGGTGGAAAACCCTGCGGAATCAGGGTGTCTGCAAACATGACCTCCCCAACCCAGACCCATATCTCCCATTTTCTGAAGCATTATGCCATAAAGAATTGAAATTGACACCATCAACCCAAATAAAATCAAGAAAAACCTCCCAGGACACTGTGCAAACAACGTAGCAGGGGTTACCAATGGACTGTTCCATTTAAAGGCTGGAAAAACGAAATTGCCGACATTCTCCATGATCTTGTAACAGAGAAAGGAGAAGTAAAGTATCACATAGCCCTCTATTGCTAAACTTCGGTCGTTATAATGTTGTCGCCCTGCGCTCCTGTGTGCACCTAGCGAGCGATCCTCCACCCGCGAAATAATGGTTTGATTGAAACAAAGACAGTTTATTAACTCCCGGTGGTTCTTACTCCACTGCACATACCAACTCACATAATGATGGCACACTCCTAAACTTAATACCCAACTCGCACGCAGCTGATGCCGCCACCTTTCTTTGGCCACTTGCCACTATCCGGACCAAGAGAGACCCTCCCTTAATTGGTGTCATCATAATCCTCATGGGGATCTTCAAACGAATCACACCCCGATCGAGGTGTAATTCAATTATTTTATGAGAACTCCCATTAAAATTAAAATTAAAAAAGAAAAATTACAAAATTTAGAAACGTTATTTTATAATCAACGTATAAATTACTTATTAACTTCACTTTATAATGAAGAATTTAATTTAACATTTTAATAAATAACAAACATATTATTTTAACATCTTAACCGATCATTAACACTAAATACTGCTTTGAACTTTCGACGTCATGTTTTCGTATGTGAATGCAAAAATCGTCACTATGAATATTATGCTGAGACTTTGGCACGGACTAACAACTCAGTCGGTGGTAGAAAATTGCATTATTAGTTTAATGGTAACGTATATTTTTCCAACTCATGCTTCTGACACTTTAGATTTTGTCAAACTTTGTCACCTTGAGTTTTGAGAATTTCGATGGATACCAGTCAAAATTGTGAATCAGTGTGCAATTGCAATGAAGAAGGAAGAGAACCTTCGAGTAAGAAAACTTTTATAAAAAATTAGACGCGTAAATATGTTTTATTACACAACCTATATTTTTTTTTTTATGTTTTGGTTTTTAATTTACAATTTGATTGATGTAATTTTCAACGAAATTGTGGTTTTTTTTGTGTTTATTTAAAATATATTTTTAAATTATATACTAATGATAAAAATCTTAACATTTAAATTATACAAATTTTAAATTAAATTAGTAATTCCAATAATATTTTTTATTAAAATTTAAACAAAACCAATATATATTATTATCTTAGTTTATATATACAGTAAACATCATTTAAAATTTTCCTGACAAATGCCATAAATATTATATAACGAATTTTCAAGTATATATCTATATATATAATTTTCCAGATATATATATAGTAAAGCTCATTAAAATTTCCAGATAGATGCCATAAATGTTACAAAGAATCATTGTACTCACTGCAAAAATTAACTAAAACATGTATATTTTAAATGAAGAAAGAAACTAACATTTAAAAAGAAAGTGTTCATAAAATATTTAAAGCGAAGTTGACATTCATATATTTTAATGTGGAGAGGGCAGCCATCCACGACCACGAACATCAACGGTATTTGCGATTTGCTGTCAACTTACACGTCGCTCATTTTTTTCCAAATACGTGTTCTCAACGCAAAATGGGGACGACAAGAAAGCCTGCCTCCTCATCCACATCTCTCTATAAATGCATTTCTTTTCATTTATCTGCTTCCATCCACACCTCCCTTACTTCCCTGCACTCATATTCTTTTATAATGGAGTTCTTAGCGATGTTGGTTGCCTGCTCGAGCGCGGCACTTATGTTGGTTTTATCTTTTCCATTGGCTACTGCCAGTCACTATAATGTTCCCGCCATCTTCATTTTTGGGGATTCTCTAGCAGACGCTGGTACCAACAATTTCATTAGCAACACAACCTCCAAAGCTAATTTTCCGCCTTATGGGGAGACCTTCTTCCATCACCCCACTGGTCGTTTCTCTAATGGCCGAACTGCATTCGATTTCATCGGTATTTTCTTCTCCTACTTATTTACCTAATTATCTCACATAGTGATATTTATATGGTTGATTCTCTCATTACATTATTAATATGCATGACAGCTACTAAGTTAAGGTTGCCCTTCCCACCTCCCTATCTGAAGCCACGATCTGATTTCTCTCGTGGTATCAATTTCGCATCTGGAGGAAGCGGATTAATGGATTCCACAGGCAATTACTTGGTGAGTACCAAAATAGATACATGTTCAACCTAATTCATGCAGATGGATTTACTTGTTGAAAATAGGCAATTAAAGGTTGTTGGCTTTTTTCACTGCAGAATATCATCCCTTTAAGTCTCCAGATACGCCAATTCGCCAACTATTCTGCGAGAGTAGCACAAAAACTTGGAGGAGATTATTATGCAAAAGAATATCTTTCCAAGTCCTTGTACACCATTAACAGTGGTGGCAATGATATTGGCCTTAACTATTTAGCGAATGCCACCTTCCAAAATTCTACAAGTGCCCAGGATTTCGTTAAGCTGATGCTTAATAAATATAATGAACACTTGTTGGTACGTATTTTATTTTCCCAGTTTATTACCGTATGTTCCCATTATGTTAAATTTGTGGGTATCTTCTGATCATCCGTGGTGGATGTTGCAGAGCCTATACAGTAAGGGGGCAAGAAAATTCATTGTAATAAGCAGCCCTGTTGTGGGGTGTACACCAAATTCAAGGCTCGCTGGATTGAAGGCATATAACGGTGGATGTGTGGAAACTGCAAATCAGCTGGCAGTGGCATTTAGTGATGGTCTCAGGGAGCTCGTTAACCAGCTGAATAAAAAATTAGACGGAGCAACGATCCTGGTTGCTAACGCTTATGATTTCGTACTAAATTTAATTGAACACGGGGAATCCTATGGTAAACTTTAGAGATATTTGAAAAACCTGTACAAATTTCAAAAACGTTATAGGCGTGGATTGGCTTGTGAATTGACGAAATGTAATGTAATTGGGTTGCAGGTTTTAAAAACACGACCTCTGCGTGCTGTGGAGCGGGGCCATTTAACACGGCTGTGTATTGTGGGTTGGAGATTCCAAAGGATAAGCGTGGAGAATACAGAGCTTTTCTTTGTAAACGGCCAGAGAAATATGTGTTTTGGGATGGAACCCACCCCACTGAGAAAGTGTACCGTATAATTTCTCGCCAGATTTGGAATGGAAATGCATCCTTCATCACGCCTTTCAATCTAAAAACACTGCTGCACAAACATTGAAGAGGAGATCATTATTTTCGTTGACTTTGTAATTGGATTGGTCACTCTTATCAACTATCGTTCGTATGTCGTGGTAGTCCAGTTGACCGGTGGGCAAACATAATAGTTTACTTCATTTTTTTTTCGTGGCCGAGTTGACCGGTGCGCAAACATTATTGTTTACTTCATTTTTGTTTTAGTAGTACTGTTGACCGGTGTACAAGCATAATTGTTTATCTCCTATTTCTTTTTTTTAACGTACATCGACAGCCATAGCTGAGATCATGATTGTATGAAGACTTTGAATTTTGAAGCTTCATTTCATTATTTATGAAATGCAAAAAAAATGTTTTTTTGGGTTGTTATCTCCTATATCTTTTTTTTTACATCCATCGACAGCCATGGCTGAGATCATGATGGTATACAGACTTTGAATCTTAATTAATTAATCTTAATTAATTATCAAATGCAAAAAAATTGTTTTATTTTACTATTAAGTGTTATTATTTGAAAACAATTTTTTTAAGTCAGGGGGTACAATTATGAATTATTGATTTGAAAACAATTTTTTAAATTGTCAGGGGTACAATTATGAATTATTGATTTTGAAGTTAGAAGATTCAAAGAATTTCTTCCTCTAAATTAAATAGAGTTATTAATAAGTTAGGATTTCTGCATACAAGTCTCAAATGTATTCGGAGATACAATTAATATAATAAAGCAGGGTCTGTTGTCTCCACTGTTGTTCTCTTCTCTCTGACGATTGTGACGTTCGAGCACGGCAAGATTAAGATTCTCGACACCTACCATGCCTATACTTATTCATTGCTGAACTCTGTGCATTACTGGTTTTTCTTTCTTAATTTGGTTCTTTCCTTCATTTTGTCACCGATTTCCTACATTATCTGCAATTGAGTATTTTTATCACAGGGCACAGAAATATTGAACTCTTGTAACATTTGTCATAATTATAAAAATCTTTAGAATGTATTAAGAAAGTTGAAAATAATTTTACCCGTACAAATTTTGCGAGTGTGAATGGCAGATCAGTTTTACACAGTAGATGCTATCCAAGTCTTAGATAAACGCGGAGTATGTCGGTCATAAAGTTGGAATTCTTCTGGTTGAATCTGTAAAGCTTCCATATTTATTTTGTTTCACACTGGTAAGCTGGGAACAGTTTCTGCGAAAGGTCTAAATGAGAATTCATGCTTTAAATGTTGAAGTTAAATGCAATTAGGTTAAGTTTGGTTGTACTGATAAATGATTATCATTAAGATTATATGAAATAGTTTAGTCAAATTTAAAAGCATTTTGGAATAAGGGTATAGTTTCTCATTTATTCAAATTTTTTTTTATATATTTACTATTTTTTATTTTGGTAGATTGTAGTTTAGAAAAATTTATCAAATACTATTTTATAGTCCTATTTTTATATAGGGAGTTTCAATGGTATAGTATCTCCTGAATTTTAAGAATATAGTTTCTATTTCAAGGATATAGTTTCTTACCTCTCTTTAAAGAAATCTGAAACATTTACTATTTCTGATTTTGGTAGGTTGTGGTTTAGAGCAATCCTTTAGAATGGTTATTCACATGATTCAATGCATGTTCTCTTACACATTTTGTGAGTATGATCTTGTCCAACTCATTTTTGTAAATGTTTACTATCTTATTTTGGTAGGTTTTAGTTAAAAATTATATGATATTCAAATTATAAAGATTTAATAATTTATAATTACAATCTTTTCCATTAAACTAAATTTGACTGATTTTTTTTTTGAATTGTCTATTTAGTATCTTAATTTTTTATATTAATGTATTTGAAGGTTTATAGATAGGATATAATATGGTTTTGGTAGATAACAAATGAATGTCATTATAGGACACCATGATCTACTCTCAACATGATGATGATTGCATGAACTCTGTCATATACTTAAAATAAAATAAAATAATTGATATTTATAATTTAAATATTCAATTAAATTGCATAACATATCACATCTTTTTTATTGTGAGCTATTCTTTTTTATGTTACTTTGCATGAATTCTATGGTCATATACTTAAAATAAAATAAAATAATTGATATTTATAATTTAATATTCAATTAAATTGCATAACATATCACATTCTTTTTATTGTGGGCTATTTTTTTTATTCTACTTCTTTACAGCGTTTCTTTTGCAACATGTGGTGTAATTTCTAATATTAAATATATATGTATTAAATTTATGATAAGTACTAAAAAAAAATTAAATATTTATGTGAATTATATATATGATTTTAATATTATGATGAGTATTAAAGGAATTAAATATTTATGTAAATTATATATATGATTTTAATATTATGATAAGTATTAAAAGAATTAAATATTTATGTGAATTATATATTATATATATGTGTGTGTTAAATTTATAATTAATACTAAAAGAATTAAATATTTATGTGAATTATGTATATGATTTTTTGAAATGTTATATTCACATGAATTATATGTATGATTTTTTTAAATGTTATATTTATGTGAATTATATATATATGATTTTTTTAAATGTTATATTTATGTGAATTATATATATGATTTTTTAATGTTATATGTGAATTTTGATTTGAAGCATTAAAGAAATTACACATTTATTTGACAAGAGAGTTGGAATTTTACGGAAATTTGCGGTCATATGTTATTTTGAACTTATTTTACATTTACAAATTTTAAATGAACGTTTTCTGATAGGTTTTGAAATATATAGAAAGTATTTTTGATGTTTTACTTTTCTATGAGAATGTTATTACTACCTTACCTTAAACAACTAAAGGGCACCAGCAAGCTGTATGATATTGGTCACTCAATTTCTCACAGTCCGTTTGTCTTTAATTATAGGGAAGGGTGTCCCAGAGTTTTCTATTTTAATATATTAAATTGGAAAGGACCCCTTGTTACAAAGGGAGCATTGAATGTAGGTAGTCACATGGTAAAGAACATAATGGATATTGTTCTTAATGGTGATCTTGTTTTCTACTACTAAGTGACTTTTTGTTCTCTTTCTCAGATATCAATCAGTGTTTATATTCTTTACTTTGTTTTTTCCATGGAAAATAAATGGGTCTTTTATATGGTTATTTTATTATGTATTTTTTAATATAATTTTTTATAGTTTTTATATTTCAACAATATACATTTTTTTATGTTAGATTGTTTTGTTTTGTTTATTTTAAATATTAGTGAGGTTTTTATGTTAGTTTAAATATGTTTGGGAAAGCAGTTATATTGTAGCGGTAGGAAAAACTAAAAACTATATCAACGTGGCAGTTAGGGACACAAGTTTTTTCTTGGGCAATGATTCATCTACAACACCCACTAGTTGGCCTTAGGAACTATGTCGATCACAACACGTTGTAGATGGCACTCGACTAAGCTTATGGATTTGGAGGCACAAATTGTACTGCAATAAAATAGGGTGGAGTGTGCTTTGACCCTAATAATGTGTAGGCCTACGCTTTCTATGCCTTCAACAAATATTATGTTAAGAATGAGATGTTTCCTACCACTTATGAATTTAGAGGTGCAACCCTTACTACCCTTAATCTATGTGAGTTTTAAATATATTTAAATATATTACTATTAAGAATATGTTTATTATTGCCAACAGGGGTTTGGTTCGATGGTGAAGAGTGTGTTGTTAAGACACTCGTGATGACAAGGTCACCAGTTCCAATCCCCCTGAAGGTAAGAAAAATCCAACGATGCTAAGGATTGGTGTGGCCAAGGCCGGATGTGGTCCCCAGGTGATTTTGATAGCTTAGATGCTCCTCGGTCGCGGGTTGGTGTGGCCAAGGCCGAGTGAGATCCCCGGGTGATTTTGACAGCTTAGATGTCCCTCGGTTGCGGTTTCTCAAACCATAGGTTTGGTGTGAAGTCATATAAGGAGCCACACTACCAAGGAAAAAAAAGAAAGAAAACATATGTTTATTATTGTATTTATGCTTTAAATATATTTAAGTATCTTGCCTAAAAATATGTTTGTTATTTGTTATTAGTAATTTAGTATTGGAGGGACCTCTCTTTAAGTTACTAGCCATTGTTTCCTCTTACTCAAACAATTGCAACCTATTTTTGTATATATTTTTTTATTCTTTGTTTTTCTCAAGAAGCCTTTGTTACAAATTTCTCATCACTAATAATCAACGTAACTTGAGGCTCAACCAAGGAATTTAGAAAGGCTTTCGATACGGTACCTAGAAATAACCTATGAATATATTAAAAGAGCTAAAGGTTCCTTTCGAGTTGAGAGTTGTCGCTATAAGGTTATACGAGAATGTAATTGCCAAGTTTAAGAGCAATAAGCAGTGGTCGAAAGATATTAAGTGTAATATTGGAGGTAAACAAGGTTTCCCCCTCTCCCCTACCCTGTTTTTCATTTACATCGACAAGCTAGAAGGTTTTTGCGAGGAAGCAGGCTATGCTGGCACGATCTTAGCTGGAATAGTCATCATCCTTCTTCTCTATGCTGACGATATTGTTCTTTTGGCATGGTGCCCTTCTGATATTGATAAGCAACTAAGACTTCTTAATGATTTCTGCTCTACCATGGGTATGACTGTTAACACTAACAAAAAAAAATTTATGGTTATCAAATCCAAGGACACTTACGCTACTTTTGTGTATGACAAAAGCAACTTGGAGGAAGTGTCTTCTTATAAGTACCTAGGAATTGATATTCATCACAAGCTCAACTGATACTATAGCATTGAGAAAAGGATTAATGGAGGGTGGAAAGCTTATTTTGTTCTTGAAAATAATTGTAAAGCAACAAACCTTGTGATGCAAGATAAAAAGAAGCTCCTCTTTGAAACTTTAGTCACTCCTGTTATCTTGTATGGATGTGAGGTTTGGGGTTGCAACATCTATAGAGAATCTTGGAGAAAGATTGAGCAAATCCAGAAGCGTTTTATAATGTATAACCTCAAAATTAAAAGCAATACACCCTATTCTTTTCTCCTTATAGAAGTGTGTCTTTCCCCTATCAAGAGCCTAGCTATGACTAGGCTCCTGTTGTACAAACAAAATATCAATAACATGGGAGACCATAGACTTCCTAAGCTAGCTTTAAATTCTAGCCAAAACCACCTAAGGCTCAAACAAGGTTGGTATCAAGATACCAGGGCTTGGTTAAACCATTGGTAGATCGACGAAAGTGTTGCATTGCAAAATATTAATAACATTAAAAATATTGTTAATTCTATGTTTAAAGTGAAAGTGTGGTGTGAGAAATATTTAGAGGCTAAAAGAAAATTAAGATATTATAAGGAGGTAATCAACCCTACTCTAGAAGATTAAAAGTATCTCTCTTTTTTTTAACTAGCTCAAAGAGAAAAATTAATATAGCCAAGATAAGAACGAAATCTCATGAGCTCCATAGTGAAACAGGTCATTGGGTAGTTCCTAAAACACCATGGGTGGAAAGGATCTGCCATCTCTGTGAGAATATGAACATTGAGGATGAAAATCACTTCCTCTTAGAGTTCCCTACGTACACCCACATTAGATCTTAGTTTCATAATATTTGTTGCAATATCGAACTTCCTGGCCTTTTAACATGTCAAAATTAGAGTGATCTTGGGACACTTCTCTCAAAGCTCTTTGAGCATAGGAGTACAATTTTAAAATAAACTAAATAATTCGTTTCTTTAGGTGACCAAAGTTTGGTCTCCGTGGGCGTTGACCATCATCATCATAATTTATAATTTGAAAAGTAGTAGGAACAATCAACTAGTTAAAATCCAACTAAGGAAAATTTATAATAATAATAATATTTATAATAATTTATAATTTGAGAAGTATTAGGAACAATCATCTAATTAAAATTGAGTCCATCTCACTACTAATAAGTTAGATTTAGAGAGTTATTAATCTTTTATTTAGAGGGTCATTAAGCCCAAGCTTTGGGAGGAAAATCTAAAATAAGTGCAAAGGAACCAAATAGCCACCATTAATTTAACATTTAAATTCAGAGTAAGATATTATCAAATTGTCAAAATTTCATTTATTTTTTCAATTCTAAAAATTCAACACTTTTGCCATGATCTTTTATTGCTTCACTTAGCAACAAAGCCAAAATTCCTACAATTGAAAATAACTCCGAAATTCGTCTAAACAAACTACCATAACTGAAGTAAACATATCCAAGATCTAACGGCTATTAAACATATTTTTATAATTTTGATGATTATAAACACTGATAGCATTAAAAACTTGCTTAAAATGGTATTTGAGAAATTGAAAATTTCCATGTGAAAGATGTATAGTAGCCATAGCCATATACTGTCTTTTTATTTCTCACTAATGAGAAGGAAAACAAATAAGGTGGATTATAGCTTTATGCATGTTATATGTAGTAATTGTTTATATATTATTGATTCTCTTTTTCACTTAAAGATTTAGTTGTAAAACACTTTTAATATTACATGTCCAAAATAATATAGCTCATTTGATATGACATTTGTTTATATCGCAATTTTTAATTAATTAGGTTAATTAAAATGGTAAAAATGGCATAACTACTTTTAAAATAAATCTCAATATTTGATTTTCACTACTATTAAGAATATTCTGAAGTATTGTGTAAAAGTTAAATCTTTACCATCCACCTAATACTAATTATTGATGAGCTTCAAGGAGAATTGATCCATAATTTCTCAATGAAATTGACCCATAACATTTCAATAATAAAATGTTTTAGCAAGATAAATTTAACTAATTAAACTAACCCACAAAACTAATAATATAAAATATGTTATAATAACTTTAACTTTTATTATTAAATTATTAAATAATCTTCCAGTATTAATAATAATATTTTTTTTGAGAAAAAACATGTTTAGTTACACTGGAAAAAAATAATAATCGAAAAAACACAAACAAAACTCTTTCCCTACGTAAAAACAACATGTTTAATTACACTGGAAAAAAATAATAATCGAAAAAACACAAACAAGACTCTTTCCTATTTGGAGAACATATAAACCAAACTACAAATAAAAAATTATAAATTATAAAATCATATAACGACATCGTTCGTATGTCGGCGTAGTCCGCGTCCCGTGGTCAATTACAAATCCCTGTTTCATAAATTAATGAGTTTATATATTAATTTGATGTTGAATTAGGTTGTGATTTAAAAAAATAATTTATCATATATATATTAAATTTATATTGAGCATTAAAAGAGTTATACATTTATGTGAATAATATATTATTTTTAATTAATGTTTTTTAAATATTATATGTGAATTTCATGTAAAATATTAAAGGAATTACACATTTTTTTCACATTAGGATGTAGAAAGTACTTATTAGTAAATACAGATGAACGATGGAGGAATGATTCATGGTGAAAACCCCTAGGGTTTGCAGGCCCGCCCCTGCAACAGTACATCGAGGCGTGCAACTGGTTGAGGTGACATGCATACATTTCTGTCAGACTGCTACAAACACTTGGGCATCCCTAGACTGGTCTCGAGGCGTACGGAACATGGTCTAAAGACCGTCTAACTCTAACCGATAGCAGGGTGAAGGTTAGTATACTTTACCGTTCCATTCTCACACGACGGGGTTTGAAGATTAGGGTTTCTGATCAGCAGTGGACGTCTCGCAATCGTGGTGTCGGGATAAGAAAACTCTTTAGCTGCAGAGATGGGGTTTGACTGTGAGTACGTGGACATCGAGCCGACACCTGAAGACCTGCTTACATGTTGGGGCCATGAAGTTTTTGAGAAGAACTTGGATCATTTTTTCCCGAAAGTTGTAGGAAATGCTCAAGGTTTCAGTGAGGACGAAGGAGGCGGGGGGATTACTAACAGGGTGATATTGCTAGAGGAGATGCTCCAAAGCACCCTAAGCGGGCGCTGGAAGGTTGGAAATATCTCGAGCTAGGTCCAGGTGCAAAATCCTCAGGTTGGCGAAGTAGGTGGTCTGCAATATAGCGACTGTTTTTCCAATCTCCCTCTTTCGGGGCCAGGTATTCCTTTTTTTCCTCCATTTACTGGTGGTTTAGAAGATATAGTTGTCAGTTATGGATTGCAAGGTTTTGCGGGCTTAAAAGCCCTAGGAGAAGATAGGCAGTGAAGTCTAGAGCCCAGAGGTGGAAGAATCAGGGGGGAATCTCTTGTGAATAGGAAACCCTCGTTGAGTCAGGGGCTACACTTCTCTTTCGCTCTGAATTCTCACTCGAATCAAGTGGCCTACTTGAATCCGGTTCTGGGGGAAGCTCAGATTCGACAGTTTTAGGCGGAGGCTCTGGTGTTTAGTCAATCTAGGGGTTCATCAAATGAAGGGGTAGAAGGAGAGTTGAAAAGGCTGGTGGAAGAAGAACAGAAGCTTGGATTGGATCAGGAAGTCAGACTGGTAGAAGGGGAAGTTTCGGCAAGGGTTTTGGCAGATGGGGATAATAGAGAAGTAGAAGTAAGGCGACCGGGGTCACCTGTGATTGAAGTGACAGATGCTCCTGTTGCTCAGGAAGTTGGAGAGGGTGAAGGGCGGAAGGAGGCAGTGGGTGAGAAAAGAAAGAAGCATAAGCCTATTAGGCGGAAAGAAGTGCGTCCAAGATGTGTTCTTGGAGTTGACATACACATAGACGAAGTCATGGAAGGTACGGAGACTATCTTGGTCAACAGAGTTTGTGGAAGAAAGTTCTCGGCAGATTACATCACGGACTGGGCTCAGACAGAATGGAAAGAAGCCCCTGGGCAACCGACTGAGATCAAAATTTTGGATAGGGGTTGGTTTAGCATCAGATTTGAGCATAAAGATCATGTTGAATGGGTTCTTGAAAGGAACTGGTGTTTCGGGAAGAGACCGATCTTGTTTCGTAGATGGTCTCCTCTGTTCAACGCTCAAAAGGAAACGATGGTGGAATCGCTAGTCTGGGTTAAATTTCCAGGGCTTCCAATGCCTTTTTGGACTGACTCCGCATTCCTCTCTATTGGGAATACCTTGGGCAAGTTATTAGAAGTTGACATATCGTTTATACAAACCAGAGATCTGAGTGTGGCAAGGATTCTAGTAAGCCTCAATCCAAGGGAAGGACTAGCGGACGCAATGACTTTGAAGTATAGGGACCTGGAGTTTTTACAGACCTTGGATTATGAAAACCTACCTTTCCGATGCCACAGATGCCACAAATATGGTCATCTAGCCAAGGAATGTCCACTAGGCCATCGACGTAGAAGAAGACAAAAAAATATCATAAGGAAACATCTTGAATAACCTCAAGCAGAGGATGAAAAGGACCTAGAACTGAACCTTATGGATGAAGATATAGGGGTCGTTTTGGAGAAGGTGGCGTCCATGGACCAGGCTCAGAATGCTGCTAAGACACCCTCTTCTGATAGGAATCCTGATCTGGTGTCCTCTCTGGCTCCTCTTTCAGGTTCTGAGACAGCTGGGGCGACACAGACGGGTATGACTCTCTCTCCTCCCTCTTCCCTTTGATTATCCGTTTGTTTATCTCCTTTGGATTTTTCTGAGCCTGGTCCCTCCAGGCAACTCCAAAATGATCTTTTAGATTTGAATATTAGTCAAGTGTCTATTGATAGTATTATCATGTCTATCCCGTCCTCCTCTGTGTCTCCTCCTCCTATCTCTGAATGTGTCGCGAACCCAAGCCTTCGTAGGGTCTCCCCCCTTGAAGCTCCTCCTTATAATCTTAGATCTCTTGCTAATCGTATTGGGAAAGGTTTGGTCGTTGGGGGCCTGAAGACGGATCCTATTTCAATAGGACCAAGGAAGTTGAGAGGCAGGAAGTCAGATCTCTCAAAGGCACAAATGAAAGCAAAAATAGACATAGCAGACGGAAAACAGAGGTCTTTGTCTAGGGTGCTTAGAGCGGCGCGACCACCCTCTCAAGGCTTGCAATGCTCTTTTTATCCTATAATTGCAGGGGTTTAGCTAGTCAGCCTAGAAAATAGCTTTAAGGGAGTTGGTTAAAGCACATAGCCTGGATGTTATTTTGATCCAAGAGACAATGGGTCAGGGAGAAGAAGTAAAGGGAACTCTCTCAAAATTGTTCCCACGGTGGATTTTTCATGCACTTGATGCGAATGGTAGATCTGGGGGAGTGGCCTCGGGGTTTAAAGTCGGGAATTTAAAAGAGATCTCTTCTTGGGGATTTGAAAATACTCTGGCATTAGAACTGTACTCAAAGGAGCTTTGCCATCCCTTCCTTCTTTTCAATGTGTATGGGCCTTGCTTGGATAGGGAGCGGTTTTGGAACCCCTTCTTCATGAAATCTTGTCTCAACCATCCTAAAATCATTGTAGGGGGAGACCTCAACTTCTCTCTGGGGGCCTCGGAATCCTAGGGAGCTTCAACAAGAGCAGACCCTCTTACAGAGTTCGTTATTAATAAGCTGGCTGCCTCTCATCTAGTGGATGCCTTCTTACTCAAACCTTAGCCTACCAGGAGGAATAGAAGAGTGGGAGATGCATGGGTTGGGAAAAAATTGGACCGTTTTTTGTTATGTGAAGACTTGGTGGAGAGACTCTCAGTGTTTAGACATTGGGTGGGGGAAGGGGGTTTATCGGACCACCTTCCAGTCTTCCTGGAAGTTAAGGGAGCTTTCAAAAAACCAGGGACTCCTTTTAAATTCAATTCCTCCTGGTTAAAAGATGAATATTTCATATCTTTGTTCCATGCTACATGGAGAAAGGACAGTTTTAGGGAAGGTGAATGTAGGAGTCAGATTTTTATGAATAATCTGAAGAGAATGAAGTCAGCAGCAAAGGAGTGGGTGACTCAAAAGAATTTGAAGGAAGAGGAGGAGCTGAGGAAAGTAAATGCAGAGCTGGATTTCCTTGAAAAACCTGAAGGAGATGGATACTCTACTCTAGAATCCCAGAATATAATTAGAGAATCAGAAGCTGCAAGGAGGAAAATTCTCCAGTTAAGAGAGGAAAGCTGGTGCTTAAAAAGTAGAGCGATATGGCTCCAAGCGGAAGATCAAAATACAAGCTTCTTTCAGAATTATGCAAAAGGAAGGAAAAGCTTAAACACTATTTGGGAAATGCAGAAAGAAAATAGTTAGATGGCCAAATCCTTTGAAGATCTCACTTTTCTAGGGGTCAATCACTTCAAAAAACTCTTCAAAGCCCCAGAGGAAGTTTCTATTGCAGAAGTCATCAGGGTGACACAATTCTTTCCAAGTTATATTGACGAGGAAGGGAACGAAAATATCATGGACCCTATTTCAAGAGAAGAGGTGGAAGATATTCTAAAAGCTATGCAAAAGGATAAAAGCCTAGGGCCGGATGTCTGGACTGTAGAATTTTTTCAACACTTCTTTGAGTCTCTTGGGGATGAGCTGGTAGGGGTGATAGAAGAATCTAGGTGCACAGGCTCTATTTAGCAGTCTTTCAATGCCACCTTCTTAGCTCTTATCCCCAAATCTGATCATCCTGATTCCTTTAATGACTTTCGGCCTATCTCTTTGTGTACTTGTATATACAAGATAATTGCTAAAGTAATTGCCTCCAGGATGAAACCCTTTCTATCCAAGAATATTTCTGCAGAACAATTTGGGTTCTTGGATGGAAGGCAAATTCATGAAGCAGTGGGGGTAGCACAAGAAACTCTTCATAGTCTCAAAAAGAGTGGGAAGAAAGGTGCAATTGTAAAAATTGACCTCTCAAAGGCTTATGATAGGATTAGCTGGATGTAATTAAGACTTTTGTTGACGCATCTTGGTTTCAGGTTTGATTTCGTCAGATGGGTCATGGGGTGCATCACAACATCCTTGATTGCAATTCTGATAAATGGGGCAGCTTTAGAGTTTTTAAACCCTCAAAGGGGTCTTTGCCAAGGTTGCCCTCTTTCCCCTCTCCTTTTCTTGGTGGCAGCAGAAGGTATAAGCTTAATGATTCATGAGGCTAAGAGGTAAGGGGATCTCAAAGGAATTGAAGTGGCAGTCAATCTTTGGGTAAACCATCTTCTCTTTGTTGATGACATTTTATTTTTCAGTAATGGGAGTATAGAGGATTGTCGAAGTTTAAAGAAGATTCTGGATCTCTTCCTAAAAGCCACTGGTCTCATCATAAATGGGTAGAAATCATCCCTGAATAAGTCAGGACTTTCAAGGGATGAAATGGGTAGGATTGAAGAATATCTGCATTTTGAAGTCAAATATTTGCAGGACTCTTTCAAGTATCTGGGTTTTTTTCTAAAGCCGGAAAATTACCGGATACAGGATTGGAAATGGCTAATTGATAAAATAGAGAATAGGATGAACCACTGAAGTTTTAAATTGTTTTCAAGAGCAGAAAGATCGGTTTTAATAAAGTCTGTGGTGATGGAAATGCCTGTTTATTGGGCTAGTCTCATTTGGGTACCAAAAATTATTCTGACGTCCATTAACAAAATCTGTAGCAGATTTCTGTTGGCAGGTTCAAAGGCGGAACATGTGACTCCTTGGGTTGCATGGGAAAAAATAGTTAGACCAAAAGGATGGGGTGGCTAGGGAATAAAAGATCTCTTCCCTTTTTCAAAGTCACTAGCTGCCAAATTAGCCTGGAGACTCATCTCTACAAAGAACCTCTGGAAATCGGTAACTAAAAGGAAATACATAGATCTAATGTCAACCCTTGATTGGCTAAGGCTGCCCCAAAAATCCTCCAAAAAATCATCTGTGGTGTGGAAGGCAATTGTTTTTTCGGTCAAGATAATTGAACAGGGCTTGGCTTGGAATGTGGGGGATGAGACTCAGGTTAGATTGGGTCGAGACCTTTGGGTGGGGTGCTCAAAGAGCTATGCACTATTAAGAGACCTGATTGAGTTCTTGAACAATAGAGGCTTCCTCTGTCTCAACCATGTTGTCGATCATGGGAACTCCACGATTTGGAGGCAAGAATGGTTGTCAGAGATTGCTTTGCATTTGGAAGAAAGATGGCAAGAGGAGTGGGAGAATTATAGATTGGATCTTCAGAACTCTCATATTCGCATCACCGACAAAACTGACAAGCTAAGGTGGGTGCACTCACAGACATGGATATACTCATCTAAATTTGGGTACAATTGGCTTATGACTCATAACGGGTGGGAGGATCCAGCCTAGTGGGTAAAACCTTTATGGAAACTAAAAGGGACAACAAAGACAAGGTTGTTTTTCTGGTGTATCCTCCAAAAGAAAGTCTCCACTTGGGACTTATTACAAAGGAGGGGGAAGATAGGACCAGGCTGGTGCTCCCTTTGTAAAGAAAGTGTGGAAACAGTGCACCATGTTTTTCTCTCCTGCCCCTTCAACATCAGCCTTTGGAATGAAACTCTGCGGCTGATTAAAATCCCATAGAAGTGGGAAGGCCAGGAGGTTTTGGAAGCTTGGAAAAGGTGGTGGCAGGAAGCCCCAAATGACAGAGTGCGATCCATTCCACTTTTGATAGCTTGGGGAACGTGGATTGCAAGGAACTAGGTGATTTTCAAAGACACTCCTTTTCCAATTGGTAGACTGGTGGCAGAAGGGGCTGTAATCTTCGAAAACATTCCAATCCCTATAGGCCCACAACAAAACAGAGCAGTCTAGATGGAAGTTATTAAGGGAAATATTCCATGGGCTTATTTTGATGGGGCGTCGGATATAAACAGGAGGTGTGGAGCTGGATTGGTTATCCATTCCCCATTCGGAAAAATCCTTAAAGCTTCAGTTGGGTTAGGGCTTGGGACCAACAACTTTGCAGAACTAAAATCTCTGCACCTTCTTCTATGCTGGTAATCTCATAGAAATGAACGTGAGGCTCAGATCTTTGGAGACTCTATGAATATAGTAAAGTGGTTCAATGGGAGTCAATGATGTAGGAACTACATTTTACTTCCTTTTCTTAATGACATTTCTTGTCTAAAATGTTTTTTCACTGAGCTATGTGTTTACCATATTTTCAGGGAACGGAACCATGATGCAGACTGCCTTTCTAAAGAAGGCGCTGAGCAAGATATGGGGGCATGGATAGCAGTGGAATTGGAGAATGGATTGGCCCACCCTATCGTAGAACCTATTTTTATTTAATGATCTATGTTTTTACTATCCTTTTCTATTATTGTATATAAACTAAAATATCTTTTCAAAAAACATTATGTTAAACTATATTTACGGACCCTGGGCTATCTTCCTCTTTGAAAAGGTTTTGGGGTTTCGTACAACAATGATACTTTAAGCTTGTTGATTAAATCAGGAAAGTGGTTACTACCTGGTTCAAGCAAATTGGAAGCAAAAAGCTTCAAAGGACTCTATCCTTTTCCTACCTCTATTTCGGCTGCATCCTTTAAAAGGAAGCTGGGAGGTGGAAAATGGACAGGAATTTATTTTTGAGACTCTTTTGTTTGGGATGTTTGGTGAATATTTGCGTGTATATACAAATAGTTGGAACTGTGTTTCTCTGCCTAAAAAGCGAGAAATGGAGTTTACTTGAAATGTTATGCATATGCTTTGTAACTTTCTATATTAATAGATGGTTCGATTTTTTTCTGTGGAAAAAAAATTAGTAAAATACTAATTTTTAAAATTCGAATTATCTATATTTTATTGCTTGACTAATGTGAGGATGAAAATGAAAATTGTTAAAATAAAAACAAATTTTCAAAATCTTGGGAACTCGTAGTTTTATGGTGAAAATGGGAATGTGTCAATTACTAAAACACTATGATCTGTATATGAAGTTGCTTTAGGTTTTTGTAAATTTCAAGTAAATTGAATGAGTTATTGAGGTACTTAAGTTAAATTCTTAAACAAATTTAAACATGAAGTTAACTCATAAATTGCAGAAAAAAATAGAGAAATAACGCCATAATAGTAACCACAAAACAAAAAGTGATGAAGGAGTTCACCCCTCCTGGCCTACATCTCCTGGTTCAGCTTCCAATGGTTGGGCCTATTTCATTATGCTAAAAAAATGGTGTTTTCATAAAATTAAAATTCTCAAATGGCTCAGTTGATAGCTCCAATAGCTTCAGAGCACTCAAAAACCCCTGTCTAGCCTATTTATGCTCCCAAAAAGGATAAAAACTGAAGAAGTTATGACCTTCCCAAGTTTTGCTGCTAGTTGACCCACAGATTCACCAACTTCACCCAACTATCCTACAATTTAACCCTTTTTTTCGCTAATGGAGCAACAAATCAGCACAATTCCAACGTAAATTGTGAGACCATTAATTTCTCCATTAACTCCTGCGTGCGTCGGTGGTCACATGGGCGCTCCACGTGACCTAGGGCTAGCCCTCAATCTTTAACCAAACCTTTGCCCACATTAATTTTTAAATATAATTTTTGTGGGTCCTATACACAAGGACTGTGTGTGGGGCATTGGTATGAGTAGAATTTAGTTGGAGGTAGGTGTAGTGTTTGAATCTTGTGAAGTGTAATTTGGCTTGTCCCAAAAAATTTTAAATGGCCACTGACGCGCCACGTGGAAGCCTTTGGCTGGGCCATGTGGTAGCCTCCGGTTGGTCCACCTAACCAACAAAAAACTAACCAATAAATAATTGCCAGCCCGGCACTAATAATATTTTGACACATGGCGAGCTGTCATTGGCTCTTTTTGAATCCCAATCATTTTCCATATCAACAAGCCTAGTCAACATGCCACGTTGGTAGTACAGATTGTTGACTAGGCAGTCTTGCAAAAATCTATTTGTTTGCCAAATCGACCAAAACTCATTTCCGGCAGCATACAACATTAGTTGTCCTCAAAATGAGTTGCACGAGATTTAGGAAGACGAGATCTATGCGATCATTTAGGTTTCGCTCCAATAAAAAAAAAATCATTTTTGAGCACCAGATCACACTATGGGATGAAAAAATTAGTTATATTTACTACAGTAAGAGAGTTGAAGTTCAAAATCTATTTCTCTTATATTATCCATCTTATATTCATATTGGATTAAATTTTCAGAACATTTTTCTTGACTTTTTAAATCAAGCAAACTATGGTGATCTTCCATGACTTTTATTAATACCTTTTTAGCATGGAAATAAAATATTAAGAATTTTAACTTATTATTACCTTCTCAATGTACATTAATAGTCACCATACATACATACATACATACATACATACATACATACATACATACATACATACATACATACATACATACATACATACATACATATATATATATATATATATAGGATAAAGGAATTTTATATTTCATTCTAAAAATTGAGATTTACATAAGTGTCATGGCATAAACGTCATATAATCTCGAGTTAGACAGAATCCCATGCACAAAAATGTTAGCAGAATAAACATATCCCCACCAAGTACAAAGCATTAGCAGAAAATCCCATATCAAGATCCCATAAATTACATCTACAGGAGTGACAAAAAAAACCACCCAGCAACCAAGTGCGTTACGAAAAAATGAAGAATAAAATATACCAAAATACATCGACATGTAGTGATAACCAAAGCACAATATCATCTAACACCCAAACACACTGTGAAATATGATAAACTACATCATATATGCTAGAGGGAATGAATCATGTACTCCACAACAACTTAGGAGCATTCCAATGAGTACCTAGGGCTACACCCAATACCTCCATGTCGTAACATTCCATCACTCCCTAATGATGGAGGAGCATTCCAGTGAGAACCCAGATCCATAGAACCAGACCATGTGCATAATAGGACACACTCATTCACGAGTCATAAAACAAAAGCAAAGACCACACAATCATATCGAGGTCAAAATTGTTGTCACAGGAAAAGTCTAAGACATAACATTTCAAGAGTTAACCAAATAGACCTCCCAAGTACCATCCAAAATCTAGAGGACCAAAAATTCAGAAAGGTGTTACTTCTTCTGGTATAAGGAGAGAATAGTAGGAGAATGAACGCTATCATCAGCTGGAGGCTCTGTCAAATCTCTAGGTTCATAATCACTAAGAAAAAAGCCTTCGATCTTTGATAGAGGATCATCGACATTGTCTAAAAAAATGATATTATGAAGCATTCACTTCATATCTTACAGAGAAAAGAAAAAATTGTAATTATTGACCTATTAGTCTTTCAAGATAATATGTAACAGGGTTGTGAGTTTATGATTAAGAGCCAAGGAGCTCAGAAAATGCCACCTCCTCCATCGAAATCTATTAGGAGTTGGAAGCCATTTCTCACCGTGAGCGACTAACTCTGAATCTGGATAATATGGTGGTCTCCAACTTCTGTACTCTCCAAGATGAGAATCTCTCACCAAATTTCTAGGGGAACCACATCATAAGCAAATGCTACGGAATCATAAGAAAATGGGCACACCCTTTCGTACCCATAATGACTGAAACCTCCTCTCCGATTGCTCATTGTCTGTTTTGGAGGAATGAGGATTGAAGAAAAAAGACACATAGGACATCGACTTAACAACCCATTCCCAATGAAACTATATAAGGAATGAAGCGAAAGTCCATCCAACTAGACCGAAAAACAACAAGGTCATCTCCTACAAACCAATCAAGAGGTTCAACGCCTAGAATATTGTCCAATTCCGCACAATGGAGACTCATAACCCACAGAGATAACTAACCCGCTATAAAAAAATTGAAACAAGACAGTATACGTCTACCACAAAATTGTGACCGAGAGGATTCATAGTCCAACAACGATAACCATCTAGAATTAGCTATAAAAAATAGCCCCACTACTAGTTGACAGTGATAGTTGAGATCATGATTGTATACAAACTTTGAATCTTGAAGCTTGATTAATTATGAAATGAGAAAAAAATGTTTTTATGGTTGTTACCTAGACGATTAATATTATGAGAACAAGTAAAAGTGTAAAAGATACTAACCAATTTTTATTTTTATTTTTTTGCAAAATCCATTGTAAAAATTCAAAATTTAAAATAAAATAATTATTAAATAATTTATTATATATATATATATATATATATATATATATATATATATATATATATATATATAAAAGATGTCTAGTCAAAATAGATTTGTATCAATTTATAATAAACATCAAAATACTAACTTTATTATATCTAATATTATTAGAAAAAAATTAACTAAATTATAATTTTATTATAAATTATTATTACTCTCTATCTCTCTCTATATTATAATTATATAAATTAGATGACTAGTCAAAATAGATTGGTATCAATTTATAATAAACATCAAAATATTAATTTTATTATATCTAATATTATTAGAAAAAAATTAACTAAACTGTAACTTTATTATAAATTATTATTATTATTTATATATAAAAATAAATATTTAAGTTAAACACATATATTAAACAAAAAAATGTAACTATCTAAACCATATAAATTAAATGGCTAAAGAATGTTTATAAACATTAAAATAATTGTTTTATGATATATCTCACATTTCTAAGATCTAAAAATTATTAAAATTAATTAAATTAGGGAATATATATAAATTTATTGGCTAATAAACACCCATAAACATCAATCCATAGTAATAATCAAAACACCTTACTTCATAATACATCTTACTTTGCTAAAATTAAAAAAATCATAAAAACTAACTAAATTTTCCAAAAATAAAAACTAGAGACTAATTAAAATATAACTTTATTTTAAATTAATATTAATTATAAAAAATAAAATAAAATATATGTTAAACTTATACACAATTAAAAAATAAAGAACAAAATTAATGGGAAATTTGAATTGGTGAACCATGTCGAGAACCATTTAGATTTACCTCACATAAAAACTTCTATGGACATAATAATATTATAGTATGTAAAATCTTTTCGTGAAAATCACATGAAAGAAAATTTAGTGGACGGGTTTCTAACCAGCCAGTGTGGTTCATCATCAAGACAAGATGATGAGAAATCTGATCAAGTAACCCATTTAAATAGATAAGTAAAGCTCCAACTATCAGTTTGTAAATTAATAACTAGTTTGAATAAAATAAGAAATAAAATCAAAATAATAATAATTTATTTATTTTATACTTTTATAATTTTATTTTAATTTTTTTTTATCAATAAATTAAATGTTTAAGAGTTATAATTTGAATTTTATATATATTAAAATTATAATAAGAATAATTTATTTATTTTATGTTTTTATAATTTTATTTTAAAGAATAAATTAAATGTTTAATATTTATAATTTGAATTTTATATATTTATTTTTATAAAAATAATAATAATTTATTTAATTTTGAAGAATAAATTAAATGTTTAATATCTATATAAATTAAATGTTTAATATTTATAATTTGAATTTTATTTTTAAAATAATAATTATTTATTTTTATTTTTTATTTTTTTTTAAGAATAAATTAAATGTTTAATATTCAAATTTTAAAACAGAAAGAAAAAATAAATAAATAAATGTTTATATTTATAGTTTGAATTTTATATATTTATTTTTATTTTTAATAATACGTTATATATTAATAATTATATGTTATGTAATTTAAATCTCATTAAAATAGTTATCTTATTTATTATATTTGAAAGGTAATTCTATTTAACTAATTGGAAATTTTACCAAGTTAATATTATAATAAAATTTCTATGAAATTCATCCTTAAAAAAAGAGGCTAGAGAAACCAAGAGCCAATGCAGAGGAAAAGATAAGGAGGAGAATAGGAGAAGAAAAGAAAAAACTAAGAATGAAGGGCAGGAATCCAACATCTGCTAACAATCCACCCATCATCTGTGTTGAGGTTAACCGACCTTTTTTTGATTTCCAGGGCTTAGCATCTTTAATGCAAATGTGATGTTTTGTATTCTCAGGATGCTCTGCTAGGGCTGAGGAGCGTGATCTACTATGTTTAAGGTCAACAACATGTTCATGAATTCTTTGATTAATAGATTGACCAGTTTCACCTATGTAAGGTGTCCCATAAAAGCACAGAATCAAGTAAGCATCCTTACCATCCTTAGGGAAAATAGGGTCCTTAGCTGATCTAAGCGAACTCCGAATGGTACGGGAGGGCTTGAAGGTTGAAGAAACATTATGTTTATTTAGGATCCTGGCGATTTTATCCGTAGTCCCTTGGATAAACGGAAGGTGAACTCCAGATAACCGATCACAAAGATCTTTCTTATCCCTAAGACCTTTTGATGAGAATAAATAAGATAACTATTTTGATGAGATTTGAATTACATAACATGTAATTATTAATATACAACATATTATTAAAAATAAAAATAAAAATAAATCTATAAAATTCAAACTATAAATATTAAACATTTATTTATTTCTTTTTTAAATTTGAATATTAAACATTTAATTTATTCTTAAAAAGTAAAAATAAATAAATAAATATTATTCAAAAAATAAAATTCAAATTATAAATATTAAACATTTAATTTATTCTTCAAAAATAAATAAATAATTATTATTTTTATAAAAATAAAATTATAAAAATATTAAATAATTAAATAAATAAATAAATTATTATTATTTTGATTTTATTTTTTATTTTAGTTAAACTAGTCATTAATTTACAAACGGCTAGTTGGAGCTTTACTTATCTATTTAAATGGGTTATCTGATCTTCTCATCTTGTCCTGATGATGATGATGAACCACACTGGATTATTTTCACAAAATTTTGACATACAATTTATGGATCACATAAGCCAAATTCCTAATAATTATATTATTATTACTATACAAATTATATTATAATAATAGTAATATAATTATATTATTATTATAGACTTTATTATAATACCATGAATCAATACCAATGGTCACCAATATCACATGCTCAAAAAAATATAGGTCATTTGATATGATATTTTTCCATATCACAATTTTTAATTAATCAAGTTAATTAAAATAATAAAAATGACATAACTACTTTTAAAATAAATTTCATATTTGATTTTCGCTATTATTAAGAATATTTTAAAACATTATGTAAAAATTAAATCTTTAATATTTACTTAATAATAAAAAATTTATCCACAACTTTTCAATAATAAAATGTTTAATTACACATGTGTATAATTAAACATGTTGTTTTCAATATTATTATATGTAAATATTATGATAATCTTAATATTTATTAATAAATAATCTTCCATCATTAAAAATAATTATAATAATAATATTGAAAACATGTTTAATTACACACTCTTTCCTATTTGGAAAACATAAAAACCAAACTACAAAAAATTATAAAATCATATATCGCCATCGTTGGTATGTCGTTGTAGTCCGCGTCCCGTGATCAATTACATATCCCTGTTTTACTAAATTGCAAACAACTGAAATGTTTCAATCACCAAAGGAGATCTATCTTAATTCTAGATTTTATCTTGGAAAGGTATATGAAGATTTTATTTTGGAAAGGTATATAAATGGAATTTTTATTTTTATAAGGTTTATATATTAATTTGATATTTAATTATGGTGTGATTTAAAAAAATAATTTATTATATATATATATATATATATAATGATGATGATGATGGTTAATGTTCACTGAGACCAATCTTTAGTTTATTGGACCTAAAGAAAAGAGTTATTTAATTTGATTTAAGATTTTATTCCTATGTTCATATTCTCATAAAGATGGCATATCCTTTCCATCTGTTTTAGGAACTGTCCAACGACCTGTTTCACTATGGAGCTCATGAGAGTTTGTTTTAATCTTGGCTATATTAATTTTCTTCTTTGAGCTAGTTAAAACAGAGAGATACTTTTGATCTTCTAAGGTGGGGTTGATGACCTCCTTATAATACCTTAATTTTCTTTTCGCTGCTAAATCTTTCTCACACCACATTTTTTCTTTGAACATAGAAGTAACAATTTTTTTAATGCGTTAAATTTATGAAAAAAATATATATTTATGTGAATAATACATTATTAAAATGTTATATATAAATAAATGATATGATTATTTTTTAAATGTTATATGTGAATTCCATATGGAATATTAAAGGAATTATACATTTATGTTAAAAGTATGTATTTAAATAATAAATTTTTAAATTTGAATTATCTATATTTTATTTTTTTATTAATGTTAAGATGAAAATTAAAATTGTTAAAATAAAAACAAATTCTTAAATTCTTGGGAAAAAAAACAAATTCTCATAGTTTCATGGTGAAAATGAGAATGTGTCAATTACTAAAACACTATGGGATGAAAAGGTTAGTTATCTTTACTATACTAAGAGGGTTGAAGTTAAAAATCACTTTCTCTTATATTGTTCATCTTATATTCTTATTGGATTAAATTTTCAAAACATTTTTCTTGATTGTTTAAGTCAATCAAACTATGGTGATCTTCAAAGACTTTTATTAATACTTTTTTAGCATAGAAATAAAATATATATATATATATATATATATATATATATATATATATATATATATATATATATATATATATATATATAGTATGATTACAGCTATAATGTACATTAGTAGTCATCATCATCATCATCATCATCATATATATATATATAAATTTTGTTATGTTTTTTTTTTTTTTATATTTCATTCCAAAAATTGAGATTTACATAAGTATCAGGGCTTGAACAGGGCTTGAACGTGATATAAGCTCCAGCTAGACAAAATCCCATATACAAAAATGTCAACAGAGTAAACATGTCCCCACCAAGTACAAAGCATTAGCGGAAAATCCCATATCCAAATCCTATAAATTACATCTACAATAGTGACAAAATAACCACCCAACAACCAAGTGTGTTTCCAATAAATGAAGAATAAAAGATACCAAAATACATCGATATGTAGTGATAACCAAAGCACAATATCATCTGACACCCAAACGCACTGTGCAACCTAATAAACGCCATCATATATGCTAGAGGGATCACATCATATACTCCAAAACGACTTAGGATCTTTCCAATAAATACCGAGGTCTGCACCCAACACCTCGATGCCATAAGATTCCATCACTCCACAATGACGAAGGAGTGTTCCAGTGAGCACCCAGATCCATAGAACCAAACCATGTGCATAACAGGATGCACTCATTCATGAGTCATAAAACAAAAACAAAGACCACACCATCATCTCGAGGTTAAAGTTGTTGTCACAGGAAAAGTATAAGACATAACATTTCAAGAGTTAACCAAATAGAGCTCCCAAGTACCATCCAAAATCCAGAGGACCAAAAATCCATAAACGTGTTACTCCTCATGGTCTGAGGAGAGAATAGTAGGAGATTGAACTTTATCATCAGCTAGAGGCTCTGTCAAATCTCCAGGTGCATAACCACTATGAAAAAAACCTTCCATATTTGGTAGACGAGCATCCATATTGTCTAAACAAAATTTTTTATTACGAAGCATTCACTTCATATCTTCTAGATCAAAGAAAGCATTGCAATTATTGACCTATTTGACTTTGAATATAATATGTAATAGGGTCACGATTTGATGGTTAAGAGCAAAAGAATGTCGAAAATTCCACCTCCTCCATCGAAATGTGTGAGGAGTTGGAAGCCATTTCTCATCCTCAGAGACTAATGCTGAATCTGAATAATATGGTGGTCTCCAAATTTTTTACTCTCCAGGATGAGATTCTCTCGCCAAAATTCTAGGGGAACCATATCAAAAGAAGAGGCTACAGAATCATAAAAAAAGGGTGCACCCTTTTGTACCCATAATGATTGAAACCTTCTCTCCAACTGCTCATCCTATGTTTTGGAGGCCTGAGGACTGAAGAAAAAAGACACATAGGACATCGACTTAACAACCCATGCCCAATGAAACTATATGAGGAATGAAGCGGAAGATTGTCCAACTACTCTGAAAACCAACAAGGTCATCTCCTACAAACCAAACAAGAGGTTCAATGCCTAGAATATTTTCCAATTCCCCACAATGAAGACTCATAACCCACAGAGATAACCAACCCAACATAAAAACATCAAAAAAAGATATGATACGTCTACCACATAAATGTGACCGAGAGGATTCCCATGCCAACAATGATAACCATCCAGAATTAACTATAAAAAAAAAACCCACTACCAGTTGACTCAGGAATTTGTCCATAGACGAAAGACAAGAAACTATATATGTTGACAAACCAATTTCCAAACATACACAAGGTGAGTTCTAAAAATACACAATTCACTAGACCTAATACGCAATGAATAAGAAAGACCAACTAATTCTCATACGAGAAAAGATAGACCTACCGAACCAGTGCTTGAAGAGCAGAGGGAAGTCCATCAAAAATCCCAACCACCACTTCCCCAAGAGTCGCATACTAGAATTCGCACCAAAATCCATTTTGAACAAAAACTAGGAATACCACATAATAACTGAGACACTCCCCCAAATTTCAAACACCAACATAAGAATATTGTATAGAAGAAACCACACATAACTGATGAGTTGATTTGGGATGAGTTTGAAAGAATCTTCAAGAAGAAGTACATGTCTGAGAGATATTATGACAGAAATACAAAATAATTGTATGAGCTCACGATGGATTCCATTACAGATAAAGAGTATACGAGCAGGCTTCTAGAGTTGTTGAGATTTGTGTCCTATCTCAAGGATGAGAAAGAAAATATCCAAAGGTTCATCAGCGGAATGCCATTATCATTCAAATACCAGATTGAGTTTGATGAGCCTTAGTCTTTGGAGGAAGCCATTAGAAATTTGAAGCGGAAGCCTAAGTTCAAGCGTGACTGGAAGGGTGATGAGTTGACTAAGGAAAATGGCCTAAGAAGCGAGAAAGATCTCAGGATGCAGGTGACAAGGAAAATGTGGCACCACATAAGAAGTTCCATGCAGCTGAGAGAGGGCATGGGTCTCACCCTATGGAGCAATAGAATAAAGGAAATGGTAGAGAACCATTGCCATGTTGAACCTATGATGGAGATCATCGTAGGAAGGATTTCACTTTGTATCAGAGTGGCACAGTGAAAGTGTGGAAGGCCTTAGATATAAAAAGCACATGAGGCGCAAGCAGTTCGTGATGTAGGTCAGAACATTCCTTGGATCTATGCAGTAGTGGATAACACATAGGTAGATCATCAAGCATCCATTATCAAGATGGAAGGTGGAGCTAAAGGGAGAGTTCCAGGAAGAGCCTGAATGAATCCTGTAACAGAATAAGCTCATGTTTTAGAGCTGAGCAATAGAGCAAGTTAAAGTTTGTGGAAGCACTTTGGGGTCTAGGAAGTTGTAACATGGATGATGGTTGATCATATGCATGCATAATAGTGAGTTTCCAATTACAACAAAATTTGTCAAGGGAATTGGAGTCCCTTGAGAGGTGATATGTGCAGGTGTGCTATTGCATGGAAACATGCTCGGTATAGTGGGGAAAGGTAACTCATATATTGTTACATTTATTAATGTGCTGACAATTTTGTGTCTATGGCAGTATGATGCAGGGAATTGCATGGGAAAAGAGACTACCATAGATCTTGAAGAAGGCTCAGGCTGAGCTTTCACTCATCAACCCTTGTAAGCACTAGGAAACCATGGGGATTGAGTCATGGTGTCTTTTGAAAGTTTTGTGATTTCATATTTTTGTGATTTTCTTGTGCTTGATTTGTGGTTTTACTTTCACTAGTGCATGGTCATGCCACTTTGTTGTGGGTTGTCTTGTTGTTTGGATTTCTATGTTTTATTTATCTTATCTTCTTGTTATTTCCTTTTATGTTTTAAGAGTCTTGGGAATTACTTGGGGAAAGAGGAAAGCTAATGGATCTTGGGGAGAGCTGAGTGAAACCCAACAAGTAATGTAAGACTTGGATGAAGCTTGATGCATGAATAAAAGGAAACAAAAGGAAAAAAATATGACAACCAACATGGTTGATTGGGTCCACTGGGATAAATGGAAAATGGAAGTACAGTCATGAGAAAGGTATCAGGAAATGTAAAGTAATTGGTATGGAAGTAACAAATGGATTGGCTAAGTTGAGAATTGTTGTTCTCAATGTTGTACATGCTTTGCACGGATAAATGAAGTTCTCTTAACTTTGACCTTATGAAAAATGGTAATTATGTTTTGATAATGATTATGCTAATATATATATATATATATATATATATATATATATATATATATATATATATATATATATATATATATATATATATATATATATATATATATCATTGTTTGAAAGGGTCGTCAGGGGTCATTGCTTTATGTAAGTGAATGGCCTGAAAAGGTTCCTGGTTTTTTAGGAGTCAAGTGGGCACAGTAGCCATGAAAGGTCTATGAAGAAATGTTGAAGGATACATCACCAAAATGAAAGTAGTATGATGTGCGACATGTTGGGACAAGCATGGAAAGTGGAAGGAACCACAAACCTGGGATTTGGGTTGTGGGTGCACGCAGTAAGGCGTGGAAAGACTAATGTTTGGTAGAGATGGTGTGGTCTCTAGATGTGCAGTACCACTGTTGAGTACATGTTGTACTCTGTCATGTGTATTGTGTCGTCATTGTATTATGACATGTGTATTCATTATGTTGTACTGTGTGTATGTTGTGTTGTGTGGTACATTGTGTATGTGTACCTGCTGTGAAGGAGATTGATTCTCATGATCCTTGGAGGTTGTGGGTAATGATAGGATCTCTAGAACAGTGTAACAACCTCGCTTCCCTAAAAGCTGTGGGTTGGATCCATGTAATAACTTGGTTCACTAGAGGTTTTGGGTTGAGATAATAGTCCCACTGATCTATTATCTAATAAAAGAAACCGTTCATAAAATATTTAGAGTGAAGTTTACATTTATCTATTTTAGTGTTGAGATTTTCCGTCACGTTACACGCCACTTGTTTTTTTCCAAATAAGTGTTCTGAACGCAACGTGGGGTTGAGAAAGCCTGCCTCCTCATCCCCATGGACCATCTTTCTCTATAAATGCATTAATTCTTTTCGTTCATGTGCATCCATACACACCAAAATTACTTCGCTGCACTCATATTCCTTTATAATGGAGTTCTTAGTAATGTTTGTTACCTGCACTAGCGCAACCCTTATGTTGTTTTTATATTTTCCTTTCTCTACTGCCATTCACTATAATGATGTTTGTTTTTGGGGATTATCTAGAAGACGTTGGTACCAACAATTTCATTGGCAACACAACCTCCAAAGCTAATTTTTAATTTTCTGCCTTACGGGGAGACCTTCTTCCATCACCCCACTCGTTGTTTCACTAATGGACAAACTGCATTCGATTTCATATTTCTACTACTTTTTCACTTAATTATCTCACTTAGTGATATTTTAATGGTTGATTATCTCATTAGATGATTAATATACATATGATATATAAATGTATGCACAACTACTAAGTTAAGGTTGTCGTCCCCACTTCCCTATCTAAAGCGATGATTTGATTCCTCTTGTGGTATCAATTTCACATCTGGAGGAAGCAGATTATTGGATTCCATGGGCAATTACTTGGCGAGTGCCGAAATAGATACATGTTCAATTTAATATACACATGGATTTACCTGTTGAAAATATTATCCCTTGGTTTCACCGATTCCTTTGGTTTATAATATTAAACCATTGGGTTTATTAGTTCTTTTGGTTTATAATGTTAATCACCTCTTGGGTTTATTAATCTCTTGAGTTTAAAATATTAATTCTTAGGCTTTATTAATTTCTTAGGTTTTTCAGTTTAAAATATTAATTCTTAGGGTTTATTAATCTATATTTTTTTAATATTGATCTCTTGTCCTTATTGATCTCTTAGGTTTATAATATTTATCCCCTCGGTTCGCTGATTCCTTTGGTTTATAATATTAAACCCTTGGGTTTATTAGTTCTTTTGGTTTATAATGTTTATAATCCCGTTGGTTTATTAATAACTTAAGTTTAAAATATTGATTCTTATGGTTTATTAATTTATTAGGTTTTTTAGTTTAAAATATCAATTCTTAGGATTTATTAATCTCTTGTGTTTTTAATATTGATCTCTTATGTTTTTAATATTTATCCCTTGGGTTCACCAATTCCTTTGGTTTATAATATTTAAACCTTGGGTTTATTAGTTCTTTTGGTTTGTATTATTAATAATCTCCTAGGTTTATTAATATCATGAGTTTAAAATATTAATTATTAGGGTTTATTAATTTCTTAGGTTTTTCAGTTTAAAATATAAATTCTTAAGGTTTATTAATCTATATTTTTTTTTAATATTGATCTCTTGTCTTTATTGATCCCTTAGGTCTATAATATTTATCCCTTGGGTTCGCTGATTCTTTTGCTTTATAATACTAAACCCTTGGGTTTATTAGTTCTTTTGGTTTATAATGTTATTAATCCCGTTGGTTTCATAATATCTTAAGTTTAAAATATTGATTCTTATGGTTTATTAATTTATTAGGTTTTTTAGTTTAAAATATCAATTCTTAGGGTTTATTAATCTCTTATGTTTTTAATATTGATCCCTTATGTTTTTAATATTTATCCCTTGGGTTCACCAATTCCTTTAATTTATAATATTTAAACCTTGGGTTTATTAGTTCTTTTGGTTTGCATTATTAGTAATCTCTTGGGTTTATTAATATCTTGAGTTTAAAATATTAATTGTTAGGGTTTATTAATTTCTTAGATTTTTGGTTTTTAAATATTATTTCATATGCTTTATTAATCTCTTGAGTTTAATATATTAATTCTTAGAGTTTATTACTTTCTTAGGTTTTTGGGTTTTAAGTATTATTTCTGAGGTTTTTAAATCTCTTTAGATTAAATTATTTATTCTTAGGGTTTTTTTATTTCTTGGTTTATAATATTAATATTTATCCTTTGCTTCACCAATTACTTGGGTTTATAATATTAAACCCTTGGGTTTATTAGTTCTTTTGGTGTAAAATATTAATAATCCCTTGGGATATTGGTAAGAGATATAAACTTATTATAATATTAATAAATTATTATTATTATTTTATTTTTGAATTATATTATAGTTTAAGTTGAAACGATTAATGTATTGAAATAATTTAATAATATATTTTTATTATATATTTTACTATTGAATAATATAATATATTATATTATATTCATATATATATATATATATATATATATATATATATATATATATAAAGTTAATATATAGTATGTATATAGTTAATATTATTAATATATTATAAGTAAATATATAAAATATATTGGTAATTATAATCATAAATATATAATATTTATTTTGATGAAATACATATGGTGGGTCATGGATATAGGTCTATCGGCATATATCAATTACATTGGTGAATGTGGTTGTAAATCTATTTCATATAAGCTTATCGGCAAATATCAACCACATTGGTAAATGTGATTGTGCTAGTTTTTAATTTTCCACCTTACGGAGAGACCTTCTTCCATCACCCCACTGTTTCACTAATGGCCAAACTGCATTCGATTTCATATTTCTACTACTTTTTCACTTAATTATCTCACTTAGTGATATTTGTATGGTTGATTCTCTCATTAGATGATTAATATACATATGATATAAATGTATGCACAACTACTAAGTTAAGGTTGCCGTCCCCACTTCCCTATCTGAAGTGATGATTTGATTCCTCTTGTGGTATCAATTTCGTATCTGGAGGAAGTAGATTACTAGATTCCACGGGAAATTACTTGGCGAGTGCCGAAATAGATACATGTTCAATTTAATTCACACATGGATTTACCTGTTGAAAATAAGCAGTTAAACGTTGTTGGTTTTTTTCACTAGAGAATATCATCCCTTTAAGTCTCCAGATACGCCAATTCACCAACTATTCTTCGACTTTGGGGAAAAAACTTGGAGGAGATTATTATGCATAAGAATATCTATCCAAGTCCTTGTATACCATTAATAGTGGTGGCAATGATATTGGCATTAGCTATTTAGCGAATACCACCTTCCAAAAATCTACAAGTTCCCGGGATAATGAAGACTTGCTGGTACACATTTTATTTTCCCTGTAATTTATTACTATATGTTCCCATTATATTAAATTTGTGGGTATCTTCTTATCCGTGGTCGATGTTGCAGAGGTAAGAAAATTCATGTAATAAACAACCCTGTTGTGGGGTGTACTCCAAATTCAAGGCTCGCTGGAGTAAAGGCATATAATGGTGGATGTATGGAAACTGCAAATCAGCTGGTAGTGGCATTTAATGATGGTCTCAAGCTGCTGGTCAACTAGCTGAATAAAAAATGAGGCAGAACAACGATCCTGCTTGCTAACGCTTATGATTTCGTATTAAATTTAGTTCAACACAACTAATCCTATGGTAAATTTCAGACATACTTGAAAAACCAGTATAAATTTCAAAAACGCAATAGGGTAGGTTAGTTTGTGAATTGACTAAATGCAATATGGGACATGGATTTGGTTGCAGGTTTTAAAAACACAACGTCTGTGTGCTGTGGGGCGGGGCCATTTAACACGGCTGTGTCTTGTGGGTTTGAGATTCCAAAGAAGGAGCGTGGAGAATACAGAGCCTTTCTTTGTAAACGTCCAGAGAAATATGTGTTTTGGGATGGAACCCACCCCACTGAGGTGGTGTACCAGATAGTTTCTCGCAAGATTTGGAATGGTAATGCATCCTTCATCACCCCTTTCAATTTGACGCAGGGAACATATGAGAAAAGACTCAACAACACAAACTTATAATTTATTAATTATTTTTCTCTCCAAACTTGGGTTTACAAATGGGTTTATTTCGAATTTCTCAAAGACAAAACTCCTCCTTCTTGGATATGGAAGAAGTTGAGAAAAATCTTCTCAATTTTAATAATCTATCCTAATTATCTAATCTCTAATAAATTCTAGAAATAAGTGTTTATTTCTTTAAGTTCAGTTGATATAAAATTTAATATCATACTCATTTATAGAGTTTTTTTTTAATTAATTAATTTAATTAAAATAATAGAAATGACATAATTATTTTTAAAATAAATTTTAATATTTGATTTTAACTATTACTAGCAATTGCTCCTAAACGTGCAAGAATGTATTAAAGGAATGAAACATATCTATGATGTTATTGCAAAAATATTGGAACAAAGGAAAGATAACAATATAAGTGATGGAGGATGGAGGGGAGGAAATGTGTTTAGGCTTGAAATACTCTCACACTTGTGCAATGCTTGTCTAACATATGTTTCTAGAACCACCTTGCTAAATCATTTTTTTCCAATCATACCACTATGTTAAAATATATATTTTTTTCCACGAGAAAAAAAAAACTCTTTATATATTTATATATAAATATGGTAATACTTCTCCAGTTTTACATCTTCTGTTCTTTCATCTTGCATATCAAGTTAATCACAAAACTTTCATATTCAAAATCAAACCAAATCTAGTTTTATTTAAAATATTTTGTCTATTCTCCTTTATCATTCTAAAACTAATTTACATCATATTCATCAAAACAAAAACATCAGACATCTACGGTCTTCATTTCTACATATTTTTTAAACCAGCCTAGATCCATCTTACTCTAGATCTATCATGCGCCGAGAGGGATCAAATCTCTCGAGGTGAAAACCTATTTTTTTGAGTGCAAAACTTGAGGAAAGGTTTGCACCTAGAGATATTTGATCCCTCTCGGTGCATGATAGATCCAAAGTTAGATGGATCTAGGCTGAGTTCCAATCGGAGGCATCAACGTCACATTTTTTCGATTATTAAATTTTTTTGTATATATTTGAGATGTACATCATACTTTGAAATTTTGAAGATTAGAAATACAAATTCTAACAAATGTTATTAATATAAATATGTTTAGTGATCATAAAAATGAACTAATTGATATATTAAATAACAAATACACCTATCATATCATTGAAATGTGATATGAAGAATATATTGAAAAAATACATAATTTATTTAGTATTTAACCTTAACCTAACTTCTTCTTCTTTTCTCTTATAAACACCAAACACATTTTGCCATCTTTTCGTATCGATCATATGGAAATGGTGGTTGAAATCGAAGACCATCCAAAGATTTAACTCGAGATATTGCGATAAAAGTGAGACCTTGTTGCTCTGTCCTTCCAATATCAATAGTTGCCTTTTCTAGTGTCAATCCCTCGGGACTTATGAATTGTTAATCCCCAAGAAATTCACAATGGAATTTGTCTATTATTGCCTCTTTCAATAGGTATAATAGGAACAGTATGAGGGAATAATTCATCCCACGCAACTCCGACATAGTTATCAAATGTTACTAAAACATATGTAGGAGGATTAGGAGGTGATGTTCCAGGATTATACACAATATCTTCAACTACTCCAAGAGCACCATTGACAAGTCCCTGCATTAGTCCATAAATTTGAAGTTAGCATAACCCTAGCTCCAACAGACAAGAAGGACCTCATTATCCAAATTTTCCTCATCTCGCTTCCATGTTGTTGTTGTTATTTGATCTTGTAGCAACACTACGTGCAACAGGGTGATTTAGGGATACCAAGCAACGCTTATTGTGATTGTGCACATCATCATTTGTTGCAAACAAATGTGTAGCCTTATTAAATGACTCTTTTGTTGAAGCATCCAATTTGGAATCTGTACATTTCATTAGTACTTTCCAATCTTCTATTGTTGGAATTGCATCTCCGACGTTCATTAATAAATGACGAAAGAATATTTGATCATTGCTCGTCCATCTTGCATCGTATATTGTATCAAGAGTTACAACGATTGTGAATAAATTCCATAATTCTTTTGCATGACCTTCACATGCATATGCAGAGTCTATCCATAACAGGAGGTAGTTGTCCCAAATCACCAACCAATATAATTGATATACCTCCAAACGAGACTTCTTTATTATGAGGAAAAGCTTGCGAAGTCGAGAATCAATATGTGTCAACAAATTTCTCCCTATAAAACTCATCTCATCAATAAGAATTTACTTAACATGTTTCATCTCCTCTTGTAAGGTAAGAAAACGTGACCCTTGTAAATCAATGAAGTTCCTTACTTGGTATATAAAGAGCAGAGTGTATTGTTGATGCAGTATATGTTGAATGCTCGCAACACCGGTAGGGGGCCAAAAGATGCAATGGGCTCTTATGAGGAAGAGAGTCGGTTTCAAGTATTTGTTTTATTGCACCAATCAAGTAAGACTTTCCAAATGCACTGCTGTCCCTTCAATAATCATAAGCAACTGTTCTTCCTTGTCATCTCCTTTGTAATGATCAAGAACTACATTAAATGCTATTTTTTGCTTTTCTCCTAAACTTTCAAATGAATATTTTTTTTGATGATTCAAAGTAGTAACAATTGCATTCACTTTTTTTTCTTATCGGATATGAAGTTCACCGCACATCTTGATGTCTCTTCATCAACAAAGCTAGAGCTCCAATTTTCATAACATCATGATCCTTAAATCCAATCATGTCAAATTTTCTCGCATGTATAAAATTATTCTTATACAAACCCGAAATAATCTCCCACTCATGTTGCTTAGAATCATTTTGTACATGTAAAACATCTTCATCCTCATCCGGACATTGAGTCGAATCCTTTGAAGGTATTGGATTACGATCAATATGCCAAGGATTATAGGAAAAATTTTCCCAATTTTGTATGATGTCATCATCTCTAGAACCAATATCCGTATGAAAATCACGAAATAGCTTGTACAATACTAATTCGGACCAACAAAACTCAACAAAACTATTATTTTTCGCGAGGGGGAACCGAATGAAACTTAGGAAATACTCGTACAATGGCTGCATTAACTCGTGTTAACCATTTCTCATCATGACGACGTTTGTCATATGATCAAGATCTAGAAGCTTCTATCAACGAAAGGTGCTCCATACTCATGGGTCTCTTCCTATATGCATCAATAAGAGAATTATCATTATGGTCATTATTTTCATCAAATTTTACTTGTTTGAAAACATTTATCCCAACATTCAAAACAATGAATGTACGACTACATTCATTAAGAGGAAGCTCCAAAAGCATATGACATGTTTCTTGTGCTCCTATATCCTTGTCAATAATAGTCCGACACAACAATGTTCTATATGCACGTGTTGCTTTCGGTTCATTTGGATTTTGAATAGAAGAAATATGCATCAACATATCATGGAAGCTTTCCGACCCCTTTTTCTCGCTTTTTGATGCATATTTTTCTATGTAGTTAATCACAACATGTATAGAAAGAACAGGTTTCCAATCCATATTTGCACGCCACATCATCAATGTTTCACGATTATGTGTATTTAATCGATCATTATTTCGTCTAGGTTCATATATTTTTTTCTCCACCCTCATCAACATAAAGTCTAGACATTTTGCATAGCTCCCATGGTGCCTTATATCTACACACCAATTTTTCCACCCTTCTTTCTAAGGCATGACTTCTCATTGCAGGGTGATGTGGCGCTCAACACAATTGAGAAGTTGTTCATAGTCCATCATAGGATCAGATTGAAATATTTGTTCGGTGTTCTTTAAGCAAGGATGATCATCATCATTCACGTTGAATAGGGATATTTATTTGATATTCATTACGTGGATTGAATGCATGGACAAATCTATCAAAGTATTATTTTGCAAATCTAACTTGATTCGAGTCATTCCAATTCAATTTTTCCATATTGGGAGCATATTTTAGCCAAAGAAACCCATGGAAATGTGGAGATCCACGATGTTGCCATTCATAATGACACCAAAAAATCTGTAGCATGATGAAATTTTGAAAAAAATCTTATCTCGAAACAATGTATGTCTTAAATGCACATAACTTGCTACAATGTGAGGATTATCAATGACATTTTGGCGTCTCCATTTTCTTGCTTCCTTTGGATCTCGTAGGAGAGGTACTGGCATCAATATATGCAAATCGAGGCCATTGCATATACTGCTACACTTAGTGTGAAGAATATTGTGGGAGATCCAATTTGTTGTACTAAGTCACATAATTCACCACGAAATTTGCTCCAATATGCACGTGTACCTCTTAGAACATGTCCAAATCTCATCAATCTATACTGCAATTTTAGAATTAGGAAGATTTTGTAAATGCTCTTGTAACTCATCAACTCGTTGTAGGTATTTACGTCATATTTTTTTTAACAAATACTCGCAGAAGACGCTTGAGCACGATGTCTCATGATGATATTGAGTAAAAAGTATCTAAATAGAGGATGTCTCCCAAACCTATTATCACGAAATGCGAGGAGATGTTTTGCATACTCATGAAGATGCACGTTTCTTAGTTGTGCTTGTAACTAATCGGCTTCTCCTCTAGGGGAATAATGTTGGAAATTCCATATCAAATAACCATTCGAGTATTGTACTCATTTATTGGAGATGAACCAATTCTAGGCCAATTAATGACATTTGTAGTTTCACCATCTAGTTGGTTTTCTTCTCTATTAGGATTATCTCGCCCATGCACAAATAAGTTCAATTTCCCTAGGTGCATTTGGAGGCCTTACAACAAAATAAGTTGTATCATAATTGTCTAAAGCATCTTCACGACACTGAGAACCTTCTAACAATGTAATGTCTATGTCATTGTCCATATCCGGTAGTATAACATAATTAATCATATGTGACACATTTGTTGTTTTTTTCCGTAACTCGTCCACAACATGCGTATCAATTTCTACACCTTTATAATATGGATAATTTTGAATCTTATAAAGTAATGCATCGAGTACCTTTTTTCCTTCTAACGGTGAAATCATAGCTTGATCCTTGTCGACCTTTTTTTCGCACCACCATCATTAAATCCAAGTCTTTAATATGTCGAGGCAATTTATTGGAAACATCTTTAACATCTTGAGGAAAGCTGATTGTGTGTCCTCTATATTTGTATTGGCCACCTATTGAATGCATTACCCGCAAAATTGGACTTGTTCTTGCTATCAACATTTCCTCAACTTGTGTAAGACTTCCAAGGATCAAAGGTCGCAACCCCTGCATTCATATGATTTTGTGATGAAAATCTATGTTTATTACCCTCTTTTTTTTACATCTTGTACACATTGGACTTGTCTTTGTAGTCACCACTTGAATGCCAGGATATGACTCCTCACACACATGGCACATTTGAGGATGAGCTAATTTATCAATTGTTTCACGAAATCTTTTATGTGCAATAACTTCATCTTCCACCGGTACATTGGAAATCATTTCACATTCATCATCACATTTCTCCATTGGTTGATGATTTTGTAGATTCATACCTATAGGATAATGAGCCTCAATTTTTGGCCCTAGATCACTACGACCTTCGATTTGTCTTTTTCTATGTGATCTTACATATTGTTGTCTTTTTTTTCTTCTATGTTCTTCTTTTTTCGTCCTCATCCATTTCTTCAAATTTAATTCTTTTTCTTTGAGTGTATTTATTCATTCTGCTTCCCTTTCATCCTCATTTTTCCTTTCTCGTTGTCGCCTTTTTTCTTTCATGTTCCTTCTTTCTTTGTTCTTCCCTTTGATCATCGAGTCATATTTTGTCTTCGCAATCTTCGCTGCCCATTTTTTTTCTTCCCTCTTCTCGCTCTCTTTCAATTTCAATTACTTGTTTCATAATATTTGATCCTTGTCTTTTAACTCTTTCTCTCTTTACACTTCTCATTTCTTCAATATTGTTATTATTAGTTTCCCCATTACTAGTACCCATGATATTATAATCCTATACAAAAAAAACCAAACACATCAATTAACCATATATATATATATATATATATTTAATACATATCTACAAAATATCAAATATCTAACTAAAAAAATATTTAATACTCTTTTTTATGTCTAAACACAATTTACAATATTTAATACTCTTTCTATATCTATAAGGCAATTGCAGTACACCTGCAATATTGTAAATTTACAATTAAAACCATGATGGTTTGTGGTGATTCGCAAAAAGGCGAGAATATATATTGAATTATTTCGAATAAATTTTCATTCAACCATTTTTAAAAGAAAAAAATTGAAAAGTAAACCATAAGAAAGTTAGAAATACATTAATATTATCCGTAAGAGAAACCGAAAGCTTACATCTAAATAATTTCGGAGAATCTAAACCCACCAATCAAAATTCAAGGCAATCCTAAACCGGTGTCTCACGCAATATACATTAATTATATATATTGAATTATTTTTCTGAAATTAAACCCACTCAAACTATAATAGCTATATAAATATATAATAATAATAATACTATAAAGCATCCGATTGTATTTTAATGAAAATATATCATTTTTCAATACGCAATGAGTAACTTTAAAACTTGATAATACCTCGCACAATGACATATCCTATGAGAATGAGTCCAGATATTACTTTATTTATTTATAGTTCCCTAAAAACTAAAAGGAACCATCGAATTCAAAGCCCATCGTTATCTCGAAGACCAAAACCATATTGAAGATCTTAAGGGATCCTAGGTATCCGACAGGGAATTTCATATTTCACAAAGAAAACGAAAAGGCAATCATATTACGTGTCAAATGTTTCCAGATTTAGATGAACTTTGGAAGATACTTGTTTCCGCATTTAGCTTTGCCACTAATAAATATATGAACCATATGTGATGGCACTCGTGTTTAATTTAATGTAATAAAATTGTGTAGGTCAATACGAACCGTTACGTGCCATAAACCATTGTTGGAATAATGCGATGCGAGAGAAATATAGATTCCATGCCATGATGCGGAATATGTGATTCCAAATCACTATAGAGTATGCGATTCAATGCCACTGTTCGAGTAGCGGAGCGAGATCATACAAAATTCTGTAATTAGCCATATGAACTATCATTATTTAATAATGATAGTTCATATGGATAATTATAGAATTTTGTATGATCTCACCGTGTCTTAGAAGTTTAGATCACTTCATAGATTAAGCGAGCCATATAACGAATCATTTTATGCTTAAAGCGAGAGCCATATCATAGTGCGAGCGAAGGAATTTCATCATTGTGCGAGGTCTTTGTATTGATCCGTCCCATACCGTAATTAGCCATAGATCCGAGCCATATATACGAAATTGCGGATCCGAGCCATGTTAGAACATGACACCACCGTGATGTAAAGTAATGCCATAGGAATGCAATGTATATGCAAGCTTCGAGCCACATAGAAATCAATATATGCAAGCTTCTATTTTGACTTGTTTAAGTATTTTGACATTACCTAAGAGAACTCGAGCTTGGGAGCTTCCAATTCGAACCACGCCACAGAACCAAATATGATCGACCGATCGGAGTCGAGTTGTTTTAATTTTTTTTTGTTTATTTATACGATTGTTAAAATTTAATTGTTAAGTCGACAATTTTTTTATTTTTTTATTTTTTTATTTTAATTTGAAATTTAAATCGACATTGAGGACATGACCCACCCGACATCGGGGTCATACTCGAGTCATAGATGCGCCTCTCGGCGCAAAAAACTTGAAAAATGATGTTGAGGCCCTTACCTCCCATCTCTCGTTTCCCACCAGATAAGCTCCCCCATTCTCCAAAGTAATGCTTCTTTTGAGAGCATATTTGCCTCCATATTCAACTCTCGGAAGACATGTATTGGATAAATAGAGCTAAAGTTTTTTTCCAAGTCTCTGATTCTCCTTTTCCACCAGGAAAGACCCTCAGCTTGTAAATTCGCAGAACCCAATAACCTGCAACCGCTTGTAACCTTCTCTAAAAACAATGAACAATGTAGCCCATAAAGCCATTAATTCTGCTTTATTTTTTGTCCCTCTTCCAATCCTTAATTTCCATTTTAGCTTCCTACCATTAGTTAACCAAAGGACACCTCCAGCTCCACATACTAAGGCAGAAGATTTTGCAGCTCCATCAAAGAAACAACAAATATGATTTTCAATATGTGCCGGTAGTTTCAGTGTTATTGGGTTTTTTTTCTCCTTTTGTTCCAAAGTAAGGTTTTCCATTATCTGATGGATCAATCCATTAGTACTCCCCACGACATTCCTGTCAAAAATCAACTTATTTCTGAAAAGCCAAATACACCAATCAACCCAGAAGGGAAGGCTTTTATGCTTCGGGAATTTTAAAAACCATCTCTGAAGCCCTGTTGTAAAATCATCCTGTTCCCAGCTAAAAACAATCTGATAGTGCTGCTTCATTGCCTGCCAAATCTGACGTGAGAATTCACATTCCAAAACCTAGTGGTTTATAGTTTTGACCTGATTTTTACATAGAACACATATGCCTAGCCCAGCATAACCTCTTTTTTTCAAATTCACCCATGTTAATATTTTCCGTGCCATAAGTAACCAGCTGGAACATTTTATCTTAAGTGGCATTTTAAGTTTCCAAAGAGACAATTCCCACTAGTGTCCAGTCTTCCTCCATTTTTCCCATGCCAAAGCCTCATATGTTAAAATATTATATACTTATTATATCCAAGCTATAACATGTAAGGCAATGAGGATAAACATTACCATAGGCCCTTCTTGACACTAGCAGACAAAAAATGAATGTTATTGCACATAGGAAATGACTAAAGTCAGTGTGTGTTGATAATAATGTTGATAATAATGTTGATAATAATATTAAATAAAGAGCATATGAAATGACTAAAGCCAGTGTGTTGATAGTAAGATTAAATAAAGAGCATATTTCAGTGGAGTGACCTTGAGTTTCCATGACATTCTGTAATCAACATAAAAAGGGGGTTTGTTTTAGAATTTTAACTATCTCCTTTAATTTTTTTTAAATTAATTTGGATCCATTTTTAGTGTAGTTTACACAATCCAAGCGTCCAAGTAAACTTTCAAGGCATTGCATCCATTTATGCATTGAAAAATACAATTTTAAAAATGAAAAGTTACTCATGCTACATGCGTCTATAGAACCAATATAGATCCATTTTGAAGAGGATTAAATTACTTGAGTGCGTATTTTCTTTCAAGTTTTTCACTCTAAAGGAGGTCCTATAGGCTATTTTTAGCCTTGAGGACGTTAAAATTTCTTTTCTCATCTTTCCATAAGTAATTATAGTTGCCTTTGCATAGCTTGTGCAAGTCTCACAATCACTAGCGACCATGTAAGTTAGCCATAGTTAAGAAGTATTTATGTCAAGGATGGTCATTCCTAAACAAAAAATATACCCAATAACTTCTTAGGTTGAACACTATTTAAGGTTTCACTTTATCATAATTAGTTAAATCAATTTTGTGTGGGAGTTATCTTAAGAATCTCCAAAGCAGGAATTTCTATAGGAACTTGACCAAAAGTTTAGATATTTCCGTTATAAAAATAATTTGGTTAGGTTATGATCTATCTATAAATTGCTTGAAAAAAATCAAAATTAAGCCCATTTAATTTTTCAATTAAACATTTTATGTCATTCTACCTAAAAAAATCCTTTAAACACCTAAAAGAAATATTTAAAATTACATAATTAATTTAAGGTGTACGTTCCCGGGCTACATCATAGGTATCATGGATTTTGAACATGAAGCTCCATAACCACATCCTTAAAATGAATATATTTAGTTTTTATTTATGATAAATAAATAAATATTGGACTGCACATTACACTTATCAAAATCAACCTAAGTTGTGTACCTTTCCTAGTTCTAAGATGAAGATAATTTATTATATTTTAATAAAATAAGAAATCTTTTCTTGTAAAAGTTTTATGGATTAGTAATTTATATGTTGCATGAGCCTCTTTATTTATATTTTATTTTCAATGTCATATTACATTGATGCATATTTATTTCTTATTTCCTAGTAATTTAAATATGTGTTATAATTTTAAAAAGTAAGGTTATCAAGTTTTTATTAATATAAATATTTAAATGTGAAAATTTTTAAAATAATACTAATTAAAAGTGAATTTGATTAATTGGAAACTTTTTATAAATAATTTGAAAAGTAATTATATTTAAAAAATAAATAGGTATAATATGTTTTTTTGAATGGAAATAACTAGTTTAAATGAAAGTGAGTTATTAAATTGATGTGATAAAGCTTCCATCACTTGAATGTTAACATTGTTAATAATTTTGTTATTGTGCTTTAATTTTATTTAATAATGAGTGAGTAAACACTTTCCTCATTTCTAATTTGAAACAATAAGTACACACTTCTCACAATAAATACGTACTAAGTATATGATATGCATTTATAGTTTGGAAAATTTTCACATTATTGAATTGTTTATTTTATATATATTTCTTTTGTATGTGGAATGGAGAAATTATAAATCTCAAATTCATATTAACAAAGTATAAATATAAAACACACACACACACACACACACACACACACACACACACACACATATAAAGGAGAGAATAAATAAATAAATATATAACAACTCTTGAGAGTATGTGTTTCTTTGGTAAAATGTTATTGGTTCAAATTCAAAAGGATTAATATATATATACTTCTATAAACTTTAAATGAAATTATTCTCATATATCAATTTAATATCTAATTTAGCCATAATCTTAAAATTAAATTATCATTATTATTACTATTTTTTTTTCAAAAACATTATAAATAAATAAATAACAAACTTATATATATATATATATATATATATATATATATATATATATAGTTGTAAGTTTAGTAGATCATCACTATTTTCCATTAAATCAAAAAAGAGAAACACAGGTTACAATCAATATATCTGTTGGATGGCCTCAACCTGCCTTTAGGAAACTAGGATTTTTGGCCACCACAAAGAGTTAAAGGCCAACCAAAATTGATAAAGTTTAAACCTGATACTGTCTACCTTAACAATTTTGTTGTCTATTACATCTAAAGACTCAATCAAAAAGTAAATGCTACCCATAATGTGCATCTCAGAAAGATAAAAAGTAATAAGATTCAATAAGATTCAATCATCAGATGACTCGATAGGCGCCGGGTTCTTAACACTGGACCCGGGCATATTAAATTGGTTCATACTATGCAGCTGGCATTCCATGCAGCCCAGGTGGACATTATGGTGATGTTGCAGAAGGTGTATTTCTTGGATGTCCCTTCATTTCAACTAAAATAGACGCTGCTTTCGGATCACCGCCTATTTCTTGAACATTAACTATGGCCTTTTCCAATAAATATTTCATTTTCCAGTATTTATGGATGGATTGTATAATTAAGTACATTATGCCCCTCGTATTACTTGGATCTATTAGAAACTCTATTTCTTCCTCTGAGATGCCCCCCTCCTCTTTTGTTTGATGGTCACGCTCCCAGCCTGAAATAAGTGATTTTACATAAGCAGATGTGCCTACCCAGTAGGCCTCAAAGAGATTTTCCATGATTTCTTTGCTTGAATTTCTTCCCCTCCTGTTGGGGCCCACTTTTTACTTTCCCTTTTTTTTCTTTCCTTTGTCCTTCAATTCTTTTCTTGATGCTTGAACTTTCACCATTTGACCTTGCAGATAGAGTATTGACCGTTGAATTATTTGTCTCGACCTGGACGAGTGCTAGTCCAAGGGTAGAGGAATACTTGTTGAAGATCTAAAACTACCCGTGGAGGGCAACAAAAATTCAGTAATTGATTTAGTTAAACAACAGAGGAAAATATCCTGATTTTTGAGAGTAACGTCCTGTTTTTAATGGTATATTCTGTGTCATCATTCCTTCCTTCTTTCTCCCTATGAACTATGTTATTTGCAATAGGGTCGGAAGAAGGCACCTCTATTTTCCAAAGATACATTGCTTTCCCTAAATGAAATGTTGAATCATGTAGGGACAAAGTGTTTCCATTCCCTAACAACACATGGATAGAGACTTGTCGCTCGTTCCCCCTAGACAACAAACTTGAGCATTTTCTCCACTGTAATTAGAGCCGAAACCCTCTCTATTCTTTGCAGTAAAAACAAGCCCTCCAGGGGAGAACCTAAAGGCCATCGTACCAAACTGGGTAACAAGAAAAACTCTACCCCAAAAAGTGTCATTGGAAACCATGCATTAAATTTCATGGAGTTGTCTGGCCAAGCCATGGAGGTTGCAAATAGGGCAGAAAGGTTGACTATCATTATGAAGGCTATAATCAACATCATTCAGGAAATTAGAATCTATGTAAGGAATAGGGTAAATCAAAATGATAGAGAAGAAACCAGAGCTAGTTGGAGAACATGCAGAGCCAATTAGAGGGCATGCAAAATCAATTTGGGGAAAAGCAGAGTCAATTGGAGGAAATGCCAATAAAAAAATAGGTAAGGTAAGGAGGGCTTCATGGTTTCTAGGGCGCTAATGCCCACCACCTTAACAACATACATGTCCCATAAGTTAGAAATGTCATGACCCACAACAACCAAATAGAATAGACAAGCAGACTGAATAACATGAAAACAAACCAGGACAATATTACCATACCCATTTAAACCCCAATACTCAAGAAACCCAGAATTCGAAGGTTTAACCACCATAAAATTCCAAGTAGAATTTACTAAACCATCCCAGAACCTAGACATCAAAGAAAAGCCACGATGGTTCTCATATCTCCCATACACAGAAAATAGAAACAAAGCCAATGACCAAAGCCATTCCCTTAGTGCAACAACAAACATGATAATGAGGCTAAGAACATACCCAGAGAAGCACCGCACAACCATCATCGAACCCTTTGCTTGTTCGCCAGCTTCCTGTTCTGCTCCATACTCAACAGATAACTTCACAACCAACTTACCACCCTTAAAATACGTTACATTCCTCTCGCGCCGACACTTTTTCCAACCCATCTCTGACATAATGAGTTGGATTCAACCCATATTAAATGCCGTCATTATATGGCGTGGGTGGTACCACCCACATTCCTCCCCGTGTATTAGCATAAACTCTCCGTGTGGGCTGCATGATCTCGTTCCATCTCACCTCTTGCAGTAGAAACTTGGCACCCCGATCGAGGATTCTGAATATCGTTGTTATCCCTATTGACAATTTCCTGCAGAGTTTGAAGCCCCTCCAACTGAGCCATTATGTCCTAATTTATGTGAAGTTGTTGTCCTTCGTGAGTACAACCCCAATTCACCAAGTAATCTGCCGCTTCATTCCTATCTCTACGAATATGGGACATAATTATATATCAAATAATAGGGAGAATATCTTTGATTTCCTAGATTAAACAAGCTGTCCTCCAGCTTTGACTCATTTTCTCCTACCTTTCTCCTTGCTGCAACTTTTGTAGAACCCCTGTTACCATGATCGAGTCTCCCTCTACTATAATCTTATGATATTGTTCTTGTACAACTATCAAGAGTCCTTGTTTGAATGTTGTGAGATCAAATTCATTATTTGTAGCGAAACCCAAATCAGTCGCATAGATTATTATTAGCAGACCCTGTGAATCTCTAAAAATACCACCTGCTCCTGCTTGGACAAGATTACCTTTAGAGGCCCCATCATAATTAAGTTTGATAAAGCGTTGTTGTGGAGCACTGAATTTATCCTTCGAATGAATTACCAGAGGTGTTTGTTTCCATGAGGCCGGGGCAAGAATTTGGGGTTTAAGATTGAGTTTAGCTAAAATTTGAGCCTCATTCTCATTTAATTTCCAGTCATCTTGATGTCATTTTTCGGCAAGAATTGTTTCTCTTATATTCTCCGAAACTACGTTCCATGTCTCTTCAGGTTGTCAAGACTCCTCTCTGAATGTTATCCTATTTATTTCTTTCCAAATTTCCCATATGAGAAATCCCATAGAAATCCCCCACGCTCTATTAAGAACATGGCATTGATATCCCCCTTTTCTCCAGACTTCAATTGTATGCCTGATATTCATGTCGCCCCTATCCGTTTGTTGAAAGAGGGAGGAGAGTTTTTTCCAAAGATACCGAGCAACATAGCATTGATTCAACAGGTGTTCTATCATTTCTACATTCTTCCAACACATCTTGCAAGTTGATGGGAAATGCATTCCTATCTTCTGCAACTGATCCGAGGTAAGAATCTTTCCATGAATTACTAGCCACAAAAAGTATTCTATTTTCGTCCAATGTTTTTCTGACCATATTTTTTGCCAAAGAGGTATAGGTATATTTTGTATGTTATTAGATTTGATATAATATTCTTTTTGAATTGTAAACATTCCTTTCGTGCGATACCCCCATCTGAGGGTATCCTATCCCATTGCTACTGTTAATTTTCTAGATTTAAGTTCATTCTCATAATTTTACCATTGATGAGTTTCAGGAGCATGCTGCCACTTGTCTTTTAGCTTCCATTTTATCCATTGAAAGTCTATGCCTCCATCCCAAAATTGTGCTGCATACTTAGTATTTTCCCTGTTAGTGAATAAAAAAATCTCCCCTGAATCAATTCGACTAAATAATTTATCCCATTGTTTCCATGAATCCTCCCAAAACCAGGCAATGTTACCTCCCATAATTTCCCAGAACCTATATTATCAGATTAGGTCTTTATTTAATGCTGTCAAGTTTCATATTGTAGATCCTTTAGGAGTATTTTGAACTTTCAATTTCCCTAAATTAGTTAATGGCATTTCATACTTTTGTTCCTAGATAGTTTTCCACAAATCCCTGCCTCCCTGTATCCATCTCCACCAGAGCTTTGCTCCCATAACCTGATTCAAAAAATATGGATCTCTCAACCCTAAGCCTCTGGTCCTTTTCATTTTCGTGAGATTTTCCAATGAAATAAGAGCCCATTTATGGGCTTGTTAGGATCCTTTCCACAAGAATTTTTTAAAAATCTTAGCCATATCATTACAACTTGCTTTAGGAGTAGCCAATCCCGAAAGCTGATAAATAGGGATAGATTGTAAGACAAATTTAAAAATAACAACATGGATCAGAGCATTAAGCACCCAAAATGACCAATTTGGAAACCGTCTTGGATACAGTGAAGGAGATATTTCCACCCAGAAACCTAGAGGGAGTTAGGGCTGAGAGGGATTCCTAAATATTTCATAGGGAAGGATCCTATGTTGAACCCCAAGGTGCATGCCAGAAAACGTTGGGGCAATGGATTGGTATTAAAGAAAAACACATTTGATTTTTCATTATTAATAAGAGTCCAAGAGGCTTCCACGAAATCCTTGAGAATGGAGAGAATTACCATAGATTATTTCAGTGTTGCTTGGCAGAAAGACATAATATCATCAAAAAAATGTTCTTGGGATAAATTTAGGCCTGCACCCCATAGATTTAGACCCTTAAGATGACCTCCCTGTATCTTGCTCTTAATATGATGATCTGGGCCTTTTGTTGCTATAATGAAAAGGAAGGGGGATATCGGGTCACCTTGTCTCAACCCCCGGGTGGCATTAAAAGGAGTAGTCAGGACCCCATTAAGCATAATAGAATAATTAGGAGAAGAAATAAAAGACATAATCCAGTAAATCCATCTCAAGTCAAATCAAAATGCCCGAAGAATAACTTTAAGATAGTTCCAACTAAGACGATAATAAGATTTTGAGAGATCAATTTTGATCATCATACCTTTGGATTTGAGGGTTTTGAGAGAGTGAATAGCTTCCAGAGCCATAATTATATCGTCCAATATTTGTCTCCCTTTCACAAAACGAGTCTGCACTGGAGAGATTAAGGTTGGAAGAATATTCTTAAGGAAATTCACCATAATAGTGGACAAAATTTTATATATCACATTGCATAAAGCTATGGGTCGAAAGCTTGCTGGTTCATCAGAATGATCCTGCTTAGGAATTATGAAATGAGAGTGGAATTTAGGGCTAGATATACCTGTCTTGACCAAAGAGATTCCTCTACTAATTCCCATATGTATCTACCCATGAAAGACTAAGCTGCCTGGTAGAATTCTACAGTAAAGTCATGAAGGTCAACAATTTTGTTTTTTGCTAGACCTTTGACCACTTCTTCCACCTCCTCCATTATGATTTCTCTTAAAAGATACATATTTGTTTCTCGAATAATTATAGTAGGTATGTTTTGTGTTATTCTTTTAATAGCTTCAATTCTGTGTTGGTCTAGTTCTGTCAAGATATTATTGAAATGGTTCACCAACAAGGCTTCCATATCGTGATGCTGTACTAGCCTGTTTCATCCTGGATATTTTAGTGAGAAAATATGATTATGCTGTCTCCTTTGAATCATTGCCTTATGAGAAACGTTAGTATTTATGTCCCCTTATCTTAGCCAATGTATACGAGATTTTTGTTTCCATAAGATTTACTCCTGCTTCCTTCGCTCTTCTAGTTTAATTAGAAGGTTGCCTTCTTCTATCACCAGATGTTCTGTTCTCCCATATAGAATCATTTATTGCTGAATTCATTTCATTACTCCTTGTAATCTTTCCTCATCCTGCTGAATATTTCCGAAATCTGTTCCATTCCATTTTTAATTTGTTTTTTTAATTCTTTTAGACGAAGTTGGAATGAATGCATCCTATTTCTACCTTGAGTTTGACTTGATTCCCACCATCCCTTAGCTTTCTCTAGGAAGTTTTGGTCCCTTAGCAAAAATGGTCAAATTGAAATGGTTGTTTCACACTCCTTCATATCTATCTTCTTACATATCGACCAATGATCTGATCCCAAGCTAGGAAGGATAAAAGCCTAATAAAAAAAATCACTGCTGACAAGGGCTTCCGATTCTAGGAATATGTCAAACCTTTAGGCTAATTGGTGATCACCCCCTATTCTATTATTCCAGGTGTAATTTCCATTAACAATGGGAATTTCAACTAGCCATAGGTCGGTTATCAGGTCTATAAATAGTTCCATTTCAGGCTCTTCTCTTCTTATACCTCCTTTTTTTCTTCTTCTGGTAGACTAGTGATCATATTGAAATCACCTCCTATCATCCAATACTTCTCGTTATGCATATTATTCTTATGCTATGAAGGAACTATACCTTTTCTCCTGGAATATGAGGCCCATAGATTGATGAAGTAATAATTTTGTCTGTCGTCCCAATTTTCCTAAACCTGCCAGTTAGAATGCAAGGAAGTATGAAGCAGTCTTCTGCCATAATATCTATTGGGTTTCACAGAATGGCTATTCCCCTCGAGCTACCTATCAAATCTATGGCCATTTATTCATAATGAGGTTTCAAGAACTTCAGGATTTCCTCAAGTCTTTACCCCGAGACCTTGGTTTCCTGAAGAAGTATCACTTGTGGCTTCTTTGTCTTTAATGTTTATTTTAAATATCTCTATTTTCATTTACTATTTAGGCCTCTCATATTCCAGGAGATCACTTTCATTGGGAAACTTTGTGTACTTTTTGTAATACCGTTGATAATGGTATTAAACTTTCCGAATTAACTAACATTTCTCCTACCATTTGTATCGATTCTTGCAGATTCTTTCATCCCCTCTTCTTTCCTCCTTTGGCTTGGGTGTTGGGTTCCTGAGAGGAACCCTTCTGTGAGCTTAGATTATCAGTCACTTCCATCTATTTTTGAGATTGGGAAGTCAAGTATTGTTCAAAGGTTTCTTTATATAGCCCCATCTGGTCATCTAGTATAAATATTTCATCTAAGTTCTTCCATTCATGCAACAATATTTTTAACACTATTTCTTCTGTACTTAACTCCTCCTTGCTAGTTTCCACCTCCATCGCTGATTGCTCCACCATTTGAGATTGGTCTTCCTTCTTTGTTGGTTCCACTTGTGCCTTTATTTTAGCTCTAACTGATTTTTTAGTTAGCGGTCCCTAACCTTCATCATTAGTCATTTCAACTTCCTTCAAATTTTCCCCAATATCCTGCTATATTTCCTTTCAGTTTCGATTATTCTTTTGTTTAACTGGATTGCTGATATGATTTGCATGCATTTTACCATTATTATTTCTACTCGTAACAGTCTTAAATCCATCTTATTTTTTAGGTGACCCTCCATCGCTATCTGGTTTCTTCCCCTCCATCTAGTCTAGATTTTTGAGAGGCAAGGTTTTGTATAGGTGGCCATATTCATGGCATCTCCAGCACCTAAATGGAATAGTTTGGTAATCAAGAAGCTGTTGCCATACTTCCCCTTCATATTACAACTCTATTGATTTAGGTAAAGGCTATGATATATTCATATAAACACATATGCAGGCAAAATAGGTATACCTACCTCATCGAGTTGTTTCAAATATTTTAACAAAACTTCCAAGAGATTTACCAATACCTTCCAAGATTTCAGGGTCCCAGAAATCCACTGGTAATGCAAAAAGCCGCATCCAAATCTGCGCGGCCAGGAATTGTTCTTGGTAAGGGTTATATAATTCTTCCCATTGTCACAATAATAACCCTGCATTATAGTAGAAATATGGGCCTCTCTCAAAAATTCTTTCTTTATCTGTAAGATTAGTAAAAATTATTGTAAAGAATCCTCAGGGCTGAAATTTTAGATCTATATGGCCCTTAGGTTGCCTTTTACTTGAATCCATTTGAGAAAGTCCTTCTTTGTTTTCCATATGCCTATAAATTTGCAGATTAAGGCATGGTCCTTCATATAACTTCGATATTGATCCAGTTTATTTGCAGGAATGAAAAAACAGGGTTTCTTTGTGGCTCTTGGCAGACATTGGCCTCTGGTTTTTGCCTGCCATTGTGATCCCAGTACCGGGCCTACGTTAGGGGTGGATCCTCCTCCTTGGGGTCCAGTTTTTTTACTGTTATATTCCCCTGCCGTCACATTTCGGTATTAGGGGATATCTCCCCCTCTAAAGATGCTGCCATCCAACCACTCAAAGTTGTCTTCGATCCGCTGCTCCTTCCTCGTATTCAACGATGTCATATTCTCAGTACTATCTAAACCGTAGTCGTTCGCCAAACCCTAGCATCTTCGTTCTCAAGAACTGAAATTCTAATAAAAAAACTAATTTTAATTTAGATGTTAAAAATTAATTAAATATATTTATCCTTACTTTATCGTGGAGATTTGTAATTTGTAAATAGGCTTTGTTATAATATCATGGGTCATTACTATGGTTTATCAATACTACATGCCCAAAAAACCATAACTCATTTCATATGACACTTGTTCATATAACATTTTTCTAATTAATTTAATTAAAAAGATGAAAAAATACATAACTACTTAGGAGATAAATATTAATCATTTATTTATGTATACTAATTTGAAAATTCTAGAATATTTAATAGAGGTTAAATCCTTACCATCCACCTAATAATTATTGATCAGAATTCATATATGGTTAATGTGGACCTCCAAGCAACCACATGGGTGCCTTGATCTTCGTCAACACAATATTAAAACCAAGAAATATCCAACTATTGCATTTATGAATTTGGGGCTGATTTCTTCTTAAGTTTTTTTGTTTTTGTTTCACTTTTAGCTAGCCGTGTATATTTGTACGATGATTGGTGTTCATATCTTATTTTTTTATTTAGCTTATATATGCAAATGGATATATGTATTCTTCAAAGTATATATATATTAAACCAAAACCGGTAGACCTAAAGAACCAGGTTTCTGACCGGAACCGGTCTAACCAGTACTAGTCAGGTCTAAATGACCGATTTTTAAAAAAATACATTAAATAATTAATTTTTAATAATAAAAAACTATTTTTAAGATTTGTAACCATGACTCCAAGCCAATAGAGACAAAATATGCAAAGTTTTCTCATTTATTTACCATGTAAAGGTGAATATATCAAAATGGCACCAAGCGCAGTACATATCATCGAAAAAATGCATAAGCAATGAGGCTCCAAATGGCCTATAAAGTCCAAAAAAAATGCTACAAGCTCTGAGGCCATTGGCCTACTACAAGTCTACATATTAGTGATCAACAACATGATCACTCCTCATCATTATCAAAATCATCACCACTACTAGACAAGGGATCATCAACATGAGCTACATAAATAATATGGCTCAGAGTTTGAGGACTCCTAAAACTCCTCTACAACTTTAGTAGTAGTGGTAGTAGTAGTAGCAAAAATAGACATCAAAACTACAAATCACTGAGCAACATGGTCTCTCATGAAATTCATCATCGATTCATTGCTACTAGAAATGGGATCATCAAAAAGAGATACATTAACATCATCTAGCTCAAAGTCTTCAGACTTGGATTGCTCAACCTTATAATATGATAGGAATTGGAAAATTTTAACATGCCTAACCAATTATTTTGGTTTGAGTGAATGGTTCATTGCTTCAACCTTAAAATGCGATAGAAAAAGATTAGCATGCCTAACGATTTGTTATCCATTGAGTGAAGGGTACATTCTTGTTAAGGCCACAGTAGGGGAGTTCAACAATCAATACCACCAACATCAACAAAGTTTGAAACTCAATGCCACCAACATCAAGGTTCTTAAAGGGCTTAATTCTCTTGATCAAATCCTGATCTCATACCCTTACACATGATAGAATCAAATGGAAACATTGCAAACCCCCAAACCATGAAACTCTGAAAACAATTAAGTCTACTGAATTTTGAGTGAAATATGAAATTCTAGTTTCTCCATATGAAATCCAATCAAGTTGAAACCACTCTCAAACATCCCGATTCATTTCATGGTAATGTTAAGAATTTAAGTAAAAGGATGAAAATGAGAAATAAAGGAAATGTCACTTTTCCTTTATTTCCATTAATTGCCAACATTGCGAAGGATGTGTCAATAAAATGAGAGGGTAGGCATGATTTTCATAGAGGAGATGTTTTTTGGAGGAAAACAACCCTAAATTTCCCTCAAAAAAACTCCAAAACTCACAAAAATGCATTATGTGGGGTCCATAGTTGGCCTAGCAATGAACCAGCCAGTTTAGGATGGAACCGACCGGTTTGACCATAAATCGGCCGCTTCCATCCTAAACCAGCCAGTTAGTACTGGATGGATTGGTTTTTTTGGTGAAGAGGAGGGTCGAACCCGTTTTTTCTATCGGTTTGACCCGGTCGGCTAATGAACTGACCGGTTTGATCGATTTATGGTTCAAGCCGACCGGTTTTTAATATATATATCTAATTTATCCATAATCTTAAAATTAAATTATTATTATTATTTTTCAAAAACATTAAAAATAAATAAACAACAAACTTAATTTTAATTTAGATATTAAAAATTAATTAAATATATTTATCCTTACTTTATTGTGGAGATTCTTAATTTGTGTTACACCATTTTTTGGTCATCTAACCTATTACTATTAGATGGACCTAAGTACACCATGTAAGACCAATTTTACCCTAAGTAAAATTGCTTTCACTATGAAAAATAACTTAGTAAACCACCTTTATTGAGTTGTTTATCGTCTAAACAGGAAACCCCATGGGTAAATATTAAATAAATCTATATTTTTTTTATTTTCCTCAAGGAATAATTAGTTAAACAACAGTTTAATTAATATTCCTGGTCATATTTAACCCAAAACAGGAAAATTAATTAGATAAATTATTATTTATCTTATTATTTTCTAGGAATAATTATTTAAACCTCATTTAAATAATATTCCTTGTTAAATTTGACTAGATCACTCATAAATAATTAAATAAATCATTATTTATTTGATTATTACTCAACCACATCCTTAAATAATAAATAAATCATTTATTTATTTATTATTTACAAATAAAAGGATTTGACCCAAGTCAAATTCTTTTTCCCTCCAACAAATATAATAAAATATTCCATAAAAGTCAGATCTTGATTTGGTTAATAATATTTTAAGTATGCACCAATATCTAGACTAACTCAATATTTTGTTATAAATAGAAGGTTTTTTCCATTCATTCACTACCTTTTTTTGCCTAAAGATCACTCTAGATCTACACTTTTGGTCTGACTTTGATCCACCATCATTGTCATATTTTGCTACCATTTTTCTTAGGAGCTCCCTTTGAGTTCCATTTTTGTCTAAGTTTTCTACACCATCAAGAGAGAGGGATTTTAGATCTGAAGTGCTGAGGACTTACAAGAACCCATCCCATTGAGGAGGACTGGTAACATCCTTCTATGTTCTCCTCCTAGGTGCCATAAATAAAAAATTCTTTAAACCTATTCTTGTCTTGTCTATTGGATGCATGGAGTAACTCTTGTTTTTATTTACTGCTTTATGTATTTTAATGCATAGATATAGATTTTGCAGCATTTATCTTGGTCACCTAATTTCAGATCTAAAGATATTGGTAACCATCTTTGCTTTTAGGACTGTTTGTTATGCATGGCTAAAGTGATCCTTTTTTGTACGCTTGCGATTAAGATTCATACTAACAACTGGCGACTCCATAAGGGTTTACGATTACGACCTCTATCATTTTTTCAGATCCCTACATATCCAGCTTCTTTAAACCCTAGGATTTCTCTTCAGCTTCTTGTTTTGCTTTTCTTGATGCTTTTTTTAACCTATAAAACCCTAAAACATTAAAAATTCTAACTTCTGTGTGTTTTCGGACCTATTTCACAGGTGACAGGCATCAACTGCATCTGAGACGACACATTCTTCTGAAACCTGATCCCTAGAGTGCTGGAAGTGTAGGTCACACTTTTTGGGCCAAAACCTACGACCTGAACCTCCAAGGCACAGAAAACAAGCCAAAACTTGCGACCTCTGCAGAAATAAAGTCAGAAACTGTGACCTAAACTTTTTGCGGGAGTTTTTTGAAAGTTTTCTAGGTTTGTCTAGGCCTCTATTCATGGTTGTATGACCTCTGTCTCCACCTGTTTTATACTACAATTTTTTTGTTTTACTCATATAAGTGGGAACCTAGCCCTCTAGGGCTTCAGTACCCTCCACATTTTGTGGAAGAGTTTTAGTTGCTGCAGGTTGTCTGAAATTTTAGAGTGTTCAGCCATTTTTTAGATGTGATACCTTACCTTCAGATCCACTTCAGATCGGTCCCCTCCGCTTCCATCCAAGTTATAGCCTTTCGCCACCTCATTTACACCAATTTTTCCTCTGATTTTTTGTTGTTTTTCTGCACCTCTTTCCAGCACATTTGACCTTTAGATAATTTTCCCTCTCGACTTTAGATCTGATGGCTATTTCAGTGTGTTTTGACTATATTTTTGCCCACCTACAGACTACTTCTTGAGAGGTCCGCCTCCTTGGGTTAGATTATTGCATTATTAGCTGTTTATTTTCTATTATTTCAGTCTCATATACTATTATCTGTAGGTTTATTTACAGTTACATAGCACACTTTTTCTTTTTCTCTAGAAACGTCTGGGTTTAAAAATTAAAATTGACACACTTAACACACACACCCTAAGTGAAGAAGAGCTTGGTTAACAATGCCAAGCAAATACTTTAAAAATTGAAATCAATTGATCCTACACCTCTCTGCCCCTGGTTCAAAATTGTAATCAGTTGATCTTGCACCTCTTCCCCCTTGTTGGTTTCTCTTCCTTTTGTGTTGTTTTTGTGCCTTCACCATTGTGCCACTAAGGCGTTTATCGCTGAGACTTCTTGGAATTCATCCCCAGTTTCAGGTAGGAAGACTTACTCCTCCACGTAGGATTCAAGTTAGTCCTCCACTGAGTCTGCACTCTGAATCATTTTCTGGTTCATTGGGTTCCCCTTCTGGTTCCGCCCTTGGTTCTCCCCCTGTCACCTTCACCATGTTTGGATTAGGACCTAACGCTGGTGGTAGCCCCGGCCCTAATGCTGGGAATACTACTAGTGGGACCGCAACAGGAACTACTCCGGCTGTGCCCTTGCTCCCCTATATGGCATGCCTCAGTCTTCCCAATTTTAACCAGTTGATCAATGACCCTATACACCATGATGCTAGCTGGCCTGCTATGAGGACCAAGCTCCCTTCCGACATTCCCAAGTTTGAAGGTCTTGCTGGAGAGGATCCTACAAATCATGTTCGATCTTTCCACATGTGGTGTTCGTCTAACTCCATTACCGATGACTATGTCCGTCTTCGATTGTTCCAACGTACGCTTACTGGAGAAGCTTCTAAGTGGTATTGATCAGGCCTCATCCTCTCATACCATATTTGCGACTCTTGCCCGGGCTTTTCTGTCTTATTAATTCTAGCTTCCCCTTTGTTATGACACTGGTACCAAACTTTTGACTTCTTTCCGTGAATCGTCTGCGACCCGCCTATCCAATCATGTCCAGGAATGGCGGAGAAGAAAGAGCCTATGTCGAGCCCCTACCTTCGAAGACCGTGTCTACATGGAATGGTTCCTTAGATCTCTTTTTCCTGCTATAGGAAAAGATGTCGCATCGTATTTGCTTCAAACCGAAGAATCCGCTCTCCAAATTGCGTTAAAATATGACCTGATCTACGCTCAGTCGGGTTATGTTTATACCGTTCTACTTGATCTTCCTAGACCCGATGGTGCCAACGCACCAGGCGAATCTCATGTCGCCGACGATATCATTGGAGCTCTCTCTCATCCATACACTCAGCCTCCCATGGGCTATGGTTTTCCTCAGGGAGGGGCCAACACCTCTTGCACTTTCCCCCCTCCTGGTAGCATGTATCCAGGATATGGCATGCCTCCTCCTTTTGCCCAACCACCTGTTTACCACAATGTTACACAAACTCCTTATTATCTATATCCATAGCCTGGTGCTCCAACTCCTCTAGCATTAGCACCTCCTCCTCCATTGCCTTCTCAACCCCCACAACAGCAGCCACCACCCCCTCAAGGGTAGGTGTATGCACAGCAGGGCGTGACTAATCATCCTCCCTCCAAAAAGAAGAGGAAAGGCACTCAAAATAAATCTCCCCCCAGTAATCCTGGACCTAATCTACAAACAAATGCTCCTAACATTGCTAACCAGCAACATGGCACTCAGCCCAAGTAGGATAGGCCTGTTTGTACGAATAAGACCTATTCTTGTTGTGGTGTTTATGGTCATTACATGCACGATTGTCCTCTTTTACCACAGATGAAGAAAATTTGGGAGTCTTAAGCAGCATTGTGAGGACAAAAATACTCCCCTTCTGTCCCTCCCAATCCTGCGCCTGGTCATCCAATTGTGGTTACTAATCCTTTCCCTCAGCAAGGATTTGTGGCTACCCAACCACCTGAAGGTCAGGTGGCCACTCAACCTCCTCCATCTGGTACCTCCGATTACCAGATTCTCATGATGAATTCTGACCAACCTATAACCATAGACCTCAAATTTCAGACTCGGTCCCATCAGTACAACAAGCCTCCTGCTACGTCTATCCCCGAGCCACCTTCTTCAGGTTCTACAGAGCCTCTTTTGACAACTAATGGTCCTTTGCAGATCCCTCAGCCTAAGGCAGAGGTTCATACCAAGATCCCTAAAGAACTTCTATGCCGAAATGCTGCTTCTGGAAAAGCTGCCCATTCATATAGCATAGTAGATGATTTGGCACAATCTCGTGCTTCCATCTCAATGCTGGAACTCCTCCAATCATGCCCTTCACAACGAAAATCTCTACTATCTGCCATGGGTGCTGTAGATCCTTCAGATGATTGATTGATTTTTTTCGATGTTGACTGGTCAGAACATCCTCCTCTTCCCTCTTTTGTCACCTTCCAAATCCCAGTCAAGATCAGGAACGCCAATGTTTCCTGATGTATCATTGGTGAGGGGGCATCCACTTGTGTGATGTCCACTTCGGTTTGGAAGAAACTCGAATCGCCTGATTTGGCCCCTTCCACGATCACTCTCTGAGCGTGGGATGGCCACGCCTCCCAACCCATTGGCCTGTTCCGCAATTGTCCTATTACTCTTGCGGGAAAGACTGTTTCCATTGACGTAGAAGTCATTGACGCCCCCTTAGATTACAACATTCTATTGGGTCATAGCTACACCTATGCGATGTATGTTGTACCATCTGCGGTCCACTGCAAGATGTCCTTTCCCCATAATGGAAAGATAGTCACCATCGACCAGTTGACATATTATGAACTAAAGTCTTAGACCTCCCCTGAGTCCATCATATCTTCGGTGGCCAATAAGCAAACCATCGACCCCTTGACTAGTGTCTCACCCGGAGTCTACAAAGACTCCTCTTTGCTTGGTACATTCCCTAGTCTTCCTCCTCATGTCTTTGATCCCATCTCATCGAATGTTTGCATGATGCAATCGTCTCGAGCTTCCCTCAAGCAACCCGCTTCGGCTAGTCAACAACCTCGCCCTCTGCAACCGACTCCTAGCCCTTCGATTCAGCCTTCTGGACCTCCTCATCCTGACCCTTCACCTACAACTGGTATCCATGAGCCTCTCTACCCTCCTAGAATGGTTCCTCTAGGCCTTAACCATCTTGGAACCGTCCCGCCTGGCCATTACCCCTCCGGTCAGATAGCGTTCCTAGCTCCCCCTCCTGGAGTGTTATTAGTACCTGTCATGGCTACCCTATCTCTTCCTAACCTGACCCTGGGGATTCCCGTTTGTTACCTCGATCCCCCAGCTGCTACCCCGCCTGGTCAACCCAAACCTTATCTGGATTCGACCCCAGTTCAAACATTTCCCATGACTTCTCCTAGTGCTACAGTGCCTCAACCACCTCAACAGGAACCCTCTCCTATTGTAGAAACTTCGGGTAAGAAGGGAAAAGCTCGGAAGAGGGCATCAAAAGACAAGGTTTCCCTGACTGACCCTGCTCCTCCTCCGCCTCCAAAGCCATGTAATTTGTGTGATGTTTTCATTCATGCCACCCATAATTGTCCTGAATTGCCTCGTCTCAAGCCCATGGTTAATATTGCATTCTCTAGGTCGATGGTCTCAGAAACCTCTGTTCCCTCCTCGATTGCAGCCAAGAACCCCAAGGCTATTCACACCAACCACCCCTGTGCTTTGTGTGATCTCCATGGCCATTATACCCACCTCTATCCCCACCTCAAGGAATTCCACACCTCTCTAGCGGTAGTTCACCAATTTGAGGCAAAGCGCAACAAGTCCACAACTCCCTTATTTGCGCGTTTTGCTTTAGTAGAACCAGAAGACACATCCAATCCTATTGAAATTCCCCCTCCAGATATCGAAATGATAGAGTCTTCGACCACTATCCACTACCTGTCATAATCTATGGGATCCTCAGTGGAAGACCCCCCTGGGCCTGCCCCTTCTGTTTCGCCTAATGTCCCTTCAGCGATGACCTTGGGCTCAACATCGGTGGGTCCTTCATCTACTTGTTTTTCTGTCACCCCTTGTGACGATGCGCATGTGAAACTCTCTTCTCATGATGATGAGTTAGGTAGCTTCGCTGCATTAGGTGGTCTTTCTTCCACTAGTCACCCCATCTTTTATTACGATGAAGACATTATGGAAGTAGTCACCACCTCTGACTTTATCTATCCCCCCTTACATCGAACCCATGAATTGTGGCCATTACATTGACACCCAATGTTTGGGTAAGGGGGCACCCATATATTTTTTATAATATCATGGGTCATTACTATCGTTTATCAATACTACATGCCCAAAAAGCCATAACTCATTTCATATGACACTTGTTCATATAACATTTTTTTAATTAATTAATTTAATTAAAAAGATAAAAATATAACTACTTTGGAGATAAATATCAATCATTGATGTATACTACTTTGAAAATTCTAGAATATTTCATGAAGGTTAAATCCTTACCATCAACCTAATAATTATTGATTAGAATTCATAACAGGTTAATGTGGACCTCCAAGCAACCCACCCACTCTGAGAACATGGGTGCCTTGATCTTCGTCAACACAATATTAAAACCAAGAAATATCCAACTATTACATTTATGAATTTGGGGTTGATTTCTTCTTATATTTTTTGTTTTTGTTTCACTTTTAGCTAGGCGTGTATCTTTGTATGTTGATTGGTGTTCATATCTTATTTTTTATTTAGCTTATATATGCAAATGGATATATGTGTTCTTCAAAGTAAGTATATATATATATATATATATATATATATATATATATATATATATATATATATATATATATATATATATATATAACGATCATTAAGAGTATATGTTTCTTTGGTAAAATGTTATAGGTTCGAATTCAAAGAGGATTTGAATATATACAACTTTATAAACTTTAAATGAAAAAAATATAATATATCAATTTAATATCTAATTTAGCCGTAATATTAAAATTAAACTATCATTATTATTATTATTATTTTTCAAAAATATTAAAATAAGTAAATAACAAACTAAATTTTAATTTAGAAATTAAAAATTAATTAAATGTATTTATTCTTACTTTATCGTGGAGATTCTTAATTTGTAAATAGGCTTTGTTATAATATCATGGACCATTACTATGGCTTACCAATAATATATGCACAAAAAACCATAACTCATTTCATATGACAATTGTTCATATAACATTTTTTTAATTAATTAATTTAATTAAAATGATAAAAAAAAACATAACTACTTTGGACATAAATCTCAATCATTGATTTGTGTATACTACTGTGAAAATTCTAGAATATTTCATGGAGGTTATATCCTTACCATCCACTTAATAATTATTGATAAGTATTCATAACTGGTTAATATGGACCTCTAAGTGCTTTACTTTTACTTTGAGAACATCGGTGTCTTGATCTTCGTCAACACAATATTAAAACCAAGAAATATCCAACTATTGCATTTATGAATTTGTGGTTGATTTCTTCTTATGTTTGTTTTGTTTGTTTATGTTTCAATTTTAGCTAGACATGTGTATCTTTGTATGTTGATTGTTGTTCAGATCTTATGTGTTCATAATATACATCAAGAAGACAACTAATACCAACTAATACATCATCAAGAAGACAATTAATACCAATTGGAAGACGTAGTAATCGTAAGATAGTGATATACTCCATCACAACTTAGGAGGGGTAGAATGAGTGACGTGCCTCAAAAGCCCAAGGTATTTTTTCCAACCCCGATGGTATGATTCTACATCATGTGAATGGATAAAATATTGGCATACAACAATGTATCAAGTATCAACACTTAGTGCTATTCTTGCCTCTCCAAAATGGGAACTAAACATTTTTTGATCACACTTAGAAGCTGAGAAAGCTCAAATTGAGATCCTAAATATTGGGGATAAAAAACATGAATGGAATCTCCATCAAAATTTGCACCAAGTGGACACCATATTAGAGGGTTAATAATCATTGTAGAGCCCAAATGTACGTATGATTATAATCCATGTAATGAAATTTTGTGGACACTTGGAGGACCATTATTGAAAACAAAATCCTTATCATGCAAATCTATTTAAGCTAATCTCTAGGAAAAGTTTTCATCCCTTGAAACATTTGAAGCCCTAAGAAGGCAAGCTATTGAACCACTTTCTTAGTAGATATTGCATTTCCACTATGATTTCCTAGCTCATTCATAAATATATTTCTTTGAGAATCACAACGAGTAAGAACCAAATCATCCAAACATGCACTAAAAGCATCTAAGGATAAAAATTCACTCAAAAAAATTTCAACTGAATTCAAGCACTTCACTATAAATTTAGAAATTATTTCAGTTTTCATTTTGTGTTTTCAAGTTAGATATTGTTTTCAAGTTTTCACATTTCTAATTGTATTGAAATGTGGCAGACTGATCGTGGCAGTACAGGAACAACCTCGAAACAGGATGATCGCGGAAAGGGGCTAGCCGAAGAACATGTAAAGTGCCAACATTTCTTTATCTTCAGGTATTTTAGTTATTTACATAATTGAAATAATGTTAATTTTTTTCAAATATGCAAACGTCTGGCCATGGTGCACTTGATTCTTCCCTCAACGAGGAATATTTTTCTTCATCCCCATGTCCATTGTTGTTGTTGAAAAAAAAGGCGTGAAAAGCAAAGTTGGAACTTGAGCATTTGGTAGAAATTACACCTCAAACACCTAAATCAACAATGAGGATAACACAACTTATGACCCAAATAGAAACATATAAGGTAATAATAAAAAATCAGAAGAATATTGTTCTTGTTCTGCATGAGATCAATTGTGATAGTTTTATTTTTAATTTTTACATTAACTAAACTAACAAAAAAATTCTTTTTTATGTAGCATTATCTGACACTTTCTGCCCCCGGTGTTGGTGGTAGTGGGACACAAAGGAAAGATATTGCTGAGTGACCCTCTCATACAGCTTCTACGCCTTTAGGTGGCAGCCAAGAAATGCACCCTGCCCAAGAAGACACCCAACCAACCTTTGAACGCGTTGGCAGTGATGAGGTTGGTATGGCCAGCTATATTAATGCGTTTCCTGGTGCTACACGTGCCATGGGAACCATTGATGGCATGTTTTTGGTGAGCGATGAAGGTGTTCCTATAAAGCACGTACAACTCCCAGGTAAGTTTTAATATTTTAACTATTTCATGTACTCTATCTAAAACATATTTTATCATGATTTTTGTTTTTAAATTAATGATAATATCTTTTTTCTGTGTAGGAAACAATGAGTTCTACAAGTTTTTGGAGCAAGGCATTGATAATTTTTGGCCCAACCATATGCACAAGGTGGAATTCCCAGAATTCCAACCTAAAAAAAGAACTTCTAGATTATCTAGAAGCCCTGTTTGGGGTGGGCACATTTGATAGAACAACGGTGGCTTGGGTAGTTGGAAAATATCTAAAATATGTTGAGAATACAACAAGATGATGAGCTCAGTGGAAAGAAGTCGCCTTCACTAAGTGGGCCCACAGGCTATTTTTGGCGCAAAGTCTATTTTTAGACATATGGATCATGTTCTATGAGTTGCAGGATGCTATTTGTGGATGGTTGTTCAAGTCAGAAAAAATAGATGGACTTCTATTTTTAGACATACTGTGTGGAATCTATTTTTAGATTGCCAGTCTAAAATTAGATATGTCAAATATTATTAGCTCTTAATAATATTTAGACTCTAAACATTATCTTATTCTCTTGGAGCACTTCAGTTAAGTGCACAGATGTGGCACAGGAGCTGACAGAAGGAATTACGCTATTCCTGAGGATTATGTGGAGCTATTGCATGAAGACTTCAGTTAGAACTCATGTTACAGAGTTTGGTGGATTTGATTGAGGAAGTTAGTGGAGTTGTATTCAGTTTAACTAATCTAAACATAGTTGAGATATTTGTATTCAGTTTAACTAATTGATACAATTAGTGAGAGTGGTGTGAATTAATTATTAATTAATTCACTAATTATAAACTCATTAATCAACTAAAGAATACATCAGTTAACTTCAGTGCATGGACAGTTTTAGTGGAAACCAGTGCAAAAATAGGTGAAAGAGCAGGTTAACTATCAGTTGTGACTATACTGTTGCTATTTGCAACACACAGATAGGTGGAGAAGCCCATAAGGATTGCGTAGTACAAGCCAGGTGGTTTATCTATTTAATGAAGCCATCCCATAGCATTGATTATGCAATAAAGGCTGGCTATCAAGTGGCAAAAGATTGGAGCATGTGTTTTACTAGATCTAGCTTGATAGTGTGTAGCAATTGAGGGTGTGCATGAGAGCTTGTGAGGAGCTTTGTACTATGATTGTTACATGATGTCCATGACATATAATATATAGATAGTTGGGGCTTTCAGCTTTAAGCTTTCCCATTAAATATTGTGTTCATATGTGTGATTGTTCGTGGTTTTAATGTATCCATGCAATTGATTTTATTTCCGCAATTAATGATCAATGGTAGAAGAGATTCTATATTATGAATGAAGCTAAAATAGTGTGTGATCAGGAGAATATCGGTGAATAATATATCAGTTATTCAAATTTCTACATGGTATCAGAGAGATATTGATCATTGGAGCAATTGCAAAACATTGAAGTGGTTGAGTTTTGTGTTGGTGGAATTCGAATTTGCAGCAGTGTTTTCTTGGTGTCGAAGTTGAGATGTCTTTCAACGGATTGCGATTTGAGTATGCCCTTGAGGGCAGATCGAATTATATTGCATGGAAGGACAGGATGGAGGTGGTGCTGGATGACAATGGGTTGAAGGAGTTCATAGATGCAGAAATTCCAAAACCTGCTTCTAGCGATGCTGCTGCACTTGACGCATGGCAAAAGAAGACATCAAAGTGTCGAAGGATTCTGTTGGAAGGTGTGAAGGATCACATAGTATCTAGCCTTCATGGTAAGGCTTATCCATTCTTGATGTGGAAAGATTTGATAGATTTATTTCAAAGCAAGAGTGACTAGAGGAAGTTGGCGCTCAAGGAAAAACTCATGAACATAAAAATGGAGAAAGGCGACAGTATGCCCAAGTACCTCACGAAGTTCGTCCAATGCATGGATGAGATGGGAAGTGTGGGGGTGACTGTTGATGATGAGGACTTGGTGAGATTGGCTCTCCTAGGGCCTCTGAAGAGTTGACATTCCTATCAGGACTCTGTCAATGGTTAGGAGAAATTTCCAGGATGGGAGCGACTTTGGTCGGATCTTGTGCAAGAGGAGATAAGGCAGAGTACCAGGGACAGATCTTAATCAAAGAACTTTGATGAAGAGAATTACACTTTGGCTGCTAAAGAAAATAAGGGGAAGAGCAAGAAAGCTTCTCAATCCGGTGCGAAAGGCAAGAAGCAGGACATGTCCAAGGTGAAGTGCTTTCACTGTCACCAACACAAACATTACGCCACAAATTGTCCATAGAAGAAGAAAAATAAGCAGGCTACTGGGACTGTAGCTGGAGAGGCCTTAGCCTCATATTTTGAGCTGGATTTTTCACTGATCGCATGCTTGGTCTCAAGTATGACGGGATCAGTGTGGTTTCTTGACAGTGGTGCGTCTTTTCACATGACAGGAGATCGAGATTTGTTTACTGATCTGGATGAGAAAGATCTTGGAGTGCACATCGAGATGGGTGATGATGGTAGATACAGTGCGACTGGTATCAGTACCATTTCCTTTGAGAGGGAGTCTGGTAAACCCTTTGTATTGAGGAAAGTGATTCATGTTCTAGGATTGAAGAAGAATCTTATCTCTGTGGCCATGTTAGAAGACAAGGGATATGATGTTTTCTTTAGCGAAGGAAAGGCTTTCCTGCGCAGTAAGGCAACTGGTGAGACCCGGAGGATAGGGTTTCGAGTTAAGAACCTTTATCAATTGCAGGTAGATGGCTGTGCAGCAATGGCAGGCAAGGCAGAAGGAGTGGTGAGCCAGGATGATGGCGAGTTGTGGCACCGAAGATTGGGCCACCTTCACCATGGATCTTTGAAGATACTGTAGCAGATTTCTACTGGGCTTCCTAAAGGCACTCTTACGCAGTCAGATCAGTGCAAGGGATGTACCTTGGGAAAATTTGTGAAAGCCACCTTTCACGAGAAGGATAGTCACACCACGACGATCCTTGAGAGAATTTACACAGACGTGTGTGGACCTTTCTCAGTAGCTTCGACAGCAAAGCACATGTATTATGTGATATTTGTTGATGATTTTTCTCGTAAGTGCTGGTCTTCCATGCGTAAGAAGAGCGAGACATACTCAAAGTTCTCAGAGTTCTGGCACCGGTTGAGAAAGAATCTGTGAAGAAGGTGAAGGTTCTAGGAGCGACAATGGTGGTGAATTCATCTCTCGGCGAATTCAAGGAATTTTACAACAAGTAAGGAATTTGAAGAGAGCTCATAGCACCTCTTAACCCACAAATGTGACTAAGTTATTGAGTGGAAGAACGTAATGATCGTGGGTGCTTCATCAGCGATGTTGCATGATCGTATCTTCGCATACACTTCAGGTCGGAGCATGCAATATCGTTAAACTGTAATATGTGCAGAACCGTTGTCCTCATAGGATACTTGGCATGAGTACACCCGAGGAGGCATTTTCTGGTAAGAGACCTGATATTTCCCATTTGAGGATTTTTGGTTCACCTGTTTACATTCATGTGATGAAGGATGCCAGGAAGAATCTGGAGCCGATTGCGGAGGTTGGGATATTTGTGGGGTACACTGATACGCCCCACAACTATCGTGTGCATTTTCCAGACAGTCACAAGATTGTTGTGCGATGGGATATCAAATTTCAAGAGGAGAAAGCCATGAAGTGTTCTCTTGAGAGGGGGCCACACTTGCATGTAGATGAGGAGCTATTAGTTCCTAAGGATGAGCCTCAGGATGTGGATCAGCCACAAGAGGAGGTTCATGGAGTGGAAGAGACCACTCAGGAAACGCTAACCATCAAAGTGTGGAAGCGCACTACAGAAGCTGAGAGACTGGCTCAAGATGCAGAGAAGGTTGTAGGAGCACCTACATCACAGCGCAGACAGAGACAATCACCTAACTGGTATACTGGGTACATGGCTCTTATGAGCAAGTGTATCATGACAGAGCCATCCTCTTTTGAGGAAGCTGTGGAGGACCTCGCATGGGTATATGCCATGGTGGAAGAGTATGATTCGATTGTCAGAAACAGTGCATGGGAGATTGTCCCAAGATCGGAGGGGAAATCAGTGGTGGGTTCGAGATGGATCTACAAAGTCAAGCAGGCAGCTGACGGGAGTGTGGAGAAGTATAAGGCAAGGTTTGTTTCCCAAGGCTTTTCATAGATTGAGGGGATCGATTATGAGGAGACCTTTGCACCTGTTGCAAGGTATCCTTCCATACGGATGATTCTTGCTCTCTCAGTGCAGATGGGGTGGCACATTCATCAGATGGATGTGAAGACTGTGTTCCTCAACGAAGTCAATGAGGAGGAGGTGTACATAGAGCAGCCCGAAGGTTTCGAGATCTTCAGCAGCGAGTTGCATGTGTGCAGGCTCAAGAGAGCACTGTATGGGTTGAAACAAGCACCTCGTGCTTGGTACACATGGATAGACAGTTATTTCACTAGACTTGGATTCTCCAAGAGTGAGGCGGATCCTAACCTATACCAGATTGTGGTGGAGGGTAAGTTGCTGATCATTGTACTTTATGTAGATGATTTGATTTTGACAGGTGATGAGCTGTTGATACTCTCATGCAAGGAGGATCCTGCAAAAGAGTTTGAGATGAAGGACTTGGGCCTCCTTCATTATTTCCTGGGATTGGAAATTTGGCAGCGCAGTGGTGGACTGTTTGTTTCTCAGGGTAAGTATGCCTGGGAGATACTAGAGAAGTTCAACATGCATGGCTGCAAGCCTGTTGATACTCCTCTTCCTGGTGGTTGGAGGAAGGAGGATGCTACTTCAGCGGAGGTAGTGGATGCCACTATTTATCGACAGTTGGTGGGGTCGCTTATGTATCTGGTCAATACATGACCCGACATATGCTATGCTGTTAACCAGCTTTCACAAGCTATGTTTAAGCCAACCAAGCTTTTCTGGAAGGCAGGCAAGCATGTATAGCATTATCTTAGAGGCACATCGGGATATGGCTTGTGGTACAGACAGGAGGATGAGGTGAAGCTATGTGGCTTCATGGATGGAGATTGGGTAGGGAGCCCAACGGACAAAAAGAGCACATCTGAAAGGATCTTTAGTATCAGGTCGACAACAGTTTCTTGGTACAGCAGAAATTAGAGATCCGTGGCACTCAGTTCAACAGAGGCCGAGTACATGGCAGCAAGCTTGGCTGCATGCGAGGCCATATGGATGAGGAAGATCCTGGTCGGGTTGTTCGGGTCACACTTGGAGCCTACTCATGGATTTATTGGTAGATAATCGAGTTGCATCAAATTCTCAATCTAGTATTTCATGATAGATCTAAACACATCACATCCCAGATTATATCGTAGATTGTGTGCAAAATAAAGATCATGTTACTTTCATACATTCCTCCTGTTGAGGATCAAAGATGCCGATATCTTCGACGAAGGTGCTCACCAAGAGAAAATTCAAATATCACAAAAGGTGATGTTTATAATCCTTATCTTGTTGAGAGGGAGTGTTGAGATTGCAACAAGATGATGAGCTTAGTGGAAAGAAGTCGCCTTCACTAAGTGGGCCCGCAGGCTATTTTTGGAGCAAAGTCTATTTTTAGACATATGGATCATGTTCTATGAGTTGCAGGATGCTATTTGTGGATGGTTGGTCAAGTCGGAAAAAATAGATGGACTTCTATTTTTAGACATACTGGGCGGAATCTATTTTTAGATTGCCAGTCTAAAAATAGATATGTCAAATATTATTAGCTCTTAATAATATTTAGAATCTAAACATTATCTTATTTTCTTGGAGCACTTCAGTTAAGTTCACAGATGTGGCATAGAAGCTGACAGAAGGAATTACGCTATTCCTGAGGGTTATGTGGAGCTATTGCATGAAGACTTCAGTTAGAACTCATGTGATAGAGTTTGGTGGAGTTGATTGAGGAAGTTAGTGGAGTTGTATTTAGTTTAACTAATCTAAACATAGTTGAGCTATTTGTATTAATTTTAACTAATTGATATAATTAGTGAGAGTGCTGTGAATTAATTATTAATTAATTCACTAATTATAAACTCATTAATCAACTAAAGAATACACCAGTTAAATTTAGTGCATGGACATTTTTAGTGGAGACCAGTGCAGAAATAGGTGAAAGAGCAAGTTAACTATCAATTGTGACTATACTGTTGCTATTTTCAACACACATATAGGTGGAGAAGCCCATGAGGATTGTGCAGTACAAGCCAGGTGGTTTATCTATTTAATGAAGCCATCCCATAGCATTGATTACGCAATAGAGGCGGGCTATCAAGTGGTAGAAGATTGGAGCATGTGTTTTTCTAGATCTAGCTTGATAGTGTGTAGCAATTGAGGGTGTGCATGAGAGCTTGTGAGGAGCTTTGTACTATGATTGTTACATGATCTCCATGACATATAATATACATATAGTTGGGGTTTTCAGCTTTAAGTTTTCCCATTAAATACTGTGTTCATATGTGTGATTGTTCGTGGTTTTAATGTATGCATGCAATTGATTTTATTTCCGCAATTAATGATCAATGGTAGAAGAGATTTTGTATTATGCATGAAGCTAAAATAGTGTGTGATCAGGAGAATCTCGGTGAATAATATATCAATTATTCAAATTTCTACAAAATATACTAGGGACACCTATAGGATGCTATTGAAAATTAACTCTAGATACGAGCTTCCTCTCACAGTTCCAAAGAGGGAGTGGAGAGAACTCATCGATGACGGAAAAGAGAAAATGGCCAAGAAAGAAGGAGAAATGCTAACTGGACCCACAAGGTAAATTACAACTTTAATTAAATAGCTTTAATTTTCTCTATGTATAAAATAAAAGTGTGCTACGTCATATCTGACTTCAAGCTTTTGATGATAGGTTGCCTGACACCTCGAAGGCAACCAAAGCTAGGATTGAAAAAAAAAGCCATCACAAGCTAGGCCGAGGCAACTGCTTGAAATTAGCCACAAGAATTGTAAGTAGCTAAACATCTTATAATTAATTGTATCGCCTTATAACATTTTTGTAATCCCATAAAATAACATTAAAAATACACAATCATATGTAATGTAGGGTGATGAATTTGGAATGGAAACCATAGAGGAAGACAGAGAGATCAATTTTCGTTCCGGCTATCAAGCCGTAGTTTAACATCGTAGAAGCTTGGGACAGGTCCCAAGATCCATAATGCCTAATAAGGTAAAACATTAACCTTTAAATATGTTTGTTTTCATCCATAAATTTAATGTCTAACAACTTTGTTTAAATCACGGGAGAAACACTTTCAACGAGCCAAATAACCCAGTTGTCGAGCAGTGCGTTGAGAGTGAAATATTGCTAGAAGTACATGGTCCTCACGTGCAACCTGATCATTGTAGTGGGGACCAGGCTGGAAATGCTACTATCAGTGAGGGCCATGATGGTAATTAATTTCCACTTATAATTTTTTCTAATTATACCTTGATGGTTGTGTCCTTATAACGTTTTTTGTTTAAAAGACAGAGAATGTTGTACTTGAGCATCAACCACCAGAGAGGAACACAGGGCAACGGTTCCAACAGTGACAACTGGTGCACTAGGTAAATAATCTCATTGCAATGTTTTTATTAATATTATCAAAATAGTTCAATGATATTTAAAAACTAACAATTAAAATTTAATATTATCTGTTTTTGTAGGCAATGCCCCGTCACTGCATGAGACCAGACATCGTGAGTACGCAACTAGGTCAGCTCTATGGGAAAGGCACGAAACAGGAGTAGAGCACAATGATGTTGATGATGTAGTTAGGAGCTTTAGAAGTAGGAATAAGAAAAAGAAAATTTGATAATGTAAAATATTGTATTATTATAAGACAAATATTACCATACTTGGAACGTTTTTTGTGTTATATTAAAAACTCATTTATCATACTATTTTTATGTCAAGCAATTTCAATGTTTTCTTGCGTATTTTTGTTACATTGCTTTTTAATTAGTTATTGAATTTTTTTCTTTTCTTCTCATGAAAGTAAAAAATGAAATATAGATTGGGTATTGGGGAATTAAGAGTGATGTGAGGGGGGGGGGGGGGGTGGAGAGGGGCCATAAGAGCTTCCACCTTCACGTGGTTGGACCTTTTTAGTAGAGAATAATTTATTAGAGCGATTTAATCTGGGAGAAAACCTCCCTCGATCCAACGTAGCAACAAAAAAGTCACTGTTGACTTAGTTTCTACTCTTTCAGATCGTGGGAGGCTTGTTCCAATTTCAGGCGACTCCAATAATTTTTTCTTAAAATGAAGAGGAGCTTATTTAGGTATGTTTTGAAATTTTCAACATATGTTCTAACATTATCATAAGAATGCATCTTAGAGAAAAAAATACTCCATCAATTACTTGTATTTATTGTATAGATAATTATGGATTTTAAATGACTTGGTAGTGCATGTACAAATCCTCTTGCACCATGAGAAATACAACTTGTCAACCAGGGTCATGTCCAGGCTCTTTTTTCTTGTGTGCTTGACCAAGTTCGTAGTGTCACATTTTGTAAGTTCCTTTACAATTCATAATTCAATATGAAGCTTGTTCATGATTATTATTTGGTTTTTTGTATGTGTTTTTTCATCTATTTGATTGTAAGTTTGAACATGTTTTTAAACATTGAATTTTTTTTTTTAATACTATTTTTATACTTACTTGTTCTATTTATGGTGATATAACCACCATTGTATCGTATCCATCTTATCGCATTCCCTTGGGTTGTAGTTAGGTGCAAAGGAACTCCAACCAGTTTCAATTCCCTCACATTCCTCTTGGCCAACAACATAAATTTAATATATGTGGGTTCCCCAGCCCAATGACCCCTTTTTTAGTAGAATGAGTGCCCCTATTCTGGTAATTGTATATATTCTATATTATCCTAGGAGTGGACCTAGAGTATTTGCAGCCACAATTGCTCCCTACCACCATTTTCTGGAAGTCTATTCTGTTAGGTCATAAACTATCCCAGTATAAGTCTATTCTGTTAGGTCATAGGCTATCCTAGTTGGGCATGATGTCAAGGTGTTGCCATGGTGTAATCATGCTTGGGCATGATTTCAAGTATTGGTCTAAATTTAACATTAAACATGGTGTATTTTTTAATGGACATAAATATTTGGTGGATACCTTAGATTCTTCTTGAATAAGAGGAATTACAACCCAAAAAATTAATCCTGATCTCTTCTTCTTGATATGATGAAGGAGCAAGGTTCCAAAGAATGCTTCAAGTGTAGAATGATTCAAGAGAGATTCTCAAGGTGGCTAACTACAGCTTGTTTTGAATATGAATTTAGATGTCGCTACAATATTTCAAGTCATTAGCTTCAAAATTTCCTTCTTCTCAAATCAACAAGTTTGGAGCCTATTTATTTAGATATTTGAAGCCCTCTTAGAGATGTCATAATTTGTAGGACTTCTTCTTCCATTTGTTAACTTTTGAAGTAGATCCAGCTCAACCTTGAACCTTTGAATAGGGCTTAATGTAGTCACTAGAGACAAGGGCTAAAATTCACATCTAGTGGCTTGACACTATTACCATCACTAACTTATTGCCCATTGACCACCAAACTAGTGGAATTATCCAACTTTGGCATTTGTGTTAACCAACTGAAATTAGTTTTGCACTTTTCCTTTAAAATTTTGCAAAAGATAGTTGAGTCATGGAGTCTTTTACACTGTAATGGTAGCATAAGAATAATTGGTATAATTTGTGTGATTATCATATATGATTGGTCTTTATATGAGATATTTCCATCACTTGAGTGTGTAACCATTCTAAGCACTAGTACAAATACATTCCATTCTTGATATGGTAAGATTCTTGGACATGTTAATTCCTTTGTGACTTGGCATTTCCATGGTGCTTTTGATGTTTATTTCACAAGGAAAGCTTCATGGATGGTAGATCATAATAGGAATGTCAATTATGTGTGCACTCAGATATGAGATTAAGATTGTCATGTTATTGTTTTTTTTCTATCATAATACCTCTCTTGTATGTACTACAAGAGTAATCACCCTATTTAATGGTTTATAATTGGGTATACAGTTGATGACCCTTCCCACATGCACCATGTATTAAATGAATGTAGGTATAGCAACGTATAGAGGCCTCCCTTTGAGGAAAAAAATAGGACTTCTTTAGAGGTAGCAGTATGAAATGATAGTTGTAGGTTTCATTTCCCTCTTTACAATCCTCTTGTGTTGACTCCCTTGGAGGAATTTCAAGCATAGCCTTCCAGTATTGTAAATGCAACCAACAGGTTTCAAACCTATAGAACACATCTAATAGAACAATGCTGTGGTCCTTTTCATTGGGTTGAAAAACAAGTACAAGGACTGGTCTTATTCATGCATGCATAAATCATGGATCCTTATGTTATTGCTGAGTAGGGTGCCATTGTAGGTAGATCAAACTTGAGGTGATAAAATAAGTTCTTTGACATACAAAAAAGTATCTAGCACCCATCAAGCACAACTGAATATCACAACCATAAAGTACTACCAAGTGACATATCACTGATGTCTGATACTCTGTTGAGTATCAGTTATTACCTTGGAGAAATGCCACATCTGACTATAGAAGGATTGCATTTATCCAACATTCTTTAGTCCAATATCCTTTCCATAACCATCTATCAGATTTGCAAAGTCTTCTTTAGGACTATGATCTATATCAATAGAGAAAGGTATATCGCATCACTATGATTTAACTTATAGGCTCAACCTAACTAGTAAATAATTTTTTTGGCATAAATGATTCTCTGAAATTACTACTCTTGGTCTTGTGGTGGGATATTAAATCAAATGAGAGATATTTTAGATTGATTTACATCTGTTTTGGCTCATTAAAATTTCTTTCGTTAATATTTATTCTATCTAAAACACTCTTGAACCTCTTTGGTGAATGATATTCCTTTATTCGCAAACTTTGTGGCAAGCTGTGTTACATCTAAGGAAAAAATCAAAGAATGTTTTGATGTTTTGGAAAGGAGGGGATCCTTGTTGGGCTAATACTCTAGTCTAAAATTGGCACCATTAGTATTTGACGAATAGAGAGTATGTTTTTAATGGATGTCTAGAGTGTGTCTACTAATTTTTCCAACCTTGATTTTGATTATCCAAATACATTTCTTGAAAATTTGTTAGCTGCCTTATTGATGCCTGTGAAGCTGCCCCCAACAAGCCAATTTGTGAAGAAGGTAATGATCCCTTCTCTGTTGATCTAGACCTTAGAAACTTGATGTAAAGTTTCCATCCTCATAGGATGAGCATTGATATGTAAATCCACTGGGTTGCGGCATAGTCCGGTTGCAGTAGATATATGGATCTCAGATTGTTGGGCTCCAAATATGTAGGGACAACTCTCTGTTTTTGCAATTTGAAGAGGTGTATTTTTCTTTCTTGTTCATATCTAATAAATATTAGGATTTAATCTTTTGACCTTCAGAAATTTTTAATGACTTTAATTTCTTAGAGGACAATGACTGTCCTCCTTATGCAAGGAATCTTGGTAACCCAACCAGCTTATAGATCTCCCTGCAAAACAAAGTCATGTTACAAAATTTTATTATAGAATGAAAGATACTTACTTGACAAGTGAAGAGTCTTCAGCTTGATTACTTTAATGGTGGTTGAGAAAAGATGTTTTAGTTCTCTCCTTTTGGATGATCTTCTTCAGGGATAAAGAAGTGGTTATTGTTTCAATGAGAGGAAACTTGTCTTATAATATTTGAAGATAATGAAAATACCTTTAGTTGTAATAGCACTGAGAGTGAATGGATTTTTACTGAACTATGGTCTTCATCATATCACCGAATTTTATCTTGATTTATCTTTTGTTCGAACTGTGTGTGCACTTTAAAAAAATAGAGATACCATCGAGACATAGAGACTTTTGTTTCAAAGCTTCAGTTACTGAAATTGCACCGAATATGAAATGATGTTTGAGCTATATGTAAGTGATCCGAGTATGTATCCCCGAGAATGCAATTTCTGAACTGTGTTCTTAGGATTGTAATTGATATCTGAAAATTTTAGGGAATTCGATCTGTATTAACCCATCCGAACTATACCAAGAAAACTTCACTGTGTTATAGTCCTGAAACAATGAGGATATTTCACTGTGATGTCAAAAATTTTCCCAGGTTCTAAGCTTCAATTGGCACTGAGATCTATAGTAGAGAATGGCACCATACATTCTCTTTGAAGATATCTGAATTGTAGCCAAACTCAGTGATTAGAAAATTTGATGCTTGTTTCTTTGTTACCCTTTAACTTGCTTAACTTCCATTCTTGAAAATTGATCCTTGAGTGTCTATTTTATTAGATTCCCTTCTTTAGCACCATAGCTCCGAAACCATGTTGATAATTTGAAGGGGTTATAAATTCTCTTCTTGATAATTACTTGTGAGCTTGCTTATGTCTTCTTAGTTAATTCTTCATCAAGTCAATTATCAAAGAACTTATACAAATGTAGAGGCAGAGTTGATTTTACTTATAAATGAATATTTTGTGATGAAGTTAGGAAGGTAAATCTCTGATTTACCTTCCTTTCTTTCTATTACCTTTAGATCATAGAATTGACCTTGACAAATTCTTACAATAGAGACTTTATAGCTCAATGATATCTACACTTGTATCCTCCTACACCCATCCGCAAATATGTTCTCTTGCTGTACCTATCCTTCCTGTTTATTCCGCAATGTTGTGCCCTTTAATCTGTATTATCCCATGTCCTTAGATCTACACTTTAGATGCTACCAAAAACCTTAGATGGATCCGCAATAATTTATCCCTATTCCACGCTGTCTAACCTCAGTCTTGTCCGCAAAAACTTGTATGTATACCACAACATATGTTGGGGTATTTATAGTTGTTCCAACCAGATATTAAGCCGACCTTTCAGCAATCATGTAGGCCAACCTTACTACTATTTGTAGGTTGACTTCATAACAACAAATAGGCTTATGTTCAACGATGAATAAGGGCAGTCTTGAAGGCCAGTCTTCGGCAATTTCTTGGAGGATATTCTTCACACCATTTACATGACTATTAATTACACTTATGTTCCTAATAGACATCAAGAAGAAGTCTATAGACCTGTACTAAGAATCTTTCTCATGAAACCCATGAAGCAAGTAAACCAAAAAATACATTTTATTACTTTTGAATTCTTCTTTACATAAGTACATAATTACATGGTCATCATAAATAATGATCTAGTTACACTTTTCAAAATTGATCCCTTCAGTTTCTATCCAGTATCCCCTTAATGTTATCTACCTCTCTATTATCAACGATCTGGAAACTAATTTCAATGGAAAATGATTGATTTACCCTAGGGTTAAAACCCATAAATTTATTTCGGTAATAAAATATACTTTATAATAGTTGAAAAATGTCTATTTTTACCCCAGAAAACTGATGATAAAGATTCCTGAAGATTCTTATAAAATATTACGATTAATTGTTGGCATGAGTTTGCCTATTATAAATGCCAAAAATGTTTTTGTTTCTACATATTCAAATTATTGCAGCTTTAGCTACAATATGTTTATTTATTCTTTGCTACTCTTGTGCATATTACTCTGTGTGTAATATAAACAGAATTTTCTTGAAAATTTTCCTGAGCATTAAGTTTGTCTTGACCTTGGCATGCAAGAACATCAAGATGCAGGCAATCCAGTCCTAGAAGTTGAATGCAATGGTGTGACCTTCAAAATACCCAACTATAGTAGAGTCTCAAAAAATTTGAAAGCTGCTGAGGTGTGATATTTTCCATTATTGTAGTTAGTATGAGGTCTGAAAATTCACTGAATTTGTAGATAAGTGAATGTAGTATTGTTCTCAATTTCAGTTAACCAACTAAAATTTTGCAAAAGATAGTTGAGTCATGGAGTCTTTTACACTGTAATGGTATCATAAGACTAATTGGTATAATTTGTGTGATTATCATATATTTTTGGTCTTTATATGAGATATTTCCATCACTTGAGTGTGTAACCATGCTAAGCACTAGTACAAAGACATTCCATTCTTGATATGATAAGATTATTGAAAAAGAAGGCTAAGATGACAGTGGACTACTACCTTCATTTGTTGTTACTACTTCTCTTGATGAATAGGCCAACACCAACATGGCTTTGGTTTTACAGAATAGTCAAATTGGTATAATTTGACTATACCAACTAAAATATAATTTGACTATATACCAATTAAAATATAATTAATTTGTGTGATTATCATATATTTTTGGTCTTTATATGAGATATTTCCATCACTTGAGTGTGTAACCATGCTAAGCACTAGTACAAAGACATTCCATTCTTGATATGATAATATTATTGGACAATAAGGCTATGATGACAGTGGACTACTACCTTCATTTGTTGTTACTACTTTTCTTGATGAATAGGCCAACACCAACATGGATTTGGTTTTAAGATGGTGATGGGCCTTTCCATTTTTCCATCAAATTCTAGTCCATTATGCTTGGCCTTTGTGTAGCTATAATGGAATTTAGAATTCCTTGAATTTCCTAATCCTTGTTCATCATAGCCCATTTTCTTTAGGATCTTGGAACTAATGCCTCTGGTATGATTTTTCAAAGTCACCAATCTGCACTAGAGAAATTTCTATAGAGAGTGAGCTTAACAAGGTGGTTTTAGTCATGGTGTTGGCTTTAGCAATGGCAAGGAAGGTGGCATTGCTTCCTCGTAGTCTTGGATAGCTACTTGGAGCCTTTCCAAGGCCACCTCCTTCTCCACTAACTCTTGTTGCAATTTTACAATCATTTGAGTGAACTAACTTTCTTGCCAACTATCCATCTAGATGACCACCTCACCAAGGCATACAAGCTTCACTTTGTGCTTATCCCAATCGAAAATGACTGTAATGAGAGAATCTTGACATTCATCAAAACTTCTTCTTTAGTAATGGAAATAGTTTGGTAGAGGTCTCAAAGTGATTCTCCATCTTTTCCATCCTCTGGTTGAACATTTGGACCTTCTCTTTCAAGTGTTTGTTCTCTTCTCAAGTCTCAACATCGTTGTCTCTTAAGTCTTCCAATATTTCTCTGCCTACTTTGCCCATGTTTAGGCCTATAATGTTCTCTTCATTGTTTTAGTAGTTGAGTCACAATCAAGGATGCAGCTGCTCTTATATGTTATGATCCATAAATGGAATTGTAGTCCACTTAACAACACAGATTCATTGTGGAAGTTGTAAATCTGTTCTCTATCTCAATGTTGGATAGAGGACTCTGTATTTAGAGAGGCTATTGGGTCATTTTCCTTTGCATTGTACAAGGATCTCTACTATATTTTCCCTCTGATAGTTAGTGACTATCATCCAGGAGGCTAAAGAAATAAATTTCACATCACCTAGCTGAGTGTTGGGGTCCCACACATTCATAGCAAGAAGTATTAAATTATCCATATAAAATTATGCCATCTTATCCCTATCTTGAATGTTACACCTAAGGATCAGTGAATTTTTTGATGTTTTGGAAAGGAGGGGATCCTTGTTGGGCTAATACTCTAGTCTAAAATTGGCACCATTAGTATTTGATGAATAGAGAGTATGTTTTTAATGGATGTCTAGAGTGTGTCTACTAATTTGTCCAACATTTCTTTTGATCATCCAAATACATTTCTTGAAAATTTGTTAGCCGCCTAATTGATTCCTGTGAAGCGGCCCCCAACAAGCCAATTTGTGAAGAAGGTAATGATCCCATCTCTATTGATCTAGACCTCAGAAAATTGATGGAAAGAGTTCGTCCTCACAGGATGAGAATTGATATGTAAATTCACTGGGTTGCATCATATTCCAATTGCAGTAGATATATGGATCTCATATTGTTGGGCTCCAAATATGTAGGGACAACTCTCTATAGGACAACTCTTTGTAGGGACAACTCTTTGATAGGATTGGTAGAATTGGGTTCATCCTCCCCACTGAGGATAAATATCCTTGTCTTGTAGTTCAGTTTATGTTTCAGCTTATTGTATAATAATAGTGTCCAGTCTTTTTCCCTATGCTTCAAACTTGAGTCTTGACAGATAAATAGGATGAGCCAATGGGATTTCTAACTTCGTCAGTGTTGATATGAGGTAGAGGTGTGAAGGTTGCCCTTGATAGAGGATATTACAAGTAGAGGAAGGTTCTCAACTTGTCATTACAAAGTGATTGCACCCATATAGAATTCAAAGAATTAAAATTTTTGCTTGTCACTACATTACAAAGTGTTTACATCCATATAGAATTTGAAAAATCATAAATATTTCCTTGTCACTTCTTTCCCTAGTTAGGTGGGACAATCTGGAAGTATGAGGTGTTTCTCTTTAGGGCTTCTTTTTAGGGCAGAATTTGAAGAATGATAGATCTTTGATTGTTGCTTGCTGCCCCAAATAGATGCAACAACTGAGAAGTATGAAGTGATCCTCTTGAGGGCATGTGGTTAGGTTGATACAAGTACACATTGATTTTTGTGTTTGAATACTTCCCTTATGAGGAGAGAAAGGCATCATTTGTCAGTGTTGTAGAAAAGGTGGAAAAGGAGCATCCAAATTCATGAATGTGTGAATTTATTTCTCTTTCATTAGGGTAGTAGAAAAAATTGGAAAGGGAGCTTTCCAAGTCATGAATAGGTGAATCTATCTCTTGAGATTGGGCATTGAAATATGGGATGCTTTGTCAATGGCGTAAGTGGAAAATCTTGTTTTGCTGCAGCATGTGGGGATTTGTGTAAATCCAGAGTCTTTGAGAGCCAACTTGAAACAAAGGTCATGTATCTAGTCCTTGTGTATGGAGGTTGGATCATAATTCTATCTTTCAACTCCAGAAAGTGATTTACCAATAATACTTGAACTATCTCTTCAATAATACTTTACCAATTCTTAAAAAATGTATCCAATACTACTCCAACAATGCATCACATACCACTCTAAGATTTACTTCAACAAATGTTTCTAGAGGTGCCACAAATGGCCTCCAAGATAATTCAAATAAGCTTTAATGGATTGGTTACAAAGTCTTCAATGGTATTCTTGACATATATTCCAATGTACTTAGGTCAAGGATCAAGTCTATTTTAAGATGTCTCCAGATTCTTCTCCAAAATATCTAAGATCTGTTATAGATCATATCCCAAATTATTTCAAATATTTCCATAGGTCATTTTTCTCATCATCAAGGGATTTATCATATATACATTTTACTAATCCAAAAATGGTTGTCAATATCAACTACCAGGAGGCTACTTCAATGGATTTCAAGTTTTCTCAAATGAGGCTTCTTCAATAGTGCTTCAAGTCTTCAACAAGATCTTCAAAAATGCTTCAAACAAGGTCTTCTATAAATGATCCAAGAATATCTGCTCTTATAAAAATAGATTTCACTCGTCAAATCAATTAGTATCCAATCTCTAATGTAGAGACTCGTAAAATCCTTTGTTGAACTAGTTCTTCACTTTATCCCCTATCTAACACTCATGTTCATAAGCTAAGAATCGACACTCTTTGGGATCATATAATACCAGTGTGAATTATTGAGGCTATGCTTCCCTAAAACAAAGAATAAATAGAAATAATAATCCCTTCTCAACGTCATGACAATCTTAAGAAAACAAATAAATTTTTTTCCCTCTTCTACAAGTGATGCAATAATTTTTCACACGTAAATTCAACCTTAGGATCTGAGCTCTTTCTCACAAATTTTTGGTCTACTTTCTCAAAGATAATCCTCAGGGTCTTGGCCTCTTAGAGATACCTTTACCTCCATGCAAAAAATTGTTTCGCTTAATTTTCACATAAATTACTTCATACTTTTGGTCTTATACCTCAGAGATTAATCACAAAGACTTTGGTCTTTTTAGTACAGATATGGATCATAGATAATTTTGATCCTTTAGGAGATATTCCACAAAATAATCTTGTTTCTAATCTTAGTCCTTATTCATGGTATTCTTTTCACTTTATTTGCTTATCTTATTCTTAATTTTTGGACAAGCGAAGGCTGAAATGGAGGAAAGTTCTACCTCTATTTATACTCGTTTGAAGCTATTGAACTATCATGTCTTTTTGAGGAGGCGAATATATATTTGGTTGAGGAGCCAACCTGTCTATGTTGGAGCTAACCTATATAGGTCTGAAATAGGCTTCAAATTTGGTTCTTTGATTTGGCTTATTCCATCCTTAACAAATTGTAAGAGAAAGTAAACCATTAGGTGGAAACAAGTACCCAATGAATTCATTTGCCATCACATTCCACATTTTTTATTTGTTGAAATATGTGAGCTCCAAGAAATTTGTTGGTATTTATAACAAATACTTTGATAAAATATGGTTATATTCCATCCAAAATATACTTTTATATTTCAACAACGTCTCTTTAAGTCTTTGTACAAATTTTCATTCAAAAAAAGTTACAAATTTCCTTAATTTTTCTTGATAATCCTTTTGTTTGTAATGTCAGGGGTGTTACGGTTCCATACATAATGTTGGATCCAGGTGGAAACCTCACTTTAGGTAAGCTTTACTTCAACAAATTCTTCTATAGGTGGTATAGATTGCCTCCAAGATACTTCAAATAAGCTTCAATGGATTTATTCAAAAGTATTCAATGGTATATTTGACATATCTTCCAATGTACTAAGGTCAAGAATATAATCTATTTCAATTAGTGTCCAAATTCTGCTCCAAAAAAAATGTAATATCCCAAAATAGGGATTGCACAACAAGCCTACTGAAATAACACAATTATGAGAATTCAGTGCACTGAAATGAGTTTGCAGCTCATGGATCCCTTAGATAAGCTTGTCTAAGATCTAAATCCAAAAGGAGAGAAATAAAAATAAAACTAGGTGGGTTAAACAGATCTCCCACAACCTAGTCTAGCTAAAAAACACCCAAAGAGAGGGGCTGCAGCTATATGCAAAGGATTGCTTCAGAAATAATGCAGTTTATCAATTTATAAGCATGATACCAACATGGAGGTCCATATTTCAGATATACAATATCAAAATAGATCTACAATGCATATTATACAGTGTATAATAGAAATAAAATGAATATACAAGACAAAAGCCTCAAAATGAGCTGCTACAACAACATGAAATGGCATAATAAGCTTGACAACGTTATTTTCATTGCTGAAGCATGTAGTATATTAAAACTCAGATCTAGAGCAGATATGTACACAAAATGATAGATCTATTCCAGATATGTATACAAGATAAGCTCCTTTATACACTCCCCTTGGGGATCTCAGCAAAACATGAACAACGGTGAGTAGATTTGAGATCTAAGTCATAGATCTCCATAAGTATTTAGGAAATTCTGAATCATAAAATATGTAGCAGATCAGATCTGAAACAACATGGATTGGTTGGCCAATCCACGGATCACCACAGTGAAAGGAATAATCCAATCACTAGAGATCTCTTCTCTAGAATGATGCCAAGACACCCTGAAACTCTGCTCTTGAAAATAACGTAGTCATGGAAGAGGGACTGCGCTGTAGGCTTTGAGAATGATTTTTCCTACTGCCAATGTGTGGATCTAAAGCTCAAAAAATAATGCACTCTTCCAGGAGGTTAAAAGACACAATCACTGAGAAAAGGCACTAGTAAAGTCTAGATCTGAGCAGATCTAGTGTTTCCACTTGCTACAGCTTACATGGACAACCCAATCCTAAACAATACTGCACTGTATATGCAATATGTGGCTTGGCCAAATGCCTAATAGTGGACTAGACAAACAAGACTCCTCCAAGAGCTGCTCAAGGAAGGAGGTGGGATTCCTAAACAGGAAAACCCAATGAGGAATGTCTGAGCAAACAATACCTTCAGGAAATAATATCATCAAAAACCTTCTCTTGAGCCTTCCCCTTCCTTTTATAAGATGAGAGCTTGAGAAACCCTAAACCACTTTCAAAACCCTAACTCCTTTCACAGAAGATCCTCCATCTAGAACTACATTGATCAACAAGGAGGTTCAATGCATCTGGACAGTGCTGTGATTTGGACTTGTTGACCCAGTCAATCTCCTCAATCCTTGTTCACATGCAAGTGTATTTTATTGAGACAGCCATGATTTTCCTCTGTTCACATTGGGCATTGATTTATTTTGATTTTTTTAGGAGTTTACATGTCCTCCTTTACATTTTATTAATCAATTAAGAAAATCAAAACAAGATGAAATATTCCTATTAGCTTGGGCTAATTAGGAATATTACAGTCCTCCCCTCCAAAAATGTTGCTTGTCCTCAAGCAATTGCAAGGATAGAACTGAAATGGATTGGGAAAACATCTTTCCCCAAGCAATCATCCATGCAAAATGAGTCACCTTCCAACAGGGTAACTCCAGAAAATTCTCCTCCACCTCAAGTGCATGCAATGTATGTGGGCTGAAAACATGAACTTGGTAGACAAAATTTCCTACCCCATGCTGTCCTCCTCTCCACTTAAGAGAAGTGTAGAGTTTCTGCTGATCTTGGGCTGCAATGATATTTCCCTCAAGTGGCATCATGGATATTATATCTGCAAAGATCCTCCCTCCAATGCTGTAAAACCAGTTGGCCCAATATTGGTCATGGAGCAAAATCAGGAGCTTGCTTACTTTTGGAGCGATGCACTGCCAAGAGATGGTAAGAGCATGCAAATATTGTGTTTCACAAAAAAAGCTCTTACCATATGTTGGAAGTAATAAGACACATAGATCCATGAATGGATCCTCCATAGTAGTTTGGCACACTTCCACGAAGAGAAATGAACCAATTGCTGCCTGCAAACCCTCTCCCTCATGCTTGGAAATCCAAGACAAGAGGAGTACATCATAGTAATAGATGTCCTCGTCTACTACCTCATCTTCCTTACCTCCTTTTTTCCCATAAATTGCATCAAGTGTGAAAATATCCTGGGGATACCCCATCAATAAACCCCATCTCCAAAATGGCAATGCTGCTAGCCTATGCAAATAGGCTCCCTCCAACTCATAGCTCCAATCTTTGACATGAAGAATGTCAAAGGAATCTCCCATAATTCTGCTACACATAAGGAGTCTCTCTCATGGGGAAAGTATCTATTGAACATCTAAGGCAAAGGATTAGCCCCTTTGCATTATGATAGTGCCATCTTCTACTCCTGCAACATCATGAAAACTATGAGAGAAAATCTATCCTTGCTCTCCCAATAACATCCCAAGCAACAAAATATTTTGCTGCCTCCTCATACTTTCATCATCCAGATCATGTAGTGAAAACATGGTGATTGACATGAAGAATTTTATGTCAAAAAAATGTGTACATACTCCTCGCTGCCCCATGATGCAAGTATCCTGCCACATACCCTTGGAAAGAGGATGATGACCAAACTCTTTCAAGAGTAACCAATGCAGCCAAGCCTCCTGTTGCCCGGTATCATAGATTTGAATGTAGCTTTCCAGCTTCTTGCTCATCACCCACACCCATCCATCCATATGTGGGTGCCTTCCATCTTGTTCTTCCTTAGCACTCTCCCAAGGAAGACTATCATTCTCTCAAATCAAATTTCTGCTCTTGCATTTCATGGGATGTTGAAATGCAATCTTCTCAAGGATCAATTTGATCCCATAAGGACCCAAATAGGTGGTAGGAAAAAACATCCCATCATGATGTGTATGGCCTAGGAAGTGTCCAACACACACATGAGAGATGTTATCCATCCGAATATGTCCTCCATCATCTATCTATTCCTCCTTGAATCCATGAAGATCCAAGTGTGAGAAGGAAAGAGCCTCCTCAGACTGTTGAAGAACTTTGCACTTCATGATGTGTTGAAGTGCACCTCCAATGAAATTTATCCATGAGTTTTCCTCCTCATGCATGGCCTTCCAAAACCAAATAGGCCCTAGATCTGTTGTAGGTAGAAGTTTCTCTTTGAGCCGGGGAGTGCTCATTGAGAAAGTGTCATCTAGAAGGGAGAAAGGGTTTCTCACTTCAAGATGTCTACTATCTACCATTCCTTCCTCCATTGCTTCATGAATGAATCTATCATGTGACTCTTCCCATAAGGCATGGGTCCTCTTTTCTTCATCACTGCCTTTGTACAGTGCAATGCAACTCTATTTCTCTAAATCAGCAGCATGCAAAGATGTAGATCCCTTCATATGATTTGTTGAAATGACAAGAGATGGAAATTCAAGCATACCTTGGTGAGGTGTAGAAGCAAGAGCTCTTTCCTCAAATATGTTGCCTTCCTCCACTGCTGAACATGAAAGATTCTCCTCCAAGGTTGTGATAGTGCTGGTGCATGCTTCCTCAAGTGGTGGTGAGGATCTCTCTTCCTCTAGCTGAATGAACTGAAGTAAAGCTAGAGTCTCCTTGGAGGCTCTATATTTAGCTTTTTATTCACTTAGAATCTCAGATTCAAAGTTTCCTCTATGTCTATTGTCTTCTCCTCTTTGAGAATACGAAGTGCATGGGTCTTCCTCTTCCTGAAACCCTCTAGGAGTTTCACTACAAATCTTCATCTGCTTAACCTCTTGGGAGAGGTCCTTTCTGGATCTAAAAAATGATGAGATTAATCTCATCTTCTTCATCATTATAATATTCTTTTATATTCTTTGTCTGAGACTCACAGGCTGAGCCAAGAAAGATGCTCTGATACCACTGTAATATCCCAAAATAGGGATTGCACAACAAGCATGCTGAAATAATGCACTTCTGAGAATTCAGTGCACTAAAATGAGTTTGCAGCTCCTGGATCCCTTATATAATATTTTCTAAGATCTAAATCCAAAAGGAGAGAAAAAACAAATCAAACTAGGTCGGTTAAACAGATCTCCCACAACCTAGTCTAGCTGAAAAACACCCAAAGAGAGGGGCTGCAGCTATATGCAAAGGACTGCTTCAGAAATAACTCAGTTTATCAATTTATAAGCATGAGACCAACATGGAGGTCCATATTTTAGTTATGCAATAGCAAAATATATCTACAATGCAGCTTATATAGTGTATAATAGAAATAGAGTGAATATACAAGACAAATACCTCAAAATGAGCTGCTACAACAACATGAAATGGCAGAATAAGATTGACAGCGTTATTTTCATTGCTGAAGAATGCATTAGATTACAACTCAGATCTAGAGTGGATATATACACAAAATGATAGATCTATTTCAGATCTGTATACAAGATAAGATCCTTTATACACTCCCCTTGGGGATCTCAGCAAAACATGAACAACAGTGAGTAGATCTGAGATATAAGTCACAGATCTATAGAATTATTCAGGAAATTTTGAATCATAACATATTTATCAGATCATATCTGAAAAAACATGGATTGGTTGGCCAATCCATGGATCACCACAGTGAAAGGAAGAATCCAATCATTAGAGATCTCTCCTCTAGAATGATGCCAAGACACCCTGCAACTCTGCTCTTGAAAATAACGCAGTTATGGAAGAGGGACTATGCTGTAGGCTCTAAGAATGCCTTGGCCTACTGCCAATGTGTGGATCTAAAGCTCAACAGCTAATGCACTCTTCCAAGAGGTTAAAAGACACACTCACTGAGAAGAGGCACTAGTAAAGTCTAGATCTGAGCAGATCTAGTGTTTCCACTTGCTGCAGCTTACATGGAAAACCCAATCCTAAATAGGAATATTCCATATATGCAAGATGTGGCTTGGAAAAATACCAGATAATGGACTAGACAAACACGACTCCTCCAAGAGCTGCTCAAGGAAGGAGGTGGGATTCCTAAACAGAAAAACCCAATGAGGAATGTCTCAGCAGACAATACCTTCAGAAAATAATATCATCAACAACCTTCACTTGAGCCTTCCCCTTCCTTTTATAAGATGAGAGCTTGAGAAACCCTAAACCAATTTCAAAACCCTAACTCCTTTCACATGAATATCCTCCATCTATAACTGCGATGATCAACAAGGAGGGTCAATGCATCTGGATAGTGCTGTGATTTGGTCCTGTTGACCCAGTCAATCTCTTCAATCCTTGTTCACATGTAAGTGTATTTTATTGAGAAAGCCCCGATTTGCCTCTGTTCACATTGGGCATTGATTTATTTTGATGGTTTTAGGAGTTTACATGTCCTTCTTTACATTTTATTCATCAATTAAGAAAATCAAAACAAAATGAAATATTCCTATTAGCTTGGGCTAATTAGGAATATTACAAAAAACAAGATCTTCTACAGATCATATCCCACATTCTGTCTCAAATTGTCATAGGTCAGGTTTCTCATCATCAAGATATTTATCATAGATACATTTTACTGCTCCAAAAAGGGTTATCAAGCTTTGTTACCAAGAGGCCACTTCAATGGATTTCAATTCTTCTTAAATGAGGCTTCTTCAACATGGCTTTAAGTATTCAACAAGATCTTCATCAATGCTTCAAACAAGGTCTTCTATGAATTCTCCAAGAATGTCTGCTCATATAACAATATATTTCACTCCTCAAATCACTTAGTATCTAATCTCCAATTTAGCAGCTCCTAACTTCCTTCGTTGAAATAGCTCTTCACTCTCTCCCCTACCTTGCACTTGTTTTCATAAACTGAGATTCGACAATCTTTGGGAACATATAACACTAGTGCACATTAATGAGGCTCTACCGCCCTAACAAAAAGAGTAAATAAAACTAGTAGTCCCTTCTTAATATGGTGACAATATTAAGAAAACAAAGAATGTAGAATCCTCTTCCATAAGTGATCCTCTTCCATAAATTTAGATTCATATCATATCTGTGTCTATGATGTCGGCAGTTTATGAGCTGCAAATTGTGGTGTTCATCTATCTTAATTTCCAGGGGCCATATCTGATGGGTAACTACTGTGTCAAGGATGCTCAAACTTGCTGCAACTTTCATGTTCGCATCATAGACAGTTTAGTTCTTGGTGTGTAGCTCCAAGCCACTCTCCAGATTAAGAATTATTTGTTTTATTTTAGAAAATTGTTTATGGGAGTCTTAGGTCACTAATCTCAAGTGATGAGGTTGGAAATATGATGTGGTAGAAATTGGTTTTAGTGGAATGGTGTGGGTTTACATGAGATATATTAGTGAAGGGTAATTTGTGAAGGTTGGATTGAGATCTTGCGTTTTAAACATTGAGTTTCATTTATGTTTTTGGTTGCATTATGTTTATTTCTGGGCTGACTGCAATGAATTTATTTTAGACTATATAAATTGCACTGTTTTAGATGCCTTGTGATTCATCGAGATCATAGGGGTGCTAAGTTGTTTGGGCATGTTTGGAAGGTTTTTTTGTGTGCTTTGAACTGCTGTGAAATCAAGCTAGGGGCTGGATAGTGTTTCTGTTATAGTTTTTATACTATCTGATTTGTGGGTTTTTATAAATTTGATTTCATATTTCTTCTCTTTTCTTACAGTTTGATAACTTATATGGATGTAGATCCTCTCCCACAGAAGGTCTTATGCGAGCTACATATGTCATGATTGCTGGTAAGGTTGTTGTTGTGTGTGGATATGGAGATGTTGGAAAGCCATTCTTTGTTGTGCAACCTCTTATGGAAGCCCTTACTGAGGATGTACTTGGCATTTTTGATATTTTTGTGAAGAATAATGCCATTGTTTGCAACATTGGTTTTTTTGACAACAACTTTTACATGAAAGGTTTTGAAAATTTCGCTCTTGTTGAGAAGAGTAACCCATCACAATACCTATCGAGGTCATATTCCATCACAATACACATTCCTTGAGATGCTCTAATATCATTGGACGTATTCATGGAGCTAGAAGACTGCACCTTCTTGGAGCTGGTGTTAGGAATTTACTGCAGCAATAAAATATTTACCGAGAGGAATAATAAACATTAAAAGGAACTAGCAACAAAGCGCAAACATAAACACAAATGTTTATCTGGGAAAACCCCAAATCCGGGGAAAAACCCAGCCAATGAAATTTCATTAACCATTGGCCAAAACCCTAGCCAATCCGGCCAAGTGAGCTTTCACTGCTCACCTCCAGGCCTTACATTACAATGAAGTCTTCCTAGCCCTTTTATAGGCTCCATTACATGAAATACCATGGTCCATAACCATGGGTGCACAATAACATGTGCCCCAAAACCACTACTATTTACCCTAGTCAACTTTGACTCTATCCCGAGTCAAGTTTACCTAACAGCTGGAAGACTGCACCCTTTTTTTTTTCCATATACGTTTTTTTCCGTCGGTATTTCGACGCTTTCTATCCACTTACAACCGTCAGAATTGCGACCACGACTACAAGATGTCGGACTTCTGACATATTCTGTGAGACATTGGTAGAGCGACGACAAGACACACACGTCGGAATAGCGACGGAAGTTGGACGAAGTCTAACTCGTCGGACTTGCGACAAACTCTGCAGGATGTCGGACTTCTAACCAAGTTTGTAAGACGATAGTAGAGCGACGACAAGTATTACACATCGGAATAGCAACAAATAGTCACAATCGTTGAACTACCAACATTATTTTGAAAACCTGAAAAAAGTCAGAAGACCAACAGTTATGGATCGTCGGTAGAGCGACGGTTTGGAACGTTGGCAGAGAGACATTTTGGAACGTTTGCTAACGTCGCTCTTTCGACACACTGCTAAAGTCACAGTAGCGACACATTGGTAACGTCTCTCTTCCGACACACTGCTAACGTCGCAATAACGACACATTGCTAACATTGCTAACGTCTCAATAGCGACGGTCTGGCTAACGTCGGAAGAGTGACGACCATGTGGAAACGTCGGAAAATGTGTCGCTCTTCTGACACTTTACTGAAATGTCAGAATTGTGACTCTAAGGCAAACCATGTTTTGCCCCACCTCAAAGTGTTTCTCTTGGGACACCTATGTGTTGCAAGAGAGACATTTTGGCCGTTGGAAATTCGGCCAAATGTGTTAATGCATCTGAAGACTGAATATTTTGAATTCCTGTTTTTTTGTTGTTATGCATACTACGGATAACATTTAATTTTTTTATATGTTTATATATGTTAAGATAGACAATATACCTCTAAACATATCAAGATATCACTTTAAACTCTTTAAGTTTTGGATGGCCTATAACTCTGTAAGATGGCCAATAGACCTGGTTTCCTACTGGTAGGTTGAGGTCAACAGAGACACATATTGATATAACCTGAATTTTTTCAATTTGAATGAATAGTGAGGTAATAATAAGTTTACAAAAAAAAAAATTAAACCATAGGATTAATATTAAACCAAGGGATAATTATTAAAAACCCAAGGGATTAATATTGTAAACCCTATTTATAAAATTAAACCTCAAATTTATTAGCTCTTAGATTAATAAAGCCAACGAATTGATATTATAAACTGAAAGGATTAATAAACTCAAGTGACTAATAAACCCTAAGGTTAATATTGTAAACCCTTAGATTAATATTTCAACCACGGTTTATCAAAATCAATCATGGTTAACCATGATCAATCATGGCTAGCAATGCTCCAATGTTGCATTGTGATAAATATTGTGTCAATATGTAAATCAACAATGGTGTGACGTCGCATTGTGACAAATGTTGTCTCGATATGAAAATAATTCATGGTCAACTATGGTCCAATGTCACATTGTGACAAGGATTGTCTCAATATGAAAATAAACCATGGTGAACCATGTTTATTTTAGGGTTTATAATATTTATATTAGGGTTCATATACCTTGGGTTTATGATATTAATTCCTTGGGTTTAATATTATTCCATTGGGTTCATAATCCCTTAGGGTTTTAGTATTAATCCCTTAGGTTTTTTATTCCCTTAGTTTTATTAATCTATGGGTTCATATTCCTAGGGTCAAATATTATTCCCTTGGGTTTATAATATCAATCCCTTGGGTTTATTAATCTAAGGGTTCATATTACTATGGTTTACTATTAATACCTTAGGTTCAATATTATTCCCTTGGGTTTATAATCCATTGGGATTTTAGTATTAATCCCTTGGGTTTATTATTTTCTTGGGTTTATAATTTCAATCATGGCCAACCATGGATAATCACCATCAACCATGGTCAATCGTGTTAAAGAATGGTCAACCATGGTCCAATGTTGCATTGTGATAAAAAATGTCTCGTTGTTAAAATAAAGCATGGTTAACCATAGTCCAATGTCTCATTGTGAAAATATAAGGTTTTATTAATATAAACATTCACCATGGTCAAACATGGTCCAACATCACATTGTGACAAATATTGTCTCAATATGAAAACCAACCATGGTCAACCGTGTTTATTTAAGGGTTTATAATATTTATCTTAGGGTTTCTATTATTTCCTTGGGTGTAAAATTTTTCCCTTGGGTTTATAATCCCTTGCAATTTTAGTATTTATCAATTGGGTTAATATCAATCATGGTCAACCATGGTAAATTTTTTTCAACCATAGGCAGACATAGTCAATCATTTTCAACGATGGCAAATCATGGTCAACCATGTTTTATAAAATCAATCACTCTTAACCACGATCAACCTTTTTTATTTTAGTGTTTATAATATTTATCTTAGGGTTTATATACCTTGGGATTATTATATTTTCCCCTTGGGTTTAATATTATTCTCTTGGGTTCCTACTCCCTTGGGGTTTTAGTATTAATCAATTGGGCTTATTATTTCCTTGAGTTTATAATATCAATCCCTTGGAATTTTTAATCTAATGGTTCAACCTTGGGCGAGCATAGTCCAATGTCACATTGTGACAAAACATGTCTCAATATGAAAATCAACCATTGTCAATAATGGTATACCATATTTATTTAAGGGTTTATAATATTTATCTTAGGGTATATGTACCTTCGGTTTATATTATTCCCTTGGGTTTGTAATCCCTTGTGTTGTATTATTAATCCCTTGGGTTTACAATATCAATCATTTCCAACCATGGTCTAATGTCGCATTATGATAAATATTGTTTCAATATGAAAATCAACCATGCTCAACCATGGTCCAACATCACATTGTAACATGGTTCTTCATATCACATTGTTAAGCAAGGTCATCCATTGTCCAACGTCGCATTTTGACAAGGATTATCTCAATATGAAAATAAACCATGGTCGACCATGTTTTTTTAGGTTTATAATATTTATCTTAAGGTATATATACCTTGGGTTTACAATCTTAATCCCTTGCTTTTATAAAATTTGTTTAGTCAATTTAATTTCTTAAATTTATTGCATTAATTATCAACCAAGGTTTGTAAATTGATGAAGTGTGATGCACTATATGTGCTTAGTTAACCTATTTCTTACTTCATTGTTTTGTATTTTATGTTGCTTTTGGGGGTTTTTGTTCTTTGATATCGAAGAATTTTTAATCTAAAACTATGAAAAGATTTAAATAAATCTAATAAATTTTAAGAAGGAAGAAAATGAAGTGTTCCTAGGTTAATATAATTTTCATAAAAATAAACCAAAAACTGTTGACTAGTTAGGACCTAATTTGGAAAACAGAGCATCTATTTTATCTTATCATTAGTCCTATTCCATGGATTTAATTCTAAAAACTAAGATTGAAATTGCAGTGCTTGTCTTTAAGTAAAAGAAGAAAATGAAAACAACTATTGTACTTATGGTTACTCCAGCATTCAATTATGAGGTATGACCTTTTTGAGATGATGTGTAAGAAACTATCTGTACTTTAACTTCTAATGTCCTAGAACAGTAAGCAAAGGATGCAAAGGAAAACATCTAATGTATATTTAGCTACTCCAACATTCAATTATGAAGTGCGATCTTCTTGAGATGGTGTTAAGTAACTAATTATACCTAATGATCTAGAAAACCAAGTAAAGTATGCAGAGGGTAACTCAGTAATTGCATTCATAAAATATTCAATCATTCAGTCTTAAAATATGATTAAATCAATCTCCTTGGAATGACCTTTAGGAATATTAGTGATGCAACTAAGTGAGGATCTGAAAGAAAAATGTGAAAGCATGTAAAAATCACTATAAACAACTAATGTATATTTGATTTTCTGCAACATTCAATGTGAAGAATTACCCTCTTGAGATGCTATGTGAGAAGTCAATTATGCCTTAGTTTCTAAATTCCTAGAAAGAAAATAACAATGTGTAGAGTAAATTCAACCACTGTATGAATTAGACATTCAAACATTTAGTTTAGGATCATCATCCTGAAATGGCTTTTGAAAACATCCATTGACACAATTAATTGACAATTTTTTTCTAAGATAATGAATGACAAAACAGCAAGGGGGCTGGCCGTTTAAAGCCCTAAAGGCTTACTCCTTGCTAGGTGTTTTGGCTGACCTGACTTTATGGGAACCCTTTGGGAAGGGGTGGGATGTTTAAAGCCCTAAAGGATAACACATTTGGGGGGTGTAGAGGAAACTAGGCAACTATGTATTCTTATTACTTAAATCTTAATTCGATTTGAAAATAGAGCTATCTATCTTCACGAAATATATTAGAAGAACAAGGATGCACAATTGTAATTTAATGTTATGATATTGCTTAAAATCTGGAATGAAATAGTAACCTAATTAGAAAACATATTTGCTAAAGACAGAGTAATGTAAATTGAACTAAAAACAACAAATGAAAAACCTCCTCTAGTGCAGGGGCCCTCTGCATTTGATTTGGCTAATCTACTAGTTGTTTAAGGATGCACTTAAAAAATCATTGGAAACAAAAAATTTGTATTATGATAAAATGAAGTCTTGATATAGAGTATCAACAAAAATCTTAAACTTAACACTTAATTTCTGAACTATCTTCTCAGTTTTGTACAACCGATTTTTAAAGGAAAATAACATAACTATTTGTGAGATAAACTTGCTACAGGTGGCTAATTCAAAATAGACTTGCAATAGGACCGTTAGAATCTTGATTTTCTACGATAGAGAAAACCAAGAGTCCTACTGATTTCATATAACATACTTTGACCACACCTTTGACCATGATCTTAGGCCTTCTTTTCTGTCGATCTGGACCGAGTGAATAGGATATAATCCATGTGGAGATGATTCTAGAAATTCCCATGTGGCCCAATTCTTCATTTGACACCTAGAACCTGCCAGACCATGAGAGTAGCTACAAAATCCACAGTTAGCTGCAGAATAGGCTGCGTTCTATAGCTAAATTGCAAAACTCTATTCAAATAGCAAGAACATGAAAATAGAATATGGCACTCATTTTAATGGATTCCTTCATACAAAACCTAGCATTTATCATTGATTGGGGTCTATGATATAATGAGAAAGTGAGGGAAAGAGGTGAGAAAAGCTGTCAAAGAGAGGGTAATTTTGAGGTTCAAAAAACCCCCACTGCAAAATCATTGCATGTGCTCATGCAATTTTCCAAAAATGTGATTTTTCCTTTCTTACTGCATTTTCTCAGACACTTCTGCTAGCACATCCAATTTCCTTATTTTTTTCTTCTTTGAAGTGACTGTCATCCCGGGCCTTCTCATAAGAAGCTTGTACTTGAGGTTAATGGCTGCTCTGTGTAATAACTTATTCTTTCTTTCCAATTTCCTATTTTTCTTATACCACAATCCTAGATGCAGAATGGTATTGTCATGAATTACCTTGTCCAACTTGTTTTGCTGCTTCAAGGTCTCATTCTCCTATTTGATATGTCTGTTCAATATCTCTAGTTCATAAATATATTGTTTAAGAGCATCAAATAGAGGTTCTCGTGGATTGACAGAAGGTTTTGGGTTCATTGATGCATTTTTCTTTTCCAGTGATTCTACATAATCATAATTTTTTGTTGAACTAGGTCTATGCTTGGAGATCTTTTGCTGGGGCTACCTTCAAAATGATGAATAGGAGAATTTTGAGGACTGTGTGCAGGAGAAATGTTAACAGGAGATGGTATTGGGGTTTCCTCATCTAAATTTATAAGCTCTGTCCCTTTTGATAATGTTTTCTTCATAGAACCTCAGAGTCTAGAGCTCCTTCTTAGTTTTGGAGGACTTACATTCTCCTCATTCGTAACCTTACTCCTTTTTCTTATATTTTCTCTTGTCTTGATTTTCTTTTTGATTTCTGTCAGTTCCTCAGAAATTAGCTTTTCATCATTCTTGTATAATGAAGATTCGGGTCTATTTTCAACATTTATATCAGTCTTCTTTCTTCTGCTTCTTCTGACATTATCTTCTTTAGGTGATTCTGGTGCTTCTTGAAAATGGTTTCTAATAAGGAAATCCTCCGAGGTATCTCCTATGATTTTTAAATGAAACTAAATTAGTATCTTTACCAACCCATGATGATGCATGGTGGTTTCTATGAACTGTATTCTCTTTTGCAAATTTGAGGCCATCCTTTTTAAACTATTTAGCAGAAAGAAAGGAAGATTGATTTCACCATTTTCTAAGAAATTCATCAGTAAATGGATATGGTAGACATAAATGCAACCAAACCTTCCTTCAAAAGTGATAAATTTTTGTAAAACCAAGAGCATGTTCCTCCATTTACTTTTAAGAGCTGAACTGGGGATACCTTTTCTAAAAACAGAGACATCCATACCTGGGTTTTTGAGTATTAATTTCCATGATTCACTGTGGAACTCCTTATTTTTGAACCATATTTCACCATGCCTTGGAAGTTTTGTAGCCTCGGCCATGAATGACTCAGTCACTGCAAACTTGATATCTCCAATTTCTACTTCGGTGCCATCAAAATAACGAGCAAATGATTTCGTAATATCTTTCTGAAAACCATTGAATTTCTCTATGAACTTAGGCCATCCAGCTTTCTGCAAAAATTCTTTGATCTATGGGTATCCTTCCATGTACTTTTCTCCCACTGGTTCTGATCTGACAATTAGCCCCATGCCTTTTACTATGCAGAGTTCTCAACCTTCAGAATTACCCTTCTATTTTATGAAATGAATTGGCTGCGGATCTGATGAAATGTTATTGAGGGTTTGTAGGAATAAATAGATGGCAGGGGTTTTGGAGAGACGTAGACAAGTATGTCACGTCATAGGTCATGATCGTTAATCATCAACGAGGGAGTTAATTATGGACCGTTATGCAACTTAATACAGAGGATGTGGATGTTATGTAGTATGATGGAGATTGCAATCAAATCAAATGATGATTTTTCAAGGAAAAATATGAATGTCCATATTATAGATGTTTTATGTTTTAACCTTGCTATTTAAAATAAATTTTTTCACTTTACCTTCTAGAACTTAACCTTTTCGTTTGTTGTTTTCTTTGGTGTTGATCCTTAGGTACCCTTTTAGCATGTTGGTTTTCAAAATATAATCCTTCAATTACTTGCAATCATTATGTGTCAGAATTGCTGAATAAGATGTGGCTGCAGAATTGAATTAGCTACAGAACGTGATCAACTGCAGAATACAGTTAGCTGCAGAATGTACTCTGTAAAAAGAATGAAGTATGGCTATGGAATATGAATGTGAGATGAAATGGAAGTGGAATATGACCGTGAAATGGAATGAAATTGGAATGACTTGTGAAATGGAATGAAATTGTAAAATGAAATGAATTTGCAGATTATGAACTACAATGAATGTAGTTTTGTGTCACTACTTATTACAGAAAATAAAATGGAAAATATAGGATGTCAGAAATCTCTGATTTTCACCCTATATTTTATGTATAAGTATGCCAATCATTGATTGGTTTTCATACTTATACACTTTATTTTTTTTATGTTGTTGTTGTTGTTTTTTTTTTTTATGTATGTAGGAAAAATAAAAGCTAAGTTAGTGAAGAAGAAGAATTCTTCTTCACTAACTTCGTATCAATATTATCTTGGAAAATCTTGGAAAACTCTTCTTTTGAAAGTGGTGTATGATATACTTTCAACCAATGACCATTCACAAGAAGAGGTACCTTTTCTTAATCTATTGTCCTTATCTTCACTGCTCCATTATCAAAGACCTTTTCAATCTCATATGGCCCAAGCCAATGAGTCTGAAACTTTCCTTGAAAATATTTGAATTTTGAATCGAACAAAAGTGCCCAATCGCCTGCTTGAAACATCTTCTCCTTGATATACTTATCATGCCATTGAGCCCTTTGTTGCTAGACTATACTAGTTCTTTGAACTGCATCTTGTTTGATTTCATATAGCTCATTGAGTTGCTCCAATCTATGTTTCTGTGCTTCTGATAAATCAAGTCTCAATTGGACTACCATCTTGAAGGCTTAGATTTGAAACTCTATAGGGAACAAGACTTGCTTTCCATAAACAAGTTCATAGGGAGTATGTCTTGTTGTATTTCTCCATGTAGTTCTGTAGGCCCATAAGGCTTCAGGAAGCCTTTCTATCCAATCTCTTCTGTGTAGATGTATAGTCTTAGTGATAATTCCTTCAATCACTTTATTGGTAGATTAAACTTGACCATTTTCTTGTAGATGATAAGGAGTAGATTTTCTGTACTTAATCTTGTAATATTCCACGAGCCTTTTTACCACCTTTGATGTAAAATGAGTTCCCTGATCTGTTACAATGTCTCTTGGAACACCAAAACAAGTGAAAATATCCTCAAAAAGAAAATTAACTACAGATCCTTCATTAGAAAAAGGTAATTCTTTAGCCTCTATCCATTTAGTGACATAATAATTGCATACCAAAATATACTTCTTTTGTTTAGATGGAGGATTAATAGGTCCAACAAAATCAAAGGCCCATTTTTCAAAAGGTTCTATGAGTACCTGAGGTTGTAATGGAATTTCGTTTAATAGAGCAGGTTTCCCTACCCATTGGTAGCTGTCACACCTTTTGAAATATTCTTTGGCATCTTTGAAGATGGATGGCCAATAATATCCTAAATGAAGGATTTTAGAGGCTGTCCTCTTGTCAGAAAAGTGTCCACCACAAGGTTCATCATGACATGCTTTAAGAATTTTAGGCATTTCATCTTCTCGAACACATCTTATGATAATGAGATCTGGACCTGTCTTATACATTTCATTAGTAATCCATGAGTATCTTGCACTTACTTGAATAATGTTTCTTTTCTCTCTAGAAAGAAAATGTGAAGGTAATTTTCTTGTAACTAAGTAATTAGCAATATCTGCAAACCAAAAAGTCTGAGCAGTTATTGCAAAAAGATATTCATCAGGAAATTTTTCTTCAACTGGAGTGTCAACTTTGATATTTTGAATTCTAGACAAGAAATCAGCAACTGTGTTTTTCTTTCCAGGTCAGTCTAAAATAGTAACGTTGAATTCTTGCAGGAATAATAACCATATTGTAACTTTTCCATTAGTAATAGATTTATTCATTAAGTATCTAATTGCAGAGTGATCTGTATGAACAAAGGTTTCATAGCCTGTTATATAATGTATGAATTTGTTGATAGCATGATCAACAACTAAGGATTTATTTTCAGTTACAGTGTAGTTTAACTTTGTGGGAGTCAAATTATTTCTTGTGTAATAGATGGAATAGGGGATCAAATCTTTTTGTCCTAATACAACTCCTAGTGCTGTATCTGAAGCATCTGTTGTAATGTGAAAAGGTAGTTTCCAGTTTGGACCTCTTAATATGGGTGCTTTAGAAATTTTTTCTTTTAAAGCAAATGCTAACTCGCCATTAGGATTCCAACTAAATTCACAATCTTTGGTGAGTAGTTTGAAGAGTGGGGATGCTATTTTGGTGAAATTTTCTATAAGTCTTCTATAATATCCTGTGAATCCTAGAAAACTTCTAACATCCTTTTGGCAACTTGGAATTGATATTTTGGAGATGAATTCAACTTTAGATTTATCAACTTTAATTCCATCTCCTGAAATGTGATGTCCTAAGACAATCCCTTCTGTAAAAATCATGAAACATTTTTCATGGCTTAGTGAAAGGTTTGCTTCCTTACATCTTATAAGAATATTTTCCAAATTTTCTAAAGCATCTTCAAATGTATTACCATAAACTGTAAAGTCATACATATACACCTCTACACAATCATGTATTAGATCAGAAAAAATTCCTAGTACTACCCTTTGGAATGTTGCAGGTGCATTGCACAATCCAAAAGGAAGTAATCGGTAGGCATAAGTCCCCCATGGACAAGTGAATGTGGTTTTATCTTGATCTTCAAGTGCAACCTGAATTTGATTGTAACCACTAAAACCATCTAGGAATGAGAAATACTTCTTACTTGCTAATGTATCCAACACTTGATCTATAAAAGGTAAAGGAAAATGATCTTTTAGGGTAGCTTTATTCAATTCTCGATAATCAATGAATACCATCCATTTACCATTCTTTTAGGCACAATCACTAAAGGGGAAACCCACTGACTGTCTGAAATTGGGTAAATGAAGTTTACATTTAGCAACTTTTGCAACTCCTCTTTCACAATTTCCCTAAGATTTGGATTCATCCTTCTTTGAGGTTGTCTGATAGGTTTACAATTTTCCTCAATGTAGATGTGATGTATACAAGTCTTAGGACTAATTCCTTTCATGTCAGTGTATTCCCATGCATATGCAAAAGAATGTTGTTGTAATGTTTTTATTAGCTTTTCCTGTTGTAGATTTTCCAAGTTATTATTTATGTTCAAAGTTTTCCCTGGAAAGATTTCAACTGTAGAGCTACCAAGTTTTTCCATAGAATAAAGAGACACCTGCCTAGATGACAAATATTCAATAATGGATTTTTCTTGAAATTGATCATGTTCATATTCTAGAGATGATTTAAAATTTTCTATTGAATTTAAGATTTGACTATCTTCACTAATGGTTGAAATAGTAAAGAGAGGTTGTATATCATTTGCATCATCAATCCATTCTTTGTCATCTATCTCTGTGATTGTTCTTGCTGGAGGATATAGAGTGAATTTATTAGTTGAGTTACCATCAGAAATATACATGTCACTAGATCTACAGCTAATGAAAGCGTTAGTTGTAGCCAACCAAGATCTTCCTAATATAAGTGGATGTCCTCCTAAATTTTTCTTAGGGGTTGAGATCATAAAATCAATAGGGTACTCCCAATAATCTAAGGACACTGAGATATCTTATAACACACCATCTGGCTTGATTAGAGATCTATCTTCTAATTGCAGTAATGTAGGTGTATAAAGAAGAATAGGAAGCTTAAGTTGTTCCATGGTTTGTTTGCTCATGATGTTTATTGCTGCTCCTAAATCAATCAATGTATTTGGAATTTCAACTCCATTGATATGTGTTTTTACAATTGGACTTCCTAGATCTAAATATTTTTGTATGGAAAATTTTCCCATCATTATGTCTGCTATTTTTCCTACAAGCTAAATTCATTTTATTTCTTTTGTTTTTCTTCCTGGTTTCTTCATGCTAAACTCCTTTATTGTTTTAGCTAAAATTTGAATTTCCTTGATGGCTTGTAACAAAGGGGTTTTGATACAAAAAATTTTCAATTCATCTAGAAAATCATAATTAGGCAACATAATATGCTTTTCTACCCCTCTATCAACTTGTAATCTTTCAGGAAAAGGAGGTGTAGAAGTAGATACTGATGGTTGCTCTATGATAAGAGTTGAGTTTATTGGTTCATTTTGTTTTTATTTTTTAGAATTTTGGTTTTGAAGAGATGTTCCTTCTTCAAAAAATTTATTGGGCTATAGAGAATCTTCCTCAGAATTGTCTTGTTCTTGAATGACTACAGAAGGATTTTTATTTTCTAATATCCTGCCAGATCTAAGTTGGACATCATTAAGATCTAGAGGAGTAATCATGTAGGTTGGAAATTTCTGTCATTCTATCATATAGGTATTCTAAGGATTTTTATTGTTGGGGTTTGGTAATGGTTAGGCAGGTAGCTGATTTGGTCTTTGAGGGAATGGTAGTGAGAGTTGTGGATTTTGGTTTTGGTTTTGGAGTTGGGGTTGTTGATTTTGTTAAGGAATTTGTTGGGGAGGATAGTTTGGATATGATGGAGGATATTGATAGTATTGAGAGAATCTTCCATAGGTATTTTTCATTCCTCGAGCCCAGGGTTGAGATTGAGATTGAGATTAAGGCCAAGGTTGCTGCCAAGAATTCTAGTTTGGTGGGGGCTGAGTATACATTTGGTTATTAAAACCTTGAGTTTGTGGCCCCTACCATGGTCTTCTAGAGACAAAGCAAAGACATTCTGTTGGATTTGAAGTTGTTTCTTCTTGAAAAACAGCCTTAAGACTAGGAATTGAAGGACAAATATTAGTCTCATGAATTTCTGAACAAATCATAAAGGTCTCTATGAATTTTTCATCAAGAGGACATTCTCTTAAAGCATGTTTCTTTCTGCATTTGGGACAAAAAATAGCTAAAGCATTAATCTTGGATTTCTGCTTGTTTTGTAAATTAAGGGTGTATATTTCTTCACTAAGACTCCCTAAAATGTATGTTTTAAATTCATCAAGCATGTTTCCAATTTATACCCTACTCACTGTTCCAGTTGTAGATCTATTTACCCTAGCAAGAGCATGATCTCTTGGACCTTTCCCAGTTTTTGATTTTCCTCTTGAGAGATGAATACATAATTCCCTAATGTCAGTTAATGGGATTTGAGAGATGTCCCCCTTCCCCATCATGTTAAGGATGTCTATCCACTCATCTCTAATGGATTTCAACAAAAGAGCTTTTAATGTGTCTTGATCTAAATTATCCATTTTTTCTCTTTTTATGTTGTAGTTGAATCTTTCAATTAAATCCTCCAAATTATCATCCTCTCTTTGCATCATTTTAAATATTTCATCCTTGTGATTAATAGGTATTCAATAATCCAAATACCTTTCTAAAAATTCTCTCTTCATATAATTCCATGTTCTGTAGACTGAGTGATTAGAATCATGAACCACTTTAGAGTTTCTCCTTTCAATGTTGAAGGAAATAATTTGAGTTTTTGAGAGTCTTGTAAATAATCATAAGTTCTCCACAAGACTTCAAATTCAAACAAAAAGGTTTCAGGGTCTTCACTTTTCAATCCATGAAAGTTTGGGAGGACAGAAGGTGAGCTGTTTTTCATGGTGGCATTTGTATCTTCATTAACTATAGGGAATCCAAAAGAAATCTCAATTACCCTATTTCTTCTGCCTCCTTCTACATTTCCTCTACCTCTTCCTCTATCTCCTCCTCTACTTCCACTTCTACCTCTATCTCCTCCTCCAAATACTACATTTTCTACATTCAGAATTTCTCCTTCTCCTTCCCCTTCTTCTCCTCTTCCTACCATTATAGATTCTTCAGAGTTGATATAAGAGTAAACTTATAAGGTTAACTGCTCTTCCTCTGGTTCTTCTATCAATGGTATGTTGAAGAAAGGTTCTTCTTCTTCCTCTCCACTAGGAATTTATAACTCTTCAGCTAAAGTGTGTTCTCCTGTAGAGGTGAAAAAGGTTACTCCTTTTTTTGGAGACCTAGGATATTCTTCTAAGACTGCCTTAGTAGATTAAGTAGGGGATCCTCCTAATTGAATTTCTGACTTTAGAACTTCAGGAAGTCTATGGCTAGTGAAATACAGAATATGAGTTTGAGATGGAGGTGTATCACTTCTTAGTCTTGGTGGAGTGAGTGATGTTGTAGGGATTAAACTCCTGCCTCTAGCTACGAATTTGCCCCTAGAGTCTCTTTCTCTACGCATATCATTTTCTTTAGATGTAAGAAATGAGGTTACATAGTTACACTTCCTTGGAAATAGTGCCAAAATGTTTAGTCAATTTAATGTCTTAAATTGCTTGCATTAATTATCAACCGAGGTTTGTAAACTGATGAAGTGTGATGCACTGTATGTGCTTAGTCAACCTATTTCTTACTTCTTTGTTTTGTATTTTATGTTGTTTAAGGGGTTTTTGTTCTTTGATGTCTAAGAATGTTTAATCTAAAACTATGAAAAGATTTAAATTAATCTAATGAATTTTAAGAAGGAAGAAAAGAAAGTGTTCCTAGGTTACTCTAATTTTCATAAAAATAAACCAAAAAATATCGGCTAGTTAGGACCTAATTTGGAAAACAAGCATCTATCTTATCTTATCATTAGTCCTATTCCATAGATTTAATTCTAAAAAATAAGATTGAAATTGCAGTGCTTGTCTTTAAGTAAAAGAAGAAAATGAAAATAACTAATGTACTTCTGGTTACTCCAACATTCAATTATGAGGTATGACCTTTCTGAGATGATGTGTAAGCGACTGTATCTACTTTAACTTCTAATTTCCTAGAACATTAAGCAAAGGATGCAAAGGAAAGCATTTGATGTATATTTAGCTACTCCAACATTCAATTATGAAGTGTGATCTTCTTGATATGGTGTTAAGTAACTAAATATACCTAATGATCTAGAAAACCAAGTAAAGTATGCAGAAGGTAACTGAGTAATTGCATTCATAAAACATTCAATCATTCAGTCTTAAAATATGATTAAATCAATCTCCTTGGAATGACCTTTAGGAATATTAGTGATGAAACTAAGTGAGGATCTGAAAGAAAAATTTGAAAGCATGTAAAACTCACTGTAAAAAACTAATGTATATTTGACTTTCTGCAACATTCAATGTGAAGTATTACCCTCTTGAGATGCTATGTGAGAAATCAATTATGCCTTAGTTTCTAAATTCCGAGAAAGAAAATAGCAATGTGTAGAGTAAATTTAATCACTTTATGAATTAGACATTCAACCATTTAGTTCAGGATCATCATCTTGACATGGATTTTGAAAACATCCATTGACACAGTTAATTGGCAATTCCGTTCTAAGAAAATGAATGAAAAAGTAGGAAGGAAACTAGGCAATTGTGTATTCTTATTACTTCAATCTTAATTCAATTTGAAAACATAGTTATCTATCTTCACGAAATATCTTAGAGGAACAAGGCTACACAATTGTGATTTAATGTTATGTTATTGATCAAAAAATGGAATGAAACATTAAAGTAATTAGAAAATAGATTTTCTAAAAACATAGTAATGGAAATTGAAATAAAAACAACAAACGAAAAAATTCCTCCAGTGCAGGGGCCCTCTACAACTGATTTGGATGAACTGCTAGCTGGTTAAGGATGCACTTAAAAAATAATTGGCAACACAAAATTTGTATTATGATAAAATGAAGTCATGATACAAAGTATCAGCAAAAAGCTTAAACTTAACACTTAATTTTTGAAATGTCTTCTCAGTTCCTTACAACCGGTTTTTAAAGGAAAATACCATAACTGTTTGTGAGATAAACTTTCTACAGGTGGCTAATTCAAATTATACTTGCAATAGGACTATTAGACTCTTGATTTGGTACAATAGAGCAAATCAAGGGTCCTGCTGCTTTCAGATAATGTACTTTGACCATGATCTTAGGCCTGCTTTTTTGTCGATTTGGACCGAGTGAATAGGATAGAATCCATGTGGAGATGATTCTAGAAATGCCCATTTGGCCCAATTCTTCATTTGACACCTGGAATCTTCCAGACCATGAGAGTAGCTACAGAATAAACAGTTAGCTAGAGAATAGGCTATGTTTTGTAGCTAAATTGAAAAAATCTATTCAAATATCAAGAACATGAAAATATAATATGGCAATCATTTTAATGCATTCCCTAGGACAAAAAATAGCATTTATCATTGATTGGGGTCTGTGATCTTATGAGAAAGTGAGGGAAAGAGGTGAGAAAATCTGTCAAAGAGAGGGTAATTCTGAGGTTCAACAATATTAAACCCTTGGGTTTAATATTATTCCATGGGATTCATAATCCCTTGCAGTTTCAGTATTAATCCATTAGGCTTATTATTCCCTTGGGTTTATAATATCAATCCATTGGGTTTATTAATCTAATTTTTTCATATTCCTACGGCTTAAAATTATTCCTTGGGTTTATAATATCAAACCATTAGTTTTATTAATTAAAGGGTTCATATTCCTATGGTTTAATATTGTTCCCTTGGCTTTATAATCCCTTGGGTTTTTAGTATTAATCCCTTTGGTTTGTTATTCACTTTGGTTTATAATAATAATCATGGTAAACCATGGTCCAACGTTGCATAGTCACAAAGGTTTTCTATATTAAAATAAACCATGGCCCAACATCGCATTGTGATAAATGTTTTCTCAATATGAAAACAAATCATGGTCAATCATGGTCAATCATGGTCCAACACCGCATTATGACAAAGATTGTCTCAATATGAAAATCAACCATGGTAAAACATGGTCAACTATGTTTATTTAAGGTTTTATAATATTTATCTTAGGTTTTATATTATTCCCTTGACTTTATTATTACCTTGGGTTTATAATATCAATCATTGTCAACCATCATCGATCATGGTCAAACATAGTAAACCATGGTCACTAATGGTCGACGATGTCCAACCATGGTCAACCATATTTTATAAAATCAATCATGGTCAACCATGTTTATTTTAGTTTTTATAATATTTATCTTAAGTTTTATATACCTTGGGTTTATAATATTAGTCCCTTGGGTTTATTAATCTAAGGGTTAAACCATGGTGAAGCATGGTCCAATGCCACATTGTGACAAAAGTTTCCTCAATATGAAAATAAACCATGGTCAACCATGGTCTACCATGTTTATTTTAGGGTTTATAATCTTTATCTTAGGGTTTATATAGCTTCGGTTTATATTATTCCCTCGGGTTTTTTTGTGACATTTTCTAACACCTTTAAAAGTTACAAAAAAAATTAAAAATATGCAAAGTAATTTCTTGGCTAAATTTTGATATATATTTAAATTTCTGTCAAGTTACCATCACCTAAAACTTTCAATTAAAAAACATTCCAAAATATTCATGTCCTCCATGAGTCAAAATTAGCAAATATCGCTTTTCATTTCTAGCCTTAAATCCAAGCCTGTCTATCCCAAACCCATATCTAGCCTCATTTTTTATCTAAATTCCTTGGTCCCATTCTACCTATTCCTAAATATTATATTTCTTCTAGAAATAATATTTCAATTCCCACCTTTGTTTTACCTATTACTCCATTCACTTTTCACCCTTATTATCATATCCCCATATTTTTTTATATAGTTTACTATACCCTACCATTATTTTTTATTATTATTCATCAATTTTTCATTTTTACCATAATCACACATATAAATTATTATATTTTTTTTTACCTTTTATCTTATTTATTTATCTCGTTACTCCATACTACATGTATTATAAAAATATTTTTTTTACATCCAAACCTATGTCCCCACCCCACATTTCACATATTAATATACAATACAATGATATGTGCGAAGTAATAAATCGATGGTTTGGGGGGGCTTGCCTATCGAACATTTAACATACCCTTGCCCTCAATTTTATTTTACAATTTTTTACACACGTATCCATCTCATGTATTGCACCCCCTGCCCCCCTCTATAAATATTTACATGTTATAGAGGTAAATTTAAATAAAAACCAGGGAGTTTCAAATGTTATAAAGAAATGTTTTCTCCTTGTGGAATAGTTTTATAGAGATGACAATAAATTTTTTGGAGCATAGGAATACATTTTTATGTTGTGGATATAAGGAGGAAAGGAATTATAAAGAAGAAAATGTGCGTAAAGAGAAAATTTGGATAAGTTCTTATCTAAAGTTTTTGGATAAGTTCTTATCTAAAGTTTTTAGATAAGTAAAAAAGGGGAGATGAAAACATAATTTCATAGTTTACCAAACATGGTGAGAGACACGGTTTTCAAAGCCATGGGAAGTTAACTAGTAAATGGTTTTCACATAAAAATGAAAATGATTTATGAAGTTTCATTTATTACTAAGTATATCAAAAATGGGGAAAAAATATGAAAACATTGGATGGTTTGGGTAAATTGTTTTAAATTTCCGTTATGAAATTGATAAACAAATAAATGCTACACTGAAGAAGTATTACAAGACATGGTTTCATGGTTTTCAAAACCATGAATGGTTTTACAAAGCAAAGATTATTTAAGGAAATATTTCGAGATTTGATTTATGAAATTCATGAAGAAAAAACATAGTTTTGCACGTCAAAACAAGACATGGTTTTCTATTAAAGACATGGTTTTTCAAAACCACTGGAAGGGATTATTTTTCTATGGAAATATGGAAATATGATTTTATAGATTTTTGGGAGATGTTTTTATCAAAATATATTATTCCCAAAAAGTTAAAATTAATATTTTTGAAAACTAAAGAGTGACACAAAATAAATTATTTCCAAACCATTTTCAAATTTTACGACAATGATTAATCAATTAATTATCAAAGGACAAGGGATTAATCAATTCTATAAAAATGATCAGTAAACCAGATTATGGGCATATTAACTGAGTTTTAGGGAGAAACTTCAACAAACTCTATATTCTAAGGAAAAATATCAACAAGAATAAGATTAAGGCATATTTGTGACAAAAAATGAGACACAAATTTCAAGAATAAATTAAATTAATCACCTATCAATGAGCGAATTCCCAGATTTGGAGGCATGAGACCTTCAAGTAGCTCCAAAGTTCCTACCATTATTTAGAGATTATTTTTGTTTTTAGTAAATTTTTTAGATTTTTATTCCAGGAAGCTAGACATAGTCAACTAGGTGTAATTTTCTATATATTTTATCGCTTTTAATCTAAAAGGGTTGGATTTCAATGCAAAACCCTACCACTTTTTAGAAGGCTTCTATTATAGAATTTTTAATTAAAGGTTTCTTAGTTTCATGACATAATTTGTTGCTCATTTATGCCTTTTTCAATGATTTCATAATCTAATTTTGCATATGTTTAAGGTAATATAGAAGCACTAGGCAAGGCTAGGTTGAGGATCAACCTCTCTCACAACCCATTGTAAGGTTATCATCTACACTCAGACTAGCTAATTGGATAGGGTGTTTAAATTAGTACCTCTGCATCATAAAATTATTTCCTTATGTTGTCTCTTAAACATATTTATGTGGGTTACAACGATTATTCTATACGCATTGGATCTTGTTAAATGGTTAAGTATTTAGGGGGGATACTTGATTATCTAATTTAATTTCTATTCCTCTACCGAACTCTTTAAAGATATGCTATTATTTCAAAGTTGGACGTTAGAACTTTGATCAAACTTCAAAAAGAGAGGGATTTATTTCTTAGCCGAGATTGGATATTCATTGATGAGACCCATAATTAGGTATATTTTAAAGGGTTAAATTTCCATACTTCAGCTATTAAGCTACCTCTCTCTTGCATTTACTTACATTTTTGTCATATTATGCTTAGTGAAGAAGGGTGTATGATGTGTGTCATGTCTTGTTGCCTAATTTGAATTAATTGCAAGAAAAAAAGCTATTTTTGAGATATTTTCCACCTAAGGGATCAGAGTAGACATCAAGGAGAGATTATAGGAGGTTTTTCCACCTCCTTAATTCTCTCAATCAGCCAAGATAACACCGACATCTCTCCCAACATCTCGCTGGAAAAGACATCCAAGAAAAGTGACACTTATGAGGAGCCAAGCTCCACTCTTATTGATATGAAGGAGGACTTGTTCCTACTTTTTATGGAGTTGTTGTTACCTACCCATTTGTATAAATAAGCATATGCAAGGGCTCATTAGGATTGAAACTTTGTATTCATCTAGGAAACCTTTGACTTTGATTTAGTGTTATTTTTTACTATCATGTAATGTAATATACCTTTTTATGCAATGATAATGAGAAGTTTCTTGTTCCATCATTGATTTAGTCTCAAAGGGATGATGCTTTTGGGTTAGGGAACAATCCATTGGGTAAGTCCCTCTTGTGTATTTATATTATATATTTATGTTTCAACATTTTTTTAGCCTCTTTGGATTCTAGTATAAGTAAAAATCCATCAAAACTGTGCTTATAGCCTCTCTTTCTCACCTCTCTCATGGGAGCTTGAGGAGAAGGGTCTCCAACAACAAATAGAAAGTAGTTTTTTTATGATTTCTTGGAAAGTTAGATATTGTGGTTATCATGTTCACAATTTTCTTACTGCAAGTTAGAAGTTGGATATGAGCTTAGATCATATTTTAGCTTTGGTTAAGTAGGGTTTTCTATTCAACTCATCTTTTCCACTTTTAAACATGTTAGTTTTTCAATAATCCATGCATGAGTGTGCGTAGTGATTTTAGGGCTATCTATAGCTGTAGAGAAGATACCATTTTCATCAAAGTCATCCTTCTTTTCTCCAACCTCCAAATCTACCATCAAATCCTTGTTTCGTGAGACCACGTTCACCACCACCGTGAGCAGCCTTCCAATTGTAGAACATGCGTTCTAATGGCTTTGAGTTTGGATGGAGGTGTTGGTCACGTCTCCCTCACCTAATTTCACCTTCTCTCACTTCCCCACACATTCCTTGCACCTTTGTCACCCTTAAAACCCTCTCAACCTGTTTCATGTAGCACTTCAAGACATCCTATAGCAAATTCATGTAGCAGAGATGTATGTCACCTTTTTCACTCTAGTTTAGTTCCTTTTTTCCTTTTGAACCCAGAATAGGATGCATTTGACCCCTAGCTCTGAATTCATGGTTATAAGAGACCCTTAAGCCACTCCAAAGATCCTTCCTTGCTGCAAAAAAGAGTATGCATTATGGTTTCATTTCATTTCAGAATTAGATTGATTTTTTCATGAAAGTACAAGTTGAATAAAACAAGGGATAGGATTTGATTTATGATTTCATGAAGTGTGTGATGATAGAATAGTTTCTTTACTGCACATGCATAGATAACTAGATGAATGATTGCATATATCATAATTTCCCTTTTTCTGCAACTAGGTTAACTATTTATGCTTTTCTTTCACTTTCAATTGCAAGTAGAAGTCTGATAGACATTCTCATTGTCTTAGATTAGAATAAATTCCATGCATTAAATTAGCTAGCTACACTTTAATGAAGTATAAGGAATGGCATAGAAGTACTAGTAACCAAAAGACCTAGTTGACGGTGGCATGAGTAGAATCCATCTGTTGTGCATACAACACTATCACCTCTAAGTTTGTATGTACCATGGGTTGATAAGTAAATTCGATTATCCCTTGGGAGTTGCAACACTCTTGGTGCAATAATAGGGCTCGCCACTTTTTGGTGCCATTTTCGGGGATGTGTCTAAGTAGATTCTTGTTTTTTTCTTAAGCATTATTTTATGTTTGTATTTGCATACAGTTTTAGAAAGTGAAAAGAAACAAAAAAAATGTCTTTAATGCCTCGTAGGAGTAGGGACAACCAAGGAAAATTTCTACCAAAAACCTACACATCCCCAAATAGTCAACCTTGAATCTTCTTCAATGGTTTTCAGATAGAATACCCTCTAGGTGAGCAACCTAGAAAACTTTGAAGAACCTATTGGGGGACAAATAGGAACCTGTTTCACAAGAGGAACCTTCTTAACCTATTCAAGCTATGGTAGAGAGAAGAACCCAATGATTATTTTCCATTAGAGAAACCAATGGAGATACTAGGATGAAAAACATCAACCCTTCAACCTTTCCACAATTCCATGGCTTAACTTTTAAGGACCATGACACATTCATGTTTGATTTTTTTATTTTCTGTAGGACTTATGGCTATGCCTCAGATGAAAAAAAAGTTGAAATTGTTCCCCTTTACCCTCAAGGATGCAGCCTTGCACTGGTTCATGGGTTTACCTTAGGAAATCATCACTACCTGGGAAAAAATGAAAGATTCATTCAACAACAAATACATATATTATTGTAGGTCCAAAGAAGCCAAGGAAGAAATATTTAGGGTGACCCTAGGTCTTGATGAATCTTTATAAGACTATGAGGAAATGTTTCAACTGAACTGTAATAGGGACACCTACACCCTTGATCTTGGATCACTCAAGTTATTCCTTCTCCAATTGATTAGGGAGGAAGTGTTGGAAACCCTCAACATGTTATGTGGATGATATATCTATCAACTGGCCTATGATGACATTAAGACTATGTTCATAAAGTGAGATAGGGAACATGTTATAGGATTTCAAGAGTGAAATTTTTCAAACATTTTCCTTTCCAATGAATAGCATGCATATCAAAAGGAAAGAAGAGGAGGCAGAGAGAGCCCTAGCTATCTTATGCCTTACATGCACCAGAAGACACCCTAGGAATGAATGCTCAATGAATATAATAGAAGTTTGGTCATTCTATGAATAAAACCATGCAATTGAAAAAATCCATTCCTTTCCTGGCCTAAAAATTGTATACCAAGGGGTGGAAGGTGGACCATAGCAACTCTTCTTTATAAATCAAAGGATGCATCAAGGACCTTGGCAAGTGCTTAGCCATAACAACAGGGCATGCAAGGTGCACCTTATTCTTACTACATTGCAAACGAAAATGCACCTTTATATATTTGGTATTATTATACACATACATCATGGCCCACATCTCCTTCTTGGCCTTATGCCCCTCCATATCATCCTCAACCTGTCAATCAACCATTTCAACCATATGCTCCCCAAACTCCTCAGTGGAGCAACCCATCACAAGGGTGGAGGCCTCAACTCAAAAAAACTCCTTCTTTACTGCATCCACCCCAACCTAAAGCTTAACTCACTCATCATGATCCACCTAAGAAACCACATATTCCTTCTCAACCTAATCTGAACTCGAATAACAAACAGGTACAATGGGTCTATAGTGGAGAGACATCTTACCCTGCCTATGCTGTGGAGATTCATGAGATTAACCTGAGGTCTCGGAGAGTGTTCCTAGATAACCGTTCACCATATCCACCTGAAGAGATTAAAGAGGAAAAGGAACAGATTACCCCCCAAGTAAATCCACCTCCTTTTCCTAAGAGATTGATCCATCCTAGTCAGCACACCCTAGAAGAGACTAAACTTTTGGGATAATTGAAGAATGTATTTGTAAATTGATCTGAATTTATGTAGGAACGCAACATAATACAAATATAACCATAAATCCAAATATGCAATGGAAATATAACTTCATTTAATTAATATGAAATGACTGAAATATGCTAACAGACAAAATGAAAATAAACTAGCTAGGGCGTTGGTAGCTGTTGTGTAACCAGCTCCAAAAATAGAAGAAAAGAGATAACAACGCCTTAGAAATAAGCCACTTCGAGGGGGAAACCTCCAATACATTACATAAATGAGAAATTCTTGGATGATACAATTTACAAAACCTTCTTTCTATATATAGGAGTCCATGTGGCCATAATGTAATCTTAGTGGGCCACAATGTAATCCTAGCCGACCTAACAATAATAATTTAAGGGCACAATAATAACAAAATGCGGGTTACAAGGGTACAATAATAAAAATAAGGGGGTTACACTAATAACAATAAGGAACTATACTAGTAATATAGGGACCTAACATGCCCCTCTCCTTCAAAAAAGTGTTGTCCTCAACTCTTGAGTAGCTCTGGGTGCTTCTGTATAAACTTCTCATCCTCCCATGTAGAATCTTTAGTGGGTAAGTTATTCCACTTGATGAGATACTCTGAAATTGATCGATTCCGTAGCTATCGAGTTCTTGTTTCCATGACCACTCCAGGTTCCAATATGATTTTTCCTTCCTCATCAAGTTCTGGCAATATTGTTTGAATTGGAAGAGTTTCACCTATAACCTTCTTTAAGCATGACACATGGAAAAATGGATGCACTCGCGAAGAATCAAGAAGCTCCAATTTGTATGCCATAGTACCAATATTTTTCAACACCTTGTAAGGACCATAGTACTTTGGCAATAATTTATTATCCTTCTTAGCTTGCTTGAGGGACATTTGTTTGTATGGTTGTAGCCATAAAAATACCCAATCTCCTACATCAAAACTTCTCTTGCTGTGATGTTGATCTACCTATTGTTTCATTCGTTTTGCGCCAAATTTAGGTTATCCTTTAAGATTTGGAGAACTTATTGCTGATGCTCAATGTGATCTTCCACTGCTTGAACCTTCGAATTTTCCCTTAAAGATGATGTGATGGATGGTGGATGATATCCATAAAGTGCCATAAATGGGGTCATTTTTGCTGCAGTATGGAAGGAAGTGTTATACCACCATTCAGCAAGAGGCAACCACTTGACCCATTGTGTTTGTTTATCAGATACAAAACAACGAAGATATCCTTCCAAACATTTATTTACTATCTCAGTTTGACCATCAGATTGATGATGATAAGATGAGCTATGAGCTAATTGAGTACCCAAACAAGAAAATAACTCCGTCCAAAAATTTCCAGTAAAAATGGGATCTCTGTCGCTCACAATAACCCTTGGGCTTCCATGTAGCTTTTGAATCCTATCCATAAATGTAGTAGCAACTGTACTTGCTTTAAATGGATGAGATAATGCACAAAAGTGTGCATACTTGGTAAGTCTATCAACTACCACCATGATGACAATCTCCCACAATGACCTAATTATGGACTGGTTCAGTAGAGCGAACCTGTACGACTTGCCACGTGTCACTGTTTTGTCCTTTGCCTCTGAAATTGATAGCCAAGAAACTAAATTCTGTGTACTTGTGACCACTTTTTATGGAACTCCAATCCGATTCTCAGAGAGAGAGTTATTGAAATTTTCCCACGATCACCTCTTTGAGATGAAATTTGGGAGCCTGAACAAGCACTACCTTCCACAGATCATATCTCCAAAAATATTGCGAACCAAGCTCTGAAATTTTGCGACAATTTTCCTCAGGATTTCAGCTTCGCACCCTAAAAATTTCATATTCTGAACCTTCGTAGAAAAAACGTTATAGCGCAAATTCCACGATGACTTGTTTAGGAGCCTGAAAAAATACCTAAATTTCATAGATCATATCTCAAAAAATATTGTGAACCAAGCTCTGAAATATTTAGACAATCTTCCTTAGGATTTCGACTTAGTACCCTAAAAATTTCAGCTTCTGAAACTTCGTAGAAAAAAAGGTATAGCGAAAATTCCACAATGACCTGTTTGGAGTAGCGAAACCCTAGAATCCAAAGCTCTGATACCAAATGTTGTGTAACCAGCTCCAAAAATAGAAGAAAAGAGATATCAATGCCTTAGAAATAAGCCACTTCGAGGGGGAAACCTCCAATACATTACATAAATGAACAATTCCTGGATGATACAATTTACAAAACCTCCTTTCTATATATAGGAGTCCATGTGGCCATAATGTAATCCTAGTGGGCCACAATGTAATCCTAGCCAACTTAACAATAATAATTTAAGGGCACAATAATAACAAAATGGGGGTTACAAGGGTACAATAATAACAATAAGGGGGTTACACTAATAACAATAAGGGACTATACTAGTAATATAGGGACCTAACAGTAGCTTATCTCTAAGAAATGTGGCAGCTACAGGCCTTTGACCTGTGTTACAATGAGGCTCGAATGCCTATTTATTATTGAGAAGCAATGGAAAACCATAAACATCCAAAAACCTAACCTTAGGGGATGAAACACCACACTGTGGGCCCCGTTGGGGTAAATTGGTACATCAATTTCCCGGGGTCGTAACTTTGGCATACTATCTCTGTTAGACACACATGATACCTCATTAGAAAGAAATATCTGAGGAATGAAACTAATAATATTTAATATTGAGTCCTTAGCTCATATTATATGAACCTTTCATGCCCAAAAAACGTCGTTTAGGACCTCAAAACAGCTCCGGAAGTCCAGGACCCGATGTTGGGAAAAATACTGAGAGGGGGGGGGGTGAATCAGTATTTAGTGCAGACAATCCAACTTTTACTTTTTCCTTTCTAAAAACCCATACGCTACTTTACTGAAGGAAACTAGCGTATATACGCGGATATCCTTTACAGAACTCGCGTATGTCCAGAGATATAATTATGTGTTTGAATCTTAACTTAGATCATTGCATTATTCATTCATCAGATATTTCAGAAACAATAAACAGGTGCAGATAGAACATAATAATCATCACACATATGCAACACATATGAACACCAGGATTTTTAGGTGGAAGCCTAATTCGGGAGAAAACCATCGCTGCCTTTGTTTTAGCCTTCAAAATTTATTATTAAGAAAACTTCTTACAATCATGTACTGGTGCAGACTCAAACCAGCACGCAGGCACCCACCTGCAGAAGGCTACAACCTTCTCTCATTTACTAGCCTCTCCTGGAAGGGAGCTACAACCCCCTGCACTCGTTTTCCAGCCTCTCCTGGAAGGGAGCTACTAACCCCTGATATGAGTACCAGCTTCTACTGGCAGAAAGCTTCCACTTTCATACTGAAGGCTTCATCCCTCAGATCCACTGCAGACCACGTTTCATCAATTTTCAAACTGGATCAAACAGCTCCAACACAACCCTTTACTTGTCAATAAACAACCTTTGCCCAAAGCATCAAATGGAACAGTGAAACCACTGTAACCAGAATATCAGATATAACCCAGACTTCAGAATAGATATGCAGATACATATTCAACCTTCAGCAACCATTAGATCAAAAATCATATGTGCTTTTATTTACTAAGACCCGCATATATACGCGCTTTCCAGAAGACGAACCCGCGTATACTTCAGTACATTTTCCAAAGAAAACCGTAACTGCGCATACGCGCTTTTCTTTCCACAGACCCGCGTATACATGCGCTTTTCATGAAACGAACCTGCGTATATATCTATAAAAGATAAACTTTGCAGTACAGACTAGATCTATAAACTTACCCAAATTTCTTCAATCTCTTCAACAGGATTGCGCCAGGTCTTCTTCACTTCTTTTTAGATCATCCTTGACATTCACCATTTCTAGATCTAGAGATCTTGAGCCTTCATCATGTTCATAGGAGCATCATAGATTCATATCTATCAATTAGGATCAGTGTTCACCCATACAGATATACTTCAGAGTGAAGTATTCATCAAAGCCCAGACTCATGCACACCCTATGCACAATGATTTTCTTCTCCTTATATAGGTTTACCCTTTTTCAATACCATGAGCCAAAACCACATCTCATCTAATGGTATTCCTGGACGGGATCAAATAGACAACCCAGCGCTCAATACAATGGGTCAATACCATGGTAGTAACCCTTGGTTTTACAAATTTAGAGCGCAATTGAGCATACACGACTTGGCACGTACTTTTCCGCGTGCATACGCTACTTATCCTAGACAAACCCGCGTATGCCTTAAGACACACACTTTTCATCATTATTCTTGCACATGCTGATATTTATTTTTTCTGGTACTTCTGCCCTTCTTGTAGAACATCAGATTTACATCATTAATGCATCAAGAACAACTTCATTAAGTAGGTTGCCATCAAGGACAACACTTTGCATCATATTTCCAACACCCAAAAAACTACTAAAAATAGTAAATTATGCTACAATTAAGGAAACTAAAAAACTAAAAGAAACAATGGTGGGGGTCCAAGTGGAATAGGCGAGTGGCCACCAATATCTACCTGGATCATAAATATACCCCTTCTCTAGGCTATTAAGGATGTTCCCATCTATAATAATCTTATCAAAGAGAAATACTTCAAAAATCTTGGAAGAAAGAAGAGAGACACCCCCACCATCAATGTTGTAGGTCAATAATATGATTTTATGCTGGGAAGAGTGATTTTCCTAAAATACCTTGACCCTGGGAATCCAGTAGTGGATGTACACATTGATGGGATCATTGTCCTATATACATTGATTGATCTTGGGGATTCCATCCATGTGATAACTAAAGAAACCATGTTGAAACTCAACCTCCAAGGATCTTTGAGAAAGACCACTATAGTTCTGCAACTCGCATATGGATCCACAATAGCTCTCGAGGGATTTTTTGAGGATTTTATGGTCTCCATTGACTCTTGGGAGTATCCCATTGACTTCCTGGTACTTCAATCCAAAACCAAGTTTAATGATTATCCTCTTATCCTAGGAAGACCTTGGTTGGGCACTGTTGACGCCTATATCAGTTGTAGGGCTAGAAAAAGACCATTAAGAATGGGCCCTTGTAAAAAAAATTGGTATTATATCCTCTTTCTCAGCCTTCTATTGAACATGATCTACCTTTGTGGTTGGAGGATGAAGAAGAAGATGAAGTGTACCATGCAACAACCTTACCCTGTTTTTACCTTAGATGTTCTTATCATAGGGGGAAACCTGATGAAGATGACCTCATTTACCATATGTTTCAAAATAAACACCCTATTTTCATTCCACCTGATGAACTTGTGGGAGAATATGAAAGTATCCCTTGGACTGAGCTATGCTCACTTGAATCAATCCATAAACCTGCCAAGATTGTAGAATTTGGCCCATCTAGAACCCTAGATATCAATCCCTATCTCTCAGCCAAAGAGGAAGAACAATTATGCCATTTGCTGAGATAGAACTTAGATTCTTTTTCTTGGGATTAAAAATAAATGAAAGGGGTGCATCCCTCAGTATTCACACACCATATTTATATCAAATAGGTATGCAAGAATGCACGCTAGCCCCGAAGGAGAATGAACCTAGCCTTGAAAGACATAGTAAGGGATGAATTAAATTTTTTTTGGATGCAGGGTTCATATACCTCATATCATATAGTGAATGGGTGTATCCTCTAGTCTTAGTCACAAAGAATAATGGGGAGTGGAGGATATGTGTTGATTACAGAGAGTTGAAGAAAGGCACAAAGAAATACCATTTCCCTTTTCCTTTCATTGACCAAGTCTTGGATGGTCTTGTAGAGAAAAAAATATTCTCTTTCCTGGATGGCTTAAGTGGTTATAATCATATCAAAATCAGCCCTGAAGACCCAGAAAAGACTACATTTACATGTCCTTTGGGCACCTTTTCTTATATAGTTCTCCCATTTGGCCTATGCAATAACCCTTCCACTTTCCAGATAGTAGTTCTGAGCATTTTTATTGAGCTTGCCCATGATTATGTGGAAATATAAATGGATGATTTCACTCCCTATGGGTATGATTTCCAAGAGGCTCTCTTTAATATGGGTAAATTCCTAAGGAGATGCATTGAAATGCATCTCTCTTTGAGTCTTGAGAAGTGAGAATTCTTGAGGAAGGTAGGGATTTTCCTTGGCCACTCCATATCTTAGGCAGGGATTCAAGTAGACCCAAACAATATTGTTACAATAAAAACGGTGCATAATTCTCAGAAGGAAAGAGATATTAGGAGTTTCTTAGGTTTGGCCACTTACTATAGGAGATTCATCAAGGATTTTAGCAAGGTGGCTTCACCATTTTCTGGATTTCTGGCCAAGGAATCTAAATTCTGTTGGTCAAGTTTTTTTCAAGAAGCCTTTGAAATCATAAAGGAAAAGTTGACCACTGCCCCTATACTTTGATGTATGAACTAGAATCCGCCTTTCAATATTCATATTGATGCATCAGATAAAGTTTTTGGGGCATATTTGGGACAAATGGATGATAAGTTTCCCTATGCCATTTATTTCATCTGTAAAAATATGTCTAAGGCTGAATTGACCTACACTGTCATTGAGAAAGAGCATTTAGCTATTATCCATTCCTTGAATAAGTTCAGACATTATATTACTGGGTACCAAACCTTTGTGCATACTAACCATGAAATAATTAAATACTTGATGAAAAAAACTGATGTGAATGCTAAGATTATTAGGTGGTTATCATTGTTGCAACAATTTGATTTAACTATTATTTCTAAGCCGGGGAAGGAAAATGTAGTTGCAATTTTTTTTTTCTAGACTCACTTTTCATGTAGATAATGAAGAGATGATTAATCATAAACTTCTAGATGGGAACTTATTTTCTATCTCAGTAATCTCTCCCTCATTTTCTAACATAACCAACTACGTGGTTGCTAGGATATTTCCTCCAAACCTATCATCCAGGGTGAAGAGAAGAATTGTGAGAAAGAGCACCCCTTTCACTTGAATTGGTGGAAATATTTTCAAACTGGGACCAAATTAGATTATAAGAGTATGTGTCATGGAAGAGGATGTCTTTCACATCCTCTCAGAATGTCATTATGGGCCCTCTGGGGGTCATTTTGCTGCTAAGAGGACAACTTTCAAGGCCTTTCTAGCTAGCTACTATTGGCCTACTCTCCATCAGGATGCTAGAAGGTATACTAACAGGTGTGACCGATGTCATATAATGGGACCTACACCCAGGCATGAAAATCCCCTATAGCCTCAAGTGGCCCTAGAGCCATTTGAAAATTTGGGCATGGATTTCATTTAACCAATTGATCCACCATATGGGAAAAAGAAATACATTATAGTATGCAGTGATTATTTGACAAAGTTGGTTGAGACAAATGATGTCATGGCATCAACATAAGAAAAAGTGGTTGAAATATTAAGAGAAAATTTGTTCTACAAATTTGGGTATCCATTGGAGATAGTCATTGATCAAGGAGCTCAATTCACATCACATTTGATTGATAATCTCCTAAGGCAACATAATATCAAGAACATAACATCTAATAACTATAATCGTTCAAGAAAATGGGCAAGTAGAGGTTACGAATAGAGCACTGGAAAGCATCCTCACCAAGTTAGCGAATAACAATAGGAAATATTAAGCAGAGAGATTAGTGGAGGAAACTTGGGCCTATAACACCACCTAGAAGACAACTACTAGGTTCAATCCATATGATCTAGTTTATGGGAAGAAAGATTTTATTTCTATTAAATTTGAATATAACACTCTCAAAATAATAGCCCAATTGGATTTGGATGTCACAAGGGAACAAAAGGAAAGGATGCTTCAACTAAATGGCTTATATGAATTCAGAATGCATGCCCTCATCCACACTGAAGTCATATAATTGCATAGGAAGGTTTGACATGATAGCCACATCAAGGAAAAATTATTCCAGGAAGGATATTGGGCTTTGTTATATGACTCCAGGTGCAAGGAATTTAAGGGGAAGCTAATGACAAGATGGTTAAACCCATACCTGATAGATAAATTCCATGAAAATGGGGTTGTTTAGATCATAACCATTGATGAAGAGGGGATTCCTCTGATTGTCAATGGTTATAGGCTAAAGTTCTACAAAAATCCCATGTCCAAGGCAAAGTTCATCAACAAAATTAGCATGGAGGTAAATTTCATTATGAACCTCAAAGCTTCCAGTTCACAGCCCTCCTACGGAAGAAACAAATAAATAAATAAATAAAGAGGCCAGGGTGAAAACCTCCATGAGGCATCCAAGGCCAACTCCAGGATTAAAAACCTCTTTGAGGAAATCCTAGAGAAAAAGAAAAAAGGGAAAGAAAAATAAAATATCCATGAGTGAAAACCTCTTTGAGGCATCCAAGTTTGGTCGGTGGGTTGAAAACCTCTTTTGATCCAGCCCAATGGTATTGAAAAAAGAAAAGAATGAATAAAAGAAGGTGAAATGACACCATGAATAATGCCCTTTTAATTATTTCTTCCAGGGTTATGAACAATGGCATGTCATGGTCATAAAGAAAGGGAATTATCCCAGTTATATTCACACCTCCATCCATCTACCCTCTCTTCAGCACCACAACTCACCTCTTCATCCATCCACACCATACTTGAGCTCAAAAATAAAAAACATTCACCCCCTCTATGGTTCTACAAGAAATCCTGTAACTGTTACAGGAAGTTATAGTGAGCTACACGAGGGTGGATTGAGGACAAAGAGCAACCACCAAGGGTCCTGAGGTGTCAAAAGGTCAATGGGGAGAGCCTTTTCACCATTTCCCACAACCTTCTCATCATCCCTCCATCTCAAACGTAAGGATTTTCCCCTCAAACCCTACACTTTGTCACCTCTGTAAAAAAAAATCCGTAAAAAAGCAAAGTACCTTCCTTCCATTTTCCAAGACCACACCACTTCCTCATGAGCCTATCATCACCCTAAAATCAACCTAGAACATCTTTTTAATCTCCCTCATCACCCATGAAAATTAATTAGAGTCCAGAGTAGGCAAAGAAAGAGGCTGCTACAGGAAGAAGAAACTTCCTGTAGTAAGCCCTTTATAAGCACCAATAGAGCCCTGAAGATTTTTTGGATCATAGATGAAGACAAAGAGGACTTATGAGATGAATTTGAAGGTATAAATAGCAATCCAAGAAGGATAATTACCAATAACACATGCACTTAAAGACTCAGCAAGGTACCTGAACACACAACAAACAAATCAATATTAGCACCTCAAAAAGAACAAAGACACACAACAAAATATCAAGTAGAAATAAAAACTCAATTGATGCCACTCCAAGGTTCTAGATCTAGCATGCATCATCCTACAATAAATTGACAAGGAGCTAAGGCTCAGGTATTTAACTCTCTCTCACCCTATCCTTAATGTATAAACAACTAAATGAATGAATGTCGAAGAGGGAAAACTTTAATAAGTTGAAGGTGGCCAGTTAACTTGGGCACCCTTGACTAGTTAAAAAAAATGAATGGTGGAGTCCTCATGCAATGTGTACATGTTAAATTAGTTAAATTATGATCACCAAGAGTTGGTGTTGATTACAAGGGATAAGGGAATGATAACTTTGAGTGGAACCAGTGGTCCAAATGAGGAAAACTCGTGGAATGGACAACTTAGTACAATTCTCCAAGCCAACCTGAAATAACATTAACGGTACTTTACCATGCTTCCCCTCACACATTTTTCCATCCCATGATCGATTTGAGAGAGTGAAAATATTGCAAGCCACCGTGGAGCTTTGAACCTTGACCCTCTTTCGCTACAATACAGTGGTACAAGAAGTCTTGTTGTTGCTACAGGAAGAGATGAGGGGTGCGACAGAAGGAAATAGGAGGTATATGCATGCAAATAAAGTCCCATTTGGTTCAAGAAATTCCCATTTTTCAGTAAAGAGCATCAATTTAAGAAGTAAGTTGCCATCACCTCACCTATCCATCATAATTTCACACAAATTATCCCTAAAAATTTGCAGTAAATAGTCTTAAAATTTTGAAATTGAAGGGTTATGTGTGAAGGATATAGAGGGTTAGTACATAAAGTTGGAGTGATAAGAAGTTTGGTGGCTTTCTACTGCCACTTCATTCAACACTAGGGCCATAAAAAAACCTTTCCTACACCTAATCAAGAGAAGTAAGCAAGGATGGGGGGTGTGTTCAATAGCAGGGAACCTACAAATACCATAACGATTCATTTGCACCCTCCTATAGCATACATATTTAGTTGACATTAATGGTTAGGCTTCTTTGAATTATTAAAAGGATATGATGATTAATTTGGCTTTGAGTTTGCTATGGATTTGAATTACTAATCAAATGTCAGTGTCACAACTGTGATAAGAGGGTTAGAAATTACCATAAGTCCTAAAGTGATCAACAGAGTAACCACACTGCCTCTAAGCATCAAATGGAACATGAAAGACAGGGCCACTAGTGCCACTATGAAGAGGAGTTTATTTAGGTCCAGGGAGAGACTTGTGGAGGATAAAAATTGAGTTAGAAGAGAAAGTTTGCCTTACCCATGGGATGAGGTATCCTTTAATATATTAAGATACATCTCCTGTGAAGGAATATTAAGTGTAGTGTATGGCTATCACCTTAGGCTGTTGCATGAGCTCATATACCAAGAAAATTTTCATCTTAGCCATAGATTGAATTTACCTTACTTCCTCCTCCAATCCATCATGGACATGAGCCAAAAAGTCAGAGAAGGGAAGCATCAACACTTGGCCCATCATGGCCTTATTAAACTAATAATGGAGGATGACCTAAACAACTTAAGAATTCCTATCACATTGTCCAAGTTGAGAGATATGTATAGAGAGTCACTAATATGAACACAAATCATCACTCCTAGGGAAACCCCTGTATCTGGTATTGGGGGTAGAGACACTAGGTCAGTGGAATAAGAGACAGAAAGGAAAAAAAAATGGAAACAAATGAAGAGAAAGAAGAAGAGGCAGAGGCAGAAGAAGGAGCTTATGAGGAAGAAGAGGAGGTCCTAAGTCCTAAAAAAAACACTGAACCAAAAGAGACTGATATATACTCTGAGAAAACTAGTCTATCACCAGGGAACACTGAGGATTAGGTGGCTGCCACTTTAGCTACCTTGGAAACTCTTATGAAATCCAAGAATAAAATTCCCAAGCAAACCCCTCTTTATTTTTAAATAAGAAAAATATCTAAAATAAGACAAGACAAGCCCCAGGCTCCCAAAAAAATTCCAATTACCATTGAGGGGTCCCCAAGTAAGAAAGAAGAGGTAGGGCCATATGAGGGAAAGATTAAGGCAGTCATCTCTCCAAAGCCAACACCTAAGACTCCCATACCCTATGTAAGGAGATACCCCACCAAAGCATCACCCTTCAAGCAAATAGATGCATCCACTGACATTCAGAAAGAAGGAAAGGGAGTGCTATAGGAAAAAGAAAGCATGCTACATGAAACATAGAAGATGGCATACCTTGAAACTTAGCCTATAGTTGAGGGAATATCATTCTCCTGAGAGAATGCAGAATGCATTGGAAAGAGAACCCTTCTACAAACAAGCTATTAAGAGAATTAATATACAATGGATAGGCTTCAAGCTCAGCCCACCTTTGTTTCCGGGGCTGCATGAAAGGAGAGATCAGATAAAGGAACAAAATGAGTGGGTTGAGGCAAAAAAGAATGCAGTATTCTATTGGAAAGAGTAACTAGGTTTGGTCTTTAGAATGAATAATTAATTATGAAATTATGTAATGAAGAAGACAAAGATAATAAAATATATTTTTTAATGTTTTCCTCATGGGTTTCATGAGCAAGTAGTTTTATTATAGGAGGGTGTTTGTAACACATATGTGAAATCTAAGCTATAAGAGGCTCCTGGGAATCTCACTGAAAAAACAACATTTATAGAAGGATGTCATCAAGATCAAAAATAATAATTCAATAATCAATAAGGAAACAAGTGCTGACATTTTCTAAGGGAGTCCTCTTTGGACTCATTCATTGGAAAGAAAGCAATAGGTTTCTTTGAGAAATTATAACTTACAGAATTATGGGATTAGAAATGATGACATATTGATGAAGCAGGTCAAGGGAATAAAACTCTTCACTCCAAGGAAATCTGCTACAAGATGACTCAAAGAAAGGAAATAAGGTATATATATATATATATATATATATATATATATATATATATATATATATATATATATAGATATGTTGAAACTGGATGCTGTATAGATAGGTCATATGGTTGCAGATAGAAGAAGTATGATCAAAGAAAGCAGAAACACTTATGATGCACAATTTGTTAATAGACATGATCAACAACTGATGAAATCAAGATAATATGTCCTCATATGAAATAGGAGGTGTTTGTACAAACAAGGAACTGCATAATGGAAATTCCTCAGAATGAATTAAAGTTGTGTGGAAAAAGAAAAGAAGAGATCGTGAAATGCAACTATTATAAGAGGCAGTGATCATACGGAATCCAAGAAGAATTGACTAAGAAATATCTTGGGAAGATATGTAGACTACAATAAAAAGTTCAGAAAAGACGAATACCCTTGGAAATACATATTTTTTGGAGATGTGTCAACATATACAAAGGATGTCGATGCCTATAAGAAATATTTCATGGTGAAATATGTAATATTCCAAAATTTGCAAACAACAAATTGGAATATTAATTTTTGCTTATATCATCTAGGAGATGAATAAAGTGGGTAAAAGGCCAATGAGTAGGAATAATATCCTTCATAGTGTGAAAAGGATCAATGGAGCAGCTTAATTTTTCACCTTCCAGTGTGAAAACGGGCAAGTGCAGGAGGACAAGGTCAAGTTTGACCAAGTCAACAACGCTGCCTAAGAGGTTTAGCTTGCATGAGAAGATAATGCAGTTTGAGAGGGAGGAATATTATTTGTGGAAGAAACCATAATGTGTGGGGTCCAGGGCAAAGAGGCATTCACTTGCATAGAGGGAGGAAGAGGTAGCCATAGTGAGATATCTTTGAGCATTTGATCATTTGTCTGATTAGACTATTTGCAGTCTCCAACTGTTTAGCTGATTTGCAGTGATGTTTATCACGAGGGATTCCTATTTAGGATTTCCTATCCTTCTTGAGAGGCCTCTTGAAGGATTTCACTTCATTTTCTCCACATCTTGGCTCAAGGCCAAAGCCACTTATTCAGTCACTACGTTATTTCTACTGAAGTATAACGTAGTGTTGCTGGGTGTTGCAGTGGAGGGGTTCCACAACACCATTCCTTGTCCCATATTTCAAAGGAGGGAGCTTATATTCCTCAGGAAGGTTAGTGAGGAGGGTTTTAGAGCTGATTTTCATACCTTGGAATTAAGGCCAAGCATCTCCCAACATAGACATCGCAGTCCATTCTCCATACTGCATTATTTCAGTGCACACTTGTAGTGAGGGGTTGCACCATCATCTTGGAGGAAGAGATATTCAGGGATAGGATTAGCCTATCACTTGAGAGATCTGTTGGAGGAGGTTTATTTCAGATTGCACATCATCTTCAGCCATCTCCAGTTATTTTCAGAGTTGTAGCTGCTACCCAACAACTCTGACATTTCTGCAGAATTGCCATTTGTACATGTATTGCAGCCAATCCTTCTAAGGATTGTGTATTATTGTTGTATTAGTGTTTTCAGAGGTTGAGAGCTTTCTCCCCCTCTTTTATTTGAGCTGATATTGTCATATCATTCTGTTATCATGTATTTTGTTGCAATTTCTCCATTGAACTGCGTTATTTTAGCCATATGACATTTCTGCATAGTAGTGTTGCTATATTGTCTTGTACATGTCTCATTGAGGCTTTCATTGCCCAGCTTGAATGATTTATTCCTCAAATAATTATACACATTTGCTGCTATATTATACATTGGTTGGCTATATAATTCTTCGTGCATACTTCATAAAATAACGTTGTTTCTCCATTTCATGTTCATGTATTGTTGCAGTCCCTTCATCAGGCACTTTCTGAGGACATCTAAGTGTGGGAGATCTGTTTAACCCACTTAGAAGGATTTCTTTGGAGCCTCCTCTTGGATTTAGCACTTAGACACATTTTTCTAAGGGATCCAGGTCCTGGTTTCAAATCCTATAGCAGCCATTCCTGGAAAATGAGTTTTCCAGTCATGCCTTGCTAGCAGTTCCAGATTTGGAATATTACAGTGGTATCAAAGTTGCTTTCTTGGCTCATCCCGTGAGTCTAAGCCCAAGAAAATTAGAAGATTGAAGAGGATGAGTTTTATCTCATCATATTTCAGATCCATGAAGAACCTTCCCAAGGAGGATAAGCAGAAAGAAGAGGAAGAGCCCTGCACTTCCTATTCTCATCAAGGAGATAGAGAAATAAGAAGGAAAAAGACTCCATATTTTGAAGGAGAAAGAGGGGATAAGCTTAAAAATATTCTTCCTAGATCTGTACATATTATTCATGAGGATTTCAAAAATATCTGGAGGGAGATGTATGAAGAACTCCGAGAGAGTTTGAATCTAAAGCAAACTCTAGATTTGAGGAGTGTGAGAAAGTAGCTACACATCCAAATACTTAGCGCAGTCACATGCCCAGGATTGACGGAAGGGAGATGGGAAGAGAAGAAGGGGTTGCTAGGAGGGACACCCTTAGTGATTTCTTGAGAGATTATGAGTCTCAAACTTAGAAATTTTGAGATCATCTCAGTTTTTCAGAGTTTTGCAAGATGAAGGCGAAGGAAAGAGAGAAGTAGGATAGATTTCTTCTATCTACCTTTGAGGGTTCACCTACATGTTCAGCCAAAGCTTGGGTGGAGGATTTAGAGACCTTCTTGTAGTAGCACCACATTCTTGAATATGAAGCCATCAAAGTTGCAGCGCTGCATTTGAGAGGTAAGGATTTTGCTTGGTGGATCTTTGAATCCTTTTCTTTAAGAAATGTAAACATTGCATCCTATGCTAGTTTCTCTAAGGCATTAGTGAAAATATTTGATGTAAGGATTCATGAGACACAAATGGTGGAGGTAAAACAGAAAACTCAAGCAAAACCCTTGCATGAAAACTTTCACCATCCTTTGCCGGAGGAGAAAACTTCTTCTCACACTTTTGAGCAGGAGAGCATGGAGGTCTCTTTTTCAAAAAGGGATCCAATCATTGGAGGGTTGCCCATTCATGTTGCAGATATTTAGGGCAACAATGCTGTTAAATCTGGAGTTGATCTAGCACCTCATGTAGAGGAAGGAGGAGCCCTTGCTCCAGATAGAGGGATACTTGCATCTTTGCAAGGAAGTCCCCAGGATCTCATGTGTCAAGATCAAGGCACAACACATGCTCTACATGTGCCATTTTTGAGGAGGTGTGGAACCATGGAGACACAAGGAGAAGGTAGGGAGGAGACCCAGCATCATGAGATGAGGAGTACACATCCCTATTCATCTATGGATGTTAATGCACCTAAGAAGGTGATTGGATTGCGCAGTGGAAGCATGGAGAGCTTTCTCCAATCATCTCTTGATGATGATGTCTCATTGCATGGAGAAATTTTGTCAGGGAGACCACTGAATCAGTAGAGAAGGATGGATGCTTCACTAGTTGAGGCACCACTCAGTGATTTCAGAGGAGTGGGAACCTTGGGAGAGCTTGATGCAGTGCTGGGAGTCTTGGGTAGACTGAAGGAGAGAGGGGGCATTCCCTCAACATCATCAGCACCCAACTCCATTTTAGATTCTGCGTTGTGGCAGAAGCAGCAGGGGAAGGATAGAAACCTTCCAACTTGCATCTTTGGCATAGGAGATGTCAGAGAGGAGGATGACCATATGACAGATGCTCTTCATGAGAGATCATCAGCACTGTCACTATGGAGGTTAGATCCATATTGGAGTTCCCATCTGTTGGTGGAGTATTCCAAGGATATTTTTACTTGCTTGATCTTGGATGGCTAGTTGCATGAGGAGGGATACTCAATCAGAGATGAGGTCAACTACTATCATGGTAGGATCTTCTTTCCTGGAGCTTCCAAGCTCAAGGAGAAGTTGTTACAAGCAGCACATATTGATTTCCTTTTCAGCCACACACATTCTATGAGAGCATACCATACCATCATGGAGGGGTATTTTTGGATGGGCTTTGAGGAGGAGATATATTAGCATATGAGGAGATACATGGATTTCATAGAGATGGAGGAGTTAACACAGCCACCTCTATTCTCTTTGAGGATGAGAGGGGACTCATTTTTGTGCCACTACATTTGCATGAGCAGAAAATATGGTAAGGGTATTCATTGTTGTTTACATGATCATTTGTATAATGTATATATGCATCCCTTAACCATACATGTGCAGGATGATGCTCCAAGGAGGAGAATTCTTTTTTCTATACCACATGATCTAGATGAGGCCATAAGCATGATTGATGGCCATTTCCTAGGGAGACTTGGGGAAGAGATGTATTATGGAGGACATACTCTTTGTAAACCTTACATTATTCACTTCCTCCATACTTATGAGGAGATTGGATCAGCAGGAAAGTGGTTGAGAGGCCACACTTTTTATCAATCTCCATTGCAGTTGAGGGTCAAGCTGCGTTGGTTACACTTGAGGGACCATTGTCCTTCTCATTTGTTACATATGACAGCAAGTATGATTCTCATCTTTTCTCCCTATGGCTCTATTGTTTTGTCTTTATGAGGAGCATACTTGGGAGAGAGACACATTGGGTGAATGTGTCCTTTGAGGGAGAAATTCCTCACTCTTTTTGCAATATATGTTCTAAGGGGAGCATGGGAGATGGTATGGCCACTAGAGCAACTCATATGTTTCCATATGAGGTGAGCCATATGATAGAAGACATGCCATATGTTGATGACTTCCAAATCATCATATATGTAGATACTTGGGCCAGCATGATTTGTAGTGTTGGGGGAGAGATCTTTGGAGGTGTAGTCCTCATCTTGCCACTTGAGGGAAATCTTATTACAGCCCAGGATCAACACTTTCTCTACAATTATCATAAGTGGAGAGATGGACAGCGTGGGGTGGGCTACATTGTCTACCATGTGCAGAATTTCATCCCACCTACTTTGCCGGAGCCAAAGGTGGAGGACAGTTTTCAGGAGTTTCCTAGTTGGAAGGTGACTCATTTTGCATGGCTTATAGCTTGGAGATGGGGGATCCATATGGGAAAGATAGTTCCCACTATATTTCAGATCCCATTCTTGAAGGGAACCTCTAGACAACACCTTGTTATCCTCTTGCGTATCCCACCTTTACATGATGATGGCTTGATAGCTGACTTGCATGCTGAGGAGGAACAATGTGGAGGCTTGATTGATGAGATAGCATCACTTCACTTGGAGGATATCACCATACATGGATGCTACAGGGAGAGGAGGAAAGAATAATTCAGTCTATCCTTGCACTTGCTTGAGGACAAGTAATATTTGAGAGGGGAGGACTGTAATATTCCAAAATTTGCAAATAGAAAATTGGAATATTAATTTTTTCTTATATCATCTAGGAGATGAATAAATTGGGTAAAAGGCCCATGAGTAGGAATAAGATCCTTCATAGTGTGAAAATGATAAATGGAGCAGCTTAATTTTGCACCTTCTAGTGTGAAAAGGGGCAATTGCATGAGGACAAGGTCAAGTTTGACCAAGTCAACAGCATTGCCTAAGAGGTGTAGCTTGCATGAGAAGATAATGAAGTTTGAGAGGGAGGAATATTATTTGTGGAAGAAAACCTAATGTGTGGGGTCTAGGGAAAAGAGGCATTCACTTGCATAAAAGGAGGAAGAGGCAGCCATAGTGAGATATCTTTGAGCATTTGATCATTTGTCTGATTAGACTATTTGCAGTCTCCAGCTGTTCAGCTGAGTTGCAGTGCTGTTTAGCATGAGGGATTCTTGTTTAGGATTTCCTCTCCTTCTTGAGAGGCCTCTTGAAGGATTTCACTTCATTTTCTCCACATCTTGGCTCAAGGCCAAAGCCACTTATTTAGTCACTGCGTTATTTCTGCTGAAGTATAACATAGTGTTGCTGGGTGTTGCAGTGGAGGGATTCCACAACATCATTCCTTGTCTCGTATTTTAGAGGAGGGAGCTTCTATTCCTCGAGAAGGTTAGTGAGGAGGGTTTTCAGAGCTGATTTTCATACCTTGGAATCAAGGCCAACTATCTCCCAACATAGGCAGCGCAGTCCATTCTCCATACTGCGTTATTTCAGTGCACACTTGCAGTGAGGGGTTGCACCATCATCTTGGAGGAAGAGATATTTAGGGATAGGATTAGCCTATCACTTGAGAGATTTGTTGGAGGAGGTTTATTTCATATTGCACATCATCCTCATCCATCTCCAGTTATTTTCAGAGTTGCAGCTGCTACCCAGCAACTCTGGCATTTCTGCAGAATTTCCATTTGTGCATGTATTGCAGCCAATCCTTCTAAGGATTGTGTATTATTGTTGTATTAGTGTTTTCAGGGGGTGAGAGACTTCTACCCATATTTTATTTGAGCTGATATTGTCATATCATTATGTTATCATGTATTTTTTTGCAATGTCTCCAATTAACTGCGTTATTTTAGCCATATGACATTTCTGCATAGAAGTGTTGCTATATTGTCTTGTACATGTCTCATTGAGGCTTTCATTTCCCAGCTTGAGTGATTTATTCCTCAAAGAATTGTACACATTTGTTGCTATATTATACATTGGTTGGCTATCTACTTCTTCATGTGTGCGGACTTCATAAAATAATGTTGTTTCTCCATTTCATGTTCGTGTATTGATGTAGTCCATCGAGCACTTTCTAAGGACATCTAAGTGTGGGAGATCTGTTTAACCCACTTAGAAGGATTTCTTTGGAGCCTCCTCTTGGATTTAGCACTTAGATACATTTTTCTAAGGGATCCAGGTCTTGGTTTCAAATCCTGTAGTAGCCATTCCTGGAAAATGCGTTTTCTAGTAATGCCTTGCTAGCAGTTCCAGATTTCGAATATTACAAAATATAATCACTAAGGTAATTTTTTATTTAAGTATTCATATTCATAGTTTAATAAACATATGATGAGCTTATACAGGTCTACCAAATGGAAGTATATTTCTTCCACAAGTTGATAACCATATGGAGGGATGAAATATCCTTGGCAGATATATGCTTCAAAAGCAACATAACATAAAGCTAGATCAGATGAGAAGACTGATTGATCACTTTCTGATAGAAGGTATGACTCGTGAATGAAAGTTATGGACGATCTGTGCCCTATGAATAGATACCAAAAATTGAAGGCTCCTCAATTCATGACATCAATGGAAGGAGTACTTCATGAGAAACTGAATGATTTTCATCATTGCTGCTATAGGTCCATGATTAAGGGGGACCCTGATAATAAGTTTCGTACTTGGAAGAAACTATGTGACTCCTAATTCAAGAAGAAAGCTTAGGTACATTCTTTATAAGTACATTCCTTTATGGAATATGTCCTCCCTAGTTGAGAGGTAAAGATAGACATGTGATTCTGGTCTTCACCTAGGAAGATATAATGGAGGATTGTGTAATCATATGGCATCTGATACTCTTTGAGAATGTGATAAGATGTTCCGATAAGAGTAACTATGTAAGGATGGATATTATTTGAGGATTAGCTATCCCGATAAGAATAGTCCTTAGAGGTCATACTAAGTGAACACTTGGGTGGAGTATGCACCTTGGAGACAATGATGAAGGTGTCTATAATTATTGGTCTCACCACCATTGTAGCTCATGTTATCATGGAGACATGGAGTTGTTAGTCAAGGCCTTGCACTGTAACAATGTTGGTTAATTTAATGTTATGTAGTATGGATTACCAATCAAAATTCATCTTATGAGATTCTTCAGATTGAGAGTGACCATGTACCATTATGAATACCTCCCTAGGTAAGAGGGAGTGTTGGAAAGTGTAACTAGGTTTGGTCTTCATAATGACTAAGTAATTATGAAATTATGTAATGAAGAAGACAAAGATAATGAAATATATTTTGTAATTCTTACCTCATGGGTTTCGTGATCAAGGAGTTTTATTATAGGTCAAATAATTCTTCTTGATGTCTTTAGGTTTTTCTCATCTTATCATAAATGTATAATTTAGAGTCATGTATATGAAATGATGTTACACTTGTAAATAAAAATTATTGATGTATAATGTATGCTCCAATACCTTGTCAATACGCTCCATAAAGTCGACTCAAATGGTGTTGTAAATCTCCTTGATAAAGTCAGCCTACACCCAGTCAATCATGTCAGCCAAAGGTAGTGGAATAGTCCTTGTATAAAAGGTGTACAACAACCTCATTATCATGCCACAAGTTCAGACAAGTTCTGCAATGAATTGCAAAGATAATATTTGCGGGATTCAGTGCAAATTAAGTAGACAACTGATTGAAGAGAGAAGGCTCTCACACATATATGTTTTAGGTATAAAACATCTAAGATAAGTTTTAAACTAAAGTGTGAGGTACAATTAGCAAGGAAAGACCATTCAGCGAAGATAAAAAGAGATTTTATATTTTTTTCATGGGCTAAGTTATGTAATAATATTGCATGATTTAGAATTACAGTAAGTGAGAAGAAAATGCGAGAATCTGAGAAAGAAATAGCACCATGAATGAGTTAAATATAATGTGAAGAAAAAGGTGACTCCGACCTCCAAAGAAAAAGGATTATAGAGAAAGGATAATCTGACCTCCATAATGGATATAGCATGTCGAACAAGCACATAAAGAAGTTAAAGGGTCTTCATCATATGAAGGGTATTGCAATAAGTAAACTATCTTGAATATAGTAAGAAGGTCTACAAGGAGTCCCTTGAAGGTCGAAGTAAAAATCACATCAGTTAGAGATCCAGTTCTCTAGTATTGGCGCAGAACAATGTAGAAAAGGTATATCAGCATAACAAGCCAAGAAAAGAGCAGTGACAAGGTCTTGTAGGAATAAAAGAGTCAAGGGTTTGTGTCATGGACAAGGTACTCATCAACTGAAAGTATATAAGAAGAATTAATTGTAGGTTTTCCTCTCTAAGAGGGATAGGTTTTGGCCCTGGCTTAAAGAGCCAAAATATTGTGTCATTTATGTTTTGATAATTTCCTTGATTGAAATACTTAATAAGATAATGAAGAGAAGATATAAGTAATAATTTCAGAAGTAATTATCATGTAGAGAATTGAATTAAACTATGCCTTATCAAATTATCAACATATTCCGCCCACCAGAAGGAACTTCCTCTTTGCTTCCTTGGGATGTTAGAGAGGCCACCAGGGCTTTGATAGAGATCAATAAGGAGGATTGAGTTACTCAGAGGATGAGCAACCATTTCAGTAGGGGGTGATTATGAGGCCCATCATTAGGTATATTTTAAAGGGTTAAATTTCCATACTTTAGCTATTAAGTTAGCTCTCTCTCACATTTATTTAAATTTTTTTCATATTATGTTTCATGAAGAAGGGTGTATGATGTATGTCATGTCTTGTTTCCTAATTTAAATTAATTATAGGAAAAAGTTATTTTTGAGACATTTTCAACCTAAGGGCTTGGAGTAGACAACAAGGAGATATTGTAGGAGTTTTTTCCACATCCTTAAATTCTTAATCAACCAAGATCACACTGAGATCTCTCCCAACATCTCAAAGGAAAAGGTAGCCAGGAAAAGTGATATTTATGAGGAGCCAAGCTCCACTCTTCTCGATATCAAGGAGGACTTATCCGTACTTTTTAAGGATTTTTTTGTAGAAACCCATTTCTATAAATAATCACATGCAAGAGATCATTATGATTCAAAATTTTTATTCAGCTAAGGAGATCTTGAGCTTTGATTTAGCGTTATTTTTTACTATCATATGATGCAATGATAATGAGAAGTTGCTTGTTCTATCACTGATTTAGTTTCAGAGGGATGATGCTTTTGGGTTAGGGCCCAATCCATTGGTTAAGTACATCTTGTGTATTTATATTCTCTCTTTATGTTTCAACATTTTTTTAAGTCTCTTTGCATTCTAATAGCAATAAAAATCCATCAAAGTTGTGCTTATAGCCTCTCTTTCTCACCTCTCTCACGGGAGCTTGAGGAGAAGGATATCCAATCGTATATCAAAAGTATTTTTTTTATGATCTCTTGGAAAGTTAGATAGTGTGGTTATCATGTTCATAGTATTATTACTGCAATTTAGAAGTTGGATTTGTGATTAGATCATATTTTAGCTTAGGTTAAGTAGGGTTTTCTATTCAACTCATATTTTCCACTTTTAAACATGTTAGTTTGTCAATAATCTATGCATGAGTGCGTGTAGAGATTGCAGGGATGTATAGAGCTGCAAGGAAGAGACCCTTTTCATCACAGCCATACTTATTTTCTCCAACCTCCAAATATACATCAAATCCATGTTTTGTGAGACCACCTTCACCACCACCATGAGCATCCTTCCAAGTACAAAACATGCCTTCCAAGGGATATAAGTTTGGTTGGAGGTGTTGGTCACCTCTCACTCACCTCATTCCACCTTCTCTCACCTCCCCACACCTTCCTTGTACCTTTTCACCCTTAAAACCCTCTCGACATGTTTCAAGTAGCACTTCAGGACATCCTGTAGAAATTACAAGACATCCTATAACAACTTCCTGTAGCAGCACTATAGGTCACATTTTCACTCTAGTTTAGCTCTTTTTTTCCTTTTGAACCTATAATAGGATTAATTTGACACCCATCTCTGAATTAATGGTCAAAAGAGACTCTTAGTCCACTCCAAATATCCTTCCTTCCTTTCTTCAAAAATAGAGTAGGTGTTAAGGTTTCATTTCATTTTAGAATTAGATTGAATTTTGCATGCAAGTACGGGTTGAATGAAATAGGAGATAGGATTTGATTTATTATTTTATGAAGTGTGTGATGATAGAATAGATTCTTTACTACACATGCATAGATAACTAGATGAATGATTTCCCATAGCATAATTTCCCCTTTTCCGCAACTAGGTTAACAGTTTATGCTTTTCTTTCACTATCAATTGCAAGTAGAATTTTGATAAACACTCTGTTCTTCTTAGATTAGAAGAAATTATCTGAAATAAATTATCTAGCTACACTTTAATGAAGTATAAGGAATGGCCAAGAAGTAAGACTGACCAAAATACCTAGTTGAGGGTGGCATGAGTATAATCCATCTATTATGCATATAGCACTATAACCTCTAAGTTTGTACGAAGCACAAGTTGATAAGTAAAGTTGAGTAGCCCTTGGGAGTTGCAACACTCTTGGTGCAATACCAGGGCTCACCACTCACCATCAACCACTTATACAAGAAATTATAGATTTGGTTATTGCGATTCATAAGATGTTATCTAGTGACATTGAACAACATTAAAAATCCTCATAGCACTTGAGGGAGCCCCCTCTTGCTAAAGCGCTAACTTGAACCTAAAGTTTGGTCAAGTTTGTTTCTTGGAACAATTTAAAAACCAATAACTTCCTTCAATAAACATATACAAAATTTGGTGTTGTTACCGAGGAGCGAAGTGACGAAAATATCTTTCCCCATAGAATTATCAAGACTAGATCTATTCCTTGTTGGTGAAAAAGGAGTAGACATTCACTACTGGTTGCATTTATTTCATTTGGAAGGCTCCATTTTGTATATATGGATATTCCACAGAGTTACCGACTTCATTGGTTCAAGATTTTAGTTGCATCCATTGATGTGATAAGTCAAGGTTCATTGATGATTCTGAGGATGATGTTTCTATTGATGTACACGGTGACAAAATCCCAAGTGCACCTACTGATCTTCTGGTTTCTCAAGAATAATTTAATTTATATCTTGAATATATTTTAGTTAAGGAAGATGTTATCATGGAAAATCCCTCTTCACCTCGTTATCCCCTATGTTCTACTTTTTTTATGCATTAACTTGTGATGAAGATACTTCATGCTCTTCAAGTTCATCATCTAATGAGTTGAATTTTGATTTGACAAAAGATAGTGAGGTCATCCATGATGAAAAATAAAGTAAGAAATTAATCAAGTATCCTTTCTGATGAGCCCTGTTATTGCACCAATGATATTGAAACTCATAAGGCTTCTAAACTTAAATTATCAACTCAGGGTTTGTACAAACTTAGAGGTGACAAAGATATATGCAAAGTATGTTAGGTTCTACTCATGTCACCCTTAGTCATGAGATCAAATCAAGGCTTCCATATACCACTCATTCAACTAACTACAAAAAGAAAATCATGTCATAATTGCAAGGACATTAACATGATTCTAACTATAGAAGTGAAAATTCCATCCATTCAATGTAAATGTTGAATTGAAATTGCATGAGTAAAAGAAAACTAGTCTAGTTGGAGAAGTAAATCTTGCTATTCTATTTTCACACTTAATAAATTTAAAAACATACTTGCATGACCCATTCATTTATTTGAAACTTGGTTTAAAATGAGAAATTCAACCTTCAACACAATTGGGGAAAATTTTAATTCTAATTCCATTTTCTTCCCTATGGTTGTAATGAGGAAAGGATGGGGTTGGGGTGGTCTTAGAGTCTTACATAATCATGAAATAAATGCTTGGGGGTCATAATTCAAATTCAATGTTCCAAGGCCAAAATAAATAGTCAATCTGGTTAAAGGAAACAATGTTAGAGATCTGCTACAAAAATAAATAGTCAATCTGGTTAAAGGAAACAATGTTAGAGATCTGCTACAAGAGGTGCTACATGAGGCCCTGTATTTCTACAAGAGGCCTTGTCTTGTTACAGGAGGGAATTCAAGAGAGTTTTGAGGGTAGGAATGGTGTCTCAAAGGTAGGACAAGGTGGATGAACGTAAAAGAAGGTGAATTAAGGGTGTGGTATCCCCTTGGCCAAGCCTAGTACCCCTCAGAGGTCTATCTTGTAGCAAAGTTTTTTCCCATGGTGTCCTCCATTTATCCTATCAGAGTGATCTTCGTGGCAGGGTTTGCAGGTGATTTAATGTGTTTAGGAGAGATATTGAATGGTATAGTTATATTTAGAATTTTTTCCCCACCCTTGCAGATTGACGCAACCTCTACAAACTAGTCAAACACATGCATCAATTGATCATTATTACAACAAAGTAAATTAACAAGGAAAAGATGAGTTGAATTTTAAGTGAAATCTACTCTACCATACAACACAACTCTAATTTACAAACCAATACTTCCAACTTATAATTTTTAGAAAATAAACATTCAAAAGGATTACAGTATAATACTTAACAATTTCCAAGAAATCATAAATTATTTTTGGGTTGTTATTGTAGATCTTGTAATCACTCTTCCCATAAGAGAGGTGATATGAAAACCTACAACTACAAATTTTGGAATGTAAACCTACTGAAACAAGAGGCAATAAATTGAGGAGGAACAAGGAATAAATACAAAAGAGGGACTAAAGCCTCTAGGTTGGGCCCAAACTCAAGGGTTTCAACCCTCCAAAACTAACGTAGATGTAGACCAATAATGAAATTTCCATTAGTAGAAAATAAGAGTCACATACATTATGTGAAAAATGATAATAAAAATAGCTTAGGGAAGCTCCCTTGAAAAGAGGAGTGATTCCCTACAAAATATAGAGATTTGTGGATTTGGTTCTCCTTGATCTTCACATGTACGTGGATTTCCTCGGCTGCTAGTGAATTCGAGATATTTGTGAGGATACGTGTGATCTTAAGTCGATTTGAAGAGTTAATGAGGTGGAAAATCCTCCTAAATTATCTCTAGGTGTCTCCATCAAGCCCCTACATAGTAAATACCTCCAAAAATTCTTATTTTTGCTGCATATAAATCACATTAGGCCATCCAATATTATTTTGCAACATTAATCGTTGTTCTCTTATTGCTATTTATTGGTTATATGCTAGTTATAAGCATGGTTTTATTATAGATCTTAGTCATGGATTTTTTCATGTTTTTACTTGTAATTGAATGAATAATGAATGCAAGACCTGATTGATGTTAAGACAAATAATTAGAGACGGTAGTGAAACTTCTTAAACATCATATGAGTTTTTCAGATATGGCATAGTAAACACCTCCAAAAAATCTTCTTTTTGCTGCATATCAATCACATTCGATATGAATTGTTCTTTTTGATGCATATGATCTGAATACTTTTGACCTTAGGGTCATACAACACAAAATCCCTCTAAAGTATGGGATGAATCCCTACAAGCATAAGCTCAGGAAAATCAATCCCTTACTACTCCCCTCAATTGAAAAAGAATTGAAAAATATATTACAGGCTAAGATTATCATGCCTCCGAGGTATTCATATTGGGTGGAAAATTTAGTTCCTCTCAAAAAGAAAAATGGGGAAATCAAGCTATGTGTAAATTTCATAAATTTAAATAAGGCCTCACTAAAAGACAATTACCCTTTTGCTAAAATGGATTATATTCTGTAGAGGAGAGTAGGATATTCTAGAATGTCCATGATGGATTGTTTCTCTGGATATAACTAGGTTGTTGTACATCTCGAATATCAAAAGAAAACAACTTTTACTACAAAATGGGGGACATTTATGTATGCGAGAATTCCTTTTGGACTTATAAATGTTGGAGCCACTTTCCAAAGGGAAATGGATGTAGCATTTGTGTGGGAGAAAGACGAATTCATAGTGGTTTATCTAGATTACATAACTATCTTCTTGAAGTCATATGAGGAACATCTCTAACACTTGCAACTCACACTTGAAAAGTGTAGGAAGTATGGGTTAGCATTAAATCCTAAGAAGTCACAGTTTGCTATGGTAAGTTGTTGCGCCATATAGTTGCCATATAAGGAGTAAAAATTGATCCCAAAAGGGTAGAGGCTATCAAAAATATTCCATTAATGAGGAATAAAACTGAAATTTAGGTCTTCTTGGGTAGAATAAATTTCCTAAGAGTTTCATACCAAACTATATTGAAATAGTCAAAGAAATCACCGATATGTTAAAAAGGGACAAGGAGGTCAAGTTGACTGTGGAAGCTCGGGAATATTTCTCTATAATTAAAAGGGCCTTTGCCGAAGCTCCATTCTTAAATAGCCTGGACTATCAAAGGCCATTCCTTATTTTCACTTTTTCTTCTCCTAACACAGTAGCAGTTGTTTTATTACAGAAAAATAGTGAAGGAAAAGAGAGATCGATTTCATTTTTTAGCCAATTTTTGAGAGATGTTGAATTGAAATACAATATTCTGTAAAAACATGCATATGACCTCGTTAAGGCTCTAAAGGATTTTCAGATTTATGTCCTACAATCAAAATTAATTGCCTGTCCCTACAGGTGTTGTGAAATATATTCTCGTATAGGGTGACAGTGATGGAAAGAGAGGCAAATGGATTTACAAAATTCATGAGTATGATATGGATATTAGACCCACCAAGCTGATCAAAGGGAAAGGATTGGCTAAAATATTATCTGAGGGTAACTGCCAAGCCTTGGGGATAAAATTATTAACCAAACAGGAAGGAGAAATAAAATAAGAAGAAGGGAAAAAAGACAGTGAAAGCTCAACACAAAAGATCCAAATGAAGTACTTGGTCTCATATTGGTACAAATATCTTGTTCATTATTTATGTTTTATGAAATTCCCATTAAATTTTAATAAAGTAAAATATGGGGCGCTAAGGCTGCAAGCTCAAAAGTTCGTTATATCAAATGGTCAACTATATTGGAATGATCTGGTGGGAATCTTGTTATTATGTATGGTTGAAGAGGAGATTCCTAAGGTGATTGATGAGTTTCATAGTTGTGTCTATGGATGAAATTATAGCTGGAGGACCACGACTTATAAGATTCTCAAAGTTGGATTCTATTGGACCAAGTATTTGGTGAAGTTCATGAATATGTTAAGGCCTATGAAAAATGTCATATTTTTGTTGAGAAACATAGGTTGTAACCCCTCCCCCTGATCCATTTATTTGTAGAATATCCCTTCAGAAAATGGGGGCTAGAATTCATTAGAGAAATACACCCATCATCCAACAGTCAACGTAAATGGATACTTAGGACAATTTTTTTTTTTAATAAATGAGTGGAGGCCTTCCTATCGAGGAATGCAACTGATACAATGGTTATCAAGTTTATGGAAGAGAATATCCTTGATAGATGTAGTTGTCCAAGGAATATTATCACATACAATGCTCAGGTATTCAAGTCAGCCAATTTAATTAGTTTCTCTCATAATTATAATATCATTTTGTGACAATCCACCACTTACTATCCACGGGGAAATGGATTAGTTGAATCTTCAAACAAAACCATAGTGATAATTATAAAAAATACTATAGCATAAAATGATAAAAAATGGGACTCACAACTAAAATTTTCATTATTGGCTAATAGAGTTACTACTGAAATATCAAATGGTAAGTCTCCTTTCGAGCTAGTGTATGGAAAAACTATGGTTTTTCCTGTCCAACTAGCTACACCAGTGGCCAATTTTTTACAAAATTTTGAGGAGGAGCCAAATTCTTTAACCAGGGGAATAAATCAACTAGTGGAACTGCAAGAAAACAGAGGGAAAGTAACTCAGAATATGATAAAATATTTAGAGAAAATGAAGGCTCTGTTTGATAGAAAGGCAACAAACATACCCTTATAGTCAAGAGATTTAGTACTTAGGTGGGACGTTAGGAGAGAATATAAAGGAAAGAATGGGAAATTTGATGCCTTGTGGTTTCGACCTTTCAAGGTATCTGAAACAAAAGGAAAAAACACATTATTATTGGAAAACTTGGATGGTGAAGTGCTTGAAATTCTTGTAAATGGGACGTTTCGAAAGCTATATTTATAACATTAAGGAGGTCCACTTTCATTCATTGTATATGCTAGTGAGCTATTGTACATACCAGATATGTTTTATGTTCTTACTAATTCTGTTTTTTCTTTATACACACCTGAACAAATTGACTCCATTCCCAATGGATAAGGCACTAATCTGCAGGTTCTCAATGCATTTCTTGCAATGCATTGTCCCCAATTGAAGTTGATGTTGTTATATTTTATATCCTTTTTTGTATTCGTGTCACATGGCCCCATATTTTCCTTGGTGTAGAGAAGAACATATACACCTAGGTTGCAAAAAGGAAACAAAATTAGGTGTTGGAAGTGCACTGAACACCCTCAGGAAAAGGCACCACTAGAAAAATGTTTCTCTTAGTAGGCACAACAATTGAAGGGATATAGGTTAATGGAAATTAGGGCCCTTGATTAAAATCAGAGTATGTTTCAAGCGGATTTTAGCTCATTGTGGCCCGACCAACCATAGGAATAATTATGCGGGGGGGATACTGACACGACCGATATGTTGGAACCATCTCTCAGAATAGAAAATTCAAAGAATCTGATCACAGATCAATGACCAGGATTAACTCTAGAGCTTCTTAGCTTGATCCTAACTCTCACTCATCCACCCTTTAGAGAGAGGTGGGGACCATATCCACCACGCCATATGCCGAGGTTCCATCCACATCAACAACCATGCATTGTGGTAAACAGTAAAGGTATACCCTCCATGTATCAACCAATCATCCTCCCAATCACCTTCCACCACTTTTCACTCTCTCATGAGCTCACCTGAGGTCACATTACCATTTTCTCCTTCTTATAAAGACCCAACCCATAGTAGTTTTAATTTCAAATTATATTTCAAATAGTCAAATTCACCTACTGCTCCATTGTTTTATGACGTCATTTTCCCACCAGACAGTCCAAAACTCCCTCAACGTCGTTCTTTTGAATTTCACTCGGTCCATTAAGTAACCCTCATGCCTTCTACTTATAGTTTATCCTTATACAAAAAATGAAGAATCATACACCTAAAACTCCTAAATCATGGGAGGCTAAACCCTCATCTAATATTGAGCCACTCATGGAAAAATAATCTCAGATCTATGAATCATAATGCCCCTACCACCTGTCGAATCTCCGGTTCAACATGTTTAACTACCATCTCAAGGGAGAAGACCCTTTTAGGGTAGTGGATTTGGGGTTGTATCACCAAATTGCACCATATTTCTATGATTTTATAGAGTTTGTTTCATGGATTTATGAATCCTATGTTGAAGATTAAAATTGCTTTGTATCATCTACCAGAGTGAAGATCCTAGCGATAACTCAATAAGTGATTTAAAAGGCTACGGTGTACCCAGTTTCCTCCAAATGTGAAAAATTCACTGAAACCACCCTATTCTATAGTTATAACGCTCTCCTAGCTGGGGATTAATAGGATTTATTATATATTATATTAGTTATTGGCCAATAATACCTGCTTATTGTTGACTCTTTTCCTATACCTACCTTTACATAAGTTTTCCATCCCATCCTCAAAGTGATTTCCCAATAGTTTAGGGAAGATGTTTCCACTAATGTCACCAAAGCTGCCATAGGGTTTCCAAGAGTGATGACGCAACTAGGTCATATATTTTATATTCTATATTTCCTAGTTGAATCCATCAAGTTCCAGTTGCACCATTTTCCTATCACTTCATTTTTTATATACTATTCCATTCTGCTTTATTTTTTCTTATACACCCATGTGGATGAATTTGAATACTTGGGTCCTAGTCTCATGGATTCACGCAAATAGAAAAAATCATTATTTGACTCAGATGTTGTTTTTAGGAAGAAGCCCAACAATGAGGGTTATTATCAATTCATATCCACTTAAATGGTTACTGCATACAAAATCATCCATAATATCACTCCACCAATAATTTTTCCCCAACAAAAATAAATATTCCAACTCAGAAAAGACACAAGGGTGGTTGACTATTACTTATTCAAGGATTACACTAAAATTAGGGTTATGGTTGTGATATCCCTCCTTGCCGCTTACCTGTTTTTATTCCCATGAGAAACGTTTCCCTATAATTCATTAGAACAAGTCTACATGTGGATCAAATTCACTCTTTTCCCACAAATAAAAGCTATCTGATCAATTTGGGCAAGCCTATAAGACCTTTCATTGTAAATACCAGACAATTATTTCAGTCAGTTGAAGATTTTTTAAGGGGACTCAATTTTGAAATGGGATACATTTGGCACTATGAACCCATGGCATCATTTCAAAGAAAATGAAAATCATTAATGCCTCAACCTATGATCATGAATATAGGCCAAAAGTTGAGTGGAAAGCTACTTTGATTCCTAGCCTATTAATATGGAGACGATGATTGAGACTCCAATTCCAAAGGACAAGGCACAAAAAAGGAATGTGGATGATACTGGAGATGTGGAAATGGAATATGTTCACTCCAGCAAAAGGGAAAAATCCGAGAAGGGACTAATGAATATACTAAAGCCAAGTTAATTGAGACAAATTTGGATCAACCAAGGTTCTAGGTTACATTAGAAGTCCCAATTTAAGATTCTTCCTCTTCATCTACAAATGTATCACTTCTAAGTTCTATTGGGATCTCACCAGTGATAGGATCTAATTGGGATGTAGGGAAGGAAATATAGGAGAGTAACAAGAATATCAGAGGGGAGAGAAACAACATCTAACATCGCATTCAATACCCTACCGTACCCAACTTCTTCCTACCATGGACCTGGAGAGGAATCAAATGAAGCTTTCGTTACATCATCCCTAAGAATAGTCGCTTCCATCAAGCTCACAATTTAGGATTTTAGATGTATCTCTTGACCTGACTAGTGTCCTTATACTAGACAAAATCAATTTTCATAGATAGGTGGGAGAGATGCTTTATAGTGAATTAAGACAAAATGTTATGACCATTAGAAAAGCTAAGAATTTTTTGGATAATTCTTCCACAAATATGAAGCAAGAGAGGGCTAATTTATAGAGCTCTACATTTACAAAATGAGAAATTTAAAGAACTAATTGTCAGTCTAGGAGTGAACCCAGAAGACAAAATTGTGATAAAGAATTTTATCTAGAGTTCATAGGCTAAGATCCAAGAACTAAGGAATAGGTTTAGGATGCCACATAAAAAAAATGTGCAGTCGATATAATTATCCCAGGTGGAAGGAGAAAATATATTTTATCCAAGGAGCTTATAGACCGAAATAACGAAGTAGTTTTCCTCAAGCAACAAGTGGCAAAGCTCTAACAAAAAATTGACTCTCATATTTGTGTAATGCTTGTACCATAGATTCCGCAAAATCATACTAAGAAGATCACCAAGAACCTCACCAAGTTTCATCTCTTTGAAGGAGAATTGAAGAAAGGGAAGGTGGATTTTGATAGTGAAAAATTTTCCCTTACACCAAAGGAGAAACAGTTGGATACTGCAAAGACTAATGTAGAGCTAATCAGTAAAAATCTATAGATAGCAAACTAAGAAATTACTGAACTAAAATAAGCTGAAAGGTAACATATCCCTCCTACAAGCCAAACAACTGATATGGGATGAAATAATAACATAAGTGAAGAATAACTGGTAGAATATAACCCTGATGGAAGAGAAAAAAATTGCAATTAAGTACTATGAGTTCTTTGTCCTAGATTCCATGGAGGAGGATGTAAGAAATGTTGAGAGAACTAAAAAAATCATTCAATATATTAATGAAACACAAACCAGTGATTTGAGGTCCATATATGTGGTATACCGGGTAACTTCAATCTTTGAGGTCTCCAAGATGATCCAAAAGGAAGTTTCTAGAGCCAAGGTCGAGGAATTTTTTTTGTAAATATTCCATTTCAAGAAATGAACTCAAGTTAGTTAGGGTATAGCTAGTACAACTGTGCAAGTAGCATGCTCACACCATTTTTTTTTTGATGAATCATTAGGATATCAAGAAGGAATATTTTATAATGGGTACTCATCCTGAGACCCTATAAAAAAAAATTATGATACATTTTGAAGGGTTTTGAATTTTTGTTTCAAAGGGCTCTCAAATTGTGATTAGAGAAGGAAAAATGTAATCTCTATTTGCACACTAATAAAGAAGTTTTGGTGATTCTACTTGCATAAGACTATAGTATGTGCTCTTCCCAGTGTTTAGTTCATTATCTATGGATTCATCTGTGTCTAATTTTGGTTAGAGATTTTTGTAATTAATGAGATATAAATTCCTTAATATGCGCTCCATGTACTTTGAAATATCATTTAATATATTCATCTATTTGTTTTTCAACTGAATTTTGATGCATGTGATTCTATGCTTAGGAATGTGTATTTTATTTCTTTCCTTCATGTTCTTATTTCACATATGTTACAATGACAAATCAACTATATGCTTCTGTAAGTTAGCAACCATAGCCTAATATTAAGTCTTCTATAGATTTTTTCTTTTATAAGTCAAATTGACACTCTTAAAAGATAGTTTGGACCATTTATAATTCAAAATATGTTTTGAATATTGAATGTAAATGTACAATTCTATAAAATTGTATCAATACCCTAAGATGTCTTAGGCATTGACCTCTCCTCAACCTGAGGTTGTCTCTAGGAGATACAACAAAAGATACACATCATATAGAAAACATATAAATAGAAAACAACCATCATATAAACCAAAATAATAACAGTAATAGAACAACCATTAAAGCCACATAATAGCAAGTACAATTACTCATAAAATATCAAAGGAAAAGAGATATTATTAACATATGAAAATCCAACCAAGTCAGGGACTTCCATGTACCACCTGACCATAGATTGGGCTAAACCAAATCTCTCTTTCAACCAATAACTACCGCACCATATTCCAAGCCTGAATGTGGGATCTAATGGAACAAACCAAGAAAAACCAAACCAGGGCTTCTAGAGGCCAAACCAACTCAACCCTCAACCAGTGATTCCACCTCATGGTCAGACATCACTAACATCAATAGAGGATCGGTATCTACCAAATTTCTCCATGGCTCCGAAGCGCTTGTTCAAACTTGAATCCGAGACTAGTGACTCAATCCACAGTTGTCACATGGCGCTAGGGTGTTTTTTCAACCAAGGCTCCAGGACTAGTAACTCAACCCACCAAGGGATCTAGAGTGTTTCTACAACTAAGGCTTCTAGGAATAGTAACTCAATCCAAGTTGTTGCGTCACTGCCATATGTGTTTTTCCAACCAAGGCTTCGGGAACTAATAACTCAACCCACAACCATAAGGAACATGAGCACCAATCATAAAGCAAAAAAGGGAAACCCACAACACCAAGGATATCGAGGAAATTGCAAGGTTAGGCAAAACAAACTGTCAATATAGGCAATCTTCCATTCCAATAACAACTCATAACCAAATAACCACATCCATACACCATGCATGCCAAAACTAGAAATTAAATCAAGCATGCAACTTGACACCTTCAAATAAATCCAATTTTAGATGCTAATCCCATTGTCCTATCACACTTTCCTCATTATCTTTTCCTTCTTTTTCCATATCGAATGTGCTCCATGAATTTTCCAATATTTCTTTGTGTGCAAGAGTGAGTGTGTGAGAGAGAGAGAGAGAGAATAGAAGAGAGCTCTAAGATAAAACTGAAAAAATATATGAATTGATCCTCAAAAACCTTTTTATCATTGAGGCCTCTATTTTCTTCACTTTTCCTCTATTTTCCTTCAATTTTACTCACAAGCAATTTTGTGACCTTTCACCTTCCGTTTCTCCTATTTTCCATGATTTCATAAATAAAATTCCAATCAATGCCACTTTTGCTTTTCCATTGCCTTTTCCAATTTCCATAGCCATTAATTAATCACAATTGATCCCCATCACTATGTTTTTTCCCAATATTAATCTTGGAATATGTGTCCCATGACCTTGGTCTTATTTTATCCTTTATTAACTTTATTACATGGAATTTTAACCGGGGATGTTAGAAAACCCTCCCCCTTGGGAGAACATTGTCCTCAATGTCAATGACCCTTATAAACAACCAAAAAACATGCTTCCCATGAAGCTTTATAATACAGGCCGATGCGACATTTACATCATATCATACTGTTGAAAAAAAAAACAACATATCATGAACACCATACCGCTTATTAGAGCTTTATAACACAACTTGATACATTATTTACATACATATTCTTATACATAGGCATGACCAAAACATATACCAAAATACATATGATCAACCAGAAAATAGGTGAGGATGCATATCCTGCATCTGATCATCCATCTCCCATGTAGCTTTGTCGGGATTAAATTTCTTCCATTGCATTTTAACTTGCTCGATTACTTGATTCTAGAGAATGGGAATCTTTTGCTACAAAATGCACTAACGTTCTGACTATAATTATCCTTTTGGCTCCATATGCAATACATACCAGTCAATCACATGATAAACATCTTTCATATACTTCTTAAGCAATAAAACATGGAAAACATCATGGAATTTCACTATTGGAGATAGTGCAAGTCGATAGGCTACTAGTCCAATCCTTTCAAGATTCTCGAAAATCTCACAATATTGAGGTGAAAACTTGGCACATCATCCAATCCTTAAGGATATCTTCTTCTTCTTGATGCACATGTATAAATGTTCCCCAATATGAAACTCCTTAAATTCCCTATGTTTATCTGCAAAACTCTTCTGCATGTCATGTTCTAGCTTTAGATTCTTCTTGATAACCTGCATTTCCTTTTTTATCTCTGCCAACATGTCTGGTCCAATCAATACCTTGTTAACTAGATCACTCAACTGATACGAAAATTACAACTCCACCCATACAACGCCTCAAATGGACTCGTCCTTAGCGACTCCTTATACCCATTGTTGTAATAAAACTCCACCAGTGGGAGATAATCTTCCCACTTTTGTTGCTGATGCAAGACATACATCATCACAATGTCCTCCAAGGTCCTATTGACCCTTTCCATCTGTTCATATGTCTGTGGATGATAAGTTGTACTTAAGACCAAATCTATACCCAATCCTACAAATAACTCTTTCCAAAACCTGGAAGTGAACATGGCATCTCTATCAGACACAATATTATTCAGAATACCATGCACCCTCACTATATCTCTAATGAAGACTTGTGCTACTCACTAGCTGAATTTGTAGACTTTACTGGAATGAAGTCAACTACCTTATTCAACCTTTCAACCACCACCATAATAGAATCAAGTTTTGTATATTTCCTCAACAAAACTGTAATGAAGCCCATGGAGATGATGTTCCATTTCCATTATATAATTAGAATCGGTTGTAACAAACCACCTAGATGCTTACACTCTCGTTTACCTGTTTACAATAGAAACATCTCACCACAAACTCTACCACCTCTTTCTTAAAGTTCGGAAATTGGTATAACTTTTTAACCTCTTTCAATGTCTTATAATATTCAGGGTGACTTGAATATGACTTGACACAAAATTCCCTCAAGATAAGCTTCTTGAGCTCATTGTTTTCTGCCACATTGATCTTGTCCCTAAATATGATCAACTACTTGTCGTGAGATCACAATCCACATCTTGTTCACCTGTACCCTGCTATTGTAACTTGTGCTTGAGCTGCTGGTACATGTCATCATGTTTTCCTAGTTGCATGATATGATCCTATAAATATGTCCCATATGAGTTCATAACTACTATGTGATTTACCTGTATTATTCTATTAACAACATATACAACCCTATTCTCTTCACCCTTTATATATATGATCTCAAAGTCAAATTCAATGATTGTAGCCAACCAACTAGATTCCCAACAGTCATTTTAGTTTGGTCAAAAAAATATCTCAATCCACTATAATCACTCATTAATATGAACCTCCTGCCAAGAAGATAGTGTCTCCACATCTTCAATTCATGGATGATTTCTTCCAACTGAAGATCATGCATCATGTAGTTCTTCTCATGCTCATTTAGTTTCCTTTATTCATAGAATACTACTTGTCCTTCCTGCATCAAAACTCCACCAATTCCTCTCTTGCAAGCATCTATACATACCAAAAACTCTTTATTTAGATCTGCAATATTTAGAACTATATCATGAGTAAGAAATTGTTTCAAATGTTCAAAACTTGCTACACATTCCTTGGCCCATTGCAATTTTTTTCCTTTTCTCTGTAATGATGTAATAGGATAGGAAATCCATGAGACTTTTTTGATGAACCACCTATAATAACCTTCTAAACCCATTAATTATATGACCTCATCCACATTTGTAGGAGTTCCCCATACCATGATAGCTCTTCTCTTTTCTGAATCCACTCCTATACCTTCCTTGGAAACCACATGCCCCAAATAATAGACCTTTTTCCGAAACAAGTTTCATTTACTAAGCTTGGCATGCAACTGATTCAGTCTTAGTAGTCTTAACACTACTTCTAAGTGTTTGACATGCTCTTCCTCATTCTTAGAGTATATCAATATATCATCAATGAATACAATAACAGAGCTTTCCATATAAGGATGCAACACACTATTCATAAGGCACATGAAAGTAGTTGGAGAATTAGTAAAACCAAAAGGAACTACAAAAAAATCATAGTTCCTAGATCTCCTCTAGAAATCAATCATGTAGATCAGGGAAAATTTTAGGGGCGAATTTTAGCCCAAAGGCGAATTTTAAGGGATTTTAAATTTTGGTAGGGCGAATTTTTTACATAAAACCCATTTTCTATAGTTTTATATAGTTAGCCCTATAATTATTTAAAAATAATTAATTATTAAGTTTTATCCCAACAAAATAAATGCGCTTAATACTTAAACCATGAAATTCGCCTCCCGATTTTCTGGTTTGGAGCTCATTTCCATGGCATTCACCTGGATTTACTGGGTTAGGGGAGGGATTGGAGTGATTCGACCCATTTTCACTGGCCGGGGCTTCACTGGTTGGGCTTGGAAGTTGGAGCTTGGAGGTGCAACAAAAATTTAATGGCATTCACTCGAATTTACTGGGTCAGGGGAGGGTTTCGCCCCCATTTCAACTGGTTGGGGCTTGGAAGTTCACTATTCGAGATGCACGGTGCCAGATTATATGCAGATGCCAAGATCAGGTTCTGCACGCATTGATGAGGGCATTAGGGCAACAAGAATCGAGTTCTAGTTCCGGGAAGGTGCACGGTGCCGGATTATATGCATGATGCCCAGATCTGGTTCTACATGCATTGACGAGGGCATTAGGGCAACACGAAGTTCCTTGTTACTGCTCAGTTGATAACAAGGAACTACTTTGGTATTTCGCTTATATTTTCTTAGTAGATATTTGATGTAAATACTAAAAGCTCTTTTGAAATTACCTTAAGAATGCAGAGACAAGATTGTTGCACATTGGAATTTAGGAGTTCAAGCCACCAATCCTGTACAAGCGGAACCAATAGCAGGCACAACATTAAGAGGAAGAAGCTACAGGATTGGCCATTAACCTTTGTTTGAAGAGCAACAATTTTGTTCATCAAGAATTGAGTTTGGTTTGTTCTCTTTGAGCAATTTTGAGATGATACTACAGGGGTTGGATTTTTCATCCTTAGTGTCAAGTTGGATACGTTACTCTTGTTTTTCATTTTCATATTACCAAGACATCAGAATTAGTTTGATTAACATGTTCCTTGTTTTAAAGGCGGTTACTGCTCAGTTGATAACAATGCACATTAATGAATTTGATATTCTTTTGATGAAGGTTCCGTTCAGAAAATTTTTCTGGAACATTAAGGAATTTCCAGAGCATTTTATTTACTTACCTGTTAAGGCCTAACCTTAGGTTACGATTCTTGTGAGTTGGCCCTTATTTTTATTTTTATTTGAAGATAATAGTTATGATAAATGTTTGGCTTTGATAGCGGCAGAAGGGTATGGGCACAGGGCATATCCTGTGAATGCTGTTGTCTGGATGGAAGGCAATGAAAAAGCTCTATGGGAAGCCCTTCCATTCATCCCATCCGATCCAACGCTCGTTCGCTGTAAGTTGGGGGATTATTCCTAAGTGGAGCTAGTCCTAACCAATAGACAGAGCGATCAATAGTGATGGATATGCTTTGACGATTGAAGGAATAAAATAGACTATACCCAGGAATTCATGCACAATCGGTATCCACTTTAACCTAGACCCTGCTGGTTGACACTTGGGCAGTCACTATTACTTCTCTTCTTTTCATTTCAACATATTTATGGCCGGAAACTCATGCAGTTTGAATAATGCCATTTTATGGTGCTCTGGTTTTTGAAGTTATTGCTCACTGCAACTTGCAACATATAAGTGTTTATTGTTTTGATCTAGGTTTTGCTGATGTAACTGTTACACCCTGCACATATAGTATCATACTAGAGATCCATGCCAATGGTATACAATTTTCTTTCTGCAAATGATTAATAGCAAAGAAGACTATTTTGAAGGTTTTTGGTACATCTAAAGATGTAACTATTTTATAAAATGACATAGGATTATAGTTAACAAAGGCCTTCTCAAGAGTTTGATGTAAAGGATTTGCATGGAAGAGAATGGAGATTCTGACATATATTCAGGGGTATGTACATAGCCATTGCAGTTCACATGTTGCTATTTTGTGTTTGGGAATTTCTGACAGAGTATGTTGGTGTCCCATTTTACTTATCACGGTTAGTGCAACTTTGAAATTTTCTCAAGGACTAAATTTCATTGGGTTTGAGCCTCTATGACAGAGTAAATTGGTGAGCCACTTACTCTTCCCTATTAGTGCAACTCTGAAATGCTCTCAGAGATCGAATATCCAAGGCTAAAATCTTTTCCTTCCAATGCCTTGTTTACGCGTTTGTGCTTATTTTGAATATGAGAAGGCCCAATTCCCTATCTCAAAGTCATTATATGTCATAGACGTAAGGGGACAATCAATTGATGGTTATTTATCTATGAAATTCTTGTGACCAACATGCAAGAGGATCCAAATTTCTGATGCTTATTTGAGATGGATTAGTTTCTACACAACTTTACCATGTTGAGGAAGCTTGGATTAGAGATATGAGATCTTAAATTTGTCAAATGTAGTTTTTATGTAAGCCATTGAGAATTAAAGCGTTGAATCATTGATGAGAATTAATAATTTTCTGTTATACCTGGGATCCTTTTGTAGGTCAACCTCGCAGGCATTTTCTTACTACACGATGGATTGTCTTTGTCAGTTACAAAAGGATTGTTACTCTAGATGCTATAATTTTCTATGGTACCCTCCAATATTCTAGGAATTTATTATTCATGTTGAAAGACCTATTGTTACTTGTCACTAGGGATACCTCACATAACATGCTTTTGTATTCCAACAATGTACCTTTTTGTTTTGTTTTCTTTTAAATTTAATATTTGATTCACAACTAAAATTATATTGATCTACACACTCTTCTAGTATAGACTAGTGTCAAACAATTGATACGATACAATTCTACTTATTTCCTTTGCAAGTCAGGGTGCTTGTATATTCCTGGGCAGATGTTCATTCCTTGTGACTCCATAAGGGTATAAAAATAATATGGCATCCATGATAGAAAGGTATTACTTGCTTGTGTTCTGCGTGCGAAGTTAAAGGATAACCCTCTATTGATCAATTATTGCTCTGCTGGAGCACGTTGGTAGCACAACTTAATCTGATCAATAATGGAAGTAAGGAATGTTGCACCTGAATTCCACTTATATGATTGGAATAGGCCACAAGCCATGCTGGGTGGTAACATCTGAAGTTCCCTCCCTATGAAGGAACATGGCTCTTGATGAATCAAGGCCCAGCAGGATCTTCATTCGTAGTGCATGCTCAGGTCCCACAACTTCATTTCCTTTCTCTCAAACCCACACTTCAAAAATTTCCCTCTTTTTTCACTGAGGGGAGACTTGGTTGGTGAACTGGGGGGTGTTGTTATTCACCCACCAATGTTCAAATCCTAAAAGAGACATTCTACCCCCACCTGCTCTTTGTCTATGAAAGGTGCTACTTGCAACTTGAAAACATTCTCTTATTTTAGTTGCTGAGCTAATGTATCGTTCAATTATTTTCAGTTGTTCAAATTGAAGTCAAATAACTTGTAAAGAATCTTACTTCTTTTGTCCTTCCTTTCAATTTATTTTTCAAAAGAGTGGAGTCTAAATGCCCTGGTAGCAAGAAGGATAATAAGAGATTATCTTGTGGACAGTAGATGTATTGCTGTTGCTATAGAGGACAATATGAGATTATGCTGTGAATAGTGGAAAATGAGTTGTGGATAGTGCATGATGAGTAAGGTAGCACGAGAGTATGCCATGTATAGCCAATGAAGTGTTTTTTCTCTAGAAGGGAAATGAGGGATTATATTGTGGAAAGTAGAAGAATTGGGTTTGAATCTTATCAATGCTTAACCTGTGACAACCAAATATTTGAAACTTTTGGTTTGTAGCCAGTAGTGTTTTGGTGTTGTAGTTTGGGTGCATGGTGATTTTGGGCCCTGGCTATTTGCAAGGTTAATGGCTTTGGTGGAGCAGAGATTTTGCAGTTATCTTATGGCGGTGAGTGGGAAGAGCTACTTCAATGATGATTCAATGACTGTAAGACTCCATTAAAATAATGGGCAAAGTTAAGTGGAATTTTGTTGTATCTTTTGCATTATTACTCACTTGTATATTGGCTGGAGTTTGTGCTTCAATGACCTCTAGCCATATATGAGTCCATTCCATGTAATGTAATATATATTTTTGTGAAATCGAGTTGCATAAAATCTGCGTTTTTCTTCCTATTGATTCTATTTGCAATTTTTTTCAATACAGTTTAGCAAGTTCTTCTATTCTATTAAATGGTTAAATGTAAAATACATAATTACAATTGAACTAGAGATTATACAATCCTAGCCCAACGAGAAACCAGGTCATGTTATTATTTAGCATAATAGTAAAGAGTTAAGATATGTCCAAAAATGAAACTGTGTGGCATTTCCATCAAAAAAGTCTAGCCTAACATAACTGTGAAGTCAGAATTAAGTCTAAACAGCACATGAAATTATAATATACATAATAAAAACGGGAACTCATGGCCAGAAACCTGCAATTAGGGTCAACTTCACCCTTCAACCATGTCAATGGCAGAATGAAACACAATTGGGGAATCCCTGGAAGAACCCAGGAGCTCTGCTGGGAGGACACCATCATTTATTCAGAGCCAGGAACAGAGAGTTATCAAAAAAAACTATTTTGTTTGTTCAGAATTTCCAGTTTCAGTCAAATTTATTTCCTGTCATTTTTCTTGGATAGCACAACATGAACACAAAAGTTTTTGTGTGTCTGTAAAGTTCTAATTTTCAAAAAAAAACTTAGTGTGGTTGGAGCCAAGGTGGGGATGAAACCTTGTACCAGCTCACCCACATCCAAATCTTCTCTGTACGCCCTCTCTATCTTAACATCCTCCTATATGGCCCCTCTATGGCCCTGATTCAGTGCTGAATGTGGGGGCAGAGTAGCCTGTTGAAAGGCCAAAGCCACTGCAACAACATCTCCATTTTTTCCAAAACTTGTCCAAAATCACCTCTTAGGTATACATGTCAATTTACCATGTTGGAGTCTCAATTAAGCTATGCTTATAGAACCAACTACAACAAGTATAATGAACAGGGAATTTACAGATCGATTGGAAATTGGAAAAGGTAACCCTCTTCGACTCTCATCTCATTCCATGCGACTTATTTGAGATTCCCCTGGCAAGTCTTAGGCCCAAAGTTGGGGGTTTTAGAAAATAAAATTTTTTAATAGTAAAGCACACAAACTAGTAGTGTAATTGGAAAACGTCAATGGATTTGGATACGATTCAGGCAGTGATCATTTACATGTTTCTCCTACCAGTGAATACTGTCAAGTTTCAACACAAACACATGCCTATTTCTTCCATCACGCAAGGAAATTCATCTGTGATATATATCTCCAAAGCCCATAGCCTAGTTTCCTTGCACTTACCCCTGCAATGGCTTTCTTTGAAATCTGCAGCAATCTTTACAAAAGTTTGCAGTTGCATGAAAGAGAACACTTCCGTAAGAGACCATAGTCACAGACCTGCTTTCCCTTCCTTAAATGTTCCCAGGTTAATACATTTTTAGTCAAAATTGAACTTACTAACTGTAAGGGACCTTGGTACAAAGTGGATGGTTTCTCTCTCTTTATGTGATTCACAACTAAAATTATATTGATCTACACACTATTCTAGTATAGACTAGTGTCAAACAATTTATACGATACAATTCTACTTCTTTCCTTTGCAAGTCAGGGTGCTTGTATATTCCTGGGCAGATGTTCATTCCTTGTGACTCCATAAGGGTATCAAAAGAATATGGCATCCGTGATAGAAAGGTATTACTTGCTTGATTTTTGCGTGCGAAGTTAAAGGATAACCCTCTATTGATCAGTTATTGCTCTGCTGGAGCACGTTGGTAGCACAACTTAATCAGATCAATAATGGAAGTAAGGAATGTTGCACCTGACTTCCACTTATATGATTGGAACAGGCCACAAGCCATGCTGGGTGGTAACATCTGAAGTTCCCTCTATATGAAGGAACATGTCTCTTGATGAATCAAGGCCCAGCATGATCTTCCTTCGTAGTGTAGGCTCAAGTCCCACAACTTCATTTCCTTTCTCTCAAGCCCATTCTTCAAAAATTTCCCTCTTTTGTCACTGAGGGGAGACTTGGTTGGTGAACTGGGGGGGTGTTGTTATTCACCCACCAATGTTCAAATCCTAAAAGAGAAATTCTACCCCCCCGCTCTTTGTCTATGAAAGGTGCTACTTGCAACTTGAAAACATTTTCTTCTTTTAGTCGCTGAGCTAACGTATCGTTCAATTTTGTTCAGTGGTTCAGCTTGAAGTCAAATAACTTGTAAATAATCTTACTTCTTTTGTCCTTCCTTTCAATTTTTTTTTCAAAAGAGTGGAGTCTAAATGCCCTGGTAGCAAGAAGGATAATAAGAGATTATCTTGTGGACAGTAGATGTACTGTTGTTGCTATAGAGGGCAATAAGAGATTATGCTGTGAATAATGGAAAATGAGTTGTGGATAATGCATGATGAGTAAAGTAGCACAAGAGTATGCCGTGTACATCCAATGAAGTTTTTTTTCTCTAGAAGGGCAACGAGGGATTATATTGTGGACAATAGAAGAATTAGGTTTGAATCTTATCAATGCTTAACCTGTGACAACCAAATATTTGAAACTTTTGGTTTGTAGCCAGTAGTGTTTTGGTGTTGTAGTTTGGGTGCATGGTGATTTTGGGCCTTGGATATTTGCAAGGTTAATGGCTTTGGTGAAGTAGATATTTCACAGTTATCTTATGGCAGTGAGTGGGAAAAGCCACTTCAATGATGATTCAATGATTGCATGACTCCATTAAAATAATGGGAAAAGTTAAGTGGAATTCTGCTGTATCTTCTGCATTATTACTCACTTGTATATTGGCTGGAGTTTGTGCTTCAATTACCTCTAGCCATATATGAGTCCATTCCATGTAATATAATATAACTTTTTGTGAAATCAAGTTGCATAAAATCTGCGTTTTTCTTTCAATTGATTCTATTTGCAATTTTTTTCAAAACGGTTTAGCAAGTTCTTCTATTCTATTAAATGGTTAAATGTAAAATACATAATTACAATTGAACCAGAGATTATACAATCCCAGCCCAATGAGAAACCAGGTCATGTTACTATTTAACATAATAGTAAAGAGTTAAGATATATCCAAAAATGAAACTGTGTGGCATTTCCATCAAAAAAGTCTAGCCTAACATAACTGTGAAGTCAGAAATTAAGTTTAAACAACACATGAAATTATAATATACACAATAAAAATGGGAACTCATGGCCAGAAACCTGCAATTAGGGTCAACTGCACCCTTCAACCATGTTAATGGCAGAATGAAACACAATTGGGGAATCCCTGGAAGAACCCAGGAGCTCTACTGGGAGGACACCTTCATTTATTCAGAGCCAGGAACAGTGAGTTATCAAAAAAACTATTTTGTTTGTTCAAAATTTCCAGTTTCTGTCAAATTTCTTGGCTGTCATTTTTCTTGGATAGCACAACATGAACACAAAATTTTTTATGTGCCTATAAAGTTCTAATTTTCAAAAAAAACTTAGTGTGGTTGGAGCCAAGGTGGGGATGAAACCTTGTACCAGCTCACCCACATCCAAATCTTCTCTGTATGCCTTCTCTATCTTAACATCCTCCTCTATGGCCCTGATTTAGTGCTAAATGTGGGGGAAGAGTAACCCTTTGAAAGGCCAAAGCCACTGTGGCAACATATCCATTTTTTCCAAAACTTGTCCAAAATCACCTCTTAGGTATACATGTCAATTTACCTTGTTGGAGTATCAATTGAGCTATGCTTATAGAACCAACTACAACAAGTATAATGAATATGGAATTTACAGATCGATTTCAAATTGGCCAAGGTAACCCCCTTTGACTCTTAGCTAATTCCATGCGACTTATTTGAGATTCCCCTGGCAAGTCCCAGGCCCAAAGTTGAGGGTTTTAGAAAAGAAAATGTTTGAATAGTAAAGCACACAAACTAGAAGTGTAATTGGAAAACGTCAATGGATTTGGATATGATTCAGGTAGTGATCATCCACAGGCTGCTCCTACCAGTGAATACTATCAAGTTTCAACACAAACACATGCCTATTTCTTCCATCACACAAGGAAATTCATCCGTGATATATATCTCCAAAGACCATAGCCTAGTTTCCTTACACTTACCCCTGCAATGGATTACTTTGAAATCTGCAGCAATCTTTACAAAAGTTGCATGAAAGAGAACACTTTCGTAAGAGACCACAGTCACAGACCTGCTTTCCCTTAAAATTTCCTAGGTTAATGCATTTTCAGTCAAAATTGTACTTACTAACTGTAAGGGACCTTGGTACAAAGTGGATGGTTTCTCTAGCTTTATGTGATTCACAACTAAAATTATATTGATCTACACATTATTCTAGTATAGACTAGTGTCAAACAATTGATACGATACAATTCTACTTATTTCCTTTGCAAGTTAGGGTTCTTGTATATTCTTGGGCAGATGTTCATTTCTTGTGACTCCATAAGGGTATCAAAATAATATGGAATCTGTGATAGAAAGGTATTACTTGCTTGAGTTCTGCGTGCGAAGTTAAAGGATAACCCTCTATTGATCAGCTATTGCTCTGCTGGAGCACGTTGGTAGCACAACTTAATCTGATCAATAATGGAAGTAAGGAATGTTGCACCTGACTTCCACTTATATGATTGGAACAAACCACAAGCCATGCTGGGTGGTAACATCTGAAGTTCCCTCCCTATGAAGGAACATGGCTCTTGATGAATCAAGGCCCAGTAGGATCTTCCTTCGTAGTGCATGCTCAGGTCCCACAACTTCATTTCCTTTCTCTCAAGCCCATTCTTCAAACATTTCCCTCTTTTTTCACTGAGGGGAGACTTGGTTGGTGAGCTGGGGGGTGTTGTTATTCACCCACCAATGTTCAAATCCTAACAGAGACATTCTACCCCCCTGCTCTTTGTCTATGAAAGGTGCTACTTGCAACTTGAAAACATTCTCTTCTTTTAGTTGCTGAGCTAATGTATCATTCAATTTTGTTCAGTTGTATAGCTTGAAGTCAAATAACTTGTAAAGAATCTTACTTATTTTGTCCTTCCTTTCAATTGTTTTTTAAAAAGAGTGGAGTCTAAACACTTACCCAAATCAATGTGTGTAGTTTTTCAATTTGGAAACAATGAATAAGCATGGGTGATGATCATTCATTAATTAGTTGAAGTTCTCCTAGTGACCACTGACAACTAACTTGCATGGAGAACTATAGAGTAGATAAAACGTGGTTTCCTTCAGCTTCACCAACTATTCCAAATTCTCATGTTCAATTTGTTAAACATGATCATTGAAAATATTTGCATTCACCTTCTCATTAGTGAAGGAATTGAGATGTCATAAAAATGTGTCTACTGAAGTACTATATTCCTTGGCTTACCATATCTTTAAATCCCTTCTCCATCTATGGGAAAATTTTGTATAAGGGATTCTGGAGAATCACAGATTCTTCATTGATTTGACCATCGACCTTAGGATTATAAATTACCTACAATCTCCTTTTATGAGTATCGATGGTTGTAGGGGTAGAAAAAAACATTTCAAGAAGGTTTTCAAATGGGGTAGCAGTTTATGAAGTGGAGTATATATATATATATATATATTTAAATACAGATTCCTTTAACTATTAAAGGAGTGATATACATATGGCTTTAATATAAGAAAAAAGGGTTGCAAATGTAGCTTCTACAAACAAATCCAGGAGTCAAACAGAGATCACCAACTCACGTAATGTTTACATGTCTTGTCCATGAAAGAGACTAAAAAAACTACCCAAGTAAATAAATACTAATAATTGACCACACTATTTACACTAGGAGGCTAGTCATGGTAACTCTCTAGGGTAGGGTTCTAAGCCAAGATATGGGGATTGACACTGGGAAGCTAGAGTGGGGAAGCTTGAGACCATATGGCCAAGGGATAAAATCATTATCTGCTTGTTGCTTGGTGGACTATGTTGGCATTTGGGTAGCTCAAAGGAATTTTTGAGAGGTGAAAACCCACCAAAAGGAGTTGGTTGGGCAAGTTACCCAAGTAGTTGGAGTTTTGACCCAAAGATGTGGGTTTGGACCCAAGACAATTAATTATTTATTCTAATTTAAAAACTATCATGATCATAAAAACTGTCTTCAAGGGGTATCTGAAGTATTTTTCCATGATGGCATCAAATTTATTAGCATCTTAACTTCCCTTTAGAGAAAACCTAAGATGGTTAGTGGTTTACTTTTAGTTTAGGAGGAGAAAGATGCATGTGCAACATGCTTGCCTTGAAAATAGTGTTGGAAGATCTTTGGTGAAGAAAAAGTATGGAGTGTGATGTGAAGTTTGGTATTAGTTTGTTGTGATCCTTTGTGGACCCATGAAGACACTTTCAGTATCTAGTGCAAGGCATTTTCTCCTTATTGTTGGCATATTTAGGAAAATGTACATGTTTTTCTTAATAATAAAGTTTGTTGCATTTGTTGAGTTCAAGAACTTAAGAGAGGAATGGAGAATGAATTAGGGAAGAGAATTAAAGTCCTTCAATCAGATAAGGAAAGGGAGTTTGCATCAAATGAATTTGCCAATTGTTACACAAGTGAAGGGATTTAAAGGCAAAGACAATTCTACACTTTATTTACTTGAATAGAATGGGCTGGTTGAATGAGGAAATAGGATAGTGCTGGAGATTTCCAGATGTATATTTTTTTGAAGGCAAGGGATTTCCAAGTAAGTATTTACTATCTTATTGATTATTGTCATCATCACTTTCAGTGGTGCCTCTAAAGTATCTATTCAAACAAACTTAAAGTCTTTGGTCAAGTTATATCAGCTAGTATCATACATTGATCAAATGCATCTGAAGCAACCTGTCTACTATTCTCTGTTTTGCATGTGTCAATGAGAAATATACCTTAAGTGTGATGATGCCTTTTTGTTTTGAAGCTTCTTGCTATCAACAGTATACCACAAGGTTTAGGCTTGTTGATGCCTTTTAAGATCCCTTCAAGTTGTTGGCCTTGTTCTGCAAACCACTCATTCAAGACAGTGTTAATGACTATTATATCATGCCAGCAAACTCTAGAATATCTTTGTGCTTAGCGAAATTGTATGATCTTCAAAACTTACTCACTGCAGGTATACTTCAGTTAGGCCCACAAGAGGACTATCATGAACACTTTAGGATTATTGTCATATAAAAGGTTATTGTCACAAGGGTGTTGTATCAAAACACTGTAATGATAGTCTTAAGCAACTGTTGCAGGGCAATGATGAACCTTGAGGCTTACTACTGCAATAAGATAAAGCTATTGTATACAGTGAGACTGCTTGACAACACAACTACTGTGGAAATGATGAGATCTTAATTCTGATGCCCTTTCACTTCTTCAACTTAAATGGTGTTGTAATGTAAATTATGTTTCCATAGTTGAAGATCTGAAGTATTTTGCGATATTGTTATTGTACCATGGCACCTGGATTGGATCGAGTGTTTATCAACACTTTTTTAATAACATGTTTTATTTTCTTCATGTTGTTGTTCATTGGAAATTCTGAACCACTTTATCAACTGTCAGATTAGATGGAATATTCGTGCATATTCAGCTCTGTTAGTAGAAAATAATGTAAACATTTCAGGAATTAGCAGTTGGTGATATATGGTTGAAGTTGTAATTGTGGGATGTCAGAGCTATTAGTAGTCACAAGGGTGATTGACGGAAAACGTTTTTAATGCCTCCAAGAAACTTCCTCACTTCACTTGCAAGCTTTATCACCCCTTGGTTTGGATGGCCTATGACATTATAACAATAAATCAAGTTATAAATTTCACTCCAATTGCAGAGAAACACAATATTCAGAGCATGGATGTATGAAAGGGCCAGTATGTCAGAAGAAAAACTCACCAATGCTATCCATGGCTTGCTCCAACTTGAAAATATAGCCACGGTTATTCCCACATGGACCAACAACTTTTGCAATTTTCCTGCATACAAGATGATGCCATCTGTAAGTGAAATTCTGTTGAAACGTTTTATACCCTATTTCAAACATTTGGGTCAAATATACTGTTGTAAGTTACATACCTTGCCATTTCTTGCAGTGGAGCTAGGCCCAAATAGTACTTTTTTATGTTCTTGTTTGGAGTTGATATGAACCTGCAAGAATTATAAAACCAATGATTATGATGAATCTACTAGTGATTATGATGAATCTGTCTAAAAATCAGGAGCAAAATGTATTGCCATATAAAAAAAAAGCCAACAAAAAATGAGACAAGCCCAAAGAAATTAAGGCTATGAGATCAAATCTGCTTGAACTCACACTAGGACTCCAGTCAGAAATGGGGTTGCAAATTCTCTTTCCTCCTACAATAAAAAATCCATCATTGAATATCAGAGATCCTATGAAAATTTCAAACACATGAATAGCTTCTATATATTTCCAAGAAATTGTTAGGTAGTTGCCATATATATGGAGCAATGCAGAGCATATTACTGTGTAGAAATCTACAGAGGCCTTAAGATCATATTCACATTCCCTCCTTTCCAGATATTGATTATCACATTTATTAGTAAAAACCCATCAGTGTTTTTCCCATTTATAGGCAAAGAAAAACATGCTAAACAAAACAGTGAGCCTCCCCTTTCATCTCACCTTTATAGCCAATCTTTCCTTCTCTGGTTCTCCTCTCACGTAGTAAGCTCTATGACACTAAGAATATCAACCAAAAATCAGTGTCAGTCCATACAGAAAAAAAACATTGGAGATGCAAAAAAATATCCTTCACAAGACAAATAAAAACCAATAGAGTTTAAACAGCCTTTACATGGATTTCTTATTGCAAAATATCTAGTATTCCCAGCAATGTACATATCTCAAAAATTATATGGGAATATAGACAGAAGATAAATGTAAGATAAGAATATTCTCTGTTCTTACACAAATAGCTCCCTCCTGCGCTTCCAATGTACATGTCTGTGCTGGAGATTGTGGAGTCCCACGGTGGTTAGTACAAGCTACAAAAGCACAAGGAGGTTTAAACAACCATTCCAGCAGTAACACCATTTTTCATTATTGAATGATGTGAATAACTCATCAGTATGAAAGAAATTTAAACCTAAATTAAAAAGTCTTTGGTAGCCTTTGATATATCCAACAAATTCTTCATCAACATCAACATCCACAAGCCTATACAACCCATTCTGTTTTAGCACCGATGCAATCACCTAACCATTGGTCCATTACCTTTATCTTTCACAAAAAAAAATTCAACACTAAATGAGGCCTCCAAATATGGACTCTATATTGTTATCTCACTAATTGAGAGAAGATTTTTATCCATATCTGATCAATGGTATGTAATGCACATTCTCAAAAGCACACTTCTTAACATCTAACAATTTCATTTGAACATCCCCACAATTTTCCACAAAATGCACCCAACCAAAACCAAAGACTATAGTTTCTATTTTGGATTTGGCTTCAACGAAGGTAATAAACCAATCCTTCTTGATGGTCATGTGATTTAAAGCACCAAAATCAAGGAACCAATTATGTAAAGGCCTACCTCCCACCTAAGAAGAAATTTAAATATATATATATATATATATATATATATATATATATATATATATATATGTTCTAGGGATTTTGCTGCCAGGCTGTCATAGGTTTCCTAGCTGTGCAGGTGTTTATTACTGTTGTGAATTGTGTGTGGCACTGAACTGGGATTGAGTTTAATACACAGTTCAATGCTTAGATTTTTTTACAATCCAGAGCCAATTTGTCCCTTTGTCTTGTCCATTCTCACCACATTTCATGATTGAAAGTAAGATTAGGTCAAGGTTCATCAAGGGTGAAAACTGTTTCAGTCATAATTGACTTCATCACATCCATGGACAAGTTGCTAGTAATTGATATCTGGCCAGATTTGTCATGCCTATAGAACAATATGGTTCTTTGGGTTATATTTTATTTGGACTTATAAGTTATAACTACCAGATTTGAAAAGATGCATATACTGAAAACTTATCTCTCCTTGAACAAATTTAAAACAAGACAGCATTTGTACAACAATACTAGGAGAGCATTGGAAAGTTCTAGAGTGGGCCTCCTCTCCAATCAATGGAGCTATCAAGTAAATACAGGGTGCCACTACTACTACTTGTGGGATTCTGCTACAAACAGATTCATGGCATGGCATGAGCATGACGTGGGGAATGGAGTTTTTCTAATGGTTCTCTTCATGTTGATGGTTATAATTTTAACAGATTCAACAGGGTAGCTGCAACTGGCACGTATTCCTTTCAATATCCAGATTTTTAAGGCATGAGAAGGAATAATATTTTGAAGAAGTGAAAAGCAGTTCACCTTATTATAGTTACCATGCTAGGTCTTCCTTTAAGAGCTTCACAACATCAAATAATTTCCATAAATATGGTTGTGTAAGAGTCGTGATGGTGTTGTAATGTAAATTATGTTTCCATAGTTGAACATCTGAAGTATTTTGCGATATTGTTATTGTACCATGGCACCTGGATCGGATCCAGTGTTTATAAACAATTTTTTAATAGCATGTTTTATTTTCTTCCTGTTGTTGTTCATTTCTCCTCAAACTCCTCTCCAACCTCAATATCAATGCTAGTAGTAGCATGAGCAACAACACTACACTTAGCAGAACTAGAAGAACACATTTTCCAAACTGGATGAGAACTACTTCCCTCACGAGTCACCATGTACCGTGCTTGGTCTCGGTGGTTCTCTTCCTTCTACTCCTGGTTCAACTACCATATCTTCATTGGAACCAACACCCCAAAGTCCACTAGACAACGATTCACCATTTTGTAGTAGTGATTCGCCATTTGTACTGGTGATTCGCCATGATTTTACAAGATAATATAATCTCGTGAGAGATTCACCAAAAAATTATTTATAAATATTATATTATTAATAAAATCGCCTTCCATTTCTCCTATGTATCATGGGGATTCGCCCATTTATTATATATATAAATTTAGGGGGGTTCTTAAAATTTTCCCTGATGTAGATGTCCTCTTTTTTTATGCGTACTTGATCATATCCTGATCTCAGATCAATATTTGAGAACATTTTTTCTACCTTCAAATGGTCAAAAAAATCATCAATCCTCAACTACAAATACCTGTTCTTAATCGTCACCTTGTTCAGTTGTGTGTAATCAACACATAACTTGAGAGTATCATCCTTATTCTTCACAAAATATACTAGTGCACCACAAAGAAAAACACTTGGCCTAATGTATCCCTTGTTAAGTTTCCTTCAGCTTCAACTTGAATTCCACTAACTCTAAAGTGCTCATCCTGTATGGTTCCTTTGATGTTGGTGTTTCTCCTGGTACCAACTCAATAAAAAATTCCACTTCCCTATGAGGTGACACCTCTGAGTGACTGTGTTGGAAACACATCTTGAAATTTTTGTAAAATCATATACCTCTTCAAGACCTTAGCATCCTCGACATACTTAACTTTATCACTAGAAATATGAACTACAAATAATACACACCCTTTCCTGCGACTACATGTTTCTTGCATAGTTGTGACCATTATAACATATGTGCCCTTCTTCTTACCATGAAATATTTTATGTTCTCCATTGTCATCCATGCACTCAATTGAATTTTTATAACAATCCACCTTAGTCCTGTGAATATACAACCAATCCATACCCAACAACATATTTTATGATGCAAATGGAATCAAATTTCAATGCACCGAAGTAGACATGCCATTCAACTCAAATTCGCAAACTCTTACCCAATGATGAACTCTCTTCTTAGTACATGTAGCCAACTATACTAACCATGAATCTGCATGCAATTAGTTATTCACTCCACACTTACTCACGAGGTTAGGATTAACATAACTATAATTAGGTCAAGGTTCAATCAAAATAGAAAATACTTGATCACAAAGCTTACTTTCCATCTCAATAATGGATGCCTAGTGATTCAATTTCCTATTATTCAATGCTGCATAGATTCGACGAATGTTTTTCCCAACATACCCAACTTTTTGTGCCTCATGAGAAATATAGATCTATGGTATGCCACCCTGATATTGTGGGAAATCTCTCCTATGATGATCCTTGCCACAAGTCCAACACTATACAAGCTTCTTTCCATCACCCTTGTTGTACTCCTCAGACTGAAATCCATTTCCTTTTTCAGTTGTATTAAACTTCTTCTATGATGCTGCATCATATTTATTATCTATTTCCATGTCGATAATGGATTCCCATTGATCCACTTTCCTATTATTCAAAGCTGCACAAATTCGAGGAATTCTCTGCCCAATAATCCAAACTATTTGTGCCTCTTCAACACTATAGATCTGTAGTCTCCTACCTTGATTTTGTGTGAAATATCTCCTATGATGATTCTTGCCACAATTCCATCACTCAAAAAGCTTCTTTCTAGCACCCTTGTTGTTCTTCTCAAACTAAAATCCTTTTCCTCTATCATTTGTATTGAACTTCTTATGCGGCACTGCATTCTCATTATTACCTATGTCATGTAGTTTGCCTCACTTCTTATCCCATTTTCCTTTAGTCTTTTCATTACCTTTCCAATCAAGGTTAGACTTAGACCTACACTTCAATTTATCATAACAATGCTTCAATTTTTTGATGGCTTCTTCCAACGATCTAGGTTCGTCAAACTCAATCATGTCCTTGAATGCTACCAGCAACTCACTGACGAATATTTGAATATTTTCTTTCTCATCCTTAAGATAAGGCACATACCTCAAGAACTCCAAGAACCTACTAGTATACTCCTCATCGGTCATAAATCCCATTTTCAACTCATATAAATATTTTCCCCTCTCATCATAGTATCTCTCAGATAGATACTTCATCCTTAAAAGTCTCTCGAACTCACTCCAAGTCAACTCCTCTTCATGAATACCTCTGAAATTCTTTACATATTCTCACCAATTTTTTTCTTTTCCTTTAAGACTAAAAGTATCTATCCTAGATTTCATATTCTCTGAGTAATCATGCAATCAAAATAACGTGTTCATCCCAAGTAACCAAGCTTCTACATCTTGTGACTTCTTCATTTCTCCATCAAATGTAGTAGGCTTTTCTTTCTTGAATTCGTATGGCAAATACTGCTTCTCATTTATCCATATGGATGGTGACAATGATGACAATTTTATCTCTCTAACACAGAACTAGAATAGAAACCATGATCATTATCCCTCCTATCAGGTGTATCCATGAATATACCATCTCTGACTCAATCATCCCTCTAAAACTTGTATCTTGATTAAGAACTACTTCCATATGCACCATTAGTTATTTCCTCTTGTCCATGACTGATCCTAAGCGGTCCCTGTCTCCACAAGTATGAAAATCTCTCAACGATAATTGCATTAACCTCTTCTTATTTCTCATGTTCCCTTGAAAGTCTATCTTGTGACTGAACGATCCCGTCATTATCTTCTTTGCAACTTCTTATCTCTACCTTCAAAATTATCAATGTATATACTATGTGAGGGGATTAATCATCACCATGTTTCTCATCTAATATGTAGGGAGAATCAAGTGAATTTTATTCTATCATCTGGCTTGTCATATTTGATCCTCTACTTCCTGCAAACAAACCATGCCAGGTAACAAAATATAAACAAAATGACACGTACCTCAGTGAAGTTCAGGGGAGGTTATCTCGTCTGCACCAATTAGTCCATATTAGCATAACATATATATATATCCCCAAAAGGAGAATGCAGTAATACTTAAACACAATATAAGAACTACAACTAAGTAAACAATAAATCTCAAGATAACATCAGAATTTACAGAGACACTGAACCATTTTATTATATGGAGATGAATCAATTACACAATGTTTAGAAAATGAGTAGATCTAACCCAAGAGATGGCCTAGAATCACCCTATAATGGTGTTGCAACTAGCACTGCGTAACTGGTGAGCTTACAGAAGCAATACTGCACTGTCCCTACTGCTACTGATATACATGTAAATCATGCAAAGGAAAATGCAGATCTAGGGAGCTTATGAGCTCTGATGATGCCAAGAATCAAGATCTGGCCAATGTGATGGGTTCCTAAGATAACCCAGAAAGGATTTTCTAGATCTACAACTTTGGAAAATCACCCTCCTAGGGCTTGATCCTTTATCTGCTGGGATTACAAATCTGAAGCTAGATTTGACAAATAGATGGATGAAGTATGTCAAAATATCAGATCTAAGCTTGAAGGTTTGATCCCTTCTTTTATATCTACATGCTAGAAGCTCTAGATCTAGCTTCTCAATATTCTAATGATGATTACAGCTGCTGCTACACAACTACTCATAAGAAATATGCTGTAAGGGAAAGAGAGGCTCTATGCCTACTGAAATATGTTGCAATGGACTCCAAGATGATGGAAATATCGATGGAAAGGTGAGGGGATGGTCCCTCATAGGATTACTAGATGAAATGCTAACAACTTCCTTCCTCCTTTGGATTTGCAATAATGGACAACGCAATTCTTGATGGAATTACTACTGCTAGGAGGTCAATAAATTTTGGCCTAATGCCAGATATGATATGAGGCTCTGGTAATGCTTATCTTCAAGCCCAAGGTGATAGGAATAAACCTTCACTGGTTCTCTAGCTGAAATACTGAAGACAACCTCCACCTTCCAAACTGATCTTCAGAGATGTACAATTTCTGAATATGGATGTTCTACAGAAAGTAGGAAAAGATAAATGGAACCAATTCCTAATGTAGAATGAAGTAAAACCCTCTCTCGAGATTTACTCAAAGAAAGAGGTGGGATTCACAACCTGGAACACCCTGTGCTAAACAACACTTGCAATCTTTGCTAAACAACTCAAGAAAGCAATGGAATGTCACATGACAATGCCAGATCTAAATAGACCTCAAAATCAATAATCAATAGCTTGCATTTATTATTGTATTCATCTTATTTATATATATTATGAGTCTTCCCATGCCTTTGCCCTCATCTAAACTGTGTTGTGCATGTGGACGAGATCCTCCATGTTTGACTGTGCTGTCTATCCAAGTCATCCATCATGTCTAGGTGCAATGTGCATCCTCTCCATCATGTGTGCATTAATTCACAACTTCTTCCATCATCTCATCATGAATGCTCCATGATATTCTATTTGATCGCTTCCAAGATCTTAGTTGACCGTATCAACCTCCATGATCTATCTCATTAATGAGAGATGATCTCCAATTCATTCACATTAGTAGTTGCTCAACTACCTCCTTTATGTAGATCTAGGCTTAATTAATCCACATTCACACATAAAAAGTGGATATTTATTCATCATGAGGATTATGGTTCCCTCCACCCTTTTATTTACTTAATTAAGTAGGTTTATTAAGAACTCTAACATTCCAAATATCATGTGAAAATTTGGGAACATTACAGTCCTCCCCAGAAAAATGTTGATTGTCCTCAAGCAACTGCAAAAGTGGATGCTATAGCAAACATTATCCCTCCAAATGGCATCCGCATGTGGAAGGCCTTCCCATCTATCACAATGTGTGATGTATGCCCAGCTCCAAAGCTGCCTCTCTAGAATGTCTAGAATGGTCTCTAACTGAAAAGTTAGATAGCCTTCTTCATCAATGAATCTCCAAGTGGCAACCATATGATGATCAAAGTTCTCCTGTATACATGAGATACATAAGATGAAGTGGTTCATTCCCAAAGTGGAAAGTCCCAACTCATGAACTGTCTCTCCAACGCATGATACATAGAGTAGATTGCATCTATCAATGCTCACATCATTAACCCTATTGGCTATGTAGGAATCAAACATCACATCAACATAGTGAAAAAAAAGAAGTAGAGATATATGGATGAACATGAAAAATTTCAAACCATATTCTCCCAATAACAACCAATGCAACAAAGCCTCCTACTTCCATGCTAGATCATCATGAAAAAAAGTAAGAGAGCCATACTCTCTCAAAAGAAGCCACCGCAACAATGCTTCTTGTTGCCATGCCAAATCATCAATGAGAATATGAGAGCCATACTCTCTCAAAAGAAGACAATGTTGCAATGCCTCTTGCTACCATACCACATCACCATTGTACCAAATGTAGTGGTCATATTCTCTAAGGAGAAGCCACCTTAACAATGCATCTTGCTGCCCCATCACATCATCATCATACCATGTAAATCCCCCACAAGAAGCCAACGTTGTAAGGCCTCCTGTTTCCATCCTCCAAGAATGTCATGCAATGTATGGGAAGACTTCAGCCCATACTCTCCCAATAGTAACCAAATCAACAAGGATTCTTGCTTCCTCCCTGCATTATCATGATGCAAGTCATGGAGCAACAATATAGTAGTGGACATGTGAGATGTCTCATCAACATAATACAAACAAGCTCCCTTATGCCACATCATGTGAGAGTTATGCTTTATCCCAACCCCAAGTACATACATGAACATGAGATACATCCCAAACAAAAATACATGTAAAGACATGAGACATATCCCAAACAAGAGTAAATACAAGGACACGAGATATATCTGTGATGTCCAAACTATCTCATCAACAACAAAAGTAACCATGCCTTCTTCTTATGCATTCTTCTAGTGATGTGGAAGGCATGAATCAGAAAATTTTGACTCATTAAGTGGTAGCCATACTCACCTAAGAGCAACCAGTGCAACCATGCTTCTTAATGCCCTGTATCATAGATCTGCAAGTGTTTTGGAAACCCATTGCTCCATATCATCAACCATTCATCCCAATGTGGATGATGGATCTCATTCTACAAAAATTTGGTATCCTCCCATTGTAGGACACCAACCTCCTCAAACTATTGAAGAACTTTGCACTCCATGTAATTTTGAAGTGCACCTCCAATGAGATCTCTTAATGATACCTTCTTCTCATCCATGGCCTTCCAAAACCAATGAGGTTCTGGATCTGCTGCAGGTAGAAGTATCTCTTTGAGCCATGAGATTCTCATTGAGAAAGTGTCATTAAGAAAGGAGAAAATATTTCTCATCTCAAGATGTCTGCCATTCATCATATTAACCTCCATTGCTTCATGAGTGAAGCTACCTTCAGAACGCTCCAAGAATAATGTGGCCTCTTCATTATCACTGCTACTAAGTGACAACGCTGTAGATCTGCAAGGTAATACATATGCTATCTCAAAGCAAGGTACAATAGTGATCTCACAATATTCATTTTTCATAGGATCATGCTCATCCCATTTTCTGAAAATCCACACTTCAACTCAAAGGGTTGAATGTAGTCCATCCATGACAAATTGGGATAACTTTTCATCTCCTCCTTGATTAGATCAAGGGTCCTCTGTGCTGTGATATGTTGCTACTTCAAATATTCATTTTGTTCTAACCCTTGGTTATGCATTGGCCCTGATGGCATGTCCCCATAAGTCTCAATAAGATCTACTTAAACAATAGGTGATGAATGTGTATGCATACCTTGGATCAACTAATGTGTGGGAATCTCTTGACAGAACACAAGAGTTCCTCCAACCGGGACAATGGTGTCTCCAACTGCTGGTAAGAGAGATGGCTGCTCTTCTACCAATGTACTAGCACTGGAATATTCCTCCTCTTCCTCATGCATCTCCTAAATCATACATGGGACTCTATGTGTCAAGAGCTCATGACTATCTTGCAAGGTTGCAAGTGTCTCTTCTCTAGATGCAAGTACTTCTGTAGTTGCTGGTGAATGTAGTGACTTCTTGTCCAGAGTAACAAGAATGACATCCTCCTTTGTTTCCTTAGGAAATGTCTCTTTGTGGCCCATCTCTGTCTTCTTCACATCAAACTTATTCCTCAACTGGTGCAAGAAATCTGAATATTTCATCACCTTTGCATGCTCCATGTGACTAAACCACCAATCATTGGCTTCACCGAAGAGATGAAGTGTTGTAATTTGGACAACCTCTTTTTTAGCCACATGATGTAGTATGAAAAATGTATCTAACTCTTTCCTCCAAGCCTTAACAATTCTTGAGGAAGATCCATCAAATGTAGGCAAATAGAATCTATTGGGCCTCTTCCTTTTATTGTTGCTATAGGATCTTCTTTCTTCTTTGAGTTCAAAGAATTCTTGGAGAGTTAGACTTTCTTTTAAAGACCTAGACTGTTCCTTGTACTATTTAAGATACAAAATGAGAGTCTCATGAGTCTCAGGTTCTCTTCTTTCTTCATTTCTATGCCTCTCACCTTCTTCAAAGAAAGTGGGCATATTAGATCTATGAGGAGATCTATGTTTCTCCAGTCCTCCTTTCTGTTGATAGGAAGTGCTTGGACCTTCCTCTTCAAATCTTCTTCTTGGATCCTTCCTCTGCCTTTCTCCCTTTATTTGATAGATCTCCTTGGAGAGATCTTACATGGATCTAAAGAGAGGAATGAAAAAACTATCCTTCTTCATGATAGATCTCATCTATCTGCTTCTTCTTTTGATGCAAAATATGAAGTGTCCACAAGTTGAGCCAAAGATCATGCTCTGATAGCACTGTAATATCCCAACAGGGAGAATGTAGTAATACTTAAACACAATATAAGAACTACAACTAAGTAAACATAAATATCAAGACAACATCAGAATTTACAGAGAATTTGAGCCATTTTATTATATGGAGATGAATTAGTTACACAATGTTCAGAAAATGAGTAGATCTAGCCCAAGAGATGGCCTAGAATCACCTTATAATGGTGCTGCTACTAGCACTGCATAACTGGTGAGCTTACAGAAGCAATACTGCGCTGTCCTTGCTGCTTTTGATATACATGTAAACACTGCAAAGGAAAATTTAGATCTAGGGAGCTTACGAGCTCTGATGATGCCAAGATTCAAGATCTGGCCAATGTGATGGGTTGCCAAGATAACCTAAAAACGATTTTCCAGATCTACAACTTTGGAAAACCACCCTCCTAGGGCTTGATCCTTTATCTACTGGGATTATAGATCTGAAGCTAGATTTGAAAAATAGATGGCTGAAGTATGTCACAAGATCAGATCTAAGCTTGAAGGGCTGATCCCTCCTTTAGATCTACAAGCTAGAATCTCTAGATCTAGCTTCTCAATCCTCTAATGATGATTACAGCTGTTGCTACACAACTGCTCATAAAAACCGCACTGTAAGGGAAAGAGAGGCTCTATGACTATTGAAATATGCTGCAATAGACTCTAGGCTAATGGAAATACTGATGGCAAGGTGAGGGGATGGTCCCTCATAGGATTACTAGCTAAAATGCTAGCAACTTCCTTCCTCCTTTGGATTTGCAATAATGGACAACGTAATTCTAGATGGAATTAATGCTGCTAGCAGATAAATAAATTTTGGCTTGATGCCAGATCTGATATGAAGCTCTGGGAATGCTGATCTTCAAGCCCAAGGTTACAGGAATAAACCTTCATCGGTTCTCTAGCTGAAATACTAAAGACAACCTCCACCTTCCAAACTGATCTTCAGAAATGTACAATTTCTGAATTTGGATGTTCTGCAGAAAGTAGGAAAAGCTATATGGCACCAATGCCTGATGTAGAATGAAGTACAACCCTCTCTCCAGAGCTACTCAAAGAAAGAGGTGGGATTCATGACTAAGAACACCCTGTGCTAAACAACACTTGCAATATTTGCTAAACAACCCAAGAAAGAAATGGAATGTCACATGACAATTCCAGATCTAAATAGACCTCAAAATAAATAATCAATATCTTGCCTTCATTTTTGTCTTCATATTCTTTATATAGTTTATGAGCCTTCCCATGCCTTGGCCCTCATCTAAACTGTGTTGTGCATGTGGACGAGATCCTCCATGTTTGACTGTGCTGTCTATCCAAGTCATCCATCATGTCTAGGTGCAATGTATACACTCTCCATCATGTGTGCATTAATTGCACAACTTCCTCCATCATCTCGTCATGAATGCTCCATGATCTTCTGTTTGATCCCTTCCAAGATCTTAGTTGATTGTATCAACCTCCATGATCTATCTCATTAATGAGACATGATCTCCAATTCATTCACATTAGTAGTTGCTCCACTACCTCCTTTATGTAGATCTAGGCTTAATTAATCTACATTCACACATAAAAAGTGGATATTTAGTCATCATGAGGATTATGGGTCCCTCCACCCTTTTATTTACTTAATTAAGTAGGTTTATTAAGAACTCTAATATTCCAAATATCATGTGAAAATTTTGGAATATTACATATATATATATATATATATATATATATATAATTAAATCAACATACCAAACATACCAACATCAACAACATCAACCTATACATGACAACACAACTACAACAATGACCAACACCATGCATACATATCAAGAACATGTACAATTGACATACATTCATTACAAAATAATTACACCCATCCAATCCAAGAGTTGAACCTGGGAGCTCTGATACCACTTTGTAATGCCTCCTCCCAAATTTACCCAAATCCATAAGCTCGCTAGGGTAAACATGAGATTATATTTATAATGCAAGACACGATTTACAAGATGCACTTATGGAAAATGGGGTCCAAATGTCCAAAAATGACTAAAAACACCCAATGACACATGAGCATAGTGAAATTTACCTAATTTTACCTAACCCTATTGCATTTAAGTTTAGTTTCCTTAAATTTAATACAACTTTCCATTTTTGGAAGTTTTTTGAGTTCTAAACTTCTGAGGCTGTTTTGAGGACCTAAGATAAATTTTCAAGGAAAATGGAGACAATGGAAAATTTCAAGCCTAATTTAGTTATTTGTTTTTAGATCCTTGTTAAAATATTCAAAATGAGGTATTATGATAGTCAAACGGATCTCGTATGCCAAATTTATGACCATGGGAAGTTGGGGGTCCAAATTACTCATTTATACAAACACTTTGTGTACATAATACCTGTAGGTTATAAATACATATATGTTCATTGATTCAATTATATCACTATATAAGCATTGATAAGGCCTTATGCCCTCTCCAAATGGTTGCAACACCACTTATTAGTCCATAGATTCATTAACTAGTCAATAGCTAAACAATTCTTGAAAAGATTCATAGAAGATACACATCATATGAGCAACATATAACCAAAAAATAACCAGCATATAAAATAGAATAATAAAAATAATTTAAAAACCATTAAAGCCCCATAATAACAAGTACATTTAATCACATAATTATAGAGGAAAAGAGCTCTTATTAACATATGAAAATCCAACCAAGTCAGGGACTTCCACGTACCACCTGACCATATATTGAGCTGAACCAAATATCTCTTTTAGCCAAACACATTCATGCCATATTCCAAGCATGAATGTGTGATCTCATGGTATAAGCCAAGCAAAACCAAACCATGGCTTCTAGAGACCAAACCACCTAAACCCTTAACTAGTGATTCTACTTCAAGGTCGGACATCACTAACATCAACAAATCTGTCTCTACCAAATTTGTCTACGGCTCCAAAGAATTTGTTCAAATATAGCTCCCGGAATAGTAACTCAACCCATAGCTTCCACAGGACTCTAGAGTTTTTTTCCAACCAAGGATATAGGACTAGTAACTCAACCCACCAAGGGCTCCAGAGCATTTGTCTAACCAAGGCTTATGAGACTAGTAAGTCAACCAAAGTTGTTTAAGGGAATCGAGAGTGTTTTTCCAGCCAAAGCTCCTATAAATAATAACTCAACCCACAACCATAAGGAACATGAGCACCAATAAAAAAAAAAAAACCCACAACACCAAGGATATTCAAGAAATGGAAAGGCTAGGAAAAACCTTTTTCAATCTAGGAAATCCTCCATGCCAATGACAAGTAATAACTAAATAACCACATCCATACACCATATATTCAAAACCTAGAAAGTAAATCATACATGCATATTAGCACTTGCAAACAATCCAATTGTAGTTGTTGATCCTATTGTCCCCTTGTGCTTTGTTGCTTTCCTTTTCCTTCTTTCTCCAAATCCAATTTGCTCCAATAATGCTCCAATATTTCTCTAAGTGTGAAAGAGTGTGTGAGAGAGAGAGAGAGAGAGAGAGAGAGAGAGAGAGAGAGAGAGAGAGAGAGAGAGAATAGAAGAGAGCTCCAAGCTAAGACTGACAAAATGCTATGAATTGATCATCATAATCCTTTTATCATTGAGGCCTCTATTTTCTTCATTTTTCCTCTATTTTCCTTCAATTTTCCTCACATGAAATTTTGTGACCTTTCACCTTCATTTTCTCCTATTTTCCATTATTTCATAAATAAAATTCCAATTAATGTCACTTTTCCTTTTCCATTGCCTTTGCCAATTTCCATACCCATTAATTAATCACAACTTATCCTCATCACTATTTTTTTTGTCAACATTTAACTTGGAATATGTGTCCTATGACCTTGGTCTTATTTTTTCATTTATTAACTTTATTACATATATTTTTAACTAAGGTTGTTATAGAAACCTCCCCCTCGGGGGAACACCATCCTTGGTGTTCAGTGACACTTATAAAATAATAAAACACATGCTTCCTATGGATCTTTATAACACATCTTGATGAAGCATTTACATCATATCATATTATTGAAAACAAAACAAACATATCAAGAATACCATGCCTCTTATTGGAGCTTTATAACACAACTTGATGCAATATTTACATACATATGCATATATATAGACATGACCAAAACACAACATCAAAACATATACCAAGTACATCTACTCAACCAGCAAATAGAGAAGGATAAATAGTCTGCATCTAATCATTCATCTCCCATGTAGCTTCATCGGGCCTAAAGTGCTTCCACTACACTTTTTCTTGCTAGATTGCTCGATTTTGGAGCATGAGAATATTTTGTTGAAAAATGCATTGAGGTTTCGGCTAGAATTCTCCTTCTAGCTCCACCTACAATACAAACCATTCAATCACATGATAAACATCTTTCACATACTTCCTAAGCAATTACACATGGAAAACATCATGGACTTTCACTTTTGTATAAAGTGCAAGTCAATAGGTTACTGGTCCAATCCTCTCAAGAATATTGAAAGGCTTGCAATATGGAGGTGCCTGCTTGGAACATGATCCAAACCTCAAGGAGCTATTATTAGGCTTGATGTGAAAGTATACGTGTTCCCCAACCTAAAACTCCTTAAATTCCCTATGATGATCTGCATAACTATTTTTCCTCTCCTCTGTTACCTTTATATTCTTCTTGATAACTTGCATTTCTTGTTCCATCTCTTCCAACATGTATGATCCAATCAATACCCTGTTAACTGGATGAGTCCAACGGACAGGAGTATTACATCTCCACCAATATATTTCCTCAAATGGGCTCATCCTTAGTGACTCCTAATACCCATTGTTGTAATAAAACTCCACCATTGGAATATACTCATCCCACTTCCAATACTGATGCATGACGTACATCCTCAACATGTCCTCCAAGATCATATTGACCCTCTCCATCTGTCCATATTTATGTCAATGATAAGTTGTATTGAGGCCTACTTTGTACCCAACCCTGCAAATAACTCTTTCTAGATTATGGAAGTGAACTTAGAATCTCTATTGGATAAAATATTCTTCCGAACACCATGAAACCTCATTATATCTCTGATGAAGACTTGTGCTACCTCACTAGCTAAATTCATATACTTTACTAGAATGAAGTGAGATACCTTAGTGAACATGTCAACCACCACCATAATATAATAATTATGTTTATATGTCCTTAGAGAAAATGTAATGAGTTTCATGGATATGACCCCCCATTTCCTCTCTGGAATTGTAATCAGTTGTGACAAACCACCTAGATTATTACACTCTGCTTTTACCTATTGACAATCCAAACATCTCACCACAAACTCTGCCAACTCTTTCTTCAATTTCGACTAACGTTAGAACTTATTAAATGCTATCAATGTCTTCTGATATCCTGGGTGACCTGAATATGACTTGACATGAAATTCCCTCAAGATAATATTCATGAGCTCACTATTTTCCGTCACATAGATATTGTCTCTAAATCTTATAAAACCATCTATCGTGAGACGATAGTCCGCATATTGTTCACCTATGCCCTGCTACTATAACATGTGCTTAAACTACTAGTACATGTCATATTTTTATCCTACCTGCAAAATCTGATCCTAAAATATGTCCCAAATGAGCTCACAGCTACAATGTGACTTACCTATACTCTTATGCTAAGAGAATCTACAACCTTGTTCTCTTCACCCTTAATATATCCAATCTCGAGGTCAAATTCATTGACTGTAGCCAACCACCTAGATTTCCTTGAATTTAGATTAAGTTATTCAAACAAATATCTCAATCTACTATGATCACTCATCACGATGAACCTCCTACCAAGTATATAATGTCTGCACATCCTCAATTCATTGACGACCGCTTCCAACTCAAGAGCATGAGTCATGTAGTTCTGCTCGTGCTCATTCAGTTTCCATGACTCACAACATACTACCTATCCTTCCTACATCAAAACTTCACCAAGTCCTCTCTTGTAAGAATTTATGCATACCACAAACTCTTTATTTGGATTTGCAATATTTATAACTAGATCATTTGTAAGAAATTTTTCCAATTGTTGAAAACTTGCTACACATTCCTCTGTTCATTCAAATTTATTTCCTTTTCTTTGCAATGATGTAATAGGATAGGAAATCTGTGAGATGTTTTTGATGAATCTCCTTTAATAACCTACTAACCCCATGAATGATCTAACCTCATCCAAATTCTTAGGATTTTCCCATTCCTTGACATCTCTTATCTTTTTTGGATCCACTTTTATACCTTCCTTGGAAACCACATGCCCCAAATAATAGACCTTTGGCTAAAAGAAGTTGCATTTTCTAAGCTTGGAATAAAACTGATACTCTCTAAGAAGTATTAACACTACTGCAAAGTGTTCAACATGATCTTCCTCATTATTAGAATATATCAATATATCATTAATGAATACAATCACAAATTTTTCTAGATAAGTATGAAACATACTATTAATCAAGCACATGAAAGTAGTTGGAGCATTAGTCAAATCAAAAGGAACTACAACAAACTCATAATTCCCATACCTAGTTTGCAAAGCAGTCTTATATATTTCCTCTTCTTTGACGTGTACCTGATGATATCTTGATCTCAAATCAATATTCGAGAACATTGCTTCTCCCTTCAACTGGTCAAATAATTCATGAATCCTCGGTAAAGGATACATGTTCTTAATCGTCACCTTGTTCATCTTAGTGTAATCAATACATAACCTAAGAGCACCATCCTTATTCTTCACAAATAATATTGGTGCACCCCAAGGTGACACGCTTGGCCTAATGTATCCCTTGTAAAGCATTTCCTTCAACTGCAAATTTAATTTCACTAACTCTAGAGTGCTCATCTTGTATGGTGCCTTTGATTGTAATATGCCAAATAGGAAATTGACAGCAATAAATAGCATACAAAGACTAAATATGCAGTAATATGGAAACTACATTAAAACCACCATGAAAAGAGTTAGAACCGTTGAGCCATTTTATTAAAATACTATAGGTGAAAAGAAAATACAACAGTGCTCAAAAGATAACACTCTAGTCAACTAAGCTAGCTGGAATGGCCCTCAGATTCTCCCACCCAATCACTGGTCTATTTCTGCTCTGTTGGACTCTTCCTCTGGGTTGCTTTGCTGGAAAAGCTGGAAAATGTTGATGCTTGTTGAATAGGACTATGTAGATGAGGTTGATGTAGTGCTTATAAAATGCCAGGATTTTAACCATGAACTCTAATAAAAAAACCCATAAAAACCTAGAAAGGGTTTCCCCTAATTCAAACCTTGAAAATCTAATCCTCTTTCCCCTAGCTTCTATAGCTATTGGCTGAGTAGGGACTGCATAAATGAGCTGATCTTCTACTTAGAAAATTCAACCCAAAAATATTTCCCCCAAACTTCAATCTTCAAAATTTGGCCTTTCTATGCTTGGCCCTCTTCTAATTTTAAATTATGCTAGGCATGCAGACTATGGGCTGAATTGAAAGAGAAAATGTCTGCAAATACTCCCCAAATCTCAACTATTGAAGGGTTGACCCCTTCACTAGATTCCAAGAGGGAATGCTATGGAATTTCACCCTCTCCTAGATCTCTCTGCTGCTAGACTGCATAAGTCATTGAGTGACTGCGCTACTATAGAGGGGCTGCAAGTGGCTTTATGCTGGATAATAAAATCAGCTCATGACGGATAGTAGGTATCCTATCCTGAAGCTTCGTGAAACTCTTGAATGAAGTCTCCTCAAAAACCCGTTTCTTAGGTGGGCACTTGAAGTCTCCCGAGGATGAGGTTGGAATCTCTACTCCAAGACACCCGTGTGCTAAAAAACACTACAGACTCAGCTAAAAAACTAAAGCATGCTCAAGTCATAAAGTCCAGAAAATCAGATAATCAAGAATGATTTCAATGGCTGACCTCACCCCCTTCTTATTCTTGTGAAACCCTAAAAACCTTGGGTCCACTCATTAACTGCACTATCACTTGGCCCCTTGGCATTCACACATGTTGCACTGCTTTCTTGCCCTCTTGGCCCCATAGGATGCTACACTATTCACACTAGTTTTGGAAAAGAGGTTTTATTCAAAATTCTGGGTTTTTTGGGTCCCTTCACCCTTTTATTCATCTACTAGACTTAAGAAAACAAAATTGGAAAAATTTAATATTCATAATTAGCTATCAGCTAATTATGAATATTATAGTCCTCCTCGCCAAAAATTTCTTGTCCTCAAGCAATTCTTGAACAAGTCTCCTCCCTGGCTGACACTCCCCCACGATCACTGAAAAATTTTCCAGGGTCCCAGATGTGCCACTGTATCATCCCTGGTCTCTACATCACCCTGATATGAAGAGATCTCTCAATACCAGGATCCCAAGCCATCCTAATCACTGTGAAGCACACCTTGCTCCACTCGCTATCCAACCAGATACAGGTACCAGAAGCCTTTTGCATACCACTAGTAAATAGAGTGTCATAATCATATAAAGTACTCTACTCTCTATCTCCATGTGAAACTGCTCTACTAAGTCGTCCATCTCATGTACTCCAAGGGTGGAAACTTGAAGAAAAAATATGATTCCTATGGAAATAAATCCTTCCATGCACAAGCTTCCCCTTAGCTCCCCATGTTGATCATCAATCTATGCCAATGAAGTCCCCCATGCCAACAAAGAATCACTAAAACCCATTGGAATATCTAAATGATCTTCCCCTGTAGGAACAAGATCGCCCCTAAGGGTAGTTTAACTATGAAACCTAGTGATGTCAGGATCCAATGCCGGTCTCAGAAGGGTGCCACCATGCGACACTGCACCACTCTGACTATGACATGTTTCCCATCATGCAAATACTATATCCTCCTCTCCCGGAACCTGATGGAGAAAAATCTATGAAGGCCAAGCTCATATTTCCCTAACATCTCCCTGATATAAATGTTTTTTCATCTACTGTCAACATTGGTTCAGAGCAGTAACAAGGAAAATTGGCCTTGCCATGTGACGTAGGCCTCAGTGCTCCTCCATATGTAAAACCAAGAGTGATATGATTCACTCTTGGTCGTGATCCTGCTCATCAAAATACAAAGTGTCCCATCAACCAACTGTATCATACCATCCTCGTGGGTCTTCTTGCTCATGATGTGAGCATCAAGAGATTATATCCAAGTCCCCCATGTCAGTGTGCAATGTTGGAGAGTGATAAATAGAAGCTCACAATCAGCATTGTGGTCAACTCTCTCTCCAAATATGAGTGTTCCAAACCCAATAGTGTGCCCTATCTCCTCGTCTGGGAATCTCCCTACCGAAAACACTGCAACCACCTATCGTGCATCATCATCCTCTGTTGCACTCAAATACGTACCCCTACACTCCTTTTCATAGCACTAAACTCTGTGGCACAACTCCATGCACCACTAGAATCCAAAGCCACCATGTGGCATACAACATCCCATATGTGCCCATGCATCCACCATGATGTGATCTACACATCCTCATCTTCCTAGGTACACCTAAGTGGCTCAACTCCTCACATGCAATTAGGAATAACGCTGCCATGTCAAGCCTCATTAGATCTAAGGCCCAGTGCATCAATGAGAGAGCACTATATCCATATAGTTCTCTTTCCATAAGCACCCTTGGAGACAATGCTTTAGGAGCCCAATGTGTCACACCATATGCCATTGAATACCACCAAGTGTCCTTGTACTCAACGACGTGCCATTTTTCCCTGCGGCCTATACCTATACACCACGAGATACCTTGTCCCACTGCTAGACCATCCTCTATTGTCTTGTATCCTACCTCTGTCACTATACCTTCCTATCCCTACGTGTACTCAGTGCAATGGGAGTCTCTCCTCCTACTCCAAAATGCACCCCAACATGCTACAACAAAAAACCATGCATCTTTTTTCTCCTCTATAGGACACTACTCATTACTGTATGCTCCTACCCATCCCTGGATGTGATGGCCAAAATATGAGACAATATGTGTTAGTTCGCACCCGAATTTCATCGTCACATCTACCTTCACATCATCATACCCTCTGATGAATGGATCTCCCCTCCAAATCCTCCTGGAGGGACCCAAGATGTCAATCTCCCTAGGTACTAGTAGTGATGGCACCACTGCTATACCCCTCCATGTCCTTTGTGCCCCACATAACTGTGGAGAATCCAGAACTCCATACAACGCATTATCTGGTGGCCGACCAATTCCACCTCCTCCAACAATATCCTACCAAAGTGTGATGATTATCTCATGACTCCATGCATACACAACATAAACCAATGACCCATGGAATTCCGTTGCAAACTAAATAGCCATTGATGTTGACTGAAACCTCCCTAGAAAATGTGTGCACTTTACAGATGGGTCAACGATACCACCAATGCCATAGTCAATTTGTGTATACGGAAAATGGTAGGTAGTCCCTCCTGCAATCCACTACCAACCTGGGGCCCCGGTTTCTTTGATGCCTAAGCATGCCAGCTAAATCTCAATCTAGCCTATAACTGACTCCATCAGCCTAACCCACTCCACCAGGTAACAACTTAGAATTGTTGAGATTCAACAAGATGATGATCCTAGTGAAAATTAAGCACCTACACTAGGTGGGGCCCACAGGATATTTTTAGGTGTATGTCTACTTTTAGAATGGTGAAGAAATTCTATTTATAGTAGGAGTCTATTTTTAGAATGGTGAGAAAATTATATTTATAGATGAGGTTCTATTTTTAGATGCATGTGCGAATTCTATTTATAGATCACATGGATAAATATAGAATGCATGTCGATTATTATTATGTCTTACTAATAATTGGACAATAAATATTAATCTATTCTCTTGAAGTACTTGATTTCAGTTAAATAAAGTAGAAAACCAGTTAGCTAAAGGAATTTTAAGTTCTAAGGTTGGTTGGTGGGACATGCAAGTGGACTTAGTTGCAACTGAGTGATTCGAAGTTGTAACAGAGTTGGATGTGTAGTTATGTGATTTGTAAAGTAGTTTAACTCAGTTAAGTGAGTTAAACTCAGTTGTGCTAGTTGTAAATAAAGATAAAATAGTGAGAGATCAGTAATTAAATATTAAATTAATTCACATGTCGTGATTTCACATGCAATTGAATGTTTACTATTGTTAACTACATGCATGTCAGATCCAGTGGAGACCCAATTGAGAGATAGGTGAAAGGGACAGTTTGACTATCAGTTGTGACATTAGTGGGTGCACTCATGCAACCACACACACATTGGAGATGCCAATGAGTATTACGCAGTCAAGGCAAGGCAGTATCTCATTCATTTAGGGATTGTGATCAGCAGGGATTGTGCAGTGGAGGCAGGCTACCAGGAGGCAGTAAATTGGCACATGTATTTGCCAATTTTTGTATGACATTGTGACACGATTGTATATTGTACTGAGAGCTCTTGGATTAGAGTTTTGTATGATATTGTTTCATGATTCATGATATATACATAATATATGATGGTGGTGTTTTTAACTTTATTCTTTCCTGGTAAAAACATCTGCGTTATGTGTGATTGAAATTTCTTCATGTGTTTGCAATTGGCGATCATGTTCTAAATTTCAGCAAAGATTTTTGTAGAAGTAATTATGTATTTAACAGTGGCATATAATTGTTAAATCAAGAGAATCTATACAATGCATAATTTTATTAAAATTTCTACATGGTATCAGAGCAAAGAAGATTGCAATATTGAAGCAGTAACTGAGTTTCTTGGTGGAAACAATTCGAATTTGCTGCAAGAATTTCTTGGTGCGACAATTGAGTAAACATCAAAATGGATTTCAATGGCTTGCGGCTAGAGTATGCACTCAAGGGTAGCTAGAAATAAATTGCATGGTGTTAGCCACCTGTAAAATTTGATTATCCCAAAAAGGTGGCTAAATCTATTTTTGAGCCTTCAAGGAACAATTTTTCTCACTAAAAATTGTTGGCTCTCGAATAATTTTAAAGGCCTCCTGCCTCTGTCCAGATTCTACACTTTGTTTTCATCCAAAAAGACTCTGAAATCCTGCTGATTTCCAAAGCCAAAATATTGCTGCAAACACCATCTTCTCCTTTCCCTTATTCCCAAATGAACCTCATCTTTCTATCCCCCTATTTCCCACAAAAAATCCCTCATTTTCACATTTCTGCCTTTTCCCCTCATCAAAATCCCCTTATAAGGTGTAAGACTCACTCTTGGCCTTATCGGAACCCTCAAAACCTTTGAAAATCATGAGAAAAACCATTAAAAACCCATTTTTGTTATATATATTGGGCTTAAGCCCCCTCAGGCTAAGTTCCTAGCCTTTCCACCCATACACCCTGGCACCATGACCGCGCGTTGAGCCAGTCAGGCGCTTATCTGGTTTAAATAAATATTTCTTCGCAAACCATTAAAAAACCTTTGATATTTATTTAAACCGTTGAAATTCATTTTATTTCATTTTTCTGCCCGTGCAAATTGTGGAGCGATCTCGACCGTCGATTCAATCCATAAGATCCGACGGTGCGGAGCGCGCCTCCCTGTGGACCCCCCAGCCGTGCGCCGTTTTCCCAAAACCGCGTGGTTTCTATTGCACCACTCTTCGGCGGAGGGCGGTTTTTTTTCCGATGACCAGCGATTCCATACATCACTTGACACGCGTCCCTTGTACTATTTGTAAAACCGCCATCCATCCGTCGTCCATCGCGCGTTAATGTTCAGATCGGGACGCCTAGCGATATCGCTGTGGACCGTCCGATCTGGGCCCACTGATCCAACGGTGATCGCTCGCCAAATTTGCTCGATGGTTAATGAAGGTGCGCGCACGATAGCCGGGCCATCGTACAACGGCAAATCAATATTCGCCATCGATCTGATCTGCAGATCGACGACCCACAATTCATCGACCGATCTCTCCGTTTGACTTTCCATTGCCCAATCCCAACCGTCGATCTTTGCGCGATCGACGGCTCAGATTCATCCTTCTCCTTTGACCGCCTCGTTCAATCTCGACCGTCGATCTCTGCACAATCGACGACTCGGATTTAATCCTTCTTTCACCCATTCCACGATTACTCCCGATAAATCCTGACCATTGGATGACGCCATCCAACGACTCCGATCTCCTTGCATGCCCTACGTTGCAGTCAACCAATAAAAGCAGGATTTTTTAATAGTTTTCATATTTTGCAGGGTTTTTATCATTTCCTCGCAATTTTCAAAGAAGATTCAGAGGCGGAGGGTGACGACCCTCCCGTCTTCGATTCGTCAAAGGAAATCATACACAGGGTGGAAATGCACATTTCCTCAGTATTTCCTCAGGCATGGATGCCTTATGAACCCTGCGCAGCCCTGCATCACAGAAAAGAACACAGAAAATAGGGCACAGACAAAGACTATCAGAGATGAAGACCAAAATTAACCAGAACAGAGGAATAAAGCAGTTTCACGGGGATTACGGCTAAGAGTGCTATCAAAATCTTAACCCCCGTTTTAAAACATAGTTAAAGAAGAAATCACAAAGGATTATCATACAGGAAACCTCCACCGCCACATATGAGGTTAATCAATTTCTCCCAGCTACCACTGAGCCACATGTTGCCTCAAACCATTCAAATAGAGGCCGAAGTTATTGAAGAAGATCAGATTTCGCCTCAGCACAGCCAGAAAAGTTGCTTCTGCAATGAAACTTAATGCAAAGGATATCTACAGAGTAACCCTAGCATCACATAGAGCCTCAAAGGTCAACAAAAAGCTCTCACTGAGCTTAATATTTATGTAAAAACATTTAATACAGAGTATCCCCATGTAAATTTCTTCATTGAGCCCCTCAAAGGCCAGAGACCATTAAATCTGTATTAATTGTAATTGAGATCTTTTATCAGATCTCACCTCCTCATTATTCTATATGTACTATAGCCGAAGATGAGTGAGGGGTGGGTTGCAGAACTTTGATATACATTAGAGCAAAAACTTCTGATTGTACATAGTTTTCACTGGCTCTTGGAGCTCTGCTGGTGATAGATAGGTTAGGCTGAGATGTGTGGATGTTGCTAATCTAATGCACTGGACTTAAAGTTGTAACTCGTTTGAAGCATCAATACAAGCTGATTCATGGGATCCTAGTCTATGTTGATGGTGATATTTTCCTTATTGTAGCCTGTTATTTTGTTTTTGTTTCCATCTATGTTTCATTTTCTCTTATAAAGAACAACATGCATAGAGTTAGGACCTACTGTATATCAGTAACCTTCTCTGATTGAAAATTTTTATCTGAATGTTTTCTTCCATCTGTTTTATTTAGGAGTAAATTAATTCAGTTTAAGCATAGGAATGCTGGCATTCCCTCGTCTTATTGTCTTAGCTTAATGTTATTCTTAGATGTTATTTTCAGTATATGTTCAGTGAAGATGAACTGAAGAAGATATGGTGAGCCCTGGTCCCAGTATGATCCCACAGACTATCTAATTTTTTCCCTTTGAATGTGTCAAAAGCTGGCTAGTTTCAAAGTACTTACCAGATCTTAGGCCATTCTATTGTTATCTTTTATTTTGTCTTGAAAGTAACCAAGTAAAGCAAAGCTAGGAGAGGATTTGTGGCGAGCTCCGCCCGCTAGTTTCTAATCCAAAATTTTCCTTCAAGTTTCCCTTTGTTTGAGATGTTTTCTATTGAAAGTGTATCAAAGGCTGGCTAGTTTCAAAGTACTTACTAGATCCTAGTTTACTTTTATGTTTTTCTTGAGTCCATGTCAAAGGCTGGCTAGTTTCAAAGTACTTACCAGATCCTGGGCTGCTCTTGTTTCTGCATCTGTTTATTTCTCCTTATTGTATCACTCCATTCCATAAATCAAATCTTCAAAGATATCCTTAGACATAGATGACTTTCCCCATGGACCACTCTTGCCTCTAGCTATTCCAATTAAACCCTATTATGACTCCATAGCCCAATGGACTAAAACCTACAATTGTCTATCTTTTTGACTGAAGCTTACTCTGATTGCCTGCAACTTCTCACCTTTGGAACTTTTTGCACTCAGAAATTTTCACCTTGAACAGTAATCATGCTCAACCATCCAAAAAACCAACAAGCCCTTGGCCTTCATAACTAGCCTGATATCATAACCCAAAACTTCAAAGACAAATCCATCTTTGTACATATTGGAGAGATCCCTCTCCGGATTCAGGAGGGATAGATCCTAGAATCCCAAAGTTGGTTGAAACGATGTTGTTTCTGTAATTGGACTCTGCCAATCTTGCTAATAAATTACAGATCCCTAAAATTTCTGGCGACTCTGCTGGGGACCTGAACCCAGAATCATTTTTCATCTCTATAAAAATTGTGATTAAAAAGCAGCCTTTTCAAGCACTACCAACAAATGGTAATCATGATGAAACTTGTTTTGAATCAGTGACAAATTGGGTAAAACCCTATGTTCTTCTCAAGCTTTTATATAAACATTGAAAAATCAGCTGGCTTAGCCATAAGAGTAGACTGTCTTTGTCTCATAACCGTAGCTAAGTTTTGAAATAGAGTTATCATATTCTTAGAAACCACACAACTAAAAAATAACTCAAATAAAACCAAAAATATTTCAAATTGGTAGTAAAACACTTACTCCTACATTGTCATGTACCTTTTTTTTTGTTTTACCCCATACTCTTAGACAGAGTCTGGAAAGGGCCAGGTAGCTTCCAGATCTCATCCTCTTTCAGAGGTGAAATATCTGGTAAATTCCCTCCCAGTCAATCTCTGGTTAGAGTTTGTTGTGTTCTGGAATATCCTTGAAAAGGGATATTTCACAAGCATGGTGGTGGACCATAAAACCTTTTACCCCTGAAAAGAGATAAAACTTCCACTTGGCGACTCCACAATCCTGAACAGACCTTAAGACTCCGTTGGGAAGAACCTTGATCCTCATAATATCATTCAAACTTAGTTAGAGGACTGTGGGATTGAAATTTAGGTAAACGAATTAGTTAACCATTCAAAGACTATCATATTTGGTTGAACTTGTCTTGTTTATTTGGGTTTGAAAAACACAGCATAGTGGCTCCTAGAAAGATTCACACTAGAGCCTATCCTGACCCTGATCCACCTGAAGTAGTTGATAACCCAGAAAGTATCCTTAGGAAGTCTCCTAAGATTAAATTATCAACTGTTTTCATCCCACCCTTAAGAGCTAAATCAGTTCCTAAACATCTCTCAACTCTACAACAATCACAAGTTGACTTAGTAAATCCATTTAGAACTAGATCATTTGATGATATAATCCAGCTAGATTCTGAGTCTTCACTTTCTTCTCCTGAAACTAGTGAACATCTTGGTAGTAGAGAAAAAACACCTCCTGATTTACATTTCCTCCACAACTTAGGTGTCTCTCATCCACGATCAGCTCAGCAATCTACTGCTGTTCCAACCACATCCCTTCATCCAACATTCACTGTCCAAACCACTCCACTCCAACCCACTCTCCCTTTTGTTAATCCACCCCTGGTAAATCCACCCCCACCTCCTGCCATGGCTGCATGGTATGCTCCCCTAGTCCTTCCTGCACCATTAGTCAACCTTCCACTGGACTATCAGTCCAAAATTCCATTATATGATGCTAATAATACTACAACTGCATCACAGCACGTGGACAAGATGGATGACTATTTTGACAGAAATGAAATTGATGATGATTCTGTCAAGATTATATTATTTGCTCAAATTCTTGGGGGAGAGTAAGAAAATGGTTTAAAAGCTTAGCCCCCCATAGTATTAATGATCTACAAGGCTTCCATCAAACATTCTTAAACAAATGGGAAGTTAAAAAGAATCCTCTCCAAGTCCTTTCTGATTACAAGAACCTCCATAGAAACCCTGGGGAAAGTGTGCAAGCTTATTGCACTAGATTCAATAATGTGTATAATGCACTTTCCTCGGAATTAAAACCTCCTCAAGGCTCAACTTTAAACAAGTTTCCTAAAGGATTTGACTCTAACATGACCTATCAGCTGAGAGAGAGAGAGACTTTGCAACTCTTGAAGATATGAAAAGAGGTGCTCTTTCTGTAGAAGTCAACCTGATGGAAAAAAGAGCAAGGATGAAAGCTGAGAAGAGAGTATCTTTCAGATAGGAATCCACACCTTCCACTTCCAATTCAAATATGGAAAGAATGATGGAGGAGATGATGAAAGATATGAGCATAATTAAGAGAGCACAACCAAGTCAAAACCAAAGTGCTCCTCAAAACAGAAACCAAAACTAGAATCAAAATTCTAGAAGGAACCAACCTCCAAACAGACCTAAGGAAGATGATCAACAGATCACTCCTCCCTTTCATCAAAACTATGTAAGTGAAGCTGAGGAAACAGATCAAATAACAGAGGAAGATGATATTAACCTGTTCGGGGTAGATGATGATGACTTTGAAGTTCATTATGATAAAAAACAAGGTCTTTACACACCATATGATGAAAAAAGAGATGATAATGAAAATTATGATCAAAACATGGAAAAAACCATCACAGAACCTCAAAGAGAATATGACCTTAGAAGTAAATCTAGTCAACAAACCCCCAACAACAAAACCTCTGACAAGCCCTCACAAAACAGCACTGCAACCAAACCTAAAGTTGTCAAACAAAAGGATAAAATAGTGGCTGAAAATTCTGATAAGGAGAAGGGAGAAAGCACTCAAGACAATGAAAAACAGAGTGCAGACATTAGTAGTACTAACCCTACAACTAGTACTCCTGTGAAAACCATTTTATCAAATGTAAATAAAACAAAACAACAACCTGATATTGCTGATAAAATGGCAGTCAATAAGGATGAAACAAGTTTTTCGAAGAACCAAATTCCTTTTAGCCTGGAGCAGGAAATATCAAAGATCAAAATTTATATTCCCCTCACCGAGTTAGCTGCCCAACATGTATATAGGACCCAAATTTTGAAGGCTTTAAATTTAGAAGACAACAATGATACAGTTAATCTTAACAATGACCAACCAGAGCTTATTTTTGGTCCAAAGATTGAAGGAAAATATCAAGAGGGACCTGTTCCTCCCTTTTATGTGAGTTTTAACGTTCATGAAAAGATTTTGCACAATGTTATGCATGACTCAGGGGCTTCTCATAATTTGATGCCTAAAGCTGTGATGGAGAGCCTGGGTCTAGAAATCACTAGACCTTATAAAGACCTTTACTCTTTTGACTCTAGCAGAGTAAAATGTTTAGGATTGATCAAGGCCTTTGTGTTAACTTAGCTCAAATCCCAGCCAAATTCTTAGTCATGGGTATTGTTGTGGCTGATGTGCCCCCAAATTATGGAATGTTACTCTCAAGATCTTGGGGGGCTAAGTTACAAGGGACTATGCAAATGGACATGACCTATGCGACTATCCCTGTTTTCAATCAAACTAGAAGACTATACAAACAATCCCATATGAAATACACAGTCACAAGCCAAGACAGACCACAAAACTCTCCTATCTATTCTGTCAATACAGACCTCGATTCTTTTATCATGTTTAATGATGAAACACTTAGTGAACAAGTCACTTTAACCGAATTAATGGCCGATAGAGAGGAGGAGGTAAATACCAATGAACTATCAAAATGGTTTGCTGAACCTTTAAAAGACAGAAAACCAAAGGTAGGTCTTGAACTACAGGTCATGTGTCCTTTGCTTCTAAACATTGAGGGTCAAGAATGTATCCCTAAAATAAATGGAAATCTGGGGGGATCAACACATCTACGACTGAGTGCAGACATTCAACAACAACCCTTGAACACGATAATTGAAGAGGACCCTAACCAAGATAAAACAGAGAAAAGTCCTCTCTGGAATATGTATTTTGATGGGTCACGCACCAGAACCAACGCTGGTGCAGGTGTTTGGATTACTAACACTCAAAAAAATCACACAGAATGCATTTCATGCAAATTAAACTTTCAGTGTTCCAATAACATAGAAGAATATGAATCCCTTCTCTTAGGCTTGCATCTTTTGAAAAAGTTAGGAGCTAGAAGAATCAATGTATATGGGGATTCTGAATTGATAATTAGGCAAGTAAATAGGGAGTATAACGCAAATCATCCCAGACTTAGAGCCTACTGGAATGATGTCATGGACCTTTTAAAAACATTCGAGCAGTCCAAAGTAATTTTTGTCCCAAGGAAGAGAAACATTGCAACCCACAATTTAGCCTTTGCAGCTAGGACATGCTTAGCGCCATTTGAAACCAAAGACTGTACAACTGAGATAAAGTTTAGACCAGCAGTGCTTGATAATAAGAAGTATTGGTAGGTGTTTGACAATGACAAACAAATAGAAGACTTCATGCAATTCAGAAATGAATTCGAACTAAACAGTTCGGACTCAGACTATGAAACAGACTGCAGTGAAGAAAAATTTCTTGATGAAGAAGGACCGTCTCCTGAGCATGTCAACATTAACCTATTATCTAGAAAATTTACGAACGAAACAGAGGATTTGGAAACTCTCCATGCTAAAGATGAAAGTTTTCCTAGAGGTCTGGCCTCGTTAGAAGAATTGTTTGATTTTGCCGATGTGGCCAAAAAACCAAAACTGGAACCTGTAGAGACCGAAGTGGAGGAGTGAAATATAGGCAGTGAAGAAAAACCAAAAATGATTAAGTTGTCTAAAACTTTAACAACTCACATTAAACTCAAATACATTGATCTATTTAAAGAGTTTTCTGATGTTTTTTTGTGGAGTTACGAAGATCTTAAATCCTATGACACTGAAATAATACAACACAAAATTCCCCTTAAAGAAAACCAAAAACCATTCAAGCAGAAACTGCACAGAATAAACCCTGTTCAGTTACCTTTGGTTGAGAAGGAGATTAAAAAGATGTATGAAGCTGGTATTATTGTCCCTATTAGATATTCTGAATGGGTATCTCATCTGGTGTTTGTTAGGAAGAAAACTGGAGAAATTAGGCTTTGTATAGACTTTAAAGATTTAAAAAAAGCTTCATTAAAAGACAACTACCCTCTACCCAAGATGGATCATATTTTATAAAGGGTGTTAGGGTCTAGAAGAATTTTTTTGCTGGATGGCTATTTAGGGTACAATCAGATCTTGGTTTACCCTGCTGATCAATTAAAGACAACCTTTACTACACCATGGGGAACTTTCATGTATGTGAAAATTCCCTTTGGTCTAATGAATGCTGGAGCAACTTTCCAAAGAGCCATGGACATAGCATTCTCGGAATAATTGGGCTTCTTCATCATTATCTATCTTGATGATGTCACTGTGTTTTAAAAAACAGATGAAGAACACTTAGAACATTTAAGAAAATTTTTCGAGAAGTGTAGAAGGTTTGGAATATCTTTAAACCCTAAGAAGACACTATTCGGTCTCCAAGAAGGTAAGCTTCTTGAACACATTATTTTAGAAGAGGGTATAAAGGTAGATCCAAAGAGGATTGAGGCCATATTGAAAATCTCTCATCCTCGAAACATCAAGGAGTTGCAATCTTTCATTGGGAAGATCAACTTTTTGAGAAGGTTCATTCCTAATTTAGCTGAGCTCCTTAGGAATATAAAAAACATGCTGAAAAAGGAGCAAGGGGTAAAATGGACCTTGGAAGCAAAGCAATCCTTTGAACTGGTGAAACAAGCGTTAACCAAAACACCGGTTCTGATAAGTCCTGATTTTTAAAAAGATTTTTATATTTTCTCATTTGCATCATAACATACCATTTCCGCTATCCTTTTATAGAAAAATCCACAAGGGAAAGAGCATCCTATTGCATTCTTTAGCAGGCATTGAGGGATGCCCCTTTGAAGTATAACATTATGGAGAAGCAAGCTTTTGCTTTGGTCAAAGCATTGAAAGACTTCAGAGTATACATCCTTCATTCACATATTATTGCCTTTGTCCCAAATTCAGTTATTAAAGACATTATAACACAGGAACTAGATGGTAAGAGAGGTAAGTGGATTGCTGTTATTCTTGAATATGATTTAGAGATAAAACCCACTAAGCTCATCAAAGGCCAAGGTCTAGCTAGATTAATGGCTGAATCAAATTGTGAAGTTCTTGATATTCATATGATTAATGCTTTAGATGATCAAGAGTAAATCTCAACACCCATTGTTGAAAACCATTTTATGAATTCCTCTTGGTATGCTGACATTCTTTATGTTTTGCTAAATTTGAATACACGTCCTGGTTTTACGAAAACAAAAGCAAGGTTCCTAAAATTGAAAGCTGTAAACTATTGCATTATAGATAAATGTATGTATTGGAAAAATGCAAGTGGTCTATCGCTTAAATGTTTGCCTGAGTTTGATGCAGAGAAGGTTAAGTACAAGTTCCATGAAGGAGAGTGTGGAGGTCATTTGTACTGGAAGACAACAGCCAACAAAATTTTCAGGGCTGGTTTCTATTGGCCTACTCTTTTCCATGATGTACACCAGATGATCATAGCCTGTCATAAGTGTCAAATTTTTGAAGGAAAAAGAAAACTGCTACCCCTACCTCTGCATCCAATCTCTGTTGAAGCCCCATTTCAACAGTGGGGACTTGACTTTATAGGAGAAATCCATCCACCATCTTCTGCTCAGCACAGATGGATTCTCACTGCCACAGAATATTTCACCAAGTGGATAGAAGCCATTCCTTGTAGACAGGCCAATGATTCAGTTATCATAAAATTTATGGAGACTAATATCCTCTCCAGATTTGGCTGTCCTACTAAGATCATCACTGATAATGCAACAGCATTTGGATCAAAGAATATGGTTGAGTTCTATCACAGATATCATATAACATTGGGGCATTCCACGGCCTATTACCCTCAAGGTAATGGACTTGTGGAAACCTCAAACAAAATTTTAGTAAACATTATCAAGAAACTGTTGGAGGAAAACAAGAAGTCTTGGCACACAAAGCTGATTCATGCACTTTGGGCTGACAGATTGACTTTGAAGAAATCCATTGGTATGTCACCCTTTCAGCTTGTGTATGGTACTGATGCAATTTTTCCAAGTAGCCTTGGTGTACCAGTGATCACATTGATTCAAGAGTTGCAGACTGAATATAATGACATGATCAGAAGAATACATCAGACCATTCATCTTCAGCAAACCAGGGAGGAATTGTATAACAAAGCATTGCAGAAACAAGACAGCATTAAGAATCTTTTTGATAGAAGAACAAAGGCCAGCAATTTCGAGATTGGGGACACAGTTTTAAAGTGGGACTGAAGAAGGGAAGAGAAGGGAAAGCATGGAAATTTTGACAACCTATGGCTTGGCCCTTACTCTATTCATTCAGTTGCTGGTAACAATGCATTTTTCTTGCAGGAGTTGAATGGAGTAGAATTGTTTGGGGGTCCTGTCAATGGCAGGATGCTTAAGAATTACTTCTCTTAATCCATGTTATGTTTTGAAGCCTTTTTTATCTTTTCCATTATAAATATTTCATCCACCATTGCATTCAAAGTTATAAAAAACAAAAATACAAAAACAAAGAAAATAAAGAAAAGAGGGCAGATTGTCAAAACAAGAAAGGTATAACCCCATACCGAAAAGAGAAACAAATCTGAAAGTGTGCAAGCTTTAATGCCACTCCTGAAAAACACACTTCTAGGTAGTCAAAATGTTTAGTCTTGCTAATTAGCTTTAAATTTTCTGCTGATAGGATAGTGAATTTGATATGCCAAATTGTCTAATCTTGGCTTATCAGTAGATAGTTTAAGTTAGAAATTAAAGGTTCAAACATGATCAAAATCTAAACCTAAGGTTGCAAAGAGAAATGACTCAAATCTGTTCTATTTTTCTGAGTCAAAGAGATGTAAAAATCTGGTTCTAATTAGCTCAAAATTTGAACCAGAAGAAAAGGAAAGACAACTCAATAAGAGTCAAAACAGAGCTGTGAAATGAGGAAGCAAATGTTTTCACATTTTTAGATCTTAAGCCTTCCATTTTTTATTTAATTTTTGTGAAATAAATGTCTATGTGCAGCTTGTCTTTTATGCCATAGACCAGCATCAAGTTAGACTGTTCAATCCTAACTTGAGTGCTATTTAATTTCTATTTTAGAAATTTAGAGAATGAAAATTTGTTGGACAGTTTAATCCCAACAGATGGTAGATTAGGTAGAGAAGAATCTGAACTCAACTGTTTAAACTGAGTTCAGGGAGAAATAAGGAGTAGAATTAGATTAGCTTCTTGCTTTCAAAAAGAATAAAATGTTGTGGAAAGAGTTTGCCAGTCCAAGTGCACTCTATTGAAGAAAAGATGTTAGATCTGTAGGATTGGGTAGGTAGAAGTTTGTATTGATGAAGATCCATTGTTTTTCATGGCTGCTAATACACTTTCAGAGAAAATCATCCCAGCACAGGAAGAGCAACCTAATGGATTAGGCAACTAATCAGCCTCCCAGAGAACATTAAAAGATCAGGAACATGGTCAGCCTCCCAGAGAATGTAGGTCTGAAATTTCTTGATGCCTTCAAGAAGGCACCATCCCCAAGTGGAGCCACTGTTAGCCACCTGTAAAATTTTACTATCCCAAAAAGGTGGCTAAATCTATTTTTGAGACTTAAAGGAACAATTTTTCTCACTAAAAATTGTTGGCTCTCGAAGAATTTTAAAGGCCTCCTGCCTCTGTCCAGATCCTACACTTTGTTTTCATCCCAAAAGACTCTGAAATCCTGCTGATTTACAAAGCCAAAATATTGCTACAAACACCATCTTCTCCTTTCCCTTCTTCCCAAATTAACCTCATCTTTCTATCCCCCTATTTCCCACAAAAAATCCCTCATTTTCACATTTTTGCCTTTTCCCCTCATCAAAATCCCCTTTATAAGGTTTAAGACTCACTCTTGGCCTTATCGGAACCCTCAAAACCTTTGAAAATAATGAGAAAAACCCTTAAAAACGCATTTTGTTATATATATTGGGCTTAAGCCCCCTCAGGCTAAGTCCCTAGCCTTTCTGCCCATACACCCTGGTGCCGTGACAGCGCGTTGAGCCAGTCAGGCGCTTATCCGGTTTAAATAAATATTTCTTCACAAACCATTAAAAAACCTTTGATATTTATTTAAACCGTTGAAATTCATTTTATTTCATTTTTCCGCCCATGCAAATTGTGGAGCGATCTCGACCGTCGATTCAATCCATAAGATCTGACGGTGCGGAGCGCACCTCCCTGTGGACCCCCCAACCGTGCGTTGTTTTCCCAAAACCGCGTGGTTTCTATCGCACCACTCTTCGACGGAGGGTGGTTTTTGCTCGATGACCAGCGATTCCATACATTGCTTGACATGCATCCCTTGTACTATTTGTAAAACTGTCGTCCATCCGTCGTCCATCGCGCGTTAATGTTCAGACCGAGATGCCTAGCGATATCACTGTGGATCGTTCGATCTGGGCCCACTGATCCAACGGTGATCGCTCACCAAATTTTCTCGATGGTTAACGAAGGTGTGCACACGATAGCCGGGCCATCGTACAGCGGCAAATCAATCTCTGCCGTCGATCTGATCTGCAGATCGACGACCCACAATTCATCGCCCGATCTCTCCGTTTGACTTTCCATTGCCCAATCCCGACCGTCGATCTCTGCGCGATCGACAGCTCAGATTCATCCTTCTCCTCTGACCACCTCGTTCAATCTCGACCATCGATCTCTGCACGATCGACGGCTTGGATTTAATAATTCTTTCACCCATTCCACGATCACTCCCGATCAATCCTGACCGTTGGATGATGCCATCCAACGGCTCTGATCTCCTCGCACGCCCTCTGATGCAGTCAACCTATAAAAGCAGGATTTTTTAATAGTTTTCATATTTTGCAGGGTTTTTATCATTTCCTCGCAATTTTCAAAGAATATTCAAAGGCAGAGGGTGACGACCCTCCCGTCTTCGATTCGTCAAAGGAAATAATCCACAGGGTGGAAATGCACATTTCCTCAGTATTTCCACAGGCATGGATGCCTTATGAACCCTACGCAGCCCTGCATCATAGCAAAGAACACAGCAAATCGGGCACAGACAAAGAGTATCAGAGACGAAGACCAGAATTAACCAGAATAGAGGAATAAAGGTGTTGAGGAGGTAAATCCCCTCTGCGGACAGAGGCGATCCCTACTAGCCCAGCAGGGGTCTAGCAACAATCAAAAATGTTACGACGCAAGTTCCTAGTTACGAATGAAAAGACTAAAGATAGAAGCCTACCTGGAATCCAATGCTACGATCTGAAGAAGAGAGCGTTCTCGTTCCTCAGCCTCGGCAGATCACAATCCTCCACGATCTCCGCGGGTGGACACCTGCACATGCAAGAAACAAATAGATACAAGCATAAAATCTGGCATACGTAACTCAATATCAGTCAGAAAGGATACTACTCATATTAACATCATTGAAAACAGAGTGGAACCATAATCGTAATCATTCATTAAATAACGATCGAAAGAGATTACAACCAAAGTTCTGACGTCGTGGTCTCCTTCGGATGGGTCTCCAGTCGTTCACGTCTCGCAAAGCTCGCCGAAGAAAGGGAAAACCTCTCCTGAGTCTCTCGACGATAGTCTCCTTACTTGAGTCGGCCTTAAGGGAAGGAAGAGGGCTCTTACAGCACAAAGGCTCTTGGGAATTTGGAGATTCAAAGCTTAGGCACTTCAAGACTAGCTTGCCATGGAATTGAGCAGACTTTTATAGATGGGGAAGGAGGGAGTTTGGATCCCTATTATTGTGGGATTGGCCCTATCAACAAGGAAGGTTCCATGGGAGGTGGCAAAACCACTTCCCTTCCATAGAACTCCCGCAGCCAAACCTCCCAACTCAAGATAGGCAATGGTTTCTGAGTTTGTTGAAACTCAACTTCCGCCATATTTATTTAAAAAACACTCCTTAAATTGGATGGCGCGACTACTGATTTGGGACAGAGTGCCAGTTGGCGCGGCCTCTTTGCAGGATTTTCCCCATTGGCGCGAGTGCTGAACTAACTGCCCGCGCCAATGCAAAAAGGGATGTTTTTCATGATTTTTGCAAGGAGATGTCTTTAGGGAAAATGAAGCTCATGCTTAGAGGAATGCATTGATGATGTTTTCAAGGCATGAAAATGTTCATAGGTCACAAAATGGGTGCTCCATTGTGCGGGACGGGGAATGGTAGGGACGGTGACAAATTACTGTGTAACAGATGCCCCCTAAAGTATGAGGCCCGAGAGAGAGAGGGGTGAAATGCTTTACGAGAACATGTTCAACTGAAGGCCCGCTGTCGGAAAACCTGTGCAGAAAAATACAACTGATACCTCAAGTACATGATGTATATGTGGTATGGGCGCAGCCATCCGAAATAGAGTACATTATAATCCGGATCCATGGTTTGGGCGCAGCCATCCAGCGAGGATCCAATAAATAGACTCAGGTATGGTCGCAGCCATCCAATCAATAAGTCATATACATAATGATAATAATCCACAATCGCAGCCTGGATTAGAACAGACACAATCCAGGGTCTTGCGCTCCATCTCGACCCAAACAAAGTACAATTTTGAGCATGTGAATATGTGAGCTGAAGTCGAACATGCAGGAACATCGTCTGATTACCAGCCAATGATGAAAGCCGTTAACAGACGCGAGAGTAACCACCAATAATGACAATGGCCCTCAAGGGACTACAAGTACAATCTACGGCGTGTGAATCAATGAGTTGGCGTCGAACACCCGCAGAATCACTCGATCGGACGCCAATGATGAAAACCTCACGTCGAATGCGATGAACCTGCCATTGAGGAATGCAGGCTCCAAGGTACCATAAAGGAGTCTCTAGATCAGCTTCCTGGATAATGAGCTGAAGTCGACAGGAACTGACCTTGATCGACGGTGGGCCATAATGTTTCCCACATCATCGACACGAGACAGAGGAACATGATGTTTTGTTGTGAATCAGGATCGTATGAGAATCAGAGGATGGTTGATATTAGCAGAGGCCAACTTCTCTTGAACATATAAACGGCACGACAGTGGACTTGGCAGTATTTGACATCAATAGATCAGAGGTCATGGTGACAAGGCAATGAGCAGAGGAGAGGTCAAAAGGGATTATCCAAACCCATGGAGGCAAAGTGAAGAAACGAGATGAGATGTCCCTAACCCGACACGAATGCAGACAAGTGTCATGTTCAAGAGTGACATACTGCCGACGACAACGACGATGGTTCCATTTTCCCCCCACCATTTCTGGCGAGTACCCCAATTATTTTGATAACAAGCTTGAAGGGGATAGCATATGCTTGTAATATAAGTCCGCCCTTTGGGAAAATCCATCCTAGTGCATTTAACGAGTCCTAGGAAGGAGGAACTCGAAGAACGTCATTTTGATTGGATCCGATGTCATTAGGGTTTAACGAGTCTGACAAAGGAATAACTCGGCGTATTTTCATGTTTAGAGAGTTTGAAAAGACAGCGGAAAAGTAAACTCCACAGGTCCCTTTTCGTGAATAGTTCCTCAGATCCGAAAAGGTAGAAAACAATATCCAAGAAAACCTCCTAGTCGCGATAGGCTAGGGTATTCCTTTTTCGTAATCGATCCATCCCAGCCCGAAAAAGGGTTAAACGTATACTGGGTAGATTTCGATTCGTGTCCAATTTAACGAGATCGAAACGACAAGGGCCTCGGCAATCTTTTCATATTTAGAGAGTCAGAAAGGAGCTGAAAGATGACTCCAAAGTGACTTTTTTGTGTATTTACCAAGTCCGAAAAAGTATAAAATACAACTCGTTTCCATCGTTAAAGTCGCAAAAACCTGCTGCTGCACATACCAAGCAAGCGTAAAATCTATTTTCGACATAATATATAAAAATATTTGATAAAAATGACTTTTTACAACTCATTTTATGTCAAAAAGTTATAAATATGTCAAATTGGTAAAAATAAAATTACATTTACTATTTACCTTGGTAAAAAGCAACAGTGGTCCATTTGGAGCAGAAACTTCTGACGGTGATTGCGACAAATCCAGTTGACTATTCAGCTTCTCGTCTGCTACAGGTAAGAGGCGCTCCCTTGCTCTTCATTTTCATTCAATTTTTAATAGTTTTACCCTGTAAACCAGTTTTCTAGAGCCATTTTTGAAAATTTAGGGCTGCGCTCATTGGCGCGGGTATCGGGCACGGACCCGCGCCAATGGGCTCTTTTATACAAAGGGCCCTCGCCACGTGGCACGACTGTTCACAAAACAGCCGCGCCAGCGGCCGAACCTAAAAATGCGCCTAAAATTTCGACATTTAGACCAAATTGCATGGAATTTGAGACTCATCAGAGATCTAAGTAAGGGTTCATGGCCATATGAATGCAGGTAATCAATCAAAATGGCAATTGAATGGAAAGAACGAGAGCATGGAGAAGAGGATGAACAAGCAGTGCAAAGTCAAGCTTGCATGAATTCCCTTAGAAACTGTGGGCTGAAAAAGTTCTTCCTCACACCATGTCTACGAGCTCAGCCCGAGCTCCTCCAGTATTTAATCAGTATCTGGGATGAACATGAACAGGTGTTTAGGTTACGAGACCAGGTATTAGAGCTGGAGGTTTCCAATGTTTATTTTATCACTGGATTGTCCCGCAGAGGTCCGATCCCTGTATTGACTGGAAGCAGACCATCTGGGGAAAAGATGGAAGAAGTGATGGCACGAGTGTGCCAAGGAGCTCAAACGGGATCAGGAAGCAAGAAGGTGGATATCCACACTATCCCTGATCTAGCATTGAGAGTGGTCCTCCATACCATCACGCGGGCTGCTGGGTCGCAGGCACCGCACGAGGCCACAAAGGCCCAACTCCTGCTAGCCTCAGAATGCATGAATCCCCTGCTGTTCGACTGGGCAACAGCAGTAACAATCAATATGAAAAGGCAGCTCACGAAATGAAAACAAGGTAAACTGAAACAGTTCGGTTATGGTTCCATCTTGGTATCGTTCATTCTGGAATGCTTACCAATCTTCCAGGGCCAAGGGGCCGCAGTAGCAGATTTGATACCACGAGAGCCAAGAATGGCTCGCTGGGCAGCATTGATGCCCAGAGTTGGAGGCGGCCAACAAATGTCCTGGAGGCCGGAATTCTTTAGGTGGTTACGGCGCCAGCTGATTGTCGTGGAAGACTGGCCCTATGCAGGAACTAACTTTACCGAGGACCCAGATCTCCCACTACCAGAAGGAGACGACTGGGACGAGGAGTTGGGTAAGACCTCATGTTTTTTGATTTTATATTTATATGTTTTTTTTGTTAATACACATTCGTCCTAACAAATTTTATATATGCATGCAGATGTGGGACCTGAGAGACCAGCTGGGATGTCTCCAATCTCACGGAGGACACAACTCGCCTCTGATCCTCAGGGAGAGGGCACCGGAGGAGAGGAGTTGATCCAGAATCTCGAGGGCGTTGCCCACAGGATCCCAGACTATGCTCGGCTGGCAGACGTACCGATGGCATACCAGCGCCACACGGTGGGAGTTCTGAGTCAAATCCACCGAATCCTGAGACGCTTAGTGCGTGTAGTCACATGCTATCATGAGCACCATGCGGATTAGCTCTTAGGATTTATACCACACCCATTTTTTGAGAGACGTATCGTCTCCAGATGTATTTAAGACGACTATGTATATTTTTGACTTTTATGTGACACACTATATGTAAACATTTCGATATCTATATATATATACATATCTATTTCTGGATGGATCTTTCTTTACATGTGATGATGATTTATAAATTGCGCAAATGTCTGTCCAATACCAAATTTTCTACTGCATATGTTAGTGTATTCAAATGCCTGGGTATATGATGATATGTAATGTAGTCAAAATTCCTTTCCAGTAATCGAATACGCAGATACAGACGTAAGATGGACGAGTTCCTTATCGAATAGTGCTCGTTCAGTTGTAACACCACAAGTTGCGAATCTAGATACACGAGCAATTCACGGATACCAAGGTTTACTGCCTCGGTTAATAATTCTAACACAACACTATATTCCGCGATGTTGTTCGTGGTACGTCCTAGACACACTCCTTGCAGGTCGATCAACTCACCAGCAGGATCATAGATTACCCAGGCTGCTGAAGACAGATTCCTGGTACTGCGGGAGGCACCATCCGCGAAACCAACAAATGGATGAAAAGACATCTGCACAACCAGGAAGACCCGATCAGTAGAAAGATGTTTACAAAGCACACCACACAATACATGCACACAAATGAAAAACACACACCTATGTACACACACCATACCAAGAAATTACCTCAGGCATAGTACTTTTTAAGGTACAGCCCATTTCTGGGCTGCGCCAGCGGAACTCCTTCATAATATATAAGCTCGTAGGCCCCATTTTTCAAAACGCGCTTTACTATATAGGGCCCGTGCCACATAGGCTAGAGCTTACCGGCTCCAAGCTTATCATGTGCTTGATCGTACAGGAGGACGAGGTCTCCTTCGATAAAAGAAAGGGGAGAAACAGATTGATGAAAATGAGTTTTGACCCTCTTCTTTTGTGCTTCAATGACCAAAGCAGCCAGACGACGGGTTTCATCTAACCGTTCCAGATACAGAAGATGTTCTTCCTCGGCAGAAGTACCAGGAAGAAGCTCCACAGCTAATTTCAATGAAGGAATTTCACATTCAACCGGTAGAGTGGCTTCCAGACCGTACACCAATTGAAATGGTGTGAATCCAGTTGCACTCTTAGCAGATGTTCGGTATGCCCAGAGAGCTGAGAACAGTTGGAGATGCCAATTGGAGTTATGAATACCAACTGTTCGCTGAAGCATAGTGACCAAAACCTTGTTCACTGCTTCAACCTGACCATTCGCTTGAGGGTAGTATGGTGTTGAGCTGTCGTGACGCAAGCCCAACGTTGAAGTCAGCTCCGCCATCATGTAATCTTGGAAATGAGTACCGTGATCAGTGATGATGGCTTGAGGAACCCTGAACCGTGCGATAACGTGGTTGAATATAAATTGAGCAGCCGTTTTCCCGTCAGTAGCTAGTGTAGGGGCATCGCCTCGGCCCACTTAGTGAAGTAGTCGACGACGAAGATGATATATGCATGCCCCCCGGCCGAGTGACGGTTACACGTCATAGAATCCACGCCCCATTTCGCAAAAGGGCCGACGGTAATAACGGGATGCAATGGAAACGACGGCGCACGCATCTTGCGCTGAAAAATCTGGCATGGATGACATTTACGGACTGCAGTGATACAGTCCTTGAATATGGAAGGCCAGAAATAACCTGCTCACAGAATCTTCTGGGCAGTAGCATACCCGGACATATGACCGCCACAGGCGCCACTGTGGTAGTAATTTAGGACCTTCTCAGCCTCTTCCAAGGTTAGGCATCGCTGGAGCACCGAATCTACTCCAATGTGATATAAGGTATCTCCTACTATATGGTAGGGTTGGGACTGGTGCCGAATCTGATGGCGGGTAGCTTTATCCAACTTAGACCGAAATGTCGAGGTCTGAAGATACACTATTATGTCACCGTACCAAGGATCACGAGTACTGATGAGGAAAAGCGTTTCGTCCGGTATATGGTTTTTAGAGTGTGAGGGAAAAGAGTCCGTAGGGAGAGAACATATCAGATCCATGAAGACCAGTGATTTAGTTGACTTAGCAGTGGTGAAATCCAAGTCAAACTCCTGCAGGATGACAATCCATTTGGAGTACTTGCCCCCTAGTAATTGTCTAGAAAGAATATACGTCATAGGGTTGCAGTCCGAAACCACTGTTATCGTGCACAAAAGGATGTAATGGCAAAAGCATTGTACAGCGTGTATTGCCGCTAATGCCAACTTCTCGACATGTGCATAACGCGTTTCCGGGTCGAGAAGGTTCTGAGACAAGTAATAAACAACATGTTCATCACCGTGATCGTCATCCTGACCTGGACAACATGTTGAATTGAGCGGTATGCGGTGGTGGTGCAGGAAAGATACCCATGAGGACTAGGTCTTTGAAGAGACCAGGTCCTACACTGTCTGGGGGATTCAGAATTTGATCCACATATGGCACGTTGTTCTCAGAGTTAGAGGTGAAAAATGACAACTGATCCACTGTGACAATCTTGCCCTCATGAGGGAACTTAATGATTCGAAAGATGGTGGAAGGTACGCAAAGCATGGCATGGGTCCAGCTGCGGCCAAGAAGTATATTTTAGTTGAGTTTAGCGTCAACCACTTCCACTTCTACGTTGACAGTTTTTCCCTGTAATTTGATCGTGAGACTCTCGAGAACGCCCAGGGGTTTAGATTCCCGACCATCAAATGCCTCAAGGGCATTGGGAGATGATGACAAGGCTGGAGAGCCGATGGCCTTCCAGCAAGCGGAGGACATAACGCAGGTAGATGCACCCTCATCTACGACAGCCCTATGAATGTTCAGACCGTTAATCCCGACTTGAATGACCAAAGCGATTTGATGTGGAAGCCGGGGAGTAAAATTATCCAGATCGAAGGTGAGAAGACTCGAGTCGGCGGGATCAATGCCCCCAATCGCAGACAGTAAAGCCTTCCGTTGTGAAGGACAAATTTGAAGAACCTCCAGTGCAGACATAGCACATGGCGCCTGTGCCAGATCCTCAACAATACTGTAATGTTGAGCGACACGAGCGTTTGGATTATAAGAAGATCTTCGAAGGACAACTTTGGGAGGTGGCTTCACAACGGGTTCTAGAGAAGGCCTCTCAATTTCCAATGGACCGGAGACAGGTGGGGGAGGCAGCCCATCCGCAACTGCCTTCCCGGGTGCCTGCCGCGATTCATTGTAATCCTTCGACCGCGCAGCGACAGAGATAGGTGCAACACTCTTCACCATGAAAACCTGAGACCCAAACGGTGCAGATGGTGATGCCTGTTCGACCATCTGGGTCTGCTGAGATGGAAATGGCTCTTTCAAAACAGCCGGAGTCCCTTTAGGGCCTTTAAGAAGTTGAATAACCTCGGATCGTCATGGACAATCCTTAGTATAATGGTCCCCTTCACAGATGAGGCAAGGGTACTTCGGTTTACGCTGGGAGCCATCCTCAGTACGAGGCTTAGATTCTGGTTTCGGGGCATCAGATTTAGATTTTCCTTTGCCCTTCTTCTTCCTCTTGGAGGATTTGTCCACAGGATTGGCCTGAACGACATTCACCTCCGCAGTTTTACCAGAATCAGATGAGGCGGGATTGGCAGAGGTATTGTTGGAAGAATTAGCCTTCTTCTTCCCATTCGAAGACTTCTTAGAATTCTGAGAGACAGAACCAATGACACCATCCACCGTAGGGGTGGGCGGAGCCTTAGTGGTTCCGGGCCGTGGAGCATCAGTCAAGATGTCATAAAGCATGCCAGACTGTGAATAGACAAGATCCAGGTACTGGGCACACGCGATGGCTTGTCCTCTGTCACGCACGCTCCCATCACGATATCCTGAGCGATTTTATTCACAAAGGAGGTGGTGAACCAGTGAGTCAATATCTGATCAGGTATGTGAAACTTGATCAATCGATGATGGCGCCGCCACTCATGAATGTGATCTGAGATTTGAGTGGCCTTATCCTGCTTCAGGGAAGTCAGGAGGTGCGTCCCGGCTTCATACCGAACTGGTAACTGGAAATGCATGAGGAAAGCCATGGCTAAAGAGTTGAAATCTTGAAAAATGCCATGGGATAATTCTATGTACCACTTAATAGCAGCTCCAATTAAAGTACGCTGGAAGAGGCACAGGCGAATCGAATCGTCGACCCAAGAGTTAGACGAACACCAAAGATGATACGTCATCACATGCGCCTGGGGGTCCTCCCCAGCTTTTCCCTCAAACTTGGGACAATCACCTGGTATCTTGGTGGGAACCGGAGGCCAATACGGATTATGTAAAATCGGATCATTGGTCAACTTTGAAACATCCGGCAGTTTCAATGTAGCCAGGAATGGCAATGGAGGATTAACTGCCATGCCAGGCCGAGGATGAGGTCCGGTACCCATACTCCACGATGGTTGTGAATATCCTTGCCCCCACGGGTTCTGTCCTGCAGGATTCTGACCGTAGGGGGCGTAGGTCGTATAACCAGACTGATTTGGATGCTGGTAACCATAGTGTGGGGCTTGATAACCAGGGTACGGACCCTGATTATGCGTCGGCCCTGTATAAGCAGCGTTTGGACTTGGCTGCTGAGTGTAGGTAGAACCGGGTGGAGGAGGATAATACTGAGAGCCTCTGGGGTAGTTATAGTTCGGTTGAGACTGACCATGAGGATAATAACCACCCTGAGGATGAGTAGGCTGCTGAAAAGTGGAACCTTGCGGAGCCTGATACGTAGGGCGCAGCTGTTGATTTGGCTGCGACATTGAATGAACCGGCTGCTCTGCAGGGTTAATGGAATGAGCGGGCTGCCCTGAATGAACAGGTTGACCTGACTGAGAGGGCTGACCTGAGTGAACAGTTTGACCCGGGTGCAAGGGTTGACCTGAACGACCAGGCTGACCCGGATAGACAAGCGGCGCCGGTTGCGCAGGTTGACCTGGTTGTAAGTGAGCCCCAGGTTGTACCGGATGGATCGGTTGGCCTGGAAGCGGAACACCGGGTTGTACCGGATGAGCCGGTTGGCCTGGTGGTGGAACAGGACCAGGTACTTGCTGGAAACCGGTTTGACCTGAAGCAGAACCATAGGATGGTCCTGGCTGATATGCAACGTTAGAAACGACAGGATACTGTGGTTGCATCGGTAAAGAAGGCTGGATTTCCCCCCCAGGACCATAGACCGGTCCTGGTTGGTACCCCGGCTGAGGTTGGATAGGTTGACCGGAAGGGCTGTAATACTGTCCTTGCAGACTGTACGATGGCCCTTGCTGGCCCGCAGGGTAGCCCTGGATGTTCTGCCCCTGTGGATCATAGAGATAGCCAGGTTGGCCCGTAGGTTGGCCTTGGAAAGGTTGTCCCTGCAGGTTATAAGCCTGGTTGTACGGTAAACCTTGAGCATAAAGATAAGCCTCAGGAGTGGGTAGACGCAAAATCTCCCTGTGCTCGTCATACTGACCTGGGAAAGCATACACGGGAGTACCATCCTGTGCATAGTGCGAAAAGTAATATCGGTAGGGATCTTGGGAGGACGGTCCAGCCTTGGCATTCAGCTGTTGCAAAGACAATCGATACTCCTCTAGAGAGATGTTCTCTGGTATAGCAGTAGCTAGATAGACATCTTCAGGAGTTGGCACATCCCTAGTAGCAGATGCTGAGACAACAGGAGAAGAGGTGGCCACACAGACAGTGGGCCGGACGGGAACAGATGTGACAGGCGTCTGAGGAGACACCCCGGGTGTAGTAGCAGCTGGCCTCGAAGCAGGAGATGATATTCCCATAGAGGCTGCAGCTGAAATGATCTGACCCAGAGATCTGTATCCCTATGGTAAAGAAGGACTGGCTGTTGACATGTTAGCCAGCTCAGAGTTGTCTCCCTCAAACAATCTACGCGGGAAGAGCTGATATTCTTCACCGGACGTTGGGATTTCCTCACCAGAATCACTCATGGTTGATCCTTTCGTTAAATCACGCAAAAGACGGCGAGGACTAGGAGGAAATACAACAGCAACAAAAGGTGAACCCGAGGTAAGAGAAAGGAAATCAGCTCCTAATCTCAATTCAGACACAGGGTCCGGAAAGGGCCAATTGAACTCAACTGGTCCTCCAAAGGGTTGCTCAGCGAGAACCGGTCCCCCGTCAGGAAACTCGGAAACAACAGGCTGCTGTGGTTCGACAGAGGATTGGGAAGCCTCTGAAGAATCATCCGTGTAAGGACTACCAGTCGACGAAACCGAAGCTTCCGCCACTGTGGCAAAATACCAGTGAAAAATAAGCAAACACACACACGGGCTGAAAACGAGTTAAGGGCACACGATCAAATGGTCAACAAGAAATATCTAAGCGGGCGTGTAATCGTGGGTGATTAATTTTACCACATTGAAAAGTAAGAAACTCTATCGTTTCATATTTTAAGAGTCGAGAAACAATAGAAAGATGACTCTATCTCTTTCGGATTTGATACAAGCGTGAAAGGACAAGCGCTCGACGGTCTTTTCAGGTTTAGGGAGTCAGAAAAGACCAAATGACTGCTCAGGAAATACTAGGCACAAAGGGTGTACCAAATATCCGTGAACTGCAATATACACCTTGGTTTCAATAATGAAACAGAAATCGACCAAGGACTTTCCGTATGTGCAGGTAGTCTCCCCGAATGCTGTGTTCGGTGTATCACGGGTGTAGGGCGGTAGATTTGGCTTCCTGTGGATAAAGGATTGAAAACCTAGAGGGGTCTCCTTTTATATACGCGACGGTACGGGGAGCACAAGTCCGTACTAGCGCTGTCTAAAGCCAGAAGGCGAACGACAGCTGCTAGGTTTAAAGACGCCGGAACACGTCTCTAGCCTAGACCTCTAAAAATGTTTCATTAAGTTTCAATGCTGCCTTAGGTTAATTGAATAAATTTTAAATTTGATCTTCGATTAAGTTTCAATTTTCAGGCCCTATCGTATGTAGTGTCTCAAAAGACTCCTAAATGCAAAGCTACATGCCACAGTCCAACATTTCGTTTGATGAAAACTAGCTACAGAAGAGTTGAGAGCTTTTGCACAAACGAAATGATCGGAAGACAAACAATGAGATCTCTAATGCAACTAATGAAATTGAAAACTTTTCATTCAGATCACTAATCACTAGCAAAATCGAAAAGATTACAATTTGCACTAATTGAACCAAAAACACAAGAGATTTTTTTTTAATAATTTTCAACGTTTGATAGCTAATATGCACTAAACAAACTGAAAACAAATGGAACAACTTGAGAAACGATATTGAGAGAGCAAAACAAACAAATTTCACTGAATCAACACAAGCAATCAGATCCCAAATTGACCAAAGTCTCTCAAAACCAAGAAAAGACTCAAAGGCTCCAATGGGCTGTGTGATCTAGGCCCAATGCGAGACCAAATGAAATCTGAATGAAGAAATGAGCAATCACCCAAAAATCACAACAAAACAATGAACAACTACTAAGAGGATGTGGAGAATCAATCAGGAAGTCAACCGGACAAACAAAACACCAAAACTCCCAAGGAGGGCTCGATACACTAGGCCACTAGATGCCCTAGGGCTCAAAACGTGAAATCGATAGATAAAAGCAAACAACCAAAGGACAGAGGTGAATTCCCAGTCAAACAGGACTCCAACACACTCAGGCAGTTGGAAAATCAAGAAGAAAAACACTGAACAAACCCAGAGAGTTCAAAAATGAGGAAACTCAAAAACCTTACAGGAGTGGCGTGACTGTAAGGCTGAAACTAGCGCCAGAAAGCAATTGGCGCGGGCTAAACAAAAGCAAAATGTGCCAATTGGCGCGACTGTCAAGCTTAAAAGCGTGCCAGTCGAGTTTCTCAGCCAAAAACAAAAAAGAACTACTCAAGAAGCAGATCAATGCATACTAAGCAAACCAAGAAGTAAAAAACAGCAAAAGAACCCAACCCAGAAGGCTCATCAAGCAAGGAAAAACATAAAATAATCAAAGCGAGACAATACAAACGAGACAGTGAAATCTAGACGATCCCCAGTGGAGTCGCCAAATTGTTGAGGAGGTAAATCCCCTCTGCGGACAGAGGCGATCCCTACTAGCCCAGCAGGGGTCTAGCAACAATCAAAAATGTTACGACGCAAGTTCCTAGTTACAAATGAAAAGACTAAAGATGGAAGCCTACCTGGAATCCAATGCTATGATCTGAAGAAGAGAGCGTTCCCGTTCCTCAGCCTCGGCAGATCACGATCCTCCACGATCTCCATGGGTGGACACCTGCACATGCAAGAAACAAACAGATACAAGCATAAAATCCGGCATACGTAACTCAATATCAGTCAGAAAGGATACTACTCATATTAACATCATTGAAAACAGAGTGGAACCATAATCGTAATCATTCATTAAATAACGATCGAAAGAAATTACAACCAAAGTTCTGACGTCGTGGTCTCCTTCGGATGGGTCTCTAGTCGTTCACGTCTCGCAAAGCTCGCCAGGGAAAGGGAAAACCTCTCCTGAGTCTCTCAACGATAGTCTCCTTACTTGAGTCGGCCCTAAGGGAAGAAAGAGGGCTCTTACAGCACAAAGGCTCTTGGGAATTTGGAGATTCAAAGCTTAGGCACTTCAAGACTAGCTTGCCATGGAATTGAGCAGGCTTTTATAGATGGGGAAGGAGGGAGTTTGGATCCCTATTATTGTGGGATTGGCCCTATCAACAAGGAAGGTTCCATGGGAGGTGGCAAAACCACTTCCCTTCCATAGAACTCCTGCAGCCAAACCTCCCAACTCAAGATAGGCAATGGTTTCTGAGTTTGTTGAAACTCAACTTCCGCCATCTTTATTTAAAAAACACTCCTTAAATTGGGTGGCGCGACTACTGCTTTGGGACAGAGCGCCAGTTGGTGCGACCTCTTTGCAGGATTTTCCCCATTGGCGCGAGTGCTGAACTGTCTGCCCGCGCCAATGCAAAAAGGGATGTTTTTCATGATTTTTGCAAGGAGATGTCTTTAGGGCAAATGAAGCTTATGCTTAGAGGAATGCATTGATGATGTTTTCAAGGCATGACAATGTTCACAAGTCACAAAATGGGTTCTCCATTGTGCGGGACGGGGAATGGTAGGGACGGTGACAAATTACTGTGTAACAAAAGGCAGTTTCACGGGGATTATAGCTAAGACTGTTATCAAAAGCTTAAACCCCGTTTTAAAACAAAGTTAAAGAAGAAATCACAAAGGATTATCAGACAAGAAACCTCCACCGCCACATATGAGGTTAATCAATTTCTCCCAGCTACCACTGAGCCACCTGTTGCCTCAAACCATTCAAATAGAGGCCGAAGTTATTGAAGAAGATCAGATTTCGCCTCAGTACAGCCGGAAAAGTTGCTTCTGCAATGAAAATTAATGCAAAGAATATCTGCAGAGTAACCCTAGCGTTACACAGAGCCTCATAGGTCAACAAAAAGCTCTCACTAAGCTTAATATTTATGTAAAAACATTTAATACAGAGTATCCCCATGTAAATTTCTTCATTGAGCCCCTCAAAGGCCAGAGACCATTAAATCTGTATTAATTTTAATTGAGATCTTTTATCAGATCTCACCTCCTCATTTTTCTATATTTACTACAACCGAAGATGAGTGAGGGTTGGGTTGCAGAACTTTGATATACATTAGAGCAAAAACTTCTGATTGTGCATAGTTTTCACTAGCTCTTGGAGCTCTGCTGGTGATAGATAGGTTAGGCTGAGATGTGTGGATGTTGCTAATCTAAAGCACTGGACTTAAAGCTGTAACTGGTTTGAAGCATCAATACAAGCTGATTCATGGGATCCTAGTCTATGTTGACGGTGATGTTTTCCTTATTGTAGCCTATTATTTTGTTTCTGTTTCCATCTATGTTTCATTTTCTCTTATAAAGAACAACATACATAGAGTTAGGACCTACTGTATATCAGTAACCTTCTCTGACTGAAAATATTTATCTGAATGTTTTCTTCCATCTGTGTTATTTAGGAGTAATTTAATTCAGTTTAAGCATAGGAATGATGGTGCTCCCTCGTCTTATTGTCTTAGCTGAATGTTATTCTTAGATGTTATTTTCAGTATATGTTCAGTGAAGATGAACTGAGGAAGATATGGTAAGCCCTGGTCCCAGTATGATCCCACAGACTATCTGATTGTTTCCCTTTGAATGTGTCAAAAGCTGGCTAGTTTCAAAGTACTTACCAGATCTTAGGCCATTCTGTTGTTATCTTTATATTTGTCTTGAAAGTAACCAAGTAAAGTAGAGCTAGGAGAGGATTTTTGGTGAGCCCGGCCCACTAGTTTCTAATCCAAAAGTTGCCTTCAAGTTTCCCTTTGTTTGAGATGTTTTCTATTGAAAGTGTATAAAAGGCTGGCTAGTTTCAAAGTACTTACCAGATCCTAGTTTACTTTTATGTTTTTCTTGATTCCATGTCAAAGGCTGGCTAGGTTCAAAGTACTTACCAGATCCTGGGCTGCTCTTGTTTCTGCATCTGTTTATTTCTCCTTCTTATTGTATCACTCCATTCCATAAATCAAATCTTCAAAGAGATCCTTAGACATAGATGACTTGCCCCATGGACCACTCTTGCCTCTAGTTGTTCCAATTAAACCCTATTATGACTCCATAGCCCAATGGACTAAAACCTGCAATTGTCTATCTTTTTTACTGAAGCTTACTCTGATTGCCTGCAACTTCTCACCTTTGGAAATTTTTGCACTTAGAACTTTTCACCTTGAACAGTAATCATGCTCAACCATCCAAAAAACCAACAAGCCCTTGGCCTTCATAACTAGCCTAATATCATAACCCCAAACTTCAAAGACAAATCCATCTTTGTACATATTGGAGAAATCCCTCTCCGGATTCAGGAGGGCTAGATCCTAGAATCCAAAAGTTGGTTGAAACGATCTTGTTTCTGTAATTGGACTCTGCCAATATTGCTAATAAATTATAGATCCCTAACACATGGAAGGATAGGATGGAGGTAGTGCTTAAAGATAATGGCTTGAAGGAATTCATTGACAGTGATGTTCCTAAGCCCACTTTGACGGATTCTTCATTACTTGACGCATGGAAAAAGAAAGTAGTGAAGATGAGAAAGATTCTGTTGGAAGGTGTACAAAACCATATCATCTCAAGCCTTCATGGGAAATCCACTCCATATGCTATGTGGAAGGCTTTGACGGATCTTTTCTAAAGAAACAACGACCATAGGAAATTAATGCTAAAGGATAAACTCAGAAAGATCAAGATGGAGAAGGGTGAAAATATTCCTAAGTATCTCACAAATTTTTTCCAATGTCGAGATGAACTGGGGAGTGTGGGAATCATGGTTTCTGATGATGATTTGGTGAGCTTGGATATCTTGGGAATTCCGAAGATTTGGCATAGATATCAAGACTCTGTCAGCAGACGGGAAAAACTGTGAGATTGGGAATGACTGTGGTCAGATCTAGTGCAGGAGGAGTTCAGGCGTAACACCAAAGATGGCTCTTCATCAAAGCATGATGATGAAGAGGATTGTGCTTTGGCTGCTAAGGCAAGGAACAGGAAGGGGAATAAATTCCACTCAAAATCCAAGTCTAAAGGCAAGAAGCTCAATTTGTCCAAGGTGAAGTGTTTTCATTGTCACGAACATGGGCATCTCACCACTAACTAGCAACAGAAAATAAGAACAAGAAGGCTACTGGAGTATTATCTGGTGAGGTCCTTGCCTCGCAATTTGAACTTGATTTCTCTTTGTTCGCATGCTTGGTATAAAGCGCAATGGGATCAGTGTGGTATCTTGATAGTGGTGCTTCCTTCCACATGATGAGAGATAAGGAGCTTTTCAGTGACTTGGAGGAGGAAGATCTCCAAATTCATATAGAGATGGGCGACGATGGAAAATATAGTGTGACTGACATTGGTACCATTACCTTTGAGAGGGAGTTAGGTAAAACATTTCAATTGAAAGATGTTATGCATGTTTCAGGTCTGAAGAAAAACTTGGTCTCAGTCGTGATGTTGGAGGACAACGGCTATGACGTTGGTTTCAGCAATGGAAAAGCTTTCCTGCAACATAAAACAATGGGTCAAGCCAAGATGATATGGATTCAAGTCAAGAATATCTACAAGATAGAGGTAGAAGGCTGCGTTGTCATGATGGGCAAGGCAAAAAAAGTGGTGAGCCGGCGGGATGAGGGAAAATTATGCCACAAGCGATTGGGCCATCTTCATCATGGAGCTTTGAAAGTCATGCAAAAAATATCTACTGGAATTCCAATGGTAACACTTGCTCAATTAGATCAGTGCAAGGGTTGCACCATGGGGAAGTATTTAAATTCCACCATTCATGAAAAGGAGAATCGTGCTTCGGTGATCCTAGAGAGAGTTCACACAGATGTGTGTGGACCATTCTCGGTTGCTTCAACAACAAAACACAAGTATTATGTTATTTTTGTTGATGAATTTTCACGTAAATGCCATATCTTCTTCATGTAGAAGAAGGATCAAACATTCTCAAAGTTTTGTGAGTTTAAGGCATTGGTTGAGAAAGAGTTAGGGAAGAAAGTGAAGGCTCTGCGAAGCAATAATGGTGGAGAATACATCTCGAACTACTTCAGATAATTCTATAGAAAATAAGGAATTTGAAGAGAATTCATAGTGCCTCATAACCCACAACAAAATGGGGTCGCAGAGAGGAAGAACAAAATGATATTGGGTGTTGCATGAGCGATGCTACATGATCAGGGCCTACCAATGAATTTGTGGGTGGAAGCATGCAACACTTCGGTTTATGTGCAAAACCGTTTTCCTCATAGAGTACTTGGCATGAGTACACCTAAAGAAGCTTTTACTGGTAAGAAACCAGATGTTTCTCACTTTAATATTTTTGGCTCATCTGTTTATGTGCATGTGACCAAGAATGCCTGGAAGAAGCTGGAGTTGACCACTAAAGTTGGGATATTTTTGGGGTACATAGAATCACCCCATAATTATCGTTTGTATTTTCCAAGCAGTCAAATGACTGTGGTGCGACGGGATATAAAATTCAATGAGGAGAAAGCCATGAAGTTGTCATTTGAGAGGGAGCTAGAATTACATGCGGAGGAGGAACTTATGGTTCCCAAAGATGAGTCTCTAGATGTGGATCAGCCATAGGAGGAGGTTCATGGAGTGGAGGAGTCCACTAACACAGAGCCAAACATCATAACTGGCAAAAGGCATACCACAAAAGCTGAGAGGCTGAAAATTGATGCAACATAGAATGTAGGAGTCCCTACTTCATAGCACAAACAATGACAGTCTCTTGACTGATTCAATCGATACATGGTTCTCATGATAAAATGCATTGTGAATGAGCCATATTCCTTTCAAGAAGCAATGCAAGAGCCCACATGGTTAGATGCAATGGTGGAGGAGTATGACTCCATTGTCAGAAACAGTGCTTGGGAAATTGTTCCAAGGTCAGTTGATAAATTAATGGTAGGTTCAAGATGGATCTACAAGGTAAAGCAAGCTACTGATGGGAGTGTTGAGAAATATAATGCCATATTTTTGGCCCAGAGCTTCTCATATATTGAGGGGATTGATTATGAATAAACCTTTTCACCTGTCACATGGTACTCTTTCATAAGGACCATCCTTTCTCTCTCATTGTAGATTGATTGGCACATTCATCAGATGGATGTGAAGACTACGTTCCTTAATGGGATCATTGAGGAAGAAGTGTACATTGAGAAGCCTGAAGGATTTGAGATCTTCAGCAGTGAGTCGCATGTGTGCAGACTCAGAAGAGCGTTGTATGGGCTGAAGCAAGCACCCCATGCTTGGTACACTTGGATCAACAGCTATTTTACTGGACTTGGCTTCACCAAGAGTGAGGTGAATGCAAACCTATACCAGATTGTGGGGGAGGGTAAGCTTTTAATCATTGTTCTTAATTTTGATGATTTAATACTGACTGGTGATGAGCAGCTGATACAATCATGCAAGGAGGACCTTGCAAAGGAGTTCGAGATGAAGGATATGGGCCTCCTTCATTATTTCCTTGGATTGGAAATATGGCACCAAGATGGTGAAATTTTTGTGTCACAAGGAAAATATGCAAGGGAGATACTGGGTATGTTTCACATGGAGGGCTACAAATGCATGGATACTCCTCTTCTAGGAAACTGGAGTAAAGAGGATGCTACATCTAGAGAAGTAGTGGATGCTACTGTCTATTGATAGTTAGTGGGTTCGCTAATGTATATAGTAAATACAAGACCGGACATATGCTATGCGGTGAACCAACTTAGTCAAGCGATGGTTAATCCTACCAAGCTCTTTTGGAAGGCAGGCAAGCATGTCCTGAGATATCTCAGGGGCACATCTGAGTATGGCTTATGGTACAGATAGATGGATGAGGTGAAGTTGCATGGATTCATGGATACAAATTGGGCATCAGCCCAACGAACAAAAATATCACATCAGGAGGGGTCTTCAGTACCGGATCTACAGCTATTTCTTGGTACAACAAGAAACAAAGATTCGTGGCACTTAGTTTAGTGGAAGAAGAATACATGGCAGCAAGTCAATCTGCATGTGAATCTATTTGGATGAGAAAGATCCTGGTTGGTTTGTTTGGTTCTCATTTAGATCCTACAGTGATTCTATGATAATTAGAGTTGGATTAAACTCTTGATTAATCCTGTGTTTCATGATATATCTAAGCATATAGATATCAATATCATCATATCAGATATTGTGTGCAGTGGAAGATCATGTTGCTTCAGTACATTCCTACGGAGGATGAGGATGCAGATATTCTTATGAAGGAGCTCACCAGGAGCAAATTCGAATACCATAGAGACAGGATTGGGGTGAAGGATAATCCCTTTCTTGTTGAGAGGGAGTGTTGAGATTCAACAAGATGATGATCCTAGTGAAAATTAAGCACCTACGCTCAATGGGTCGCACAGACTATTTTTAGTTGTATGTATATTTTTAGAATGGTGAGCAAATTCTATTTATAGTAGGAGTCTATTTTTAGAATGGTGATAAAATTCTATTTATAGAAGAGGTTCTATTTTTAGATGTATGTGCGAAGTATATTTATAGATCGCATGTATAAATATAGAATGCATGCCAATTATTATTATCTCTTAACAATAATTGGACAATAAATATTAATCTATTCTCTTGAAGCACTTGATTTCAGTTAACTGAAGTGGAAAACCTGTTAGTTGAAGGAATTTCGAGTTCTAAGGCTGGTTGGTGGGACATGCAAGTGGACTTATTTGTAATTGAGTGAATCAAAGTTGTAACAGAGTTGGATGTGTAGTTATGTGAGTTGTAAAGTAGTTTAACTCAATTAAGTGAGTTAAAATTAGTTGTGCTAGTTGTAACTAAAGATACACTAGTGAGAGATCAGTGAATTAAATATTAAATTAATTCACATGTCATGATTTCACATGCAACTGAATATAATTTTACTATTGTTAACTACATCCATGTCAGATCTAGTGGAGACCCAGTTGAGAGATAAGTGAAAGGGATAGTTTGACTATCAGTTGTGACATTAGTGGGTGCACTCATTCAACCACACACACATTGGATATGCCAATGAGGATTTTGCAGTCAATGCAAGGTAGTATCTCATTCATTCAGGGATTGTGATCAGCAGGGATTGTGTAGTTGAGGCAAGCTGTCAGGAGGCAGTAAATTGGCACATGTATTTTCCAATTTTTGTATGACAGAGTGAGACGATTGTATATTGTACTGAGAACTCTTGGATTAGAGTTTTGTATGAGATTGTTTCATGATCCATGGTATATACATAATATATGATAGTGGGTTTTTTTGCTTTATGCTTTCCCGGTAAAAACATTTGTGTTATGTGTGATTGATCTTTCTTCATGTGTTTGCAATTGGCGATCATGTTTTAAATTTTCACTAAGATTTTTGTAGAAGCGATTATGTATTTAACAGTGGCATATAATTGTTAGATCAGGAGAATCTAGGCAATACATAATTGTATTAAAATTTCTACAAGAATATCCCACCATCCAACCCTGAGAGAGGGATCGAATACATGAAAAACCATACGCCAAATAGGTCCTCCATCCAGTGAGTGTTGCGCCCTATGAAATTCCTGTCGCCCCATCTCTCTAGTCTGGCCAATCCATGTAATCCACCTAGGTAACACGGTATATCTCTCACTAGCATGCAAAGGTGGCCTAATAATGTCGCAATCCTCATCGATGTATGCCTGAAGGGGACTATCATTTGAAAGTATGACATCTCTGTTGACTACCGACGCATCTGATTTCTCCTCGTCGATGGCTGACACTAAGGATGGCTGCTCAACATCCTCCACCATGGGATGAACATGAACCACTAATTGTACCTCCAAAGATAGCTCATCATGTATAGTATCCTCAACAATCAATGATAGGTAGCTATCGTCTAGAAACTCTATCACAGGTCTAGATGCCTCTGTACCTATCGACTCCTCATCAATGGTGGATATGTCACTCATAACTTCATCAAACTCTTGTGTGATACTATCACTTGGAACTATGACATGGCCTTGATGATCTGAAAGGATTGTATTAGTTTTTCTGTGCTAAGTATCCTTTCAGTAATAAAAACATGCACAATTTTTCTCCATTTCTTTGCTTAAGGAATGAGTGTTTTAACCATGAAATATAGATGAATTTGTGAAATTTAAGCATGAAAATAAGCCTAAAAAACACTGAACAACAGTGTATAACAGAGAAATACAATCACACATAATTTTTACACAGGAGGCCTGATGAAGTAGTTCACCCCTCCTGGGCTACATCTACTGGTCTAGCTCCTAATGGCATGTCCCACTTTTTCATCATGCTAAAAATTGCAAATTACATGTGTTTACAAACCTCTGATGGTTTTTTTCTCTACACCAATGGCTCTAGAATGCTCAAATTAGTCTAGGTAGACTCTTGGTTCACCCAAATTGGTCGAACATTGACCTCCCAATGCATTTTTCCCAATGTCAGCAAGAAAAGCTCCACCAAAAGTGGAGACTGGCACTTAACTGTCACTAAAAATAGTGAAAAGACCTAAATTTAGGGCACACTCCAATTACGCTAGAATACCATTAGCGTTGATGTTAAATGGTATGGGTGGGGTGGTCACAGGCTGACCCCCTGTCGCTAACTCTGTGGTCAAGCTGTTAGAACTCTGCTACGTGGGCATGGAACCTGGAGTTAATCATTCCAAAAAATATTCACATTAACCATCATTACTCCACCATGTGACATCTCTAACATCTCCACCGAATAAGCCACCCAAAGAACTTTATTGCAACTTTAATGTAACCGTCGGATTGTAGTTTAATGTCACAACGTGACATGTGAACGTATCTCTCGCCGTCGGTTAAGGTTTGTAGCCACTGGTTTATATAATGTTTGATGTTGTGGGCTAGTTTCATGTGACCAATGCTTTGGGCCACCAGCGGGTTGGGAACATTGGCGGTCCCACCCCCCCTCATATATAAAACATTTAAACCATAAATGAATGTGGGAGACATATGGGTTAAGAAACATGTTGTAGGCGGATTGGTCGGAGGTCTTCGCGGGTAGGCTGGAGGTCACAGGGTCGACCCACCCTGACTCCAACAAAATTTTACCACAATCTCCTAGGGACACGTGGAAGCCTCTGGGCCTTCCACGTGTCACTCATCTAATGACCCATTTCAAAAAACATCAATGGTCAGAATCACTCTTCCGTACCACAAAATCTATGGACCAAATTAAGCCACGTGGCGTGATCTAATTGTCTGTGAGAAAAGGGAATATCCCCATAATATACCTGCTGACTATACGTTCATGTTGATTGGGCATGCTAGTCATAATTTTTTTTTTGTTTGGGAAAACATACAGAACGCGATATCTTCCTCATACGACATCAATTTTTCGAACTGTTTGCGGCGCCAGAATCACAGCGAAGAGACCTTTCTGGTCGCTCAGGTTTGGTCCTATTTAGAGAAATTTCAATTTTGAGCAGAACACATGATCTCCTGATCACACCTCCCCATTGGGAAGCTTTTGGACCACAAAAGAATTTAATTACCAGTTCAGAATATGAGGGTACAACTCCCTCACCTTTTCCACTTCCATCCATCTTGCGTTACTTGGTTTGCTGCCCTTGAGCCTGATTCGAAGATAATTGACACTTCCCCTCTTAAAAGTGTGTGTCTTCCTATCAAGGATGGAATCCTCCTTGATCTCATCCAAAAATTCTGGCGAAAAATATTCTATAATGGCAGCTGAATATCACTCCCTTGATCATCAATCAAAGGAGGCTCATACAAACGTAAATTCTCCACATTGACAATGAAATACATTTTCATATATGAAGGAAAGTCAAGTTGAAAGGCATTGTTACCAATCTGTTTAATGATCTTGAATGGACCATAGCGAATGGGCTTGAGATTTTCACCTTCTCCTTACATCCTTTCTTTGCTTATGTGCAACCATACTTCTTCTCCTTCTTGAAACTTGTGATCAACTCTATGTTTGTCATGCCTCTCCTTGTATTTTATTTGACTCTTCTCAAGCTATTCTTGAACTTGTTGATGAATAATCAGAATTTTCTCAATGAAATTTCAAGCCTTGTCAATATCAGTATGCCCATCAATTGCAACATCTTTCTCAAAGATGAATTCTAATGGAGATTTCGGCAAAAACCCAAATCGGGCTTCAAAAGGTGAGGTATTTGTAGAAGAGTGCTTGGCCCAGTTGTAAGCGTGCTGAATGTAATGCAGTTGTTCATCCCACAACTTGGGATGTTTGCTGCAATATCTCGTCAATAGATGCACAACGGTTATGTTCACCACCTCAGTTTGGCCATCATTTTGCGGATGAAAAGCAGTACTCTTTTTCAACTTTGTGTCCATCAGCTTCCAAATATTGAACCAAAAATTCCCAATGAACCTGGAATCCCTGTCACTAACAATATAAGTTGGAAAACCATAATTAACCCATACATTTTGAAAATAAAGTTCAACAGTTTTTTCAACAATAATGGTTTTCTTACATGGCTTCAGTATAGACATTTGAATGAATCTATCCACAACTACATAAATATAATCATAATGTTTTCTTGACATAGGTAGACCTCCAACAAAGTCCATGGAGACACTCTCCCATGGCCTTGATGGTACCAGTAGTGGTGTGTACAACCCAAGCTTCCTATTTCTAGGCTTGCTTGTTGTACACATAGAACATCCTCTTATAAAACGTGACACACTATCTATCATGTGAGGCCAATAGCAATACCTCTATAGATGCGCCACTGTTTTGCTTACCCCAAAGTGTCCAAAAATAAGAGACGAATGAGCCTCTCTCATGACACTAGGTATCTCTCGTGGTATACACAACTTCCCCAAATGAAACAACAAATTTTTATTCATGTGATAATCATTTTCCTCAACTTGATTCCCTTCACTCAAACTAGCATACACATCTTGAAAATCAGCATCAAATGCATACTGTTATATGTAACTCTCATGTACAATAGAATAATTTTAAAGCAAAATAGAAGAACTTATAATTGGTCTTGAAAGAATATCAACAAATTTATTGAAAATACCTTTCTTGTACCTTATAACCAAGTGAAAATGTTGAAGAAATCCCATCCATCTGAAATGTCATGATTGCTGCAATTTTGTTTGCGACTACAAGTACTGTAATGGTTGGTGATCGGTATGTATAATCGTCTCTATACCCATAAAATAGTGTTTCAAATTCTTGACGCTTTGTACCAACACATACAACTCTTTTTCATATGTTGGATAATTAGGTACAACACCATTGAATGTTTCAGAATGAAAAATGATAGGCTTACCATGCTGCAAAAGTACTGCGCCCATGGCATAATCACTAGCATCAGTTTGTATCACAAATGGTTGTCTCAAATCCGGTAATGCAAGGACTAGAGCTGAATTGATATTTCCCTTTAAAGCTTCAAAATCTTGCTATTGTTTGCCTCCCCATTGGAAGCCTTTCTGCATACTTGTCACTATATGCATAGGAGCTGCTATGGCAGAAAAGTTAGCAATAAACTATCTCCAATACTGAGTTGCGCCTAAGAAAATTCTTACCTTGGTTACTTGGTTACTGATTTGGGAGTGGACCAATTCACAAAGGATTCCACTTTAGAAGGATCAATTCTCAACTCGCCTCCTCCTAAAAAGTGTCCCAAATAAACCAGAGAAGTCTTTCCAAATTCACACTTAGACATCTTAATAAATAATTTCTCCTTCTTCAAAACATCAAGTACCTTTTTTACATGAAAGACATTCTCTTCTCTTGTTATGCTAAAAATGAGTATATCATCTAAATACACAATAAAAAATTCATCAAGAAATGGATGCAAAACATTATCCATAACACATGAAATTCATTTGTGCGTTACACAAACCAAATGGCATAACTAACCACTCAAAGGGTCCTTGTTTGGTTTTGAATGCAGTCTTCCATATGTCACTTTCTGCAATTCTTACTTGATGATATCCACTTCATAAATCTAACTTAGTGAAAAAATTTGCTTCTTTCAGCTAGTCTAGAAAATCATCTATCCTTGGGAGTGGGTATCAATCCTTTACCGTTATCTTGTTCAAAGCTCTAAAGTCGACACACAGGCGCTAAGTCCCATCTTTCTTCGGAATCAAGACTATGGGTGAACTGCATGGTGAAGTTCTTGGCCTTATGAGACCCTTGTCCAACAAGCCCCTGATTTGCCTCTTTATTTCAACATTCTCCATTATCGACATGCGATACATGCCGATGTTTGGAAGAGGAAAATCTTGTTGAAACTGAATCTCATGTTGAATCTCCCTTTTAGGAGGCAATACTGTTGGTTCTTGAAACATATCACGATGTGCATCAACTACATCATATAAATATGATTTCAACTTAGGATCAAAATCTTCAAATGACTCATGATTAACATCAACTTTAGGCTTAATCATTAGAAGAACAAAATTCTTACTTGAATTCACCATCCTCTTTACCTGTCCAGCATTTACCATTGCAATATTTGTCTTCTTGCAATGTGCTCTAACAATGTGCTCCTTGCCATATTTGAATAAATGGTATTTGTTATCATGGCGATGGAATATCGCTTTCCTATCATACAAGTAAGGACTTCCCAACACAACACCTGTAATATCAAGTGGAACCACATCTAATTCAACTGTGTCAAAAAAATGTGCAGTTATCGCAAAGCGTAATATGCACTTCTTTGAAACCTGTAAATTTGCATCCTTACAAATCCACCCAAGTGGATATGGTTTTGGATGTGGAATGGTCTCAAGATTAATTTTCTTCACCAAGTCTTCAAAGATTAAGTTTTATTGTGACCCATTGTCAAACGGTGTGTCAATCTTGGTATGTTTAGATATGACCCTCACATGAAACAGTTCAATTCTCTCTTCTTCATTTGGAGCTTGTATGTGACAATTTGATGTACTAGTACTAGATTTTGTTTCAATTTCTTTCCCCTTCATGTTCTTCAATTCCATGGCTGTAATTTTAGTTTCATCACCTGAATCCTCTCCTAAGTCATGTTGAGTTGTAGCTGCAGTTTTTTGCTTCCCTTTGTTATTGTTATACTTGGGTCTCTTTTCATGATGTAATTTCCAAAAAAAAAATCTCTTCATGGCCTTCTCTTGAATAATGATTAAAAACCACTTTCTCTCTCTCTATCTTGTCAGATGAATTCTTTTTGACATTACCTTTTGAGGTCTTCTCTTTGTTTTTCCCCTTAAAATGTTTCTTCCTACTCTCATTAGTAATGTTTTTCCCTCTTGCTTGTAAATGTGTAGCTTGAACACATGCCTCATTTAATTTTATGGGGTTAAACATGAGAATAGTATGTTTTAGTTAGCTATGTAAGCCTCCTATGTACTTGAGAAAAGTATCTTGACTCTGCAAATCTACCCCTAATAAGAGAGCTCTTCTCCTAAAATTTTGGGTGTAGTCTTGTACATTTTTTCCTTTCAATTGTCTAAATTTTTTCTCGTTCATTATGGCTTTCTGCATGTGAGCTAATGGATAAAAATATTGTTTTATTGTAGTAATGAAATCATCCCATGATAGAATAATCTTACCATGCTTCTTGATCTCCTCCTTTGTCTTGGCTTCCCACCAAATAAGAGTTGCACCTTCCATCCTCAATGAATCTAGTTGGATTTTGGTATCATCATCATGAAGGTTCTGAATTCTCAAATAAACCTCCAATTTCCTAATCCAATTATCAAGATTTTATGCATTGAATTCACCATTAAACATTGGCAATTCAAAATTAACATCAATTTTTAGAAAATGACTTTTACCAGTGTTCTTTGACTTGTGTGACTGGTGTATTGAAGATGAAGTAAAGGATGATGATGATGAGGGTGAGGATGGTGACTTTCCACTACCTCCATTTCCTCCATTTCCCTTATTTGATTTATCTTCATCATTGTGGCATCCTGATGATCCTTGACCTTCCTTATGAAGTTTGGATCCTTCTCCTTATAATCTTTCATTCCTTTCTTGATAAAGGACTTTCGCCATTTTAGTCATGCCAAGGAATTCTTTCCTAAACACTCTTTCTTCTTCTTTGGGATCCACCTCTTCATGGGTTTCTTCTTCTCCTGGAGGCATGATTATTGCTACTTCGGCTTCTTTTGGAGGTGAATTACGTGGTGGAGAATGTGGAAATCTTGACCTACTTTTTTGTGGCTCACTTTGAGAACCTCTTGCTTCCACCAATTTCCCTTCTCCTCTTTTAAGATTGAGCCTAGTAAGAATGAAAACCCTTGTAAACAGTTAACAAATATTTGAACACAAAGCACTAGAGAATAAACTCTAGCTCTGATACCAACTTGATCTGAAAGGAGTTTATGAGTTTTGTTGTGCTAAGTATTCTTTCAGTAATAAAAACATGTACACTTTGTCTCTGTTTGTTTGCTTAAGGAATGAGTGCTTTAACCATGAAACATAGATGAATTTGTGAACTTTAAGCATGAAAATAAGCCTAAAAAACACTCAACAACAATGTATAAGAGATAAATACAATCACACATAAGTTTTACACAGTAGGCATGATGAAGCAGTTCACCCCTCCTGGGCTACATCTGCTGGTCTAGCTCCCAAAGGCATGTCCCTCTTTGTCATTATGCTCAAAATTTCAAATTACATGTGTTTAAAAGATTCTGATGGTTGTTTTCTCTACACCAATGGCTCCAGAATTCTCAAATTATTCTAGGTAGAATCTTGTTTCACCCAAATTGGTTAAAAATTGACCTCCCAATGCATTTTTCCCAATGTCAGCTAGAAAAGCTCCACCAAAAGTAGAGACTGGCACTTAACTATCACTAAAAATAGTGAAAAGCCCTAAATTTAGGGCATGCTCCAATTCCACCTGAAGATCGTTAGCGTTGATGTTAAATGGTATGTTGATATTGCAACAAGATGATGAGATTAGTGGAAAGAAGTTGCCTTCACTAAGTGGGCCCACATGCTATTTTTGGTGCAAGTCTATTTTTAGATTATGTCTATTTTTAGACATGTCGATCATATTCTATGAGTTGCAGGATGCTATTTTTGGATGGTTGGTAAAGTTGAAAAAATATATGGACTTCTATTTTTAGACATATTGGGCGGAATCTATTTTAGATTGCCAGTCTAAAAATAGATATGTCCAATATTATTAGCTCTTAATAATATTTGGACTATAAACATTATCTTATTCTCTTGGAGCACTTCAGTTAAGTGCACAGATGTGGCATAGGAGCTGACAGAAGGAATTATGCTATTCCTGAGGGTTAAGTGGAGCTATTGCATGGAGACTTCAGTTAGAACTCATGTGACTGAGTTTGGTGGAGTTATTGAGGTAGTTGGTGGAGTTGTGTTCAGTTTAACTTAGTTAAACATAGTTGAGCTAGTTGTATCTAGTCTAACTAATTGATACACTAGTGAGAGTGGTGTGAATTAATTATTAATTAATTCACTAAATATTAACTCATTAATCAACTGAAGAATACATCAGTTAACTACAGTGCATGGACAGTTTCAGTGGAGACCAGTGAAGAGGTAGGTGAAAGAGCAGTGTGGCTATCAGTTGTGACTATAGTGTTGCATGATTTGCAACACACAGTGGTTGGAGATGCCAATGAGGATTGCATGAGAAAGTCTAGACCAATTCGATTTCATTCAGAGCCATTCTTCAGCAGTGATTGCGCAGTAGAGGCAGGCTAGCAAGTGGCAGAGATTGGAGCATGTGTTTTGCTAGATTGGACCTGATTAGTGTGTAGAAATTAGAGATTGTACTGAGAGCTTGTGAGGAGCTTTGTATGATTATTGTTACATGATCTCTATGACATATAATATATAGATATTTGGGGGTTTTCAGCTTTAAGCTTTCCCATAAAATACTGTGTTCATATGTGTGAATGTTTATGGTTTTAATATGCGCATGTGATTGTTTTTATTTCCGCAATTAATGATCAATGGTAGAAGAGATTCTGTATTGTGCATGAAGTCAAATAGTGTGTGATCAGGAGAATATATAATGTATAACATATCAGTTATATAAATTTCTACATGGTATCAGAGCAGTATTGATCATTGGAGTAATTGCAAAACATTGAAGCGGTTGAGTTTTGTGCTGGTGGAATTCGAATTTGCAGCAGTGTTTTCTTGGTGTCGAAGTTGAGATTTATTTCAACGATTTGTGATTGGAGTATGCCCGTGAGGGCAGCTCAAATTATATTGCATGGAAGGACAGGATGGAGGTGGTGCTGGATGACAATGGGTTGAAGGAGTTCATAGATGCTGAAATTCCAAAACCTGCTTCTAGCGATGCTGTCGCGCTTGATGCATGGCAAAAGAAGACAACAAAGTTTCGAAGGATTCTTTTGGAAGGTGTGAAGGATCACATAGTGTCTAGACTTCATGGTAAAGCTTCTCCATTCTTGATGTGGAAAGCTTTGATAGATTTATTTCAAAGCAAGAGTGACCAGAGGAAGTTGGCGCTCAAGGATAAACTCAGGAACATAAAAATGGAGAAAGGTGACAGTATACCCAAGTACCTCACGAAGTTTTTCTAGTGCAGGGATGAGCTGGGAAGTGTGGGGGTTACTATAGATGATGAGGAATTGGTGATATTGTCTATCCTTGGGCTTTTGAAGAGTTGGCATTCCTATCAGGACTCTGTCAATGGTCGGGAGAAATTTCTAGGATGGGAGCGACTTTGGTCAGATCTTGTGCAAGAGGAGATAAGAAGGAATACCAGGGATGGATCTTCATCAAAGAGTGTAGATGAAGAAAATTGTGCTTTGGCTGCCAAAGCAAGGAAGGGGAAGAGCAAGAAGAATGCTTCTCAATCTGGTGCGAAAGGCAAGAAGCAAGACATGTCAAAGGTGAAGTGCTTTCACTGTCACCAACACGGACATTACACCACTAATTTTCCACAGAAGAAGAAAAATAAGCAGGCTACTGGATCTACAGTTGGAGAGGCCTTAGCCTCATAGTTTGAGTTGGATTTTTCGCTGATCGCATGCTTGGTCTCAAGTATGATGGGTTTAGTGTGGTTTCTTGACAGTGGTGCGTCTTTTCATATGACCGGAGACAAATATTTTTTTACTGATCTGGATGAGAAAGATCTTGGAGTGCACATTGAGATGGGCGATGATCGTAGATACAGTGCGACCGATATCGGTACCATTTCCTTTGAGAGGGAGTCTGGTAAACCCTTCGTATTGAAGGAAGTCATGCATGTTCCAGGATTGAAGAAGAATCTTATCTCTGTGGTGATGTTGGAAGACAAGGGATATGATGTTGTCTTTAGCGAGGGAAAGGCTTTCCTGCGCAGTAAGGCAACTGGTGAGACCCGGAGGATAGGGGTTTGAGTTCAGAACCTTTATCGATTGCAGGTAGATGGGTGCGCAACAATGGCAGGCAAAGCAGAAGGAGTGGTGAGCCGGGATGAGGGCAAATTGTGGCACAGGAGATTGAGCCATCTTCACCATGGCGCTTTGAAAATTTTGCAGCAAATTTCTACCAAGCTTCCCAAAGGTACACTTGTGCAGTCAGATCAGTGCAAGGGATGTACTTTGGGAAAACTTGTGAAAACCACTTTTCATGAGAAGGATAGTCGCGCCTCGACGATCCTTGAGAGAATTCACATAGACGTGTGTGGACCTTTCTCAGTAGCTTCGACAGCAAAGCACAGGTACTATGTGATATTTGTTGATGATTTTTCTCAGAAGTGCTAGATCTTCTTCATGCAGAAGAAGAGCAAGACATACTCAAAGTTCTGTGAGTTCAAGGCACTGTTTGAGAAAGAATCGAGGAAGCAGGTGAAGGCTCTTAGGAGTGACAATGATGGTGAATTCATCTCTAGTGAATTCAAGGACTTTTGCAGCGCAGAAGGAATTCGAAAAGAGCTCATAGTGCCTCATAACCCACAGCAGAATGGGGTCGCGGAGCGAAAGAACAGAAAGATCATGGGTGCTTCATGGGTGATGTTGCATGATCAGGGCCTTCCCATACACTTGTGGGATGAGGCATGCAATACTGCGGTTTATGTGCGAAACCATTGTCCTTGCAGAATACTTGGCATGAGTACACCCGAGGAGGCATTTTCTTGTAAGAGGCCTGATATTTCCCATTTGAGGATTTTTGGTTCACCTGTTTACATTCATGTGACGAAGGATGCTAAGAAGAAGCTGGAGCCAACCACAGAGGTTGGGATATTTGTGGGGTACATTGATACACTCCACAACTACCGTGTGTATTTTCTAGACAGTCGCAAGACTGTTGTGCGACGGGATATCAAATTTCATGAGGAGAAAGCCATGAAGTGTTCGCTTGAGAGGGAGCCACACTTGCATGCAGATGAGAAGCTATTAGTTCCTAAGGATGAGCCTCAGGATGTGGATCAGCCACAAGAGGAGGTTCATGGAGTGGAAGAGACCACTCATGCAGCGCCAACCATCAGAGGGTGGAAGTGCACTACAGAAGCTGAGTGACTGATTCAAGATGCAGAGAAGATTGTAGGAGCACCTAAATCACAGCACAGATAGAGACAGTCACCTGACCAATATACTGGATACATAGCTCTTATGAGAAAGTGTATCGTGACAGAGCCATCCTCTTTCGAGGAAGCTATGGAGGACCCCGCATGGGTAGATTCCATGGTGGAAGAGTATGATTCGATTGTCAGAAATAGTGCATGGGAGATTGCCCAAGGCCGGAAGGGAAATCAGTGGTAGGCTCGAGATGGATCTACAAAGTGAAGCAAGCAGCTAACGGGAGTGTGGAAAAGTACAAGAAAAGATTTGTTGCCTAAGGCTTCTCACAGATTGAGGGGATCGATTATGAGGAAACCTTTGCACCTGTCGCAAGGTATTCTTCCATATGGAAAATTCTTGCTCTCTCAATGCAGATGGGGTGGTACATTCATCAAATGGATGTGAAGAATGTGTTCCTCAATGGAGTGATTGAGGAGGAGGTGTACATAGAGCAGCTCAAAGGTTTCGAGATCTTCACCAGCAAGTCGCACGTTTGTAGGCTCAAAAGAGTGTTGTATGGGTTGAAATAAGCACCTCATGCTTGGTACACAGATAGACAGTTATTTCACTGGACTTGGATTCTCCAAGAGTGAGGCGGATCCGAACCTATACCAGATTGTGGTGGAGGGTAAGTTGTTGATCATTGTAATTTATGTAGATGATTTGATTTTGATGGGTGATGAACTGTTGATACACTCATGCAAGGCTGATCTTGCAAAGGAGTTTGAGATGAAGGACTTGGGCCTCTTTCATTATTTCCTGGGATTGGAAATTTGGCAGCACAGTAATGGATTGTTTGTGTCTCAAGGCAAGTATGCCCGAGAGATACTGGAGAAGTTCAACATGCATGGCTGCAAGCCTATCGACACTCCTCTTCCTGGTGGATGGAGGAAAGAGGATGCTACGTCGGCAGAGGTAGTGGATGCCACTGTTTACCGACAGTTGGTGGGGTCGCTTATGTATCTAGTCAATACACGACGTGACATATGCTATGCTGTTAACCAGCTTTCACAAGCTATGGTTAAGCCTACCAAGCTCTTTTGGAAGGCAGGAATGCATGTATTGAGATATCTCAGAGGCACTTCGGGATATGGATTATGGTACAGACAGTCGGATGAGGTGAAGCTGTGTGGCTTCACGGATGCAGATTGGGCAAGGAGCCCAATAGACAGAAAGAGCACATCTGGAGGGATTTCCAGTATTGGGTCGACAGCGGTTTCTTGCTACAGTAGGAAGCAGAGATCCGTGGCACTCAGTTTAGCAGAGGCCGAGTATATGGCAGCGAGCTTGGCTGCATGCGAGGCTATATGGATGAGGAAGATCCTGGTCGGGTTGTTTGCTTCACACTTAGATCCTACTGTGATATATTGTTATAATCAGAGTTGCATCAAACTCTCGGTTAATCCAGTATTTCATGATAGATCTAAACACATTGACATCCGATATCATCATATCAGAGATTGTGTGCAGTGGAAGATCATGTTACTTTCATACATTCCCATGGAGGATCAAGATGCTGATATCTTGACGAAGGCGCTCACCAGGAGCAAATTCGAATACCACAGAGGCAGGATCGGGGTGGCAGATAATCCCTATCTTGTTGAGAGGGAGTGTTGAGATTACAACAAGATGATGAGCTTAGTGAAAAGAGTCGCCTTCACTAAGTGGGCCCGCAGGCTATTTTTGGCGCAAGTCTATTTTTAGACTATGTCTATTTTTAGACATGTCGATCATATTCTATGAGTTGCAAGATGCTATTTGTGGATGGTTGGTCAAGTTGAAAAAATATATGGACTTCTATTTTTTGACATATTGGGCGGAATCTATTTTTAGATTACCAGTCTAAAAATAGACATGGCGAATATTATTAGCTCTTAATAATATTTGGACTATAAACATTATCTTATTCTCTTGGAGCACTTCAGTTAAGTGCACAGATGTGGCACAGGAGATGACAGAAGGAATTACGCTATTCCTAAGGTTTAAGTGGAGCTATTTCATGGATACTTCAGTTATAACTCATGTGACAGAGTTTGGTGGAGTTGTGTTTAGTTTAACTGAGTTAAACATAGTTGAGCTAGTTGTATCTAGTCTAACTGATGGATACACTAGTGAGAGTGGTGTGAATTAATTAATAATTAATTCACTAATTATCAACTCATTAATCAAATAAAGAATACATCAGTTAACTACAGTGCATGGATAGTTTCAGTGGAGACCAGTGAAGAGGTAGGTGAAAGAGCAGTGTGACTATTAGTTGTGACTATAGTGTTGCATGATTTGCAACACACAGTGGTTGGAGATGCCAATGAGGATTGCATGAGAAAGTATAGACCAATTCGTGTTCATTCAGAGCCATTCTTCAGCAGTGAATGCACAGTAGAGGCAGGCTAGCAAGTGGCAGAGATTGGAGCATGTGTTTTGCTAGATCGGACCTGATTAGTGTGTAGAAATTGGAGATTGTACTGAGAGCTTGTGAGGAGCTTTGTATGATGATTGTTACATGATATATATGACATATAATATACAGATATTTGGGGGTTTTTAGCTTTCAGATTTCCCATAAAATACTGTGTTCATATGTGTGAATGTTTATGGTTTTAATGTGCGCATGCGATTTTTTTTATTTCCGCAATTAATTATCAATGGTAGAAGAGATTCTGTATTGTGCATGAAGTCAAATAGTGTGTGATCAGGAGAATCTCGGATGTATAACATATCAGTTATATGAATTTCTACATGGTATGGACGGGGTGGTCACATGCCAACCCCCCACCGTTAACTCTTAGAACTCCGCTGCGTGGGCATGGAACTTGGAGTTAATGGTTTCGAAAATTGTTTAAATTAACCATCATTACTCCACCATGTGACAGGTCTAACAACTCCGCCAGATAAGCCTCTCGAAGAAACATCTTGTAACTTTATTGTAACTGCCAGATTGTAGTTTAATGTCACAACGTGACATGTGAACGTATCTCTCACTATCGCTTAAGGTTTGTAGCCGCCTGAGGACACGTGCCAGCCTCTGAGATTGAAATGTGTCACTCATCCAGTGACCCATTTCAAAAAACATCAACGGTCAGAATCACATTCCATACCACAAAATCAACGACACAGATTAAGCCACGTGGCGCGATCTAATTTGCTGTGAGAAAAGATAATATTTCCCGTAATATACCTGCTGACTATACCTACATGTTGACTGGGAATCCTAGTCGCAAATTTTTTGTTTTTTGGGAAAACGGACAGAATGCGATATCTTCCTCATACAACATCGGTTTTTCAAACCATTCACGGTGCCGAAATAGCAACGACGAGACCTTTCTGGTTGCTCAGGTTTAGTCCTGTTTCGAGAAATTTCAATTTTGAGAATAACACATGATCTCCCAATCACCTAAAAACCTCATCAATGGATCCCTCAACAATGGGCGACACCTCATCTATGGGTGGCACCTCATCAATAGATGGCACTATGAGTGTATTATCTATTATCTACACTAAGGCATCAACTAGAGCTACCAAACGGATCTCCAACAAGGGTGACTCTTGCGTCACACTGTGTATATCCACATGCTCCCCATGATCCTACGTGCCCTCAGCCTCCAAGTGTGATTTAGCCATTATGATGAGTGTCCCCTATGTTAATCGGTTAAGCTAGAAAGAAGTATCCAACCTTTCCCACCCGATCCTGAGCCGTGCACTCAGTGGCCCCATCATAATTGGAAGAAGGTATCCTCCCAATGGTACATTGTAACTGTGAGCTCTGCATGCTATACAACTTCCTAGGTTCTAGCTATGGGGTCTACGGTTATCCTTCAGTTGGAAAATTTCCTAGAAAGTTAGATGATCTTTGAAATCCTGCATATGAGATTGGTACTCCGCAAAATAATCACCGAGATCCTCTTGCTCCTAAGGTCCTCTTATCCCCACTACTAAGAAAGTGGGCATGGTTGAACGCTATGACACCACTGGTTGCTCAAACCAATGGTGAAAAGTACTTGATCCTTCTCCATTCTGAAACCCCCATGGGATTTTCCTCTGTCTGTTTGCTCTCATCTCCTTTATTTCTCTAGCAAGCTCATAATCTGATTTGAGGAGGAGGCTACCAAACTCCTTCTTTCCATTCTCTACTACCATTGGTGCCTTCCCTTTATTCTGGTATTTTCATAGAATGAAGGGTTTCTCACAAGTTGGGCCAAGATGATGCTCTGATACCACTGTAATATTCCAAATAGGAAAACGACAAAAATACAAAGCATACAAAGACTAAATCTGCAAAAATATGGAAAATACATTAAAAACACCATGAAAAGATCCAGAACTGCTGAGCCGTTTTATTAAAATACTGGAGGTGAAAAGAAAATACAACAGTGACCAAAATATAGCACTCTAGCTGAATAAGCTAGCTGGAATGGCCCTCAGATTCTGCCACCCAAAAATTTCTCTATTGTAGCCCTATTGGACTCTTCCTTTGGGCTTCCCTACTGGAAAAGCTAGAAAATGTTGTTACTTGCTGAATAGGTCTGCATAGATGAGGCTGATCTAGGGTTTAAAAAAATTCAGTATTTTAACCATGGAATCTACTAAAAGAACCTATAAAAACCCAGAAATTTTTTCCCCTAATTCAAACCTTCAAAATCTGATCCTTTTTCCCCTAGCACCTATAGTTTTTGGCTGAGTAGTGACTCTGTAAATGAGCTGATCTGTTGATCATAAAATTCTTGGATTTTAACCACAGGATCTTCTAAAAAAACCCAAGAAACCTATAAATCTCTCCTAAACTGCAATCTTCAAAATTTGGCCTTTCTATGCTTGGCCCTCTTCTAATTTGAATTCTGTGGGGTATGCAGAGCTATGGGCTAAACTGAACGAGAAAATGTATGGAACTACTCCCCAAAGCTCAACTATTGAAGGGTTGACCCCTTCATTGGATTCGAAGTGGGAATGCTATGGAATTTCACCCTCTCCTAGATCTCTCTATTGTTGGACTGCCTAATTCATTAAGTTATTGCGCTGCTATAAAAGGGGTTGCAAGTGGCCTGATGCCAGATAGTAAAATCAGCTCACGATGGATAGTAGGAATCCTCTCCGGAAGCTTCGTGAAACTCCTGAATTAAGTCTCCCAAAAACTCCTCTCCTGAGAAGGCACTTGAAGTCCCCCGAGGATGAGGTTGGGATCTCCGCTTAGAGACACTTGTGTGCTACGAAACACTACAGACTCAGCTAAACAACTCAAGCATGATCAAGTCATAAAGACCAAAAAATCAGAATAATAAAAAATGATTTAAGTGGCTACCCTCACCCCTTTCTTATTCTTGTGAAACCCCAACAACCTTGGGTCCACTCATTAACTGCGCTATCACTTGGCCCCTTGGAATTCACACATGTTGCTCTTCTTTCTTGGCCTCTTGGCCCCACAAGATGTTGTGTTGTTCACACTAGCCATGGAAAAGAGGTTTTATTCAAAATCATGGGTTTATGGGTCCCTTCACCATTTTATTCACCTACATTGATGTTGGTGTTGCTCCCAGTACCAACTGAATTGAAAATTCCACTTCCCTATGAGGAAGAAAATCTGAAATATCTACAGGAAACACATCCTGAAACTTTTGTAAAATTGGATACCTCTTTAAGGCCTCAGCATCCTCAACATCCCAACCTTTATCACTCGCAATGTGAACTCTAAATAATAAAAACCCTTTCCAGTGACTACACTTTTCTTGCATAGTTGTGACCACTCTAATTGATGTAGCCTTTTTCTTACCCTACAATATTATGTATTCTCCATTTTCATCCAAACAATCAATATCATTTTCATAAAAATCTGCCTTACTCTTGTGAAGACACAATCGATCCATGCCCAAAAACATATTGTATGATCCCAATGGAAGCACATCTAAATGCGCTAATGTAGACAATGTACATGCCATTGAACTCAAATGCACAAGCTCTTACCCAACGATAAACTCTCTTCTTAGTACCTGTAGCCAATTGTACTAGATAAGACTCTGCATGCACTTATTTATTCAAACCAAACTTATCCACCAGGTCAAGTTTAACATAACTATAATTAGATCCAGGGTCAATCAAAATAGAAACAAATTGATCACAAATCTTAGTGTCCATCTTGATAATGGATGCCTGGTGATTCACTTTCCTAATATCCAATGCTAAATAGATTTGAGGAATTCTTTTCCCAACATACACAACTATTTGTGCCTTGTGAGAAATATAGATATGTGGTTTGACACCCTCGTCTTGTGGGAAATATCTCGTGCGATGATCCTTGCCACAAGTCCAGAACTGTACATTCTTCTTGCCATCACCTCGTTCTACTCCTCACTTGTATTAAACTTCTTCTACGACACTGCATCCTCTTTATTACCTATGTCATGTAGCTTTCCTCGCCTCTTATCCCATGTTACTTTAGTCTTGTCATTGCCTTTATAATCATGTTTAAATTCAAACAATTACTTTGATTGTTCATAACAATGCTTCAACTTTCAGATGGCTTCCTGTAATGATCTAGGCTAATCAAAATTGATCTTGTCCTTGAATGCTACTAGCGACCCACTGATAAATCTATGAATATTTTCTTTCTCCTCCTTAAGATAAGGCACATACCTCAATAACTCTAAGAACTTGCTAGTATACTCCTCATCAATCATAGATCCTATTTTTAACTCATAGAATTTAGTTTCCCTCTCATCAAAGTATCTCTCAAATAGACGCTTCTTCCGGAAAATTCTCTTGAACTCACTCTAAGTCAACTCTTCTTGATGAATACCTTTGAAATTATTTACATCTTACCACCAAATGTCTAATTTTAATTTAAAAATAAAAGTAGTTATCTAGGATTTCATATTATATGAGTAATCATGAAATCGAAATAACTTGTTCATCCAAAGTAACCAAGCTTTTGCATCCTGTGACTTCTCGATTTCTCCACCAAATTTAGGAGGATTTTCTTTCTTAACTTCCTCTGGAAAGTAATTCTTGTCATTCCTCCTATACTAATGGTAACAGTGATAATGATGTTGTCTCTCTGATCTAGAACTAGAATAGAACCCATGGTCATTATTCCTCCTGTTAGGTGTATCCATGAACCTACCATCTCTCACTATATCATCCTATCAAAATTGTATCCTCATTTATACCTACTACCATATGAACCATTAGTTCTTCCCTCTTCACCATGGTTGATCCTAAGTGGTCCCTATCTCTGGAAGTCTGAAAAACTATGAAGGATAATTGCATTAACCTCTTCTTGTTTATCCTGTACCCTAGCAAGTCTCTCCTATGAATGAATGATCCTATCATTATCTATTTTGAAAATTCTTATCTTTGTCTTAAAACCACTCAAATTATATGCTATGCGAGGGGAGTACTCATCACTATGATGCTCATTTAATCTGTAGGGAGAATCAGGTGAATTTTAGTCTACCATCTTGCTTTTCATATTTGATCCTATACTTCCTGCAAACATACCATGTCAGATAAATAAATATAAACAAAATCACACGTGCCTCAGTGAATTTCAGGGGATTCTATCTCATTTGCACCAATCAGTCCAGATTAGCATAACACACACACACACACACACACACACATATATATCAACATTCAAAACATACCAACATCAACATCATCAACCTATACATGACAACACAACTACAACAATGACCAACACCATGCATACATATCAAGCACATCTACAATTTACATACATACATGACAAAAAAATTCCACCCATCTAGTCCAAGTATTGAACCTCAGAGCTCTGATACCTCTCATTAACGCCTCCTCCCAAATTTACCCAAATCCACAAGCTCGATAGGGTAAGCATGAGATGAGAGTTATTATGTGAAACCCGATTCCAAAGATGAACTTATGGAAAATGGGATCCACATGTCTAGAATTGACTACAAACAGTTAGTGACACATGATCATATTTCTATCAGCCTAATTTGACCAAAATTTATTTCATTTCAGTTTTTTTTTCTTAAATTTAAATTAAATTTATATTTTGGCAGTTTTTTCAGGTTTTAAAGTTATGCGGTTATGTTGACGGCATAAAGAAAATTTTCAAGGAGAGCGGAGAAATTAGAAAAATTTGAGACAAATTTAGTATTATATTTTTGGCTCCTCATGTAGATCTTTGAAACAAGGTATTATCATAGTCAAACAAAAATTGTATGTCAAAGTTATGACCCATGGAATGTTGGGTGTGTTATATTCTTTCCATGACTATTCGCACGTGTGGGGGGGTCATAAGGGGGGCGATATCCCCCCTCTTTTGTTGCGTCATACATAGCAGGGGTTCATATATGTCGCAGTGTTTGCTGGGGGTGGTAGCCCCCCTTGCGCGAGGTCCAGGGCAGCACCCCGAGAATGTTTTTTTTGCACCCTATAATAGGTGGGGAGACCTACCTATGGTTTTGTGGATGGGTTTTGCACATGGTTTCAGGCATGATGGTTTTATGCCCATGGTATTTTGTAGATCTGATCAAGGGAACTACCATTATGTTCTAATCCAGTGTTAATGGATTGGGGTTTATAAATGCTTCAGCATGTATATATATGTATTGTAACATTAAAAAGAATATAATGAAAAATCAATCTGGTGGTCCTAGTTTTGGGATCCTGGGGAAAATTTTTGTGTATATTTTTTTCTTTGAATTAGGTGCATCCCTTCAATTCTCTCCCCTTAGGGAGTGGTTCTATGAGTATGAGAAATATGATGGTGGTGATGTATTCTTAGGGGATGATAGGAAGGCCAGAATCGTTGAATATGGAAAATTCAAGTTGAAGTTGCAAGGTGGAAGGATTAGAACACTTCCTGGTGTTCTACATATTCCTACATTGGCCAAAAATATGATTTCTATAAGAAATATGGATGATGTAGGTGTAAAAACAATGTTTAATAAGGATACCTACAAGATCATTTAGGGAGAACTAGTATTTATGTGTGGCGTTCAGATTGGAAACTTGTACAAGCTTTTGGGTAGCATTCTTACTGATATGTGCAATAGTTTTTTGGTTCCTAAAAGTGGACCAAAAAACCTTGTTGTCTCTAGAAAGAATACCATGCTATGCCATCAAGGGCTTATACATATTGGAGAGAAGGACCTTCGAATACTTCATAGTAATGGAATGGTAGAAGTTATGTCTGATTTCTCTTTGTATCTCGATTTATGTGAAAATTGTGTAAGCGGAAACATAATCGGGTGAGTTTGCCTTCTGGTGCTAATAGGGCGAGAGGGATATTAGAGCCTGTGCATATCGATGTGTTTAGACCTGTGTCAATTCCATCACTAGGTAAGCCTGTGTACGATGTATCATTTATATATGGCTTCTCACGGAATACATGGATATATTTTCTCAAGAAGAAATATAAAGTATTTGATAGGTTGAAATAATTTAAGGCTCTAGTGGAAAATGAAATAGAGAAGAAGATAAATTTTTTGAGGACAGATAATGGTAGAGAGTTCTACAAGAATGAATTTTAAGACTCCTTTAAAATGTGTCATATAGGACGGAAAAATACTACTCCATACAGAACTCATCAAAATGGAGTTGTAAAAGGAATTAACAAGACATTTATGGAAAAGGTATGAAGCATGCTTAGTGGTGTCAGGTTAGGACTCTGGCCAGAGGCAGTGGAGACTGCATGTTACTTGGTTAATATATCACCTTCATCAGTGTTGGAGGATAAGACTCCACATGAGGTATGGACTGGTAAGAAACCCTCTCCTTCACATCTAAGGGTATTTGGATGTGATGCATATTTACATTTCCTAAAGGAGAAAATAACCAATTTGGATAGTAAATGTGAAAGGTGCATCTTTATTGGCTATAAGGATGGTTTAAAAGGTTATAATATTTGGAACCCAGAAACAAGGAAGGTTGTGTACAACTAAGATGTGGTGTTTAGAGGGGTGAAATATGTTATTAAAAATGAAGTCCTACCAAAGGAACCTGAGAAGATATAATCTGAGCTAAATGAGGAAGAATCAGACTCTACAGAAAAATAGGAATTAGAATAGGAAGAGACACAAACTCCAGCTTTGAGAAGATCAGTTGGAGAGAGAAGGAAGATAGAAATTTATAGTACATATACTTTCTATTTAATTTTTTCTTTATCTATTACTGATGATGATCCAAAAATTGTCAGGGAGGCAGTAGATTTAGAGGATGGAAAACTCTGGAAAGAGGCCATGGTTGATGAAACCATATTTTTGAATAAAAATCAGGCTTTGGATTTGGTGGAGTTTTCAGCTAGAAGGAAACCCATTGGAAGACAATGGGTGTTTAAGAAGAATATGAATGCAAAAGGTAAGGTGGAGAAATATAAATCTAGGTTTGTAGCAAAAGGTTATTCCCAGGTGTCGGGAATTGATTTTGGTGATATATTTCTCTTGTTGCCAATGTATCTTCTATTAGATTACTTTCATATGTTGATATTCCTTTTGATTTTGAGGTAGAACGGATGGATGTGAAGAAAAAATTTCTTCATGGGGATCTGGAAGAAGATATCTACATGAAGCAACATAAAGGATTTGTGGTGAATGGGAAGAAATAATTGGTATGCATATTAAAAAATTCTCAGTATAGGTTAAAACAATCGCCAAGGATGTGGGATCAAAAATTTGATACATATATACGAGGACATGGCTTCAATCGAAGAAAATCGAATCACTGTGTGTATTTTAAATTAATTGGTGACAATGTTATTTATTTGGTCTTGTATGTGGATGATATGTTGTTGATTGGAAATGACAGAGAAATTATCTAGGATTTGAAGACCCAATTCTCCTCCAAATTTGACATTAAGGATCTTGATTTTGAAAACTATATTTTGGGCATGGAAATTAAACGAGATCAGGCGAAGAGGAACCTCTGGTTAAGTCAGAGGAAGTATGTCGAGTCAATATTGCAGAGGTTTAATATGGGGGATAGTAAATTAGTGAAGGTTCATATTCCTGTAGATGTAAAGTTATTTGTTGAACAGTGTCCCAAGACACAAGAAGAGGAAGAGGACATGTCCCATGTTCCATATGCAAGTGCAGTTGATAGCCTGACGTATGCAATGGCCTTTAATAGACCATAAATTTCACATGCAGTGGGATTATTGATCAGGTATGCAGTGATTATGGTCAGTGCTACCAAGGAAGACCAATATTGGACAAATTTTTGGACATCCATGGCTTTGTTGATGAAGACTAGGCTGGAGATCTAGATCAGAGAATATCGACAAGTGGGTATGTGTTTAACCTATTTGGAGGAGCATTCAGTTGGATGAGAAAAATACAGTTTGTAGTGGCTCTTTCAACTACAAAGGTTGAATACATGGCAACCACTCGTGCAAGCAAGGAAACATTTTGGTTGCAGATATTGTTTTCAAGTATGGGGTTGGTATAATGAGCTATAAGGATAGAATGTGACAGCCAAAGTGTAATTTTCTTGGCAAATAAACATGCTTATCATTTAAAGACAAAAGAAAATTGATGTTCAGTATCACTTTGTGAGGGATATGATTGAGGACAAAAAGGCATTGTTGTTTAAGGTCGACACTTTGAAGAATGGTTTGGATGCATAGAAAAAGTATGTGATCACTGAGAAGTATTCTTGGTGTAATGAAAAAATGGGAATTGCAGAGTCGTACCAATGACTAAGGTCTCATGTGACCCCCGATGTGAAAAGTAAAACAACAAGTGGTAGAATCTTGGGTGTGTGTTATATTCTTTCCATGACTAGTCACATGAGCATGGGGGTCACAAGGGAGTTTATAGCCCTCCCTATTCTTTGTGTCAGGTGTAGCAGGTGTTGGCATTACGATGTAATATGTTGATATGTTGTCCTTAATGGAAACCTACTTGATGAGTTTCCTTTTTTATAGCAACCTATTTTTTAAAGATATAAAAATGATATATCTATAGGTCATTTCAGATGGGACACAAAAACAAATTCCAGTCAGTGACAAAGAAATGATAAAGGTAATGTTTCACAATGTATACGCAGGTTTGATGAAGGAAACCCACATATACATCCAAAATTAGTGTATACACAGTTTTGGTGAAGGAAAGTCACGTATACACGTGGGTATGAAGAAGCCAAGTTGTGTATGTACTTACACTCTCAGTTTATGATACCAAGGGTCCTTACCATGGTTTTAGCCCACAATATTGAGCATAGTATCATCTAATTGATTCCGTCCAAGAATACCATCAGCACTTGTGTGTTTTTGGCTCATGGTATTGTCTAAGGATAAAAATATATAAGGAGAAGAAGATCATAGTGTAAGGTGTGCATGTGTATGGGTTTTGATTGAATACTTCACTCTGAAGAATATTTGCATGGAATAGGTTTCATTTTATTAACAGATCTAAAATAGTGATGCACCTTCGAATACAATGATGGATCAGGATCTCCAGACCTGAAATTACTATGTATTTACTTGATCTGTTTGTGAGATGTTTAGATCTGTGATCTAGCGCATGTTTGGTGAAGTGAAGGGTATGATCTAAGGAAGTCTATTGATTTGAAATTTTATGTAGTCCTGAATATTTACAGATCAATACCTTGGTTCATCACGATGAAAGCGCGTATACATGCAGGTTAGTTTTAGCAGAAGCATGTATGTAAACTAGGGTTTTTCTAAAGATTGCTGAAGAAAATGTCTGATATTTTCAGCTATATTTCTATTGTCTATCAATGAAGCCTTCATGTAGATCTAGGTTGTTTGAATACTGTATATGCTACTATTTTATTATGTACAAATATGATCAGTGATTGGGTGATTGAATATGATGGATGTTGTTAACTGAATAAGGGTTCTGTAAATTTGACAAAGTATGCCTAAATGTCTCAGACTTGTTTTGAGTCTGATGATATTCTTAAATTCAATATATAAATATCTATACGTAGGTTGGTGCACAAGAAAGCGTGTATATATGCAGGTTGCAGTTGTGAAGTGGCATATATATTTGATTGTATGAACGATCAGGGTTGAAGTCAATTCTGCATGTTATTTGAAAAGTATAGCTTTATTAATATGATCAGGTTTCATTGATCTCACTGTTCTGTTTAAATTTTGGTTTATTGCTATCTATGTTTATCTACAAATTAAGTTGTGTTGAATTTGTTGGATCCAGTGTGAAAATTAATGAAACGTGGTCTACAGTGTTTATGAGGGTTTAAGCCTTCAGTTTGGAATTCAAAGCTTCCTACCAGTAGATGCTGGTGATCAGTTCATGGGGTTGTATCTCCCTTTCCATAGTGGCTAGTAAATGAGATCAGGGGGTTGGAGCTTCCTTCCAATAGCAGCTATAGAACGACAGAAGTTTGTAACCTTTTGTAGGTGGGTGCTTGTGTACTGACATGAGTATGCATCATTACAACATTGTAAGAAGTTTTCTATATAATAAATATTGAAGATAGAGACAACAACAACCGTGGTTTTCTCTCGACTTGGGTTTCTACCTTAAATCTTGGTGTTCACATGTGATGCCCTTCTGTGATGATTTATTTTCTTATTAATGCACATGTTTACTGCTTAAATATATGATGTATAATTGATGAACTAGGCTAATTAATGTTTCTAAATATTTATCTGAACATTAGGTTATTTGGGTATACCCAAGTTTCTTTTATGATAGCTGTGTACATACACTAGTTGGTCTAATCCAAGTCGCATATAGAAATCAGTAACAAAAAAGTAAAAGATTGTGATTTTTGTAAATACTGATTCACCCCCCCCCTCCCTCTTAGTATTTTTCCCAACAATTGGTATCAAAGCAGGGCCTTCTAAATAAGCCTAATCACTAGAAGGAAGATCATTTAAGATGAGAAATCAAGATGGATCAACATCTATCAGAAAACTACTCTTCAACGGAAACAATTTAAACTTCTGGAAGACAAGAAAAAGATCATATATTTGGTATTTTGGAGCAGATGTTTGGGCAATGTTGAATGTGATTACCAATATCTAGCTGCAGTTCCAACAGATCCAGTCGCAAAGAAGAACTCGAAACCAATTTAAAAGTTGTCAATGCATTATTAGGAAGTCTGACCGAATCAGAATTTGTCAAAGTTATGCAGTTGAATACAAAAAAGGAGATATGGGACAAAATCATTATGAGCTATGAAGGTGATGCCAAGGTAAAAAAGGCTAAACTCCAAACTCTTAGAATTCAATATGAAAATCTTAGAATGCATAATGATGAAAGTATTGCTAGTTTCTTCTTACATCTAGATGAGATTGTAAATTGTATGAGAAATCTGGGTGAATTCATAAGCGACACCACTCTAGTAGAGAAAGTATTAAGATCTCTAATTCCTAAAGTCAAGTCAAAAGTGTATGCTATTGAAGAAAAGAAAGATATTTAAACTCTTACTGTTTTTCAACTTCATGGGATTCTGACTACATGCGAAATGAGGAAAGGAGATGCGTCTGAAGTCAAATAAGTTGCTTTTAGATCTATTGAAAAAGGCAAGGACAAGGAAGAAAAAAACGAATCAGGGTATGTTTAAGAAGAAGATGAGGTAAACTTTGTAAAGAAACTTGAACTTGGTACTGGAAGTTTCAGAGGTAAGCTTCATTTCAAATTTTTTTATTGTGGAAGAGTTGGTCATTATGCTGCTAAATGTCCTCATAGAGATAATCATGAAAAAGGGAAATAATTTAGCAAAAGGTAATAGGAGATGATTTTTCAATAAGAAAAGTTACTATACTCATGAAGATAGTGATGGTCTATCAAATAGTGAAGAAGGGGAATTTGATAAAGATATTAGATTGCTCATGGCATTTGAGAATAACACTAGTGAGGCTAAAGATACTTTTATGGATGCTTTAGAACAAAAATATTTTCTTGAAGAAACTAATCAACTAAAAATATGATTTGAAGAGAAAAAAATAGCCATAGATACTCTAAAGAATCAACTCATAGAAAAGGATAAGCACAATGAGAAATTAGAATGTGAAATAGTAAGTCTAGGAAAAGAAATTGAGAAAGTAAAAACTTTAAATATTAGATTTTCTAAAGGATATAAAAGCTTAGATGAAATTATCAAGGTTCAACATTCTCCTTTGGTGAATATAGGTCTTGGATATATCATTGAATCTTCTAAGACAAAAAAGTCCTCAGATACTAGCTATCTACAAGCAGAAAAAACCAGCCAACAAAATTTCGTCACTCAACAAAAGAACATAGACAATGTCAAGGTAAAGCATGATCACTCAAATTTAATAATGAACAATAACAGAAACACCAAACGAAATTTAAACAACAATATAAGGTTCTCTGGTCGCATAAATTTCTTCTTTAATGGAAAATATTTCTCATGTCATAATTTTGGTCACAAAGCTACTCAATATGTTGCATACAAAACCATCATGACCAAAGAAGAAAGAAAGCAAAGAAATGAGATAGGAATGAAGAAGAATACTTATAAAAAAAATTCTCCTCTTCAAGATGAAATTGAATTTTCATTTTGCAATAACTTTGGACATGAATAATCTGAATGCAGGAGCAAACTTCAGTCTAAAGAATAGATATCCTCAAGTTCCAAGGTATGGAAAAATAAGGACTTACAGTTTGAAAGTTGAGACATAGCTTTATTTGCAAAAGGAGAAGAAAATCAATGGTACATTGATAGTGGATGTTCAAAACACATGACAAGTGATAAAGGTGAGATTATTTCATATAATGCATTAGAGAAGGAAAATAATGTTACTTTTGGAAATGACTCTCTTGCTGTCATTAAGGGTAAATGATATGATTTTTCTAAAAGAAAAGGTTAAAGCTAATAATGTTATGTATGTTGATAGATTAAAGCATAACTTGTTGAGTGTGAGTCAAATGTGTGAGCAAGGAAATCAAGTTGTCTTTCGATCAAAAGAGTGTGTGGTTCGTGAACTTGACACAGGAAAGACCATAATAAAAGGAACAAGAACTCCAAGCAATCTTTATATATTGAAAGGTGGCCAAGAGAAATGTTATCTAGGTAAATATACAGAAAACTGGTTATGGCACAGAATATTGGGACATTTGAGATTTTCTCAAATAAGAAAATCAAGCAGCCTCAAAGTTGTTCATGATCTACCCTACATCACTGTACCCAAAAGTGCCATATGAAAATCACACCAATTCGATAAGCAAACCAAGGTGGAATTTAATTCCAAAGAAGGATCAACAAATAAGCCTCTTGAGCTTATACATACTGATTTATGTGGTCCTCTAAGGAAAAAGTCACCTTGTGGAGAACAATACTATATCCTGTTCATTGATGAATTTTTTAGAATGTGTTGGATCAGTTTATTTAAACATAAAGATGAAGCATTTGAAAATTTTAATATCTTCAAAGCTTTGGTTGAAAATGAATTAGATCTAAAAATGAAATTTCTTAGATCTTAACAAGGAGGAGAATACATATCAGATGAGTCCTTTTATTTCTATGAACAATATGGCATAATAAGACAATTTTGTGTAGCTGGAACTCCACAACAAAATGGCGTGGCAGAAAGAATGAATAGAAAAGTTCAAAAAATGGCTCATGCTATTCTTGATGAATCTGGGACTCCTGACACCTTTTGGGGAGAAGCTGCGCATACTGTAGTAAATATTCTCAACAAGGATCATTTTCGTGTAAACAGTGAAAAAACTCCTTATGAACTCTGGTATGGTAATATTCTCACTGTGAAGCATTTTAGAGTTTTTGGAAGCAAATGTTTTACCAAAAATAATCATGAAAAACTAGGTAAGTTTGAACATAGAGTAGATGAAGGAATATTTCTTGGTTACTCTTCTAGAAGTAAAGCATACAAATGCAACAATAAAATACTTCAAAAGATTGTTGAATGTATTGATGTTGTATTTGATGGATCTCTCACAGCTCCCAAAAGGGAAATAACAACAAATGAGGATGATCTTGATGAATATTTTCCCTCATCAAATAACAATGATATAGAAGGAGAACGTAATGAAGCACCAGAAGAAGATATATCAGAAAAGGCTCCATCAAATTATGTTCAAAAGAATCATCTAGAATCTCAAATTTTGGTAGAAAAAGAATTAGGGGTACAAACAAGAAGAATTGTTGTAGGATATCCTAGTTATATAGCATTTTTATCCACTATTGAACCACAAAATGTAAATCAAGCTAGTAAAGATGAATGTTGGATTCAGGCCATGAATGAAGAACTTGATCAAATTGAAAAGAATAAACTTGGGAATTGGTTCCAAGACCTCATGATAAAAATGTTTTTGGAACAATGTGGATTTTCAAAAAAAAATTAAATGAAAATGGATATGTAATTAGAAACAAAGCTAGAATTGTTTGTAAAGGGTATGCTCAACAAGAAGGTATAGACTTTGAAGAAAAATTTGCACTAGTAGCCAGGCTTGAAGCCATAAAAATGTTTCTTGCATTTTCAATTTTTCAACAATTCAAGGTTTATCAAATGGATGTAAAATCTACTTTCCTCAATGGTGATCTAGAAGAAGAAGTTTATATAGAATAGCCAAAAGGATTCATTCTGGGAAGTGATGAAAAAATTGTTTGCAAACTCAAAAAGGCTTTATATGGTCTAAAACAAGCTCCTCGGGCATGGTACTATCTTCTTGACAAATATCTTCAACAATGAGGTTTCACAAAAGGATTTGCAGACAGTAAATTATACACAAAAATTGTGAATGATAAACTATTAATTATTGTTGTTTATGTTGATGACATCATTTTTGGGAGTAATGAAGAATACATGAGTCAGAAATTTTCTTTTGTTATGTAGCAAGAATTTGAAATGTCTTTACTTGGGGAACTAGCATATTTTCTTGGCTTACAAGTGCAACAAGAAAGAGTTGGCATATTTATCTCACAAGCAAAATATCTCAAACAGATCCTGAACAAATATTGGATGGAAGATTGCAAACCTGTGAGCACTCCAATGGTGACCGGATGTAACCTCAATTCTCATGATGATTCTCCCATGGTAAACCAACCAGATTAAAGATATATGATTGGAATTATGCTTTATCTATCTGGGACTAGACAGGATATCATGCATGCAGTTGGGATTGTTGGACGATTCCAAGCCAATCCAAAGGAGTCACATCTTCAAGCCGTAAAAATAATATTCAAATAGCTACAAGGAACTCAAGATTTTGGTCTATGGTATCCCAAGAATGTTGATCTCACTCTTCATGCTTACACAGATGTAGACTGGGCTAGAAATATTGATGATCGGAAAAGCACTAATGGTGGTGCATTTTATATGGGGCCTCGATTAGTATCCTGGTGCAACAAGAAACACAGTTCGATTGCCTTATCTACAGCAGAAGCATAATATGTGGTTGTCAAATCATGTTTCACCCAACTTATTTGGATGATGCAAAAATTACAATATATTCAAATCAAATGTTCTCCTCCCATCTCCATCTTATGTGATAATACAAGTGCCATCAGTATCTCAAAAAATCCTGTTATGCATTCCAAAAACAAGCACATTCCTACCAAGTATCACTTTTTATGAGAACAAGTGCTTGAGAAAAAGGTTAAATCGGAGTATGTTCCCTCCAAAGAACAAGTTGCTGACATATTTACTAAACCTCTTTCCAGGGAAGCATTTGGATATCTCAAATAGAATTTGGGAGTTGTCTCTGCCTCAGTTATCAAATCTGTTTGATTTCGGAAGATTATTTTTTGTATGCAGGCTGCATGAAGCCTAGTCGCAAATATACGCGAGTTTTTCTCTATACCTTTGCATATGGATATTTTTGTCATAAAATCTATGGGTTAGTCTTCAAAACATTCTGTGTCATATTTTTGGCTCTATTTCTCATGTGTTGCTGGGTACATTCTGTGGTTCTAATGTTCATCTTACATTTCCTTTCCTTCATAATTATTTGCTTGATGAATATGCTTTGATGAATTGGTTGTTGAAAATTTTCAGGATGCACAGGTTTAGGGGGAGCATTAGCCTTGCTAATAATAATGCATTGTTGGAAGTATATTGGTTGCTAAATTATGATCTCTCTCTTGAGATCCTTTGGTCTTGGTTATAAAAATTCATATCTGTAATTTGATGTAAGGGTCATGTTGAGACCTATGATGTAAGTATTTTCATATTTAGTTATGTATGGACTTAGTAAAATATGTAAACCTACTTGGATTGGGTGTTTGAGTAAAAAATGTAAACCCACTTGGTTGGGTAGTTGATTCAAATATGTAACCCCACTTGGTTGGGATATTGATGTAAGTATGAGTCCTTGGTGATAGGAAGAGTCATACTTAGTTGAGTCATCAAGTCATGTATTCTATTGAAAATTTGAAGACTTAGCATGTGCTTAGAGGGAGCATGGTCAATACAAATCCGATCTGCAGAGCTCTTCCTTCTACAAGGAAAGAGAAACCTTGTTTCAGCATTAGTCCGCCCTTTTCCCTTGATGTCAAAGCGAGAGAATAACTTGGTGTTTGGTGTTTTAATAATGATTATGATTGATGTGTCTTTCAGGTATATACACGATGTGGTGATAAAAAGCCATCACGGTTGCCATCAAGTCCAAAGGAGAAGATTGTTGGCATTATGATGTAATACGTTGATATGTTGTCCTTGATGGCAGCCTACTTGATGAGTTTCCTTTTTGATAGAAACCTATTTGTTAAAGATATAAAAATGATGTATCTACAGGTTAGTTCAGATGTGACAAAAAAAGGAATTCTAGTCAGTGACAGAGAAATGATAAAGGTAATGTTTCACAATGTATACGTAGGTTTGATGAAGGAAACCCCTGTATAGATCTAGAATTAGTGTATACGCAGTTTTGGTGAAGCAAAGTCATGTATACATACGGGTACGAAGAAGGCAAGTCGCGTATGTACTTACGCACTCAGTTTATGATACTGGGGGTCCTTACCATGGTTTTAGCCCACAATATTGAGCGTTGTACCGTCTAATTGATTCCGTCCAAGAATACCATCAGAACTTGTGTGGTTTTGGCTCATGATATTGGTTAAGGATAAAAATATATAAGGAGAAGAAGATCATAGTGCAAGGTGAGCATGTGTATGGGTTTTGATTGAATACTTCACTCTGAAGGATATCTGCACTGAAATAATGATGCATCTATGAATACAATGATGGATCGGGATCTCCAGACTTGAAATGACTATGTATTTGTTTGATATGTTTGTGAGATATTTAGATCCATGATCTGGTGCATGTTTGCTGAAGTGAAGGGTATGATCTGAGGCAGTCTGTTGATGTGAAATTTTATGCAATCTTTAATATTTATAGATCTATATGTTGGTTCATCATGATGAAAGTGTGTATAAATGCAGGTTAGTTTTAGAAAAAATGTGTATGGAAACTAGGGTTTTTCTGAATATTGCTTAAGAAAATATCTGATCCTTTCTGCTATATTTCTGTTGTTTGTCAATGAAGTCTTCATGTAGATCTAGGTTTTTTGAATACTGTATATGTTGCTAGTTGATTATGTACAAATATGATCAATGATTGGATGACTGAATATGATGGATGTTGCTGACTAAATAAGGGTTCTGTAAATTTGACAAAGTATGCCTGAATGTCTTAGATCTGTTCTGAGTTTGATCAAATTCTTAAGTGAAATATACAAAGATATATACGTAGGTTGGTGCACAGGAAAGTACATAAGTGAGGTGGTGCATACATTTGATTGTATGAATGATCAGGGTTGAAGTCAATTCTACTTGTTATATCAGAAGTCTGGGTTTATTACTGTGATCGGGATATAGTGATCTCACTGTTCTATCTAAAGTTTGATTTATGGCTATTGGTGTTGATCTAAAAATTAAGTTGTGTTGAAGTTGTTAGATTCAGTGTGAAAATTAATGAAATGTGATCTGTAGTGGTTCTGAGGGCTTAAGCCTTCAGTATGGAAGTCAAAGCTTCCTTACAGTAGATTCTAGTGATCAGTTCAGGGAGTTGTAGCTCCCTTTTAGTAGTGGTTGGTAAACGAGATCAGGGGGTTGGAGCTCCCTTCTAGTAGTAGTTGGAGAATGAGAGAAGGTTGCATCCTTCTATAGGTGGGTGCATTAGGGAAATTTTGAGGTCTCAAATGGGCCTCCTAAGAAAATTCTAAAATAATAGTGGAAATAATAAAATAAGATTAAATTGCATCATCAAATTTTAGAGGGAAAAAAGAAAAATCTACTTTTTTAGCTCGTATTTTCAACTTATCCCCCTATGGGTTTACTCGTTGGATTGCAATCACATTTTTTCATGTATTTCTAATTTTCATGTAGCAGGGTCCATCGAAAGTATGCAACATGGGTATTCCATGGATGATGAATTAAATTTTTCATCCAGCGAGTACTCCACTTGAAATTTGAGCAAAAACATAGGGACATAAGTTGAAAATACAAGTTTAAAAAGTAGTTTTATTATTTTATTATTTTTTAATCTTTTTTACTTTTTTACACCAAAAATGGTGAATCATCCCCCATGATTGACATCATCATCTTGAATCCTATTGGTCGTTATAAAGTTTATTTTGGTTGTACATTTTTCTTAAGAGGCCCATTTTAGACCTCAAAAGTTCTCTAATGCCTGCGTACTGACATGAGTATGTATCAGTACAAAATTGTAAGCAATTTTTTGTATAATAAATGTTGAAGACAAAGACGGCAACAACAGTGGTTTTCTCCTGACTTGGGTTTCCACCTTAAAGCTTGGTGTTCATGTGTGATTCTCTTGTGTGACGATTTATTATTTTATTACTACACATGTTTACTGCTTAGATATCTTATGCATAACTAATGAACTGAGATAAGTAATGTTTCTGAATATTTATCTGAACATTAAGTTATTTGGGTATATGCAAGTTTTTTTTAGGATAGTTGCGTACATACGCTAGTTGGGCTAATCCAAGTCGTGTATAGAAATCAATAACAAAAAAGTAAAATATTTTGATTTTTTTAAATACTGATTCACACCCCCCCCCCCCCCTGGTTAGTATTTTTCCCAACAATAGGAAGGTCAGAGGGGGAGCAGAACCCCCCCTTATTGGGGGTTTGTTGGGGGTAGTAGACCCCTTAGACGAGGTCTGGGGCAACGGCCCGAGAATTTTTTTCTTTTTGGACCTATAATAGGTAGGTGAACCTACCTATGGTTTTGTGCATGGGTTTTTTCACATGGTTTTGGGCATGATAGTTTTCTTCCCATGGTGTAGATCTGGTCAAGGGAACTACGTTTATGTTCCAATCCATGGTTAATGGATTGGAGTTTATGAATGCTTCGACATGTATATATGTGTACTGTAACAATGAAAGGAATATAATGAAAAATCAATCTAGTAGTCTGAGTTTTGGGATCGAGGGGGAAATTGATGTGTATATTTGTTTTATATTTTATATTCTCACCATTGTATATGTTCTATTTTAATAATTCGTTTGCAAGTAATTTATGTACAAGGTTAAAGCATACAGGGAAGTTGGAGATCCAAATTACTCATTTATACAAACACTTTGTGTACATAGTACCTGTAGGTTATAAATACATATATGTTCATTAATTCAATAATATCACTAGAGAATCATTGAGAAGGCCCTATTCCCTCTTCACATAGCTGCATCACCACTTATTAGTCAATACATTCATTAACCAATCAATAGCTAAACAGTTCATGACATGAGCCATAGAAGATACACATCATATGAACAACATATAACTAGAAAATAACTTGCATGTAAACCATAATAATAATAATAATAGAACAAAAAATAAATCTACATAATAAGAATTGCATTTACTCACAAAGTACCAAAGGAAAATAACTCTTATTAACATATGGAAATCCAACCAAGTCAAGGAATTACACGTATCACCCAACCATAGATTTGGATGAACCAAATCTCTCTTTCAACCAATCACCCCCACACCATATTCCAAGTATGAATGTGGGATCTCATGCAATAAACCAAGAAAAAAAAACCAGTGCTTCCAGAGGCCAAACCACCTCAACCCTCAACCAATGATTCCACCTCATGGCCAGAAATCACTAACATCAAAAAATCAGTCTCCATCAAAATTTTCCAAGTCTCTGCAGTTTTTTTTCTAACCTGGCAACAAGATTAGTAACTCAACCCACAACTGTCGCAAGGCTCTAGAGCACTTTTCCAACCAAGGCTTCTAAGACTATTAACTCAACCCAAGTTGTTCCAAGGCTTCTAAATTTTTTTCCCAACCAAGGCTCCAGAGACTAATAAATCAACCCACAACCATAAGGAAAATGAGCATCGATTAGAAAAAAAAAAAGCAAAGCCCACAACACCAAGGCTATCTAGGAAATGGAAATGTTAGGAAAAAACATTGTCAATGTAGGCAAACATTTGTGCCAATGACATATCATAACTAAATAACCAAATTCATACACCAAGCATGCCAAAAATAACAGGTAAATATTACATACAAATCAGCACCTAAAATTACAATTAATGCCACTTTGTCTTTTTCATTGCCTTTGTCAATTTCCATATCCATTATTTAACCACAAGTGATCTTGGTCACTATATTTTTTCCCAAAATTCAGCTTGGAATACGTGTCCCATGACCTTGGTCTTATTTTTTCCTTTATTAACTTTATTACATGGATTTTTAACCAACGTTGTTACAAAACCCTCCCGCTTCGGGGAACATTGTCCTTGGTGTTCAATAACACTTATAAAATAATAAAACATATGTTTCCCATGGATATTTATAACACAATGCATTGCAACATTTTCATCATATCATACTACTGAAAACAAAACCAACATAACATGAACACCACACTACTTATTGGAGCTTTATAACAAAACTCAATGCGGTATTTACATACATATGCATACACATAGACATGAATAAAACAAAACATCAAAACATATACCAAAATAAATCTGCTCAACCAAAAAATATAGAAGGATATATAGATGTCATTTGATCATCCATATCCCATGTAGGTTCATCATGCCTAAAGTGCTTCCAGTGCACTTTAACTTGCTCGATTGCTTAATTCTAGAGCATGAGAATCTTTCATTTCAAAATTCATTGAGGTTCCAGCTGGAATTATCCTTATAGATCCACCTACAATATAGATCATTCAATCACATGATCAACACCTTTCTGTAATATTCCCAAATGGGAAAAGTAGGAATATAGTGCATAAAATGAAAGCAACAACAAATATTTAACACATGAAACCATAGACCAATATGGAGTCATAAAATTATGTATTAGAGTAACAAATCAATACAAAATAGTGAGGAATAAATCATATACAATGAGGAAACAAGACTCCCATAAACAATCACTCCCAAACATGAGTTGTTGTTACTATACAAAATGTCGGAGAGAAACTACAACATGGTCTATTAAAAATAACTACATCTGGAGATGATGCAATGATGTAAAAAAGCTGATATAGGCCCCAATAGAGTCTAAACATATAGATCTGGGCACTAGATCAACTTTCCAAGACAACCCAAGAGGGTTTTCAGAAAATGCACACAATGTGCCAATGTAAGCTACATCCCTAGGGCTGAAGGTATGCTGCAACAATAGAAATGAGAAGATATGGCTGAAGCTGATGTATAAAACTAAATATATTCTCCAATAGATCCTCCGGATGAAAGAATGGCTCCTCCACTGAAGAAATCACCTCCCAAAACAACCACTGCAACCACCACTGCAACTCCTCCCTAAAATAACATAGATCTGGGTTGAAACTGTGCTATAGGGGATAAATACTCCTTAGCCTACTACTAAATATGTCAATAAAGCTCAAGTGGCTTCTTTACAGGCCTTCAAATGGATGGAAACCTTCCTCCACTACAAAACTAGCTGTGAAGACACCCAATCTATTTCTCCACTGTTGCACCCTGCAACACAACACAATATTTTGCAGAAACTGCGCTGATGAAGAAATTTGTAGCTTAGCCTTGAGCCTGAGTGTGGAAATGTAGTGCAATACTCCTCTAAGAGGCCTCTCAAGGAAATATATGGGATTCCCACTCGGGAACACCCGGTGCTAAATAACACTGCAAACTCAACTAAACAGCTGAAGAATGCCAAAATTCTAAACAGACCATATACAAAATAATAAGCCAAAATGTAACCAATATGGTTGCCATCCTCGTCCTTATATAAGTTATGAGATTCCTTCCCATTGGCCCCACTCAATTAGGCCACTACCTCCATGCAATCAATATCCCTCCAAAACCGCGTTATTCCTCATTAAATGTCCACTCCTTCATAACAACGATGTTTCTTTAATCAAATTTGACCTACTCAACATGTTTCATCCCCTCTTCACACTCAAAGGTGCTTTATTTAGTTGCTTAGAAGGTATCCTTTCACACTTGAAGTGTTTTTATTGCTGCTAAGGAGATTTATGGGCCTCCCTACCCACTTATTCACCTACCTAGTGACAAAATAATCTATAATAGTCCATTTAGCTAAAAGCTAAATTTTAGGAATATTACAATCCTCCCCCTCCAAAATGTTTCTTCTCCTTAAGCAACTGTAAGGGTTGAGAAAAATTCTCCCCTCCTCGTCTTGTGGCCTCCTCATCAAATATTTTCCACCACTGCTTTAGATATTCTACAACAATTCTATCTCCCAATGGTTCCTCCCAAATGTATAAGTTAGCCTTTGATGGATAAAACAAATGGCTCCATGAGAAAATGGAAGGTCTATATGGAAACCTTATTGCTGTCCAATGGCCTCCTCAAGGTAGGAGTGATGACAAACATATGGGATCTCATTCCCAGTGAGAAACTCCATCTCCATGCTATCATCCAAATAAAGTAAGCCATTCTTGGTAGCTCATAGAAACAACCACCAATCCCCATTTATGCAATGTGTAGGGGTTGCATGGCTGAAAGTGAGAGATAAGGTTGTTCAAATTATGCTATCTCTCTCTCCATTTATGATAAATTTGGAGCTACTGATCCTGGGCTGCAATAATATACTCCTCATGAAGCCAAAAGATGTTTGGAATCTCATGATTCCACTCATTGGTTCTAGGAAGTCTTCTTGCCCAATCCTTCATGAATATAGTGAATAGAGTATCATCACCATATGGGCTCCAAAGGAAACATGGAATAAATGTCATATGAAATCTATGATGGTGACAATAGCCCCTCAATTGAGACCAGCGTTGTTCTTCTTCTTGCTGCCTCCAAACATGATATGATAAGTGGCCATCCAACCACCTTCTTGCTGTCATAAGCTCCTCAAGAGCTCGAAAATGGTAGAGGACATTAGGTGTTGGCTGAATATGATCCAAGAAAAACATAGCTTGCCCAAGGTCCCCCATAAAGTGGTCATCCCCATCACTGAATGTAGTCACAAAAGGACCATGAAATCCACAAAGAATTTTTCTCTCTTGTGGAGCAATGTGCTGCAAATGCATGGTAAAGGAGTGCACATACATTGTTAGTTGGTAAATAAGCATCAAAACACAATATTTACCATATATTGTAGACAAGTTGGTGAAGAGGTTCATAGATGAGCCTTCCCATCTCTCCATCAAAAGGGGAAGTGATTGAAACAACCTTGCAAGGTGGTTTCTCTCCTCCTCATACAACAAGCAAGCTACATATCTCCTAATATCTTGGTGCACATCTTATTTGATATCCTCCCAATAGAATCCCTCCATGATGGTGTGATAAGACTCAATGAAGCCTACATGTCCTGAAGAGAGTGCCTCATATGCTGCATGTAGAATCTCCTTCTTGAGCTTGGAGTCTCTAGTCAAGTAGATCTGATCATGGAAATAAATGACTCCATCAACCACTCTATACCTCCCATCTATCAATTTCCCATCAATAACCTTACATGTGAAGAGGTTCTTGGAATATTCCACCAATAGTTGGGACTCCCAATATGGATCTAGGCTTCCCAACAATGACAACATTGTAGCAATCTGAAATGAAGCTCCTGTCACATCATAATTCCCCTCTTTGACATGATTAATGCTAAAGCCACATGTTGGAGAATTTTTACCCCACTTTTGCTGCCTCCCTTGCAGCTGATCTTGCCTAGGACAAGATTGAAGTACATGGAGGTCAACCTCCTCTTGGAAGGAATTTTCCATCCAAAACTTCCATAGTTTTTCCAATGCATGCAAGAGTGTTAATAACCTCCTGTCATATTCAGAAATCTTCCTCATGTGTGGAAGTATCATTTGCTACTCCAAGGCTATGGAGTGGCCATTTGAAACTATGATAATGTCATTATAGATTTCTAAATAATATTTCAGCGCAAATAGCTGAGTGGGAGATAGCAATGTCCATATCAGAAAATTGCTCACTCCTCCTTTGAAACCATAAAAGGTTTTCTGCACTGTGCTAGCTCCTCCCAAGGCTTCTTCCCTAGCCAAATACATAAATGTTGCACCATGTTGAGAGAATTATTTACTCATCTTCCAATCAGGGGGTCTCCCTGGTGGAATGCCTCCATGTAAAGAGACATCAAAATCTGAAGTAGACTATATAGGTGAGTGGACTGATTTGTCCCTCCCTTCACTGTGTAAATCAGTCTCCTTCTTCTATATATAAACCCGTTGAAATAAACAAGGGTGAATGCTCCCCATCCTTTAATGCTGATCCACCTTTCCTTCTCCTCCTTTGAACAAGGAGTTACTGCCCATCACTACTGTCACAAGCTGCTCCTTGGGAAATTGTTGCAAAGATGCCAAAGCTCCTCTAATTGAAGCAATAGCTTCATGCCCATCTCCATGTGGTGATGGTTCTCCTCCTGAAGTGACAACGCTGTTACTTACTCTATGTTATTCCTCTTCATCAATATTTGAGAATACCTCATCAACAATGATAGACACTAGATCTCGGTCTTCCCTTGAAGGAGGAATATCCATGTCTTCCTTTTGAGAATAAAGTTCTTCCTGCACTGGGGATCTTGCCCTTGGAAAGGCATCATGCAAGTTTCTATCCCCTTTAATAGAAATATGAAGTGGAGCTGGTGTAATGGATATTTCCAACCCATGCAAAGGTTTTGAATGTTTAGGTTTTGATAGCTCAATCAAAGGTGTTTCAGATTGTTTTACATAAAATCTCTTCATTAATCTCTTAGTGAATCCTGCATAAGTAGCTATATTTGCATGATTAAATGAAGAAGATTCATAAAACCACCAAGTACTAGCCTTACCTTCAAGATGCAGCACTGCTATCTGAAGGGCTTCCCTTTCTGAAACTTGATGTAGGTGCAAGTATGAGTCTAGCTTCCTTATCCAATCCTTGGCTGTGCATTTGGATGACCCATCAAAATTTGGTAGGAAAAATCTACCTCTTCTATTTATGTTGTGATTTTTAGCTTTATATTCTCCTTGAGTTGGCAAAGCCCTTGGAAGTTCAAGTGCTCCTTGAATCTCCAAGATTGAGATTCATACTCCTGAAGATAGTCACTCAAAGTTTCCTCCTTTGGTGCAGCTTCTTCCTCCATCTTTCTTGATGTAAATATGGGCACAATACTAAGATATGGATCAGATTGTGTGGCTGAATGCTCACACCCATCATGTAAAAATATAGGGTTTGCTTCATATTCAAACCCCCTTCGAGATTCCCTACACATATCCCTTCTCATCTGCTTGATATATTCCTTGATGCTCTACATAGTTTGAAAAAGAAGCATTGAGAGCTCCTCTTCCTCCCTTCCTCCAAATAATGGAGTCTTGTTTTTGTTCCTTCTATACATCTCCTCTTCTTGTGAGAAGCTTCTCCTTATGGTGACATATTGGCTGAATGCACAGGCTGAGCCAAGATTATGCTCTGATACTACAGTAATATTCCCAAATGGGAAAAGAAGGACTGTAGTGCATAAAATGAAAGGAACATCAAATATTTAACACATGAAACCATAAGAACAATATGGAGTCATAAAATTATTTATTAGAGCAGCAAATCAATACAAAATAGTGAGGCATAAATCATATACAATGAGGAAACAAGCCTCCCATAAGTAATCACTCCCAAACATGAGCTATTGTTACTATACAAAATGTCGGAGAGAAACTACAGCACAATCATATTAATCATAACTATAGTTGGATATGATAAAATGATGTAAAAATACTGATATAGGCCCCACTAAAGTCTAAACATACAGATCTGGGCACTAGATCAGCTTTTAAAGACAACCCAAGAGGGTTTCCGAAAAATGCACACAATGTGCCAATGTAAGCTGCAACCCTAGGGCTGAAGGTATGTTGCAACAATAGAAATGAGAATATATGGCTGAAGTTGATGTACAAAACTACAGATCTTCTCCAATAGATCCTCTGGATGAAAGAATGGCTCCTCCACTGAATAAATCACCTCCCAAAATAACCACAGCAACCTCCCTTGCAACTCCTCCCTAAAATAACACAGATATGGGTTGAAACTGCACTGTAGGGGATGAATACTCCTTATCCTACTACTAAATATGTCAATAAAGATTAAGGGGCTTATTTACAGGCATTCCAATGGGTTGAAACCTTCCTCCACTACAAAACTAGCTCTCAAGACACCCAATATAATTCTCCAATGCTGCACCCTGCAACACAACACAATATTATGCAGAAACTGCGCTGATGAAGAAATTTGTAGCTTGGCCTTGATCCTGAGTGTGGAAATGTAGTGCAATACTCCTCCAAGAGGCCTCTCAAGGAAATAGATGGGATTTCGCTCGGGAACACCCAATGCTAAATAGCACTGCAAACTCAACTAAACAACTGAAGAATGCCAAAAGTCTAAACAGACCATATACAAAAGAATAAGCCAAAACATAACTAATATGGCTTCCATCCTCTTCCTTATATAAGTTATGAGCTTCCTTACCCTTGGCCCCACTCAATTAGGTCACTACTTCCTACAATCAATCTCCCTCCAAAACTACGTTATTCCTCATTAAATGTCCACTCCTCCATAACAACGTTGTTGATTTGGTCAAATTTTACCTATTCAACATGTTTTATCCCCTCTTGACACTCAAAGGTGCTTTATTTAGCTTCTTAGAAGGTCTCCTTTCACACTTGAAGTGTTTTTATTGTTTCTAAGGAGATTTATGGGCCTCCCTACCCACTTATTCACCTACCTAGTGACAAAATAATCTATAATATTACATTTAGCTAAAAGCTAAATTTTAGGAATATTACACTTTCACATACTTCTTAATCAATGATACATGGAAAACATCGTGGAATTCCACTATCGGAGGTAGTGCAAGTAGATAGGATATTGGTCCAATCCTTTCAATAATATTGAAAGGCACGCAATATCGAGGTGCCATCTTGGCACTTGATACAATCCTCAAAGACCTCTTCTTGGGATTGATGTGAAAGTATACATGTTGCACAACCTGAAACTCCTTAAATGATATTTGATGATCTGCATAACTCTTTTGCATGTCTTATGCTACCTTTATATTCTTCTTGATAACCTACATTTCTTGTTCCATCTCTACCAACATGTATGGTCCAATCAATACCCTATTAACTAGATGACTTCAACTGATAGTAGTATTATAAATCCTCCCATACATTGCCTCAAACAAACTCATCCTCAGTGACTCTTGATACCCATTGTTGTGAGAAAACTCCACCAATGGAAGATAATCTTCCCACTTCCACTGATGATGCATGATGTACATTCTCAACATGTCTTGCAAGATCTTATTCACCATCTTCGTATGTCCATATGTTTGTGGATGATAATTTGTACTAAAGGCCAACTTTGAAATTGATCCAGGAGGATCTCACAGGACAAGTGGCTTAAAATTTCTCAAAACTAAAAGTGTCTAGATGACAACAAGACTAGCACTATCTCGAATTGTTCTTTTTTCTAAATCCAATGATGCAAACGATGCCTAAATCTGAGGTCGTATGAAGAAGTTAGAGCCAGTCAAGGTTGCGGTCAAAGTTAGGCAGTGGGCCAAGTTTAAGTATCTTGCAATTTCACCATCAACCAACAAGGAACCTAGCAACCAAGAAGCGAGCGAAATCGTTGGATGTTTAATTTTCCCAATGACCTCGAGTTTTGAGAATTTTTAAAAATGGCCTATGTTTTATAAAAAAATCAATATATATATATATATATATATATATATATATATATATTAAGGTGGTGGGCCATCAACCCTGCTACCGACCATAACCAAAGTCCAAATATCATTTAGGGGAGGGCTATCAACCCTGCCACCCTGATGGTTGTTTCACATAAGACAGGTGGAGGTGGGGAGGTGGGCTGCCACCAACAGAACCGACTACCCCTTTAACTTACCATTGTATATAAATAACCACCCGAAGGGCAGCATCACGAGACCGGCGGGGTTCGAACCTATGAGACCCACGTGGTCGGCCCCTCGAGCAGGCGGTCCCAACAAATAATAGAATGAACCACATTTAAAATAATGTGATTATGTTAACACATATCACCAACCCAATTATTCTTAAAAAAAACAGTTTGGATAAAAAAACACATAACGCACCATTTGGATGGGGGTTGGTGGGGTTGGAACCCTCAACCTCTTGCCTTCAACTCCTCCGCCTAACCACTCCGCCCTTGGTGGTGGCTTTGTAAATTCTGCCACCCACATTCATTATAAAACCGTTTGTTTACCCATGGAGGAATGGAGGATTTCCAATCAAACAGAGGCAGAGAAACATGAGAAAGAGGAGTACCACGAGCGTCCCAGAGGGGCGAAGCCATCCCCAGGGAATATTACGGGGCATCAAAAAGATTCTCTACGGTGCAAAACTTGCCAGTGTCCATTTGAGAAAAAAATTATGTCAATTTTACACCTCTAGTTGATAGGAACTCAATGGTGATGTTCGTTTTTGCATCAAAGCTCTCCATTTTTCAGGAATTTTCCAGATTGGAAGTATAAGGGTGCTTAATGTAATTTTACTTGTACTTCTTCTTATTCTTGCTACTTAATGAATGTAGGCCTAACCACTATTGAGCAGGGCTCGGAGACGTAGTCCGAGTTGGACGAACTTTGTAGTTAATTTTTTATGTCTTGGTCTCATGCGTGTTATGGTCTCTTTGTTCTTCATTTTATGTGCTTATGTTTCATGGTTTTAAGTGCTCTGTTATATGTAATTCTTTAATGCATCTATAAGAAAAAGATCTTGCATCAAATGGTATCAGAGTAGGTCTTTGTTGATGCGAATTTCACGAGTATATGCTAACCAGAAACAAGTTGCAAAGACATGAAGGAAATCTTAAGTATTTTGATCCCGAAGCAGGACGTGCACTATGAAGAAGAAACATGGTAGATGAGGAAGCTTGTTGGGAAGAAGAGCGGAATTACCGCAAGGAATTCTACAACATGGTAGAGAAAGTAGACAAATTTTTTACAGAGTATGAGAAGACCGTCAAGCCTGAGAAGAAAAATACAGATGACCATATATCAGTAAACCATGGAGATGGTGGAGAAGAGTCCCTTCCCTCTCCCTCTTCTAGTGATAGTTCCTCTTCTTCTTCTCATCATTCTCGCAGACGTCATATGTATACATATAAGAAACCTTTCCTTAAACAAGATGTAAAGTTTAGCTTGCCTATGTATACATGATAATTTAATGTAGAAAATCTCAACAACTGGATTAGATAGATTGAGGTCTACTGTTGGATTCAACAGATCAAGAAAGATGAGGAAAAGATCTAGTTGGCATCCCTTCGTCTGGGTGGCACCACTCTCATTTGGTTGTAGATAAAATTGCAAGGCAGAAAAAATCTAGGTAACCTTCTCTCCTCGTGGTCAAATTTTAATTTGCATTGAAAACTCAGCTTTACCCATTGGGCTATAAGAAAAAATCATTAATGGAATGGCAACACCTAAAGCAAGGCAAATTCCAAAATGTGCAAAGCTTCTCTGAAGAATTTAGAAAACAAGAATTGAACTTAGACATTCCGTTAGATTCACCAAATATTGTAACTAAGTATATCGGTTCTTTACATGGTTACATAAGACATTCATTATTATTGTTTGATTCTGCTACTATCGATGAGGCCAGTGTGAAGGTCATGCATCTTGAAAGCAGGGAGATGTGTGAATAAAATGACCACCCAAAAGTAATCACAAAAACCAAGAGAAGAGGAGAAAAGCCCTCTTGTACACATTATGAGAAAGAGGGACACGTCAAAGAGAACTACTGGAAACTACACCCTAAACTGATACCTAAGAGGGATGAAAAAAAGGAGAGGCAGAAGAGAGCTACCACCATGCAACAAGATAAAAATTCTGAATCAGAGGAAGATGAGAAGATCACGGCTACGAGAGTTGCACGAGGAAGAAAAATTTACTTGGGATCATATTCCAGTGATGAAAGGAGGATTGTAGCTCTTGGAATCGCAACAGATGGACCGATCAATTTGGGTTCAGATTCAGGCGAAGAAACAAAAATTTCAACAGACAATGTACCAAATATGAAAATGTTGCCTAATGCGACATGGCTCCAGGAACTTGAGGAGATCAATCAAAGCATTCAAGCAGAGAATACTGAGCTAAAGAGACTCCTACAAGAAGCATAAAAGGAGAAACAAAGGTTGTTACAGTAGTTGCGATCTAAGGACGGGACCTTGAAGAAGATGCAACATAACCCCCTTGAGGTAAAAATTGTTTCTTCGATTTCATATAATTTTCATGATGACAATTCACTTCTTTTGAAAAACATACTACAGGTATCAGATCCAAATTGTTGAAGAAGATGGTGTATCAGGGAAAGGACCTTGGCATTAATGACCAAGGAATCATAAACCCTATCAAAGTAGAATAATTACCCCATCATGCCAGACTTGGGTATGTCAGGAAGGAAGTTGGGGAATGCTCCAAGACATCTAGCGACCCAGCAATGCTAGATGATGAGAGTGCTTCATCACATTCTAGTGACAGTGAGGGATCCATGAGCACTTATCAAAGGTACATCGGGAGGAAGCGTTCCAAGACAATCTGGAAAGTCTGGAAGAGGAAGGATCATTTCCACAATGATGAACACCAAAAATTTGCATGTCAAACACTTCAGGCCCAAAAATAACCCATGAAGAATCAGGTCATCAAAGACATTCCACAAGAAAATCGACCACAAGGAGATGACCCATTTAATTTATTAAGTAAAATATGGTTTTATTAGAGGTAGTATCTTGATATAGCCACAATTTGTAAATCATGCATTTCAAGTAAATGTAAAGGTGATGATGTGTTTCCCATCACTTCGAAAATGAAACGATGATGTATTGGCCTTTTCTTAGGAGTAGTTGGGGTATTGATTTTTATTATGTAATCCTTGAAAAATGAGTGTGTGCTATAAACTCTCGGCAAGTGAGGTGTTGTTTGAGTCATGTGTGGTTTGTATATGTTTGCAAAGGATGTACCAAATTTTTGTGTAGGTGATTGAAATTATGGTTTGTCGAAGACAAAAGGAGTGTGTTGGATGTGTTAATGATTTTTGTGGTCCAAAAGCTCCTAAGTGGGGAGGATTGTTCCAGGAGGATCTCAAAGGACAAGTGGCTTAAAATTGATCAAAAATCAAAGTTTCCATATGATAAAAATACCAGGACCATGTATAAGTGTTCTTCGTTATGAATCCAACGGTGCAAACGACGCCTAAATCCGAGGTCGTATGAAGAATTTAGAGCAAGTCAAAGTTCCGGTCAAAGTTAGGTAGTGGGCCAAGTTTAAGTATCCCACAATTTCACCATCAACCCACAAGGAACCTAGAAACTGAGAAGAAGGTGAAATCATTGGATGTTTAATTTTCCCAATGGCCCCCGTTTTCAAGAATTTTTAAAAATGGCCTATGGTTTATAAAAACTCAAATATATATATATATATATATATATATATATATATATATATATACACACACACACACACACATATATTAAGGTGGCGGGCCATCAACCCTGCCACCCACCATAACCAAAGTGAAAATATCATTGGGGGTACGCTATCAACTCCACCATCCCAATGGTTGTTACACATAAGAAAGGTGGAAGTGGGGAGGTGGGCTACCATTGGCAGACCTGCCTACCCCTTTAAATTACCATTGTATATAAATAACCACCCGTAGGGCAGCATAACAAGACCAACGGGGGTCGAACCCACCTAGCCCATGTGGTCGTCCCCCGATCGGGCAGTGCCAACAAACAATACAATGAACCGCATCTAAAACAATGTGGTGATGTTAACACATATCACCAACCCAAATATTCCAAAAAACAAACAGTTTGGCTAAAAAATTACATAAAGTTCCATTTGGGTGGGGGTCAGTGGGTTTGGAACCCCCAACTTCCCGCCTTCAACTCCTCTGCCTAACCACTCTGCCCTTGGTGACGACTTTGTAAAGTTCACCACCCACCTTCATTATAAAACCATTTATTTACCCATGGAGGAAGGGGGGGAACACTAAGAAAACAGAGCAGATCAGCAGGAGCAGGAGTGGAACCATAAGCAGGCCAAAGGGGTAGAACCATGGCCAGGGTATACTGAGGGGCATCAAAAATATCCCCTGGGTTGCAGAACTTTTGACTGTCCATTTGAGACAACATTTATGTCAATTTTATACCTCTCGGAAATAGGAACTCAACGATGATGTTTGTTTCTGCATCAGAGCTCTCCATTTCTCGGGAATTTTCTAGATTGGAGGTATAAGTGTTTTTTATGTAATTTTACTTGTACTTCTTCTTCTTATTTCCACTTAATGAATGAAGGCCTCCCCACTATTGAGCAGGGCCCAGAGACATAGTCCGAATTGGATGAACTCCGTAATCAATTTTTGGTGTCTGGGTATCATGCGTGTTATGGTCTCTTTGTTATTCGTTTTATGTGCTTATGTTTTAGGGTTTTAAGTGCTTTGTTATATATAATTTTTTAAGGCATCTATAATCAAAAGTTCTTGGATCAAAAACCAACCCTGCAAATAACTCTTTCCATAACTTGTAAATGAATTTGGCATCTCTGTCAGACTCAATCTTCTTCAGAACACCATGCAGCCTCACTATATATCCAATGAAGACTTGTTATACCTCACTAGTTGAATTCATATACTTTATTGGAATGAAGTGAGCTACCTTAGTCAACCTGTCAACCACCACCATAATACAATATTGTTTTCTAAATTTTCTCAATAGACCTATATTGAATTCCATGGATATGACCTCACATTTACAGTTTGGAATCTGAATCAGTTGTAAGAAACCACCTGAATTCTTACAATATACTTATAACTATTAAAAATCCAAACATATTACCACAAACTATTCCACCTCTTTCTTAAATTTTCTCTAATAGTAGAACTTCTTAATCAGTGTCATTGTCTTCTAATATCCTGGGTGACTTGAATACTACTTTACTTAAAATTACCTCTATATAAGTGTTAGGTCCCTATATTAATAGTTTAGTCCCTTATTGTTGTTAGTGTAACCCCCTTATTGTTATTATTGTAACCCTTTAACCCCCATATTGTTATTATTTTGCCTTTAAATTATTATTGTTAGGTCGACTAGGATTACATTGTGGCCCCATGGACTCCTATATATAGAAAGGAGGTTTTGTAATTTGTAGCATCCAAGAATTGTTCATTCATGTAATGTATTGGAGGTTGTCCCCTCGAAGTGGCTTATTTCTAAGGCATTTATATCTCTTTTCTTTTATTCTTGGAGCTGGTTTCACAACATTTGGTATCAAAGCTTTGGATTCTAGGGTTTTCGCTGCTCCAAACCTGTCATCGTGGCATTTTCGCTATAAATATTTTTATACGAAGGTTCAAAAGATAAAATGTTTAGAGTGCAAAGCCAAAATCCTGAGGAACATCTTCGCAAAATTTCAGAGTTTGGTTCGCAAGATTTTCAGAGATATGATCTGTGGAAGTTAGGGCTTTTTGTAGGCTCCTGAATTTAACCTAAACAGGTCATCGAGGAATTTTCACTATAACTATTTTTCTACGAAGTTTCAAAATTTGAAATTGTTAGAGAGTGAAGCCGAAATCTGGAGGAACATCTTTGCAAAATTTCATAGCTTGGTTCGCAATATTTTCGGAGATATGATCTGTGGAAGTTAGGTCTTTTTCAGGCTCCCGAATTTCATCTCAAAGAGGTTATCGTGGGAAAATCTTCATAACTCTCTCTCTGAGCATCAGATTGGAATGCTGTAAAAAGTGACCACAATTACACGAACTGTAGTTTCGTTTCTATAAATTTCAGAGCCAAAGGAAGAAACAGTGACACGTGGCAAGTCGTACAATTTTTCTCTACTGAACCAGTCCATAATTGGGTCATTGTGGGAGATTGGACATAAATTTGCCTTGAAGAATCCAAATCAGGTTAGTTCTGTGACATTTGAAAGAAGCTTTAGAGGGCTAATACAAGGCCAAATTTAAGATATTGAGGATCTGCAATTATAGATATAATTCAATTTCAATATAGAGCTCCTCAAAAGAAAGTTTGAAGAATCAAGTTGAATTGATTCCAAGGGCATATTGTAGAATATATATCAGTATTGGATTCTGAAATGTCCCCTAAAAAGAATTCAACACCGATTCAGCCTTTATAAGGCTCTACTATGAATCATGAAGATGAAGAATGGCAACATGACATATCAAATTTACAAGAGAAAGTGCAACAAATTTCGCTCTCGCAAAGAGCAACAAAAAATGACATGGAAGTTTTGAAGAAAGGCATGGAAACTAAGATGGATGGTTTGAAGAAATGCGTGGAATCTATGATGGATGGTTTGAAGAATGGCATGGAAGCTAAGATAGATGGCATGGAAGCTAGCATGGAATCTAAGATGGATGACATGGAAGCTAAGATCGATGAAAAAATGGAAGACATGAAGAATGATCTAAAAGAACACATGGAAGGTTTGACAAAGTTGATACAACAAATGTTTCCTAATGGTGAAAAGATAGTAGAGGAAAATCATGATGAGAAAAAAATAAATGTTAACCATGATTTCATAAACTCTAATTTTGGCGGGAAGAACCACCATATTCCAAAAATGGATATGAGGAAGTTTGATGGAAAGGATCCTGTAACATGGATACTACAAATGGAGCAATATTTTGATCTCAATAATGTGCAAAACACACAAAAGGTACACATAGCAACTTTACATTTAGAAAAAAATACATTTGTATGGTATCGATGGCTTTGCTCCCATAAATAAATTTTCACTTGGTTAATTTTTATGGAGGAAATGATAGCACATTATGAGGATACAAAGAGAAACACCTTCTTTAACCAATTGATAAATCTCAAACAAAAGGGTTTAGTGGGGGAGCACATTAAGGAATTTCAAAAATTGAATTTAAGGGTAATTGATATTCCAGAGGAACACAGTATTGATCTCTTCATAGGTACTTTAAAGGATAACATCCAACATGAAGTTTGCGTTTTGGAACCTGATTCGTTGGAGAAGGAATTCAGGTTGGCAAGAAAAATTGAATGTAAAATTATGGCGACAAGGAAGCCTACCACTCACTTCTATAAAGAGGGAAGTGTTACTACTCCTAGATTTCCACAACCTACAAGGTTGACACCACAACAATTCGAAGAAAAAAGAGCAAAAGGGCTTTGCTACAGTTGTGATAGAAAATACACTAAAGGTCATAAGTGTGCTGAGAAGAAATTATTTTACATAGATTGTGAAGAGGAAGAAGAAAGTGAACAAGAAGAGGATATACACCAGGAACCAACCCAAGAAGAGGAAGAAATGAGTCCGACCATATCATGTAATGCATTGGCAGGAATTACCACTCCTCAAACTCTCAAGATAGAAGGACATATCAAGAAGAAAAAGGTAATAGTGTTGATTGATTCAGGTGGTACCCATAATTTTATTCATTGTAAGGTAGCCAAGGAATTGAATTGTTTCCTATACCCAGCACCAGAATGTCAAGTGATGGTTGCAAATGGAGGAACTATAAATTGCTCTTGAAAATGCCATAATATCAAGCTAACCATGGGGGAATATGTATTGAATATTCCAATGCTTTCCATTCCTATGGGAGGTGCTGATGTTGTACTAGGAGTACAATGGTTACAATCTTTGAGGACGGTAGCTTTTAATTTTCAAGAACTTTTCTTGAAATTTTTTTCAGAAGGAAAGGAAGTCGAATTACGGGGTATTGAAGGGAAGCCAGGAAGGATAATAAGCTCTAATGTCATGACAAAGCTTCTAAAGAAAGAAAAACAAGGTGTAATTGCACAATTATGCTCACTAGAAGTTCCAACATCAAAATCATATATTTCTGTAGATCTCCAAAAAATCTTGGACAATCATTCCAAGGTTTTTGAAACTCCCAAAGAACTCCCACCTATTCGTGATCATGATCATGCTATTCATTTGGTTCCAGGAATTGTTCCTCCAAATATCAGGCCTTACAGATATCCTTATGTCCAAAAGACCAAAATTGAACGTATGATTGCAGAAATGTTAGAGGCTGGTATAATTCAACCTAGTCAAAGTTCTTTCTCTGCTTCTGTAGTATTGGTACATAAGAAGGATGGATCATGGCGCATGTGTCCAGATTATAGGGAGCTCAATAAGCTCACCATTAAAGATAAATTTCCCATTCCTGTGATTGATGATTTACATGGAGCAAATTATTTTACCAAGTTGTATCTTCATTCAGGATATCATCAAATTAGAATGAAGATTGAAGATATTCTGAAAACAACATTTCGAACTCATGAGGGTCACTATGAATTTTTGGTCATGCCTTTTTGCCTTACCAATGCACCTTCTGCATTTCAAGGCTTGATGAATTCCATTTTCAAACCCACCCTTAGAAAATTTGTGCTAGTATTTTTCAATGATACACTAATCTATAGCAGGTCTTGGAAGGATCATGATCAACATGTTGACAGGGTGCTCAAACTATTGCCGGAGAAATAATTATATGCAAAAACATCCAAATGTTTCTTTGGAGTACAAGAGGTGGAATATCTGGGTCATATTGTCTCTCACAAGGGTGTTAAGGTAGACCCTAACAAAATTAAAGCCATTAAATAATGGAAAGTCCCCACAACCATAAAGCAATTGCGAGGATTTATTGGGTTAACAGAGTATTATCGGAAGTTTGTTAAGAATTATGGGAGAATAGCAGCACCTCTAACAACATTATTGAAGAAAGATGCATTTTCATGGACTCCTGAAGCAACTAAGGCCTTTGAACATCTTAAAGAGTCAATGTGCCTAACACCGGTCTTAGCTACGTCTGACTTCACAAAAACCTTTATTATGGAATGTGATGCCTCAGGAAATGGAATTGGTGTTGTTTTAATGCAAGTAGGAAGACCCATTGCTTTTGAAAGTCGTCCAATCAAAGGAAAGTATTTACAGAAAGCTATTTATGAGAAATAAATGTTAGCAATACTGCATGCACTAAAGAAATGGCGAACTTACCTAATGGGAAGACACTTCAAGGTAAAAAATGATCATGCTAGTCTTAAACACTTTTTAGAACAAATACTATCTTCAAAAGAGCGGTAAAAATGGGTCACAAAGATGTTGGGTTATGACTTTGAAATAATCTACAAAAAAGGGAAGCTAAATTTTGTTGTAGATGCACTCTCAAGAAAGAATGAAGAGGTGGAAGCATTGCTTTGTGCCATTTCTATCATCCAACCAGATTGGATAACCGAAGCAGGGATGAATGGAAGAAGGACGAAGAAGTGCGAACACTCATTCAAAAGTTGCAACAAGATCCTATTACATTTGATACATTTAGTTGGAAAAATGATTCCTTATGGTACAAATATCGCTTATATCTTTGTACGAATTCCCAACTAAAACAAAAGATTCTTTTGGAATTGCACACTTCTCCTTTAGGAGGACACTCAGGATTTTTAAAAAATTACCATGCGGTGAAGAAAGAATTTTTTTGGGATGGCCTTAAATCTTATATTCAAAATTTTGTGTCGGAATGTTTGAATTTCCAGTAGAATAAAGTTGAGACAATTAAGACCCCGGGTCTTCTACAACCTTTATCCATTCCAAGTCAACGTTGGGAGGAGATTTCAATGGATTTTATCACAGGTTTACCTATGTCTGAAGGAAAGAGTGTCATCATGGTGGTAGTTTATAGACTTACCAATTATGCACACTTTTGTGCATTATCTCATCCATTTAAAGCAAGTACAGTTGCTACTACATTTATGGACACAATTCAAAAACTACATGGAAACCCAAGGGTTATTGTGAGCGATAGAGATCCCATTTTTACTGGAAATTTTTGGACGGAGTTATTTTCTTGTTTGGGTACTCAATTATCTCATATCTCATCTTATCATCCTCAATTCGATGGTCAAACTGAGATAGTAAATAAATGTTTGGAAGGATATCTTCATTGTTTTGTATCTGATAAACAAACACAATGGTTCAAGTGGTTACCTCTCATTGAATGGTGGTATAACACTTCCTTCCATACTGTAGCAAAAATGACCCCATTTATGGCACTTTATGGATATCATCCACCGTCCATCACATCATATTTAAGAGAAAATTCAAAGGTTCAAGTAGTGGAAGATCACATCGAGCATCAACAAGAAGTTCTCCAACTCTTAAAGCACAACATGAATTTGGCACAAAATTGAATGAAACAACAGGCAGATCAACATCGCAGCGAGAGAAGTTTTGATGTAGGAGACTGGGTATTTTTATAGCTACAACCATACAAAAAAATTTCCCTCAAGCAAGCTAAGAAGGATAATAAATTATCGCCAAAGTACTATGGTCCTTACAAAGTGTTGCAAAAGATTGGTACTATGGCATACAAATTGGAGCTTCCTGCTTCTTCACAAGTGCATCCAGTTTTCCATGTTTCATGCTTAAAGAAGGTTATAGGTGAAAATATTCCAGTTCAAACAATATTGCCAGAACTTGATGAGGAAGGAAAAATCATATTGGAACCTGAAGCGATCACGGAAACAAGAACTCGACAGCTACGAAATTGATCAATTTCAGAGTATCTCATTAAGTGGAAGAACTTACCCACTTAAGATTCTACATGGGGGGATGAGAATTTTATACAGAAGCACCCAGAGCTACTCAAGCGTTGAGGACAACACTTTTTTTAAGGAGAGGGGCATGTTAGGTCCCTACATTACTAGTATAGTCCCTTATTGTTGTTAGTGTAACCCCCTTATTGTTATTATTGTACCCTTGTAACCCACATATTGTTATTATTGTGCCCTTAAATTATTATTGTTAGGTCGGCTAGGATTACATTGTGGCCCCACTAAGATTACACTATGGCCCCATGGACTCCTATATATAGAAAGGAGGTTTTGTAATTTGTGGCATCCAATAATTGTTCATTCATGTAATGTATTGGAGGTTTCCCCCTCGAAGTGGCTTATTTCTAAGGTGTTGATATATCTTTTCTTCTATTCTTGGAGCTAGTTTCACAATAATAAGTTTTGTGAACTCATTTTTCTTCGCCACATAGGTCATGTCCATAAATCTGATCAAACCATGTGTCGTGATACGATATTCCACATCATGTTCACCTATACCCTATTGTTGTAACCTATGCTCAAGTTGTTTCTACTTGAAATCCCATTTTCCTACCTACAGGATTTCATCTTGTAAATATATCCCAAATGATCTCATAGTTGTTATGAGAATTAATTGTACTCTTCTAGTAAGAGCATATGCAACCCTATTCTATTTACCCTTAATATATCTGATCTCAGAGTCAAATTCACTGATCATAGCCAACCACCTATATTTCTTAGCATTCACATTATGTTGGTAAAAGGAATATCTCAATCCACTATGATCACTCATTGGGATGAACCTCCTGCTAAGAATATAATATCTCCATATATTCAATGCATCAATGATCACGGCCAACTCAAGATCATGTGTCACTTAGTTATGTTCATGCACATTAATTTTCCTTGACTCGTAGCATACTACATTTCCTTCTTGCATCAAAACTCCACCAAGTCCTCTCTTGCAAGAATCTGTCCATACCATAAATTCTTTATCTAGATCTACAATCTTTAGAAAAGAAGCATTTTTAAGCAATTGTTTCAATTGTTCAAAACGTGTTTCACATTCCTCTATCCATTCAAATTTCAAATTAGTTGGAGAATTATTCAACCCAAAAGGAAATACAAAAAACTCATAATGCCCATACCTGGTCCAGAAAGAAATCTTATAGATTTTCTCTTCTTTGATGCATACTCGATGATATCCTGATCTCAGATCAATCTTCGAGAACATTGCTGCTCCCTTCAAATAGTCAAACAAATCATCAATCCTGGGCGATGGATATTTGTTCTTAATCATAGCCTTGTTCAAGTGCCTATAATCAATAAATAACTTAACAGTAGCACCATTATTCTTCACAAATAATAGATTCCAATGCTACATAGATTCGAGGAATGCTCTACTCAACATCTCCAACTATTTGTGCCTCCTTAGCACTATAGATATGTGGTCTACCACCTAGATATTATGGGAAATAACTCCTGCGATGATCCTTGCCACAATTCGAGTAATGTAAAGGATTCCTTCCATCACCCTTGTTATTCTCCTTAGATTGAAATCCATTTCCTTTGTCAGTTGTATTGAAATTCTTGTGCAGAACTACATTCTCTTTATTACCTATGTCATGTAGTTTGCCTCACTTCTTATCCCATTTTCCTTTAGTATTGTCATTACCTTTCCAATATTGTTTAGATTCATAATTGCACTTCGATTTCTCATAAAAATTCTTCAACTTTTGATGGATTCCTCCAATGATCTAGGCTCATCAAACTCAACCATGTCCTTGAATGCTACCAGAAACGCACTGATGAACCTCTGAATATTTTATTTCTCCTCCTTAAGATAAGGCACATACCTCAACAACTCCAGGAGCTTGCTAGTATACTCTTCATCATTCAAAGATTCCATCTTCAACTCATAGAACTCATTTTACATATCATCATAGTATGTCTCAGATATATATTTTTTCCTGAAAAGCCTCTCAAATTCACTCCTAGTCAACTCCTCTTCCTGAATAACTCTAACATTCTTTACATCTACCCACCAAATGTTTTCTTTTCCTTTAAGAATAAAAGTGGCTATCCTGGATTTCATATTCTTTGAGTAATCATGCAATCGATGAAGCTTATTCATCCCAAATAACCAAGCTTCGAAATCCTATGACTTCTTCCATCAAATATAGGAGGATTTTCTTTATTGAATTCCTCTGAAAAGTACTAGTTCTCATTCCTCCTACACAGATGGTATGGTGATGATGATGTTGTCACTTTGATCCAGAACTAGAATAGAACCCATGGCCATTCTCCCTCCTATCAGGTGTATCCATGAACCTACCATCTCTCATTGTATCATCCCTGTCAAACATGTATCCTGATTGAAACCTATTGCTATATGTGCCATTAGTTCTTTCCTCCTATCCATTACTGATACTAAGCGCTCCCTGACTCTACAAGTATGAAAAATTCTGAGGGATAAAAACATTAACCTTTTCTTATTTCTATTGTGTCATAGGAAGTATCTCCTGTGATTGAATGGTCCTATTGTTATCACTCAGGTTTTCCTTGAAGTTGTGGAAAAGGAAAGTATACCCGAGGTAACCACAAACCAACCTTCATATGCAGAATCTAGCCAATCTGCATCCAGAGAGGGCTCTCTCTTTATAATTTATCTTTGTTCTTAGAAGGTTTTAGGCTAGTTATAGATCCAAGAGTTTGTTTGAGAAATGGTGGAATCCACAAACTAAGGGCAAGGTTGAAAGTTTTCAGTCCATTGGGCTATGGAGTCAAAGGATGGCTTTACTGGATTTCTATTCTACGCACAAGATGGCTTTACAGGGCAAGATAGCTAGACAGAGAACAATCCTTAAAATTTAAAGTGGATGGGATGATCTTGAAGGGATGAAAGGCAGCTAAGAATCTTTCACCATGTTCAAAGAAAGAAATGAGATGACTACAAACAAAGAGCAATGAAGAATTCTTTATTATAATAATCAACAATGTTTAATTTAGCAAAGCAAGAGCATTTAAGAATTCATGCTTATAACCAATTTAGAGGAAAACATTAAGAACAATCACATCTGAAATCAGAGTACAATTAAGTAAATTCTGATTCAATCCTTTATGTAAATTATTCAGAAATGGACATAATGATATTATAAACTGATATGGACAAAGAGTAGAAAGACTTATTGAACTGCCGTCCAACACATGAATCCTGCAAAAAGTCCTGAAGCTTCAAATCGTCATCCAGTAAGCCACGAATAAACTTCTCCAAAATGCTTTTATTCCGAAAATCTCAATGTTACAGCAAAGTAATAGAATCCACCCTCAACACTCTCTTTGAGGGTTTATTTATACAAATTCTAAACTAAAATATCTTGAAACAAATATCAAAATTGGTTCACAAATCTCTCCAACTATTTACATAAATAGAACTAAAGTAAAGGACACTCAAACTATTTGGCACTATTTTTGATGGATAAGTGATGACAAAGAGGAGAATTCAAATTTGATCCAACTCTTATTTGATGATGAGGCATCCAAGTCACTAACTGCTTCCTTTCTTTGTGCAATCTGCTCCAACAATTCTGCAAACTTGGGGTCCAATGATATCTTTGTATTTCTCAATCCGTAATAGATATGTAAAAAGTGAAAGAGGTTATTGTAGATAAATATGTTGGTGAGATAAACCTCTTTCATTTTCTCCAAATTTTTCTCCATATATGCATAATAGTCTTTGTACAAAATATGTGTAAAACAGAGTTTTACAGAGTCTAAAAAATGGCCTGTAAAGATGCACATGTATCTCTCATTATAAAACCACTGTGAAAAAACTGAGATAGGTTTTTGTAGATGGTTCTCTTAGGAACAAAAACCTCTTTCAGTTTTGTATGAAGTATTTTTTATTGGCCACAATCCTCTCTGAAAAATGATGACATAAACTGGAATTTTCTGCAAAAAGTGCTTTCCAACATTGTTTAATATTTCCAAAACCATAATAGCTGTTAGAAAAGTGAGAGAGGTTTTTGTAGATAATCCTCTTAAGAACATAAACCTCCTTAAGTTTTTCAAAATTCATCTTGGATTGATCACAATAGTTTCTGCAAAACTATGACTAAAATATGCAATTTCTGCAAAAATGTTCCTTCTTGTTGTATTTTTCATCTTTTCACTTTTGTGTTCCTTTGACTGTTTTACTTTCACTTTAGATAAACTTCAATGTTGGTGAAAGTATTTTCATCTCTTTTTACCATTTTACTGCCTCTGTAATTACTTTTACTATTTTACCTTTGACTGCTCTGTAACTTCATTTTAACTTTCACTCTGACTTTTACCTGATACACTTTAACCACTAATACTCTTTAACTGTTATGCTTTTCCTATCCCTGTAATTTCTCATTTCACTTTTACCATTCACTGTGCACATTTCATCATTCTAATCTCTCTCTGATTTTGTATACAAACTGTTTGTTGAATGAAGATATTGAATTAAAATCTGATAATTTGGAGTAACAATTTTGTCAACTAGTATTGAAATTGTTGGTCCAAATCCATATTCTGATGATAACCTGCTAAAATCAAACAATTTGTTAATGAAATCCGGGTCTCTATGAGGGGCATTCAATGGGGTTACATTCAGGGCTGCCGGAGCTTCCATTTTGGTTCTTGTGTATTCAAAATGGAAGTTTCTGGGTTTTCTTCACAGACTGAGCGCGATTTCAGTTTTAATGAGGGAAATTGGCACAATTGCAGGTTCGGGGGGAACAATTCACGGTTTAAAAATCAGGGAATGATCTTAGCAATAAGATTTTAACACTGATCCAGCGGAAAAACAAGGAACACAGAGTTTCTTTTCAAGTTCGGAGCACAATAGAAGAAATACCTGTTCTTGGAAGCAAACTGGGTTTTAACAGGTATCAGGTGGTGGCAAGATGATGCTCGAACACAGGTCCGGCGGAATTCTGGAGCGAAGTCGAATGTAACAGTGGATTTCAATGAAAAATCAAAAACCGTAGCAGAGAGCACAGTCGCTTTCAATAACGAAAATAACGGGAAAAACACGAAAAATGGCTTTATTTACAAGTTAAAAGGGTTTTTTAGTTTTTCGAGGAGTGACGTCATCAATGTACGGGCTGACGTGTGCAGGGGTCGGGCGGTAAGTGGTAAGCGGTAACCCCGCACCGCTTTTGGTCGAGGGTGGTATTAGTCGGGAGGGCAGCGATTCCACAAAGTGATAGCCACGTGGAAGGTGAACTGTTCAAATACCACCCGTTTCCCGCTCGTTAAAGTTCTTACAAACGATGGGTAGCGGGGTTCACGTGGATCGTTGATCTGCGGAGGGTTGATCCGACGGTTGAAGTGATGGGGGAATAAGCGGAGGTTTCAGGTGTGGGCCCGTCGGGTTTTAAAACATTTAAAGGTTAATCTAATCATCCCGGGAGGCGTCTAATAGGCGGAGGGTAAGGTTATTAGTTAATTCGGATAATGAACTAATCCCGTGTTTATATAGAAAAAGGGATTTGTGGCGGGGTTTTGCTGGGCGCGGTTAGTAAAAGGCTGCGTTAGATGCCAAGTGGATGAGCCACGTTGGCACGGGGTTTTCCCAAGTTTAGTTTAGAAAATAAAACTTCGGGTTTTGTATTTTTGGGTTTAAACATACATATTGTATGTCTAAAGTTTGATTTTTTCATATATATTTTTATTATATGATAAATTAATTAATACAATTAATTCACCATAGGGGCGGGATTATTGTATAAAGGTATAATTTAACCAAAGGGCTTATATAGTGGGTTTTCTTTTAAATGCACGGGGAAATAATTACTTTGGTTAAACTATATAATAGAGGGGTTTTTTGGGTTATTTATAAAAAGGGAGTTATATACTTACGATAGGGTATTTTACTAGGGATTTAGTAAAATAGAGTTAAATGTAAATATGGCAAAGGACAAGGAAACTCAAAATATTTTTGCACATCTAAGAAAGTGATAACTTCTGAAGTAATTTGCAATATCTTATCTTCAACACTAAAACTTAGAATAGCAAGTTATCTTGAGGGATTTTTATGGAATTTTGTATGAGTTTCATAAGTAAAATAGGATTTTACTTAGGACAAAGTTAAAGATAGAAGATCATAATGATGGATTATCTCAAGTACTTAGGTCTTTTTGATCATTAGGCCGAGGGTCTGGTCCCTCCAGAAGTCAAGGAAATGCCTTGAGCCCCTTTGATCTCCAAAAACCTTGGTACTTTGGGGGAAATTAGTAAAACTTTTGAGGGGAAAGTGATGAGGGAAGTTAATGAGTTTGATTCTGCTTGCTGTGATTTTCCAGTGTATTTCCTGCTTCAGTATTTGTGATGAAAGTAAAGGATCAAAAAAACATGTAGCAGCATCATTCATCAGATAACACTTTGCAGTACCATCTACCTACCCTATCTATTTGACACTACCATTTTCTCCTCTTTATTAGGGTGCATTTAGACTTGCAAACCCTTATCAATCTTTTCTTTTTTACAAGGCAAATCTATCTAATTCTACCCTTATTACATCCAAGGGCTCAGATTGAACTGTTGAGCACCTTTTATTAACTCTACCTATCTACTTATCTGCCAAGATTAAACTGTTTGGTCAGATATTTATTCTCTATTCTACAACATGAAATTGAAAATGAATGAGTCAAGTTTAAACAGTTTGACTCTTCATAAATTGTGGCAAAGTTTGACAAGCTGCACACAATTTGTTTATTACATCAGAGTAAAAAGTAGTGGCATTTAGACTTGCACACTTTCCTTGGCCTTTGTTTTTGATGGGGTTCATTTCTTTTACTTTTTGGCCATTTTTATTATTTTTACCCTTTGATTTTTCTTTTAGGGTATACCCTCTTTACATTTTTTAAATTTTTTGATTTTTTGGTTTTCCAAGAATATGGAACACCTTTTTCCAAAACAAAGGTTTGAACATATTCCATAGTTCAATCAAGACAATCATGAAAAATGACACCTATTGGTATAGGAGTCTAACACCTATCATTATCTTCTTTGCAGCTTTTTATCTCTCCCTTCAAAATTCTCAATGTATATGCTATGTGAGGGGAGTAATCATCATGATATTTCTCATTTGATATGTATGTAGAATCACATGAACTATATTATACCATATTTCTTGTCATCTTTGATCCTCTACTTTCCTGCAAACATACCATGCGAGATAACCAAATATAAACAAAATCACATGTACCTTAGTGAAGTCTAGGGGAGGCTATCTCATCTACACCAATTATTCCATATTAGCATAACACACAGACACACACATACATACATACATACGTAGATACATATATATATATATATATATATATATATATATATATAATGAAATCAACATACCAACATCAACATAATCAACCTATACATGATGACACAAATACAACAATGAACAACATCATGCATACATATCAAGTACATATACAATTGATATACATGCATGAAAAACACATTCCATCCATCCAGTCCAAGTTTTAATGCTCTGATACCACTTTGTAACGCCTCCTCCCAAATTTACCTAAATTCAAAATTTCGCTAGGGTAAACATGAGATGAGAGTTACTATGTGAGACCCAATATCCAAGATGCACTTATGGAAAATGGGGTCCACATGTCCAGAATTGAATACGAACACCCAACAACACATTATCACACTCCTATCAGCCTAATTTGACTCAACCTTATTTCATTTCAACTTTTTTCCTTAAATTTAATACAACTTTATATTTTTGGTATTTTTTTGGGTTATAAACTTATGACATCGCTTTGAGTGTATAAAAAAAAAATTCAAGGAAAATAGAGAGACTAGAAAAGTTTGAGACTCATTTACTAATTTATTTTCAACTCCTCATGGATATATTTGAAATGAGGTATTATGTTAGTCAAGCGGAGATCGTATGCCAAAGTTATGACCCCGGGAAGTTGAAGGTCCAAATTAATTATTTATAAAAACACTTTGTGTACATAGTACTTATAGGTTATAAATATAAAAATGTTCATTGATTCAATAATATCACCAGAGAATCATTGATAAGGACTTATGCCCTTTCCACATATCTACAACACGACTTATTAGTCCACACAATATTCATTAACCGATCAATATCTAAAAAATTCTTGACAAGAGCCATAGAAGATACACATCATATGAACAACATTTAACCAAAAAATAGCTAGCATATAAACCAGAATAATAAAATTAATCATAACAACCATTAAAGATTCATAATACCAAGTACATTTACTTACAAAATACTAGAGGAAAAGAGATCTTATTAACATATAAAGATTCAATCAAGTCAGGGACTTCCACATACCACCCCGCCATAGATTGGGTTGAACCAAATCTCGGTTTCAACTAATCACCCTTGCACCATAGTCCAAGCATGAATGTGGGATATCATGGAATGAACCAAGGAAAACAAAAATAGGGATTCTATAGGCCAAACCACCTCAACCCTCAACATGTGATTCCACCTCACAATCAGAAATCACTAACATCAATGGATATTGGTCACTACCAAATTTGTCCAGGGATCCAGAGAATTTGCTCCAACATGGATGCAGGAATAGTAACTCAACGCACAACTACCATTAGGCTCTAGAGAATTTTTACAACCAAGGCTCCAGGACTAGTAACTCAACCCACCAATGGCTCCAAATTGTTTGTCCAACCAAGGCTTCCAAGCCTAGTAACTCAACCCAAGTTTTTCTAGGGATTTTAGAATATTTTTCCAACCAAGCCTCTAGGAACTAATAAATCAAACCACAACCATAAAGAACATGAGAACCGATTAGAAACCAAAAAATGAAAACCCAGAACACCAAGGTTATCAGGGAAATTGAAAGGCTAGGTAAAACCATTGTAAATCTAGGAAATCCTTCATTCCAATGACCTATCATAACCAAATAACCACATGAATACACCATGCAAGCCAAAAATAGGAAGTAAATCATACATGCATCTCTATACCTACAAATCAATCCAATTGTAGTTGTTGATCCCACTGTCACCTAGTGCTTTCATGCTTTCCTTTCCTTCTTTCTCCAAATCCAATGTGCTCCACAAATGCTCCAAAATTTCTCTGTGTGTTCAAGAACGAAATATAGAGAGAGAGAATAAAAGATATCTCCAAGATAAAACTTTCAAAAAGCTATGAATTGATCCTCAGAAGAATTTTTATCATTGAGGACTGTATTTTATTCATTTTTCATCTCTTTTCCTTCAATTTTCCTCACGTGAAATTTTGTGACCTTTCACCTTCCTTGTCTCCTATTTTCCATTATTTCATAAATAAAATGCTAGTTAAGGCCACTTTTCATTTTCCATTTCATTTTCCAATTTCCATAGCCATTAATTAATCACAAGTGATCTCCATCACCATGTTTTTTCCCAACATTTAGCTTGGAATATGTGTCCCATGACCTTGGTCTTATTGTTTCCATTATTAACTTTATTACATGAATTTTTAACCAGTGCTATTATAGAACCCTCCCTCTTGGGGAATACTGTCCTCAGTGTTCAATGAAACTAATAAAATATAAAAACACATGCTTCCCATGGACCTTTATAACAAAACTTGATGCAACATTTACATCATCTCATACTACTGAAAACAAAACCAACATATCATGAACACCATATGACTTATTGGAGCTTTATAACACATCTCGACGTGGTATTTACATACATATGCATATACATAGACTTTGACCAAAAAACAACATCAAAACATATACCAAAATACATCCACTCAAACAACGAATGGAGAAGGATACATATCCTACATATGATCAACCATGTCCCATGTGGCTTCATTAGGCATAAAGTGCTTCCACTACAACTAGCTAATGAAATGCATATAAATTCTTCTAATCTAAGATGAAGAGAGTGTCTATCAAACTCCTACTTACAATTAACAGTGAAAGGAAAGCATAAACAATTAACCTAGTTGCAGAAAAAGGAAATTATACTATGGGAAATCATTCATATAGATATCTATTCATTTTTAGTAAAGAAACTATTATATCGTCACATACTTCATCAAAGGATAAACCAACTGCTATCTATTGTTTCATTCAATTTCTACTTGCACGTAAAATTCAATCTAATTTTGAAATGAAATAAAACACTAGTGCATATTATTATTTTGCAACAAGGAAGGAAGGATATTTTGAGTGGCCTAAGGGTCTCTTCTGACCATGAATTCAGAGTTGGGGGTCAAATGCATCCTATGATAGGTTCAAAATTCAAAAAGGAAGTAAATTGGAGTGAAAAAGGTGACCTACATCGCTGCTACACGAAGTCCTGGAATGCTACAGGAAAAATGACGAGAGGGTTTTAAGGATGAAAAAGGTGTAAGGAAGGTGTGGAAAGGTGAAATAAGGTAGAAATAGGTAAGGGATAGGTTACCAATACCTCTATCCAAACTCATAACCCTTAGAAGGATTATTTTTTACTTGGAAGGTTGCTCACAATGGTGGTGAATATGGTTTCACAAAAAAAGGTTTTGATAGTAGATTTGGAGGTTGGAGAGAAGAAGGATGACTATGGTGAAAAGGGTCTTCTCCCTATAGTTGTAGAAAACCCTTAAATCACTACACACAATAATGCATTTATTATTGAATAACTAACATATTTAAAAGTGGAAAAGATGAGTTGAACAGAAAATCCTACTTAACCTATGCTAAAATTTGATCTAAGCACAAATCCAACTTCTAAATTGGAGTAAGCATATTATGAACATGATAACCACACTATCTAAATTTCCAATAAATCATAAAAAAAAAAAAATTTGATATGTGGTTGGATATCCTTCTCCTCAAGCTCCCATGAGAGAGGTGAGAAAGAGAGGCTACAAGCACACATTTGATGGATTTTTTCTACAACTGGAATGCAAAGAGACTTAAAAATATGTTGAAACATAAAGTGAGAATATAGATACAAAAGAGGGACTTAGCCAATGTATTGGGCCCTAACCCAAAGGCATCAGCCCTCTGAGACTATATCGGTGATGGAACAAGCAACTTGTCATTATTATTGCATAAGAAGGTCTAGTACATCATATGACAATAAACAATAACACTAAATCAAAGCTTAAGAGCTACCTATTTGAACACAAAGTCTAAATCCTAATGAGATCTTGCATACGCTTATTTATACAAATGGGTAGCTACCAAAAACTACCTAAGAAGTAGGAATAAGTCCTCCTTGATCTTGAGAAGAGTAGAGCTTGGCTCCTTAGAACTTCCACTTTTCTTGGTTTCATTTACCTTTGATATGTTGGGAGAGATCTCGGTGTGATCTTGGTTGATTGAGAGAGTTAAGGAGGTGGAAAAACCTCCTACAATATATCCTTGTTGTCTAATTTGAGCCCTTAGGTGGAAAATATCTCAAAAATGGCTTCATTTCCTACAATTAATTTATATTAGACAACAAGACATGACAAACATCATACACCCTTCTCATTAAGCATAATATGAAAAAAAAATAAATCAATGTGAGAGAGAGGTAACTTAATAAGCTAAAGTATGGAATTTTAACCCCTTTAAATATGCCTAATGATGGGCCTCATCATCACCCCATACTGATATGGTTGCCCATCCTTTGAGCAACTAAATCCTCTTTGTTGATCTCTTTCAAAGCCCTGGTGGCCTCCCTAACATCCCATGGCAGCTCAGATGGAGTGCCTTCTGGTGGGTGGAATCCTGAATTCCTTTCTACCTCAACCCACTCCTTTTGTTCCTTTGTTTGATCTCTCTCTTCATGCAGCCCCAACAACAAAGGTGGCATGAGCTTCAAGCCTATCCATTATATATCCATTATCTTTATAGATTTTTTGTAGAAGGGTTCTCTTTCCAATGCATTATTTAGTCTCTTAGGAGAATGATTTTCCCCCTTTGTAGGCTATGTGGTAAGGTATCCCATCTCCGTTGGCATGCCTGTAAAATCTCTTCTCCTAGAAACCTAGATGTATCATCAAATTGTGAAATAGACTGATCTTGTGTCTCAATGTATCTAGGTTCTAGTACATCATAATTGGATATCAATTGATGATTACTAATCATCCCCTTGGGGCTCATTAGTCCATTTCTGATATGTATAGGTTCTCTCTCTTCTCTTTCCATGACTCTTTTAATATCCTTTGCTCTTTCTTCTTCATGTGTTAGTCAGGATGCTAAATCCATTAATCACATATCACCCAACCTATAAGTTTTTTCCCAATTGTTCATATTAGTTAAAATGATGTTGTGCATATAGAATTCATCCTTTCTATCCCTCTCTCCTTCACTAGACAATTTTCAGAAATCAATGAAATTTTTGTAGTTTTGAAAAGGTAGGGAGCCATGTTGAGCTAAGTTTCTGATTTGGAATTGTAACCATTTCTCCTTGAGATATACTTCAAAGGAATTTTAGATTTTTATATACTGCATGGACTCCATTCAAAGGCTAGCCATGGTGGCAAGTTGGTTGTCCTTTTTCTGTAGCTTCCCCTGTAGCCTCACATTCTCTTCTTGTACGCTTTTGTGTTTCTTGTAGCATGATCTGTTTTTCCTATAGCATGCTATGTTTTTTTCTTGTAGCACTCCTTTTCCTTCTTTTTGGATTCCAGTGGGTGCTTCTAGTTGCTTGAAGGGTGATGCTCTACTGGTGTGCCTCCTTACATAGGCTATGGAATTATTAGGTTTTAGATTTGGAGAGGTGACCTCCTAAATATTTCCCTCATCTGGACCTACCTCTTTTTTCTTACTTGGTGACCCCTAAATGGTAATTGGAACTTTTGCGGGAGTTTGGGGTATGCCTTGTCCTATTCTAGTGTTTTTACTTATTTTAAAGTAAAGAGGGGTTTGTCCCAATTTAGCTAAATCGGAAGTCGCATTATCCTCAGTGTTTCCTGGTGACAGAATAGTTTTCTAAGGGGATATTTCAGTTTCCTTTGGTTAATTGATCTGTATAGGACTTAGGGCCTCCTCTTCTAACTTTTCTTCCTTTTCGCCCTCATCGTCTCCTTATTTTACATCTTCCTCTTCTTCTTTCTCTTCATTTGTTTCCATTTCTATTTTCCTCTTTGTCTCTTCTTCCTATGATCTGGTGTCTCTACCTAGAATGCTAGAAACAGGGGCGCCCCCAAGAGTAATTCTCTAGGTTCCTATTAGTGCCTCTTTGTCCATATCGCTGAACTCAAACCATGGGACATGAATCCTTAAGTTTTTTAGGGCACCTCCATTATTAGCTTAATAAGGCCATGATGGGCTAAGTGTTGATGCTTCCCTTGTCTAACTTTATGGCCCATGTCCCTAATGGACTGGAGGAGGAAGTAAGGTACATTCAATCTCTGGTTAAGAGGAAAATTTTATTGGCATTTGAGCTCATGAAATAGCCTAAAGTGATATCCATAAAATACTCTTAATATTCCTTCACGAGAGATGTATCTTAAGATGTTATAAGCTACCTCATCCCATGGGTAAGACAAAATTTCTCTTCTAACCCCATTCTTATCTTCCACAAGTCTCTCTCTCTATGTAAAAAAATTATTATTTGAAGTGGCACTAGTGGCTTTGCCTTCCCTATTCCATTTGATGTATATGGTTAGCAGGGTCACCCTATTGATCACTTCAAGACTTATGGTAATGACTAACCCTCTTATTACAGTGGTGGCACTGACATCTGATTGGGAATTTAAAGCCATAAAAAACTCAAAGGAAACTTCCTAATCATATCCCTTTAACAATTAAAAAAATCCTAACCATTGATGTATCCTAAATACATATTCTATAGGAGGGTGCAAATGAATCATTCCGGTGTTTGTAGGTTCTCTCATGTTGAACCCACCCCCCCTCTCTTCTTAATTCTTTTAACTAGGTGTAGGGAAGGTGTTTTTTTTTTATTATGGCCTTAGTGTTTGATTCAGTGGTAGAATAGGGTCACAACGCTTCTTATCACTCCAATTATATGTACTGATCCTCTATCTCCTTCACATAAAACGATTCAATTTCACAATTTTATGACTGGTGATTGCAAAATTTTTAGGATAAATTATGTGAAATTATGATGGAGAGGTGAGGTGATGGAAACTTACTTCTTAGACTGATGCTCTAAGCTAAATAATGGGAACTTACTTAACCAATTGGGCCTAATTTTGTTGCATGCATATACCTCCTCTATCCTCTTGTAGCACACGACTCTTCGTATAGTAGTGACATACTTCCTGTAGTAGTTACAGGACTTCTTGTAGCACTGTCCTGTAGTAGCAGTGGGTCAAGGTTTGAAGCTCCTTGGTGGCTTGAAAGCTTTGTCCTCTCTCTAATTTTTCTTGGAATGGAAAAATATGTGAAGGGATGCACACTTAGGTACGTTGTATGCTATTCCGAGTTGGCTTGGAGCGTTGTGTTGATAAATCCATTACACGAGGTTTCCTCATTTGGATTGTTGGTCCCAATCAAATTTATCATTCTATTATCCCTCGTAATAAACACCCACTACTCGTGATCATAATTTAACTGATTTGACAGCTCCACATTGCATGAGGAATCTACCATTCACTTTTAGTTCAACTAGTCAAGGGTGGCCATGTTAACTGGACACCTTCAACTTATTAAATTTTTCCCTCTCAACATTCATTCATTTAGTCACTTATGCATAAGGATAGGATGCGAGAGTGTCATACCTGATCCTTACCTCCTTGTCAAATTTTTGCACGATGATGCATGATGGAGTTATGCCATTGGAGTGGCATAAACTAAGTTTGTATTACTCCCTGAGATTTTTTTGTGTGTCTTCATTCCTTTTTATGTGCTTATCTTGATTTTTTGTGGTGTGTGGAGGTACCTTTCTGAGTCTTCGAGTGCATGTTTGTTGGTGGAGGATCCTTCTTGGAGTTTCATTGCTTCATTCAGAGTCATCTCACAAGTCTTCTTTGTCTCCATGAATGATCAAAACAACTTCATGACTTTTTTAGTGCTTACACAGGGCTTGTTACAGGAAGTTGTGTCTTCCCATAAAAACCTCTTTCTTTGTTTTTTTCTTACTCCAAATTTTCATGGGTGATGAGGGAGAGTGTGTAGAGGTCTTAGGTTGATGGTAGGGTGATGATAATATGATGAGGAAGTGGTGTTGTCTTGGAATATGGAGTGGAGGAACTATATTTTTTCAGAAAAAATTGTTTTGCAAAGGTGACAGAATGTAGGGTTTGAGTGAGAAACCTTTGTGTTGGAGATGGAGGAGTGAGGAGAGGGTGGTAGGAAATGGTGTAAATACTCTCCGAAATGAATGTTTGAAACCACAGGGCCCTTGGTGGATGTTATTTTTCCTCAGTCCACCCTTCAATAGCTCATTGTAACTTCCTATAGCACCTCAGGAACTTCTTGTAGCAGCATAAGAATTTTCTTGTAGCACCACAAGGAGGGTGCAAAATTTTTACTTTTGAGCTCATAGGATGGTGTGGAGGGATGAAGAGGTAAATTTTGGTGCTGAAGAGAGAATGGATGGATGTAAGTGTGAAGATAAATGGGAGAATTTCCTTGCTTTATGACCATGGCATGCCATTTTTCATAACCCTTCAAGACAGAAAAATGAAAGCTCAACAACCAAGGTGTCATCTCATATTCTTGTATTTGTTCTTTTCTTTTATTTATTTTTTATTTATTTTTTTTTTCCAAGAAGAGTGGGCTGCCTCAGAAGAGGTTTTCAACCCACTATCCTATCCTGGGTACCTCAAAGAGTCTTTCACTTAGGGATCTTTTGTATTTTTCTTTTCCTCTTTTTTTTCTCTGGGACTGTTGTTGGGTTTGTGTTATATTATTTCCACGACTACTCACACGCGGGGGGGTAACAAGGGGGGTGATAGCCCCCTTGCACATTGCGCCGAGTGCAACGTATGGGGGGTCACAGGGCAACGCCCCGAGAAAATTTTTTTGGTCCTTGTTTTCCGGTGGGCGGACCCACCCATGGTTTTGCACATGGTTTTGGGGCATGATGGTTTTCGGCCCCTGGTATTTTGTAGATCCAGTCAAGGGAACTATAGTTATGTTCTAATCTAGGGTTAATGGATTGGGGTTTTATGTATGCTTCAGCATGTATATATATGTGTTGTAACACTAAAAGTAATATAATGAAAAAACAAGTTGGTCGTCCCAATTTGGGATCCAGGGGAAAATCTTTGTGTTTATCTGTTTTATGTTTTATGCTCTCACTATTGTTTATTTTATGTTTTAAAGATTCATTCCTAGATAATTTATGTGCAGGGTTAAAACCTACATTTGGTATCAGAGCAGTTTCAGCTTCAAGGGGACGCCTTTGCTACTGAGGGGTTTTTTGCTCGGCCATGAGGTAGACCCTATTCAGTGGGAGATCTGTGGGATCGATTCTTGCGGTGAAATAAGATGGAAAGCGGCGGGAAGATAGAGATCGAGAAATTTAATGGTCAGATTTTTGAGTTGTGGACGCTCAAGATGGAGGATCTTCTGGCAGATAAAGATCAGTGGATCGTGGTAGATCTGGGTACTAAACCAACGACAATGTCAGATGAAGACTCAAAGAAGCCGGATCGAAAGGCAAAGAGCACAATACAGTTGTGTGTCTTAGATTCAGTATTGTTGAATGTATCTAGGGAAGCTACGATGAAGAACTTGTGGGACAAGCTAGGGAATTTGTACCAATCTAAGTCTCTGGTGAATAAATTGTTCCTGCGGAAAAAGTTATATAACCTGAGGATGAAGGATGGAGAATCGATGACAGAGCATCTGAACGCCTTCAATACTGTGGTAAGTCAACTATAATATGTTGATATTAAAATCTCAGATGAAGATAAGTGCATCAATTTGTTGTGTTTTCTACCAGATTCATGGGACAGTCTGGTTATTGTAATAGGTAGCAATACAACTACCTTGAATTTTGATGACATTGTCTCAGCCTTGTTGTTGGAGGAAATGAGACAGAGAAATATGGAGGGTCAGAATGGAAATGCCTTTTCTAGTACGAGGAAGGTCCCATAATAGAAACAAGAATAAGGTTTCGAGTGGGAGATCTAAATCTAGAGGGAGATCTAACTCTCCTGGAAAGTTTGTAAAGGTGTGCTGGAAATGCGGAAAGGGAGGGCACTACAAGAAGGACTGCAGATATAAAGCTCCTAAGAAAGGAAATGGATCTGATGATGCTCCTTCTGCAGAGGCAAAAAACACCTCGGATGAAGGTGGGGATGTGTATTTGGCTTCTTCGTCAAATACACATGTAGATCATGAGTCATGGTTGGTTGACTCGGGTGCATCCTTTCACTTCACTCCCCATAGGGAATGGTTCTGCGAGTATGAGAAATATGATGGCGGTGATGTCTTCTTAGGTGATGATAGGAAGGCCAGAATCGTTGGATGTGGAAAAGTCAAGTTGAAGCTGCAAGGTGGAAGGATTAGAAAACTTCCTGGTGTTGTGGACATTCTTGCATTGGCCAAAAATATGATTTCTGTAAGCAAGATGGATGATGCAGGTGTAAAAATAGTGTTCAATAAAGATGCCTATAAGATGGTTCAAGGAGCACTAGTATTAATGCGGGGAGTTCGGATTGGAACTCTATACAAGCTTCAGGGCAGCACTGTTATTAATGGGTGCAACAGTTCTGTGGTTCCCGAAAGTGGAGTGGAAAGCCTAACGATCTCTGGAGAAAAGACCATGCTATGGCATCAAAGGCTTGGACATATTGGAGAGAAGGGCCTTTGGAAACTTCATGGAAATGGTATGGTAGAAGGTATGTCTAATAGCTCTCTAGATTTTGATTTCTGTAAACATTGTGTATATGGGAAGTAGAATCAGGTGAGTTTTCCTTCTGGTGCTAAGAGGGCGAACAAGATATTAGAGCTTGTGCACAGTGATGTGTTTGGACCTGTGTCTATTCCATCACTGGGTAAGTCTGTGTACTATGTTTCATTCATAAATGACTTCTCAAGGAATACATGGATATATTTCTTGAAGAAGAAATCTGAAGTCTTTGACAGATTTAAAGAATTTAAGGCTCTGGTGGAAAACCAGACAGAGAAGAAGATAAAGGTGCTGAGGATAGAGAATGGTGGGGAGTTCTGCAAGAAGTAATTTGAAGAGTTCTGTAAGAAGTGTGGTATAGCATGAAAGAAGACTACTCCATACACACCTCAGCAAAATGGAGTTGCAAAAAGAATGAACAGAACGATGATGGAAAAGGCAAGAAGCATGCTCAGTGGTACCGGGTTAGGACAAGAATTATGGGCAGAGGCAGTGGAGACTACATGTTACTTGGTTAACAGATCACCTTCATCAGCATTGGAGGATAAGACTCCACATGAGGTGTGGACTGGTAAGAAACCCTCTCTTTCACATTTGAGGGTATTTGGATGTGATTCATATGTACATGTTCCAAAGGAGAAAAGGAGAAAGTTGGATAATAAATCTGAACGGTGCATCTTTATTGGGTATAAGGATGGTTTAAAGGGTTACAAGCTTTGGAACCCGTAAACAAGGAAGGTTGTGTACAACCAAGATGTAGTGCTTAGAGAGGTGAAAGATGTTGTTAAACATGAATTCCTACCAAAGGAACCTGAGAAGATAGAGTTTGAGCTAAAGGAGGATGAATCAGACTCTACAACGGAAGAAGACTCAGAAGAGGAAGAACCATAAACTCTAGCTATGAGAAGATTAGTTCGAGAAAGAAGACAACTATAAAGGTATAGTCCATCTGCTTTCTGTTCAAATTTTTCTTTAACTATAACTGATAATGATCCCAGAACCATCAGGGAGGTAGTAGATTCAGAAGATGGAAAACTTTGGAAGGAGGACATGGTTGATGAAATGGCATCCTTGCATAAAAATAAGGCTTGGGATCTGGTGGAGTGGCCGGCTGGAAGGAAGCCCATCGGGAGCAAATGGGTATCTAAGAAGAAGATGAACGTAGAAGGTAAGGTGGAGAAATACAAAGATCAGTTGGTAGCAAAAGGTTATTCCTAGGTGTTGGGAATTGATTTTGGTGATATTTTTTCTCCTGTTGCCAAATTTACTTCTATTAGATTACTTTTATCTATTGCTGTTGCATTAGATTTGAGGTAGAAAGATGGATGTGAAGACAACATTTCTTCATGGGGATCTGGAAGAGGATATCTACATGAAACAACCTGAAGGCTTTATGGTGAAGGGGAAGAAAGAGCTGGTATGCAGGTTAAATAAGTCCCTATATGGGTTAAAACAGTCACCAAGGATGTGGTATCAGAAATTTGATACCTATATACGGGGACTTGGCTTCACCAGAAGCAAGGAGGATCACTGTGTTTATTTTAAATTAATTGGTGACTGTGTTATTTATTTGGTCTTTTATGTGGATGATATGTTGTTGATTGGAAATGACAAAGAAATTATCCAAGATTTGAAGACCCAGATGTTCTCAAAATTCGACTTGAAGGATCTTGGTGCTGCAAACTATATTTTGGGCATGGAAATTAAGAGAGATCAAGCAAAGAGGAAGCTCTGGTTAAGCTAGAGGAAGTATGTAGAGACTATATTGCAGAGGCTCAGTATGCAGGATAGTAAACCGGTGAATGTTTCGATTCCTGTAGGTAAAAAGTTGTCTTCTGAATAGTTTCCCAAGACACAAGAAGAAGAAGAGGATATGTCCCGTGTTCCATATGAAAGTGTAGTGGGTAACCTGATGTATGCAATGGTCTGTACTAGACCAGACATTGCACATGCAGTGGGAGTATTGAGCAGGTTTATGTCAAACCCAGGGAAAGAGCATTGGACAACAATGAAGCAGTTTTTCAGATATTTGTGTGGCACTAGTGATTATGGCTTGTGCTACCAGGGAAGACCGGGATTGGAAAGAGTGTTGAAAATTCGTGGTTTTGTTGATGCAGATTGGGCTAGAGATATGGACCAAAGAAGATCTACAAGTGGGTATGTGTTTAGCCTATTTGAAGGTGCAGTCAGTTGGATGAGTAAAATATAGTCTGTAGTGGCTCTTTCAACTACAGAGGTAGAATACATGGCAGCCAATCATGCAAGCAAGGAAGCAGTTTGGTTGTAGAGATTGTGTTCAAGTATGGGGTTGGTGCATCAAGCTATAAGGATAGACTGTAATAGCCAAAGTGCAATTTTCTTGGCTAAGAACCCTACTTATCATTCAAAGACAAAGCACATTGATGTTCAATATCACTTTGTGAGATATATGGTTGAAGCTAAAAGGGTGTTGCTGATAAAGGTGGACACTTTGAAAAATGTTTCAAATGCATTGAAAAATTCTGTGAGCACTTAGAAGTTCTCTTGGTGTAGAGAAACAATGGGTGTTGCAAAGATGGGCTGATGACTCAGCTCTCCTGTGCCCCTCTGTGGAAATAAAACAACAAGTGGGAGAATGTTGGGTTTGTGTTATATTATTTCCACGACTAGTCATTCATAGGGGGGTAACAGGGGGGGTGATAGCCCCTCCGGTACATTGCACTGGGTGCAACGTACAGAGGGGTCACAGGGCAGCGCCCCAGGAAAAAAATTTTGGTCCTTATTTTCCGGTGGGCGGACCCGCCCATGGTTTTGTGCATGGGTTTGCACATGGTTTTGGGGCATGATAGTTTTCGGCCCCTGGTATTTTGTAGATCTGGTCAAGGGAACTACGGTTATGTTCTAATCCAGGGTTAATGGATTGGGGTTTTATGTATGCTTCGGCATGTATATATATGTGTTGTAACACTAAAAGGGATATAATGAAAAATCAAGCTAGTCATCCCCATTTGGGATCCAGGGGAAAATCTTTGTGTTTATTTGTTTTATGTTTTATGCTCTCGCTATTGTTTATTTTTTGTTTTAAAGATTCGTTCGTAGATAATTTCTATATAGGGTTAAAACCTACAACTACCTCAGAGAGGTTTTCAATATTGGAGTTGGCCTCAGATGCCTCATGGAGGTTTTCACCCATGCCTCTTTATTTTTTCTTTTTTCTTTTCTCTAGGAGGATTTTGTACTGGAAGTTATGAGGCTCCCATTTACATTTACCTCTCGGCTAATTGTATTGATGAAATTTGCCTTAGACATGGGCTTCTTGTATAATTTTAGCCTATAACCATTGACAAGCAAATGGATCCCCTTCTCATCAATGGTTCTGATCTGAACAACCCCATTGTCATGGAATTTATCTATCAAGTATGGGCCTAACCATATTTTCATCATATTCCCTTTAAAGTCCTTGAACCTAGAGTCATATAGAAAATCTCAATCCCCTTCCTGGAATACTTTCTCCTTGATGTGCCTATCATGCCAAACCTTCCTCTGCAGTTGTATGACTTCAGTGTGGAGGAGGGCTTGCATTCTGAATTCATCTAAGCCATTTTTTTGAAGCAGCCTTTCTTTATGTGCCCTTATGAGATATAAATCCCATTGGGCTTCCATTCTAAGAGTGTTATATTCAAATTCAATAGAAAGCAAATATTTCTTCCCGTAAGCCAGATCATATGGAGTGAACCCAATAGTTGTCTTCCAGGTGGTATTATAGGCCCAAGTTGCATCCACTAATCTGTCTGCCCAATATTTCATGTTGTTGTTCACTACCTTGGTGAGGATGTTTTACAGTGCTCTAGTGCTAACCTTTACTTTCCCATTTTATTTTGGGTGATTGGTAGTAGATTTTATTTTCTTGATATTATGTTGCCTTAGGATATTATCAATCAAATGTGATGTGAACTAAGCTCCTTAATCTGTGACTATGTCCTTTGGATACCCAAATTTTTAGAACACATTTTCTCTTAAGAATTCAACCAATTTTTCTTATGTTTCTACCTTAACAACATTTGTCTCATCCCACTTTGTCAAATAATCATTGCATGCTATGATTTATTTCTTTTCCCCCAATGGTGTATCAATTGGCCCAATGAAATCCATGCCCCACTTTTCAAATGCCTCTAAGGCCACTTGAGGTTGTAGAGGAATTTCATCCCTAGGTGTAAGTTTTCCCATCCTCTGACACTAGTCACACCTACTGGTATACCTTATGGCATCATGATGGATAGTAGGCGAGCAGTAGCTTTTTTGTAAGGCCTTGAATGTTGTCGTCTTAGCATAAAAATGACCCCAACAGGGCCAATCATGACATGCTGAGAGGATGTCAAAGAATTCATCTTCCCTAACACATCTCCTTAGAATATGATTTGATCGTAGTTTGAAAATAATTCCACCAATCCAATTGAAAGGGGCTCTCTTTCTCACAATTCTGATCTTCTCCCTGGATGACAGATTTGGAGGAAATCTCCCAGCAACCAGGTAGTTTCCTATGTTAGAAAACCAGGGAGAGAGTAGTGAGATAAAAAATAAGTGCCCATCTGGAATTTGATCATCAATCATCTCTGAATTATTTGTAGGCAAAGTGAGTCTAGACAAAAAATATGAAACTATATTTTCTATTCCTAGCTTATTAATGATATTTGAATCAATTGTTACAACAAGAATAACCACCTAATATTCTAACATTCACATCAGGTTTGTTCATCAAGTATTTAATTAATGCTTGGTTAGTATGCACAAAATTTTGGTACCCAGTAATATAATGTTTGAAATTATTGAAGGAACAATAGCTAAAAGCTCTTTTTCAGTGACAATGTAGTTCAATTCAGCCTTAGACATACTTTTAATAATGAAAAAAATGGCATAGGGAAACTTATCATCCATTTTTCCTAAATTTTCCCCCACATATCCATATGATGCATCAGTATGGATATGGAAAGGTGGAGCCTAGTTGATACCTCAGAGTATAGGAGCAGTGGTTAACTTTTCCTTTATGATTTCAAAGGCTTCTTGACAAAAACTTGACCAACAAAATTTTGATTCCTTGGCCAGCAATATAAATAAAGGTGAAGCCACCTTGCTAAAGTCCTTGATGAATCTCCTATAGTAACTAGCCAAGCCCCAAAAAACCTAAAATATCTTTGTTTCTGAGAAGTAGGCACCCTTTTTATGAGAGAAATATTGTTTGGGTCTACTTGTATCCCTGCTTGCGATATGGAGTGGCCAAGGAAAATCCCCTCCTTCCTTAAGAATTCACACTTCTCAGGACTCAAAGAAAGGTTAATTTCAATGCACCTCCTTAGGAATTTACCCATATTAGATAGTTCCTCTTGGAAATAATACCCATATGGAGTGAAATAATCCATCTATATTTCCATAGAATCATGGACAAGCTCAGAAAAAATTCTCAGAAATTCTCTCTAAAAAGTGGTAGGGGAATTACATACACCAAATGGAAGAAATATATCAATAAAGGTGCCCCAAGGACATGTAAATGTAGTCTTGTCTAGGTCTTCAGGGCTGATCTGGATTTGATTGTAACCACAGAATCCATCCAGGAAATATAATAACTTCTTCCCTTCAAGACCATCCAAGACTTAGTCAATGATAAGGTAAAGGAAATGGTATTTCTTTGTGGCTTTCTTTAACTCTCTTTAATCAACATAGATCCTCCACTTCCCATTATTATTTGAGACAAAGGCTAGAGGAGACACCCATTCACTATCTGATATTGGGTATATGAGCCCTCCATCCAACAAATTTTGTAATTCATCCTTTACTATGTCCTTCAAGGTTCGGTTCATTCTCCTCTGGGGTTGGTGCACATTATTTCATCCATATTTAATGTAGATATGGTGTGTGCATATTGAGTGATGCAGCCCTTTCATATTTTTGTGATCCCAAGAAAAATCATTTAAGTTCCCTCTTAGTAGCTAGCACAATTGTTCTTCCTCTTTGGCCAAGAGGGAGGGATTGACATTTAGGGCTTTAGATGGGCCAAATTCTACAATCTTGGAAATTTCAGGGATTGATTCAACTGAGCATACCTCAATCCAAGGATTGCCTTCATATTCTCTCACAAGTTCATCAAGTGGAATGGCAGTAGGTGGTTGGTTTTGAAGGATATGGTCAATGAGGTCATCTTCATCAGGTCCCCCCCCCCCCCACCCTGATAACATCATATAAGGTACAAAATGGGTATGGTATTGCATGGTACACTTGATATTATTCTTCATCCTCCAGCCACAAAGGTATATCATGTTCAATAAAAGGTTGACTAGGAGGATATAATACTAGTTGTTTTGATAAGGAACCATTCTTGATGGTCATGATTCCAGCCCTATAACTGATATAGGCATCAACGATGGAAATCCAAGGCCTTCCTAGGATAAGAGGATAACCATTAAACTTGGTTTGGGTTTGAAGTACTAGGAAGTTAGTGGGATACTCCCAAGAGTCAATGGAGACCATGAAATCCTCAAAAACTCCCTCGGGACCTACTTTGGATCTATCTGTAAGTTGCAAAACTATAACAGTCTTTCTCAAAGCTCCCTGGAGGTTGAGCTTCAACATGGCTTATTTAATCATCACGTTGATGGCATCCCCAAGATCAATCAATGTATGATGGAAAATGATACCATCAATGTGTAAATCCACTGCTGGACTTCCAAGGTCTAGGTATTTTTGGAAAATCACTCTCCCCAACATCAAATTAGATAATTGACCTACTACATTGATGGTGGGGGTGTCTCTCTTCTTTCTTCAAGGATTTTTGAAGCATTTCTCTTTGATAAGCTTATTATAAATGGTAACATCCTTAATAGCCTGGAGAAGGGGTATTTTTACACACAGATTCTTCAATTCTCCCAAAAGTTTAGTCCCTTCTTGGGTGTGTTGGCTAGCATGGATTAATATATGAGGAAAAAGAGGTGGATTTAATTTTGGGATGCTCTCCTCCTTTTCCTCTCCAATATCTTCAGGTGGAGATGGTGGATGCTTATCTGGGAGCACTCTCCCAGACCTAAGGTTAATCTCATGAATCTCCACATCATAAGCAAGGTAATATGTCTCTCCACTGTAGACCTATTGTACATGCCTTTATTCGGGTTCGGATTAGGTTGAGTAGTCATATGAGGTTACTTATGTGGAACAGGATGAGTGAGTTGAGATTTAGGTTGAGGTGGAGGAAGTAAAGTAGGAGGTTGGTTGATTTGATGCATCCACCCTTATGATGGGTTGCTCCATTGAGGAGGTTGGGAAGCATATGGATGAACTGGTTGACTGACAGGTTGAGAATGATATGGAGGGGCATAAGGCCAAGAAGGAGATGTGGACCATGATGGATGAGTAGAATAATACCAAGGCTGCAAGGGTGAATTTTGGTTTGAATTGTAGTAATAATAAGGTGCACCTTTCATTCCCTATTGGTATGTCCGAGATTCTTAAGGCCTCCTTTTATTTATAAAGAAGAGTTGCTCTGGACCACTTTCCACCCCTTGGTATACAAATTTTAGGTCATGTAAGGAAGGGATTTTTTATGTTGCATGGTTTTCTTCATAGACTGAGAAAATGTCTATGACATGCATTAGGAATTCATTTCTAGGGTGTATTCTAGTGCACCTAGGGAAAAATATAGCTAGGGCTCTCTCTTCCGCCTCTTGTTTCCTTTTGATATGCATGCTATCCATTTTCAAGGAAAAGGTATGTATCATTTCACTCTTGAAATCCTCTAAGATGTTCCCTATCTCATTTTTTATAGATGGGGTGGAGGAAGAGGTACTAGTGAAGCATTTATTACATATACCCTTTTTTCTATCTGGCCTAGAATGGTCTTTTTAACACACTTTTTATGTCATCATAGGCCAAATGGTAGATATCTCCTCCATATAGCATTTTGAGGGTTTCCAACACTTCCTTCCTGATCTCTTGGAGGGGAACTAACTTGAGTAATATAGGATCAAGAGTGCAGTTAGCCCTCTTGTAGTTTAGATGAAACCTTTCCTTATAATCTTCTAAAGATTCATCAGGCCCTGAGATCATCCTAACGATTTCTTCCTTAGTTTCTTTGGGCCTACAATAGTGTTTGTACTTGTTTTTGAAGGACTCTTGCATTTGGGCCCAGGTAGTTATGTTTTCCATAGGAAGACCCATTAACCAACGCAAGGTTGCATCCTTGAGGGTAGAGGGGAAAAAATTAACTTTTTTTAATCTGAGGCATAGTCATATGTCCTACATACAACAAAAAACTCAAATAGGAAAGTTTTAGGTTCCTCAGAAGTTAAGCCATGGAAGTGTGGAAGGGTTGAAGGGTTGATGTTTTTAGTCTTATTATCTCCATTGGTTTCTCTTATGGAAAATACCCCTTGGTTTTTGTTCTAAGCCATATCTTGAACATGTGAAGAAGGTTCCTCTTCTTACCCAATAGGTTCTTCAAATTTTTTAGGGTGCTCACCTAGAGGGCATTCTAACTCACAGTCATTAAAGACGAGTGAAGATTGACCGTGTGGGGATGTAGGGGTTTTTGGTAGAAATTTTCCTTGGTTTTTCCTACTCCTATGAAGCATGAAATAATTTTTTTGTTTCTTTTCACCTTTTTTTAAAACTGTGTGCAAACAAAAAAAGAAAAGAACGCTAAAGTAGAAAATGAGCATCTACTTAGACACCTCCCTGAAAATGCAACCAAAAAGTGGTGAGCCCTAGTATTGCACCAAGAGTGTTGCAACTCCCAAGGGATAATCAAATTTCCTTTTCAACTTGGAGTTCGTACAAACTCATAGGTGATAGTGTTATATGCCTAGCAGATGGATTTCACTCATGCCACCCTCAACTAGGTCTTCTGGTCAATATTAATTATAGGTCATTCCTCCTACTTTATTGAAGTACAAATAGATAATGAAATGAAAATAATTTCTTCTAATATAAGATAAATAGACTGCCTATCAAACTCCTTCTTGCAATTGACAGTGAAATCAAAGCATAAACAGTTAACCTAGTTGCAAAAATAGGAAACTATGCTACGGAAAATCATTCATCTAGCCATCTATTCATTTACAGTAAAGAAACTATTATATCATCACACACTTCATCAAAGCATAAACCAAATCCTATCTACTATTTCATTCAAATTTTACTTGCATGTAAAATTCAATCTAATTTTGAAATGAAATAAAACACTAATTACTACTCTATTTTTGTAGCAAGGAAGGAAGGATCTTTGGAGTGGCCTAAGGGTCTCTTCTGACCATGAATTCAGAGTTGGAGGTAAAATGCATCCTATTCTAGGTTCAAAAGGAAAAAAGGATCTAAACTAGAGTGAAAAAGGTGACCTACAATGCTTCTACAAGAATTTGCTACATGATGTATTGTAATTGCTACAAGAAGTCCTTAACTACTACAGGAAATAGGCCGAGAGGGTTTTAAGGATGAAAAAGGGGAAGGAAGATGTGGAAAGGTTAGATATGGTGGAAGAGGTGAGGGAGATGTGACCAACACCTCCAGCCAAACTCATAACCCTTGGAAGGCATGTATTGCACTTAGAAGGCTCCTCATGGTGGTGGTGAAGGTGGTTTCACAAACATGGTTTTGATAGAATATTTGGAGGTTGGATTAGAAGAAGGATTACTATGTTGAAAATGGTGTTATTCCTAAAAATGTACATATCCCTGCAATCACCACAAAAATTTATGCATTGATTATTGAAAAACTAACATATTTAAAATTAGAAAAGATGTGTTGAATAGAAAATCCTACTTAACCTATGCTAAAATATGATATAAGCACAAATACAACTTCTAATTTGCAATAAGAATATTATGAACATGATAAATGCACTACATAACTTTCTAATAAATCATAAAAAAACTATTTTTAATATGTGGTTGGATATCCTTCTCCTCAAGCTCCCATGAGAGAGGTGAGAAAGAGAGGCCACAAGCACAATTTTGATGGATTTTTGTTGCTACTAGAATGAAAAGAGACTAAAAAAAATGATGAAACATAAAGAGAGAATATAAATATACAAGAGGGAATTAGGCAATGGAATCGACCCTAACCCAAAATCATCATACCTCTTAGACTAAATCAATGATGGAACAAGAAGCTTGTCATTATCATTGCATAAAAAGTTCAAGTACATCATATGACAGTAAAAAATAACACTAAATAAGAGCTCAAGAGATACCTAGCTGGATAAAAAGTTTGAATCCTAATGAGCTCTTCCATATGCTTATTAATACAAATGGTTATCTACCAACAACTTCCTAGAAAGTAGCAATAACTCCTCCTTGATCTCGAGAAGAGTGGAGCTTGGCTCCTCATAAATACAACTTTGATTTGTTGCCTTTGCCTTCGATATTTTGGGAGAGATCTTGTTGTGATGTCAACTGATTTAGAAGGTTAAGAAGGTGGAAAAATCTCCTACAACCTCTCCTTGTTGTCTACTCTGAGCACTTAGGTGGAAAATATCTCAAAAATAGCTTCATTCCTACAATTAATTCAGATTAGGAAACAAGACATGAAAAACACTATACACCCTTCTCATTAAGCATAATATGAAAAAAATATAAATAAATGTTAGATAGAGGTAACTTAATAAGCTAGAGTATGGCATTTTAACCCTTTAAAATATACCTAATGATGGGTCTCATCGGTCAGGTGGAATGTGGGAGTCCCGAACTTGGTTGGTATTTGTTTATAGTTAATAAAAGCTAAGTTTCTCTTGATATTGGTAAGGAAATGTACTGGTTATTATGTGGCTTTAATGGTTTTTCTCTTATTGTATTTTATCAAGTTATATTTTCGTTATAATAATGGTTTTATGATAGATCTTAGTCATGGCTCTATTCATGTTCCCACTCATAACTAAATAAATTCAATGCAATACCTAATTGGTGTTATAAAAACTAATCTGAGAAGGTAGTGACATGTCTTATTAAACATTAGATAATTTTATAGTCCCTTATGATTAAACTTGCATTCATGACCTGTAGGTTTCATATTTACCAATTTTTTGACAGAATGTCAGTCTCGATTGGGGATGTTCAGGTCAAGTCATGGTTTCAGTTTTTGGTTTACAAGCATTGCATTCATGTCTTTTATGAGTTCTAGAAGTTTCAAAGTTTTATGCGTTGAGGCTAAGCCCCAACTCTGGAAAATATCCTTAATTCTTGCAGTCACTGGAAAAACACTAGCAAAAAAAGGGCATAGTCACATTTATGTAGGCCTATGGGAGTGACTTGAAACCCATAGTAAAAATGAGGCCTTTGAAAGGGAGAAAATATATCTCTAGGTCAAGGACAATTTGATTTGTCATAGGGGTTGGACACCTGGAGGAGTTGGGCTACTCCTGGAGGTCCTATGGCACTTGACAAAAGTCATTAAGGTCTCAAGTTGTTAACTCCATTTCCATAAGGTCATCTAGGAGGTTGAGTCATGTCATATTAACCCATCATCTCATGTTTACCCCGATTAAGCTAGTGAAATTGGGTAAATGTGGGAGGAGGCGGCGTTACAAGGTGGTATCAGAGCAGGTTGCGCTCTCTTTGGCTCATATATGATACCATAGGGAGCGATCAGAGCAGGTTGCATGCTCTCTTTGGGTCATGAATGAGATCATGGTATATAATTGGTATTTTCATGAATGATGTTGTTGTGATGTTATGTTATTACATGGATATACTTATGATTATACATGTACATGTTAATGTGGACTGATCTTGCAGATGAGATAAGCCTCCCTTGAACATCATTGAGGTATGGATTTGATTTTGGAATCTATTTGGTTTATCTGACATGCTACACTTGCAAGAAGAAGATAATGAAATATGACAAGAAAAATGGTAGACTACAGTTATCATGATACTTCCTACAGATTAGTTGGGTAGCAAGGAGAAGAGTGTTCTCCTGGTATAGCAGATACATTGAGGAGCTTGAGGGAAGAGATTAGAAGTTGAAAAGAAGACAATGACAAGTTGGTTGAGGCTACGAAAATATTTGCGATGGCTCAGGAGAAGAAGTTAGAGGCTAAATCAACAATCCTTCGGAGCTTGTTAGAGTTGCAGAAATAGGGATAGATGAGAATCAGTCAAGAGAAGGAAGAGAAAACTAATGGATCCTATGGTAGGAGATCTTGGTCCAGATACATATTGGATAAAGGGGATACATTTAGAGGTGGCTGATCACTCGATACACCTTATAAGAAGACTAGTATGTATGGGCATCATTCTAGTTCCTCATCTAGGAGACATCATCACAGTAATCACTGTCATCATACTTATAGGAGGAGGGATTATTTACCTGAGGAGTTCAAGAAATATAAGCCTCCTACATTTGGTGGAGATATGAAGATCCAAGAAGATGCAGAGGCATGGTTGCTTGGAATGAATAAATTCTTCATATTGCATAACTATTCAAAGAACCCGGAAGCCAAGATAGCCACCTTTAGTCTTAAATGGAAAGAAAATATTTGGTGGGAAAATGTGAAGAATGTCAAGAAAATTTAGGAGGAATACTTGATTTGGGATGATTTTGAGAGGATATTCAAGAAGAAGTACTTATTGGAGAGGTATTATAATGATACAGGTAAGTAGTTTTATGAGCTATAGATGGGTTCTATGATAGATGATGAACATTAGAAGATTCTTGGAGTTTTTGAGGTATGTGCCATATCTCAAGGAAGAAAAGGCTAAGATTCAGAGATTCATCAATGGATTTCCATTAGCATATAGTGACCGGATTGAGTTTGATGATCCTACATCACTAGAGGAATCCATCTGAAAATTAAATCATTTTTATGAGCATTCAAAGTGCAAAGCTAAGCCTAAACATGACTTGAAGGGAAATGGCCAGGGAAAATTTTAAGGATTGAAAATTATCTTGAAATTCAAAAACATTGGCGAATCTCACTAGTCCTTTATATACAAACTATAAAAATTTTATAGATATATTTGTAAAATTATTCAAATTTATAAAGATTTTATATATATTATGTATATAATTTTGGCGATTTTTAAGGTAAAATAATTTTATATTGTAAAATTTCAGCGAATCATTTTTATAAAAAATGGAGATTAGCGAATTGTTTTTTAGGAAAAATCATGGAAAACTAGCCCACCTACGAATATTAGGCCCTAAAATTTTAAATGGAAATGGCCACCAAAGTGGGGAAGACCTCAAGATGCAGGTGAGAAATAAAATGTTGCTCCTTACAATAAGTTCAATGTAGTTGAGAAGGGATATGTGTCGCATCTTCGAGAGAAGTAGACTAGAGGTGATGGTAGAGCACCATTGCAGTGTTGGATATGTGGAAAAGATCATTGTAAGAAGGATTGTCCCTTGTACCAGGGAGGTAGGACTCAGATCTATAGTGCTCAATTAGTGTAAAAACATGGGGATGTTGGTGATATTATTCCTCATATTTATGCGGTAGTGGAAAACAGGCAGGCGGATCACCGCGCATTTATCATTGAGATGGGCGGTAAGCTTTGTGATCAAGTTATTTCTATTTTGATTGATACTGGATCTAATTATAGTTATGTTAATCGTGACCTGGCGGATAAGTGTGGGTTGAGAAAATAATTTCATGCAAATTCTAGGTTGGTGCAATTGACTACATATACGAAGAAGAGAGTTCATCATTGGGTAAGATCTTGTGCATTTGAGTTGAATGGTATGCCTACAACAACACATTTGAATGCAATACCATTAGGATAGTATAGTATGCTTTGGGTATGGATTGGTTGTATCTTCATAGGACCAAAGTAGATTTATATGACAAGTTGTTACATAGTAATTTTTCACCGTCCCTGCAATCCCCATCTCGCCCATTGGAGGGTCATTTCTGTGACCAATAAGTAGTGTCATGCCTTGAAAATACCATCATTGCATCCCTTGCCATGAGGAAAACATTCCTTTTGTTGATCATTTCCTGAGCAGACCCTAAAAACACCTGTTTTTTGCCTGGTGGGGGTTTTGGGGGCAGCGCCCCGGAAGCTAAAAACAGATGTAAAATTGCCTTGTAAAAGTATAGTAATTTCTAGTCAATCTGGGCCGTTCATTAGGAAAATGATCTGACGGTAGAAGTTATGTTTAGATTAGTGTTTTTTTCCCTAGAAGGCAACCCCTCTCTTTTATGAGGGCATTGTATTGCGGCTGTGCATTGTATGTGTATTCTCGGAGCAAGAAACAGAGAGGGAGAATGTGAGAGAGAACAGAGGATATTACAGCGGATCTATTGTAGGTTTTGTCTCTTCATTTTTACTGGATAATAGAAAGGAAGGACTGGCTATTCGGGGTGGACGTAGCCCAAATTGGGTGAACCACCTATATCTGTGTCTCTCTGGTTTTATGTTTTTTTTTGTGCTTGTATTTTCTGCATATTTTATGTGTTGCATTGCTCCATAATATATAATTTTCTAACAATTGTTATCAGATCCGAAGGTATATTTGGCTGATAAAATCGCAGGAAAGAAGGGTTCCTGGTTCAAGTGGGAGCAATGGCGGACGATGGTAAGTTTAGGGTCGAGAAATTTAACGGCCAAAACTTTCCGCTGTGGAAGATGCAGATGGAAGATTATCTGTATCAGAAAGATTTGTACCTACCATTGAGCGGAAAAAAGAAGAAGCCGGTGGCTATGACAGACGCGAAATGGAACATTCTTTATAGAAAGGCACTCGGAACAGTACGTTTGTGCCTTGCAGCATCAGTCGCCTTCAATATTTCGAAGGAAACAACAATAGAGGGTTTGATGCAGACGTTGGCGAAACTATATGAAAAACCCTCGACCTCAAACAAGGTATTTCTTATGAAACGACTATTTAATATGAATATTTCGGAAGGTGGATCTGTTGCAGACCATTTAAATGAATTTAATACAGTTACCAGTCAGTTAAGTTCTGTAGGGGTAAACTTTGATGATGAAGTTATAAATCTGTTATTATTGTCCTCATTGCCAGAGAGTTGGAATGGTTTAGTAATGGCCATTAGTAACTCTGTCTCTGGATCTAGTACTTTAAAGTTTGATGATGTAGTTGGTGCTATCCTTAGCGAGGAAATGCGACGGAAAAGCTCCGGTGAGACATCAGGTAATGCTTTGAGTGCAGAGTCTAGGGGAAGAAGAATGGAAAGAGGAAAGAGCTTGGGATATCGCAGTAAATCAAGGAAAGGAAGATCCAAGTCCAAATCGGGGATAGTGTGCTGGAATTGTGGAAAGAAAGGACACCTAAAGAAAGACTGTAGATCTCGGAAGGGAAAAGAAGGAGACACACAGCAAGAAAAAAATCATGAAGAAAATGTGACAGGTGATGTGTTACAAGATGCTTTGATTCTTTCTTTCGAAAATTTTATTGATTCTTGGGTTGTAGATTCAGGGGCTTCATTCCATGCCACACCTGATAAGAAATATTTTCATGACTATGTTCAAGGAGATTTTGGACAAGTTCGTTTGGGTGATGATAAACCCTGTAAAATTGTTGGAATGGGTAAAGTTCTTGTAAAACAACAGAATGGAAACCAATGGCTACTAAAGGAGGTAAGGCATGTTCTAGATCTAAAGAAAAATATGATTTCAATAGGGCAGTTAGGCAGTGAAGGTTGTGTAACAACTTTCACAAATAAAAATTGGAAGGTCACCAAAGGAGCACTGGTAATAGCAAAAGGTGAAAAGGTTGGTACATTGTATTTATGCATTGGTATTTCTAACTCTGTTAGTGCTTTAACCTCCAAAGGAGCAGATGCAACATTATGGCATCATAGGCTCAGACACATGAGTGAGAAGGGAATGAAGATTCTTCACTCAAGAAATTTGTTGCCAGGATTGAAGAATGTTGATTTGGATTTCTGTGAGAATTGCATTTATGGAAAACAGAAGAGAGTCAGATTTCTCAGAGTTGGGAAAGAAAAGAAGAGCGAAAAATTGGTGCTTGTGCATACAGATGTATGGGGACCTGCTCGGGTATCATCTCTCGGTGGCTCTCGTTATTATGTTACTTTTATTGATGATGCAACTAGAAAAACATGGATTTATTGTATTCAGAATAAATCTGATGTATTTGATACTTTCAAGAAATGGAAAGCTTTGGTTGAGATTGGGACAGGAAAGAAGTTGAAGTGTCTCAGATCATACAATGGAGGTGAGTATTGCAGCAAAGAGTTTGATAGGTACTATTCATAGCATGGAATTCGTAGAGAGAAGACAGTTCCAAGAACACCACAAGAAAATGGTGTGTCAGAAAGGATGAACAGAACAATCATGGAGCGTGCAAGGTGCATGAGATTGCATGCAGGATTGCCTTTACAATTTTGGGCAGATGCTGTAGATACTGCTGTTTATCTAATAAACAGAGGGCCTTCAAGTTCCTTGGATGGTGGTATTCCAGAGGAAGCATGGACAGGTAAAAAGGTAAACTAATCTTTTTTAAAGCCTTTTGGTTTTGAGGCCTTTGTCCATATTAATAAAGAAAACAGAAAAAAGCTTGAGGAAAAATCAAAGAAATGTACCTTTATTGGATATGGTGCTAATGATTTTGGTTATCGCTTATATGATTATGAAAATCAAAAAATCATTAGGAGCAGAGATGTAATATTCAATGAAAAGGTCTTGTATAAGAATCAGTTGCAAGAAAAGAAACAAGAAAAATAAAGCAAGGAATACATGGTTCTTGATGAGATAAATGAAAAAGTAAAGGTGCCTGAAAATAATAATAATCAATAGTCACAGCAGCAGCAACCACCACAACAGCAACAGGCACCTCAAACACCTGAAAGTGGTGTTAGAATATCTACCAGGATAAGTAGACCCCCTGAACGATACTCTCCTTCATTATATTATTTATTGTTGACTGATTCTGGTGAACCTGAATGTTATGAAGAAGCAATGCAGGTTGAAAGCAGGAAGAAGTGGGAGCTAGCCATGGAAGAAGAGATGGACTCCTTAATGCACAACCAGACTTGGGACTTAGTCAAGTTGCCTGCAGGTAAAACTGCATTGCAGAATAAACGGGTTTACAGGCTGAAGGAAGAAGATGGAGGAAAACAGAGGTACAAAGCTAGACTTGTGGTGAAGGGGTTTGCACAGAAGAAAGGTATTGATTTTGATGAAATATTTTCTCCTTTTGTTAAGATGAATTCAATCAGAACTATCTTAAGTCTTGTAGCAGCGGAAGATTTACATCTTGAACAGTTAGATGTAAAGACAACATTTCTCCATGGAGATTTGGAGGAAAAGATATACATGCAGCAACCAGAAGGATATGAGGTAAAAGGGAAAGAAAAATTGGTGTGTAGGTTAAAGAAGAGCTTGTATGGCTTAAAACAGGCTCCAAGGCAGTGGTATCTAAAATTTGACAAGTTTATGTGTGAACAAGGTTATACTAGATGTCACTCTGATCATTGTGTTTATCTAAAAAGGCAAAATGATGGCAGCTATATTATATTGTTATTGTATGTAGATGACATGCTTGTTGCAGGATCTAACATGTAGGAAATAAATGTGCTCAAAAGAAAATTGGAAAATTCCTTTGCAATGAAGGATTTGGGAGCTGCAAAACAAATCCTTGGTATGAGGATAACTAGAGACGGGAAAAATCACAAATTAACACTGTCTCAGAATGAGTACATAGAGAAGGTGTTGAAAAGATTTAATATGCAGAATGCAAAACCAGTTAGTACACCTTTTGCTATACATTTCAAACTTAGTAAGGAGATGTGCCCAAAGACCCAAGAAGACATGGATTATATGTCTAAAGTTCCATATGCATCAGCAGTTGGAAGCTTAATGTATGCAATGGTCCACACAAGGCCTGATATTGCACATGCAATGGGAGTTGTAAGTAGGTACATGAAAAATCCAGGAAAAGAACATTGGATGGCAGTAAAATGGATTCTCAGATATTTGAGAGGTACCACAAATCAAGCATTATGCTTTGGTGGTTCAAAAATTTCTCTACAGGGATATGTTGATGCAGATATGGAAAGTGACAGAGATAATAGGAGGAGCACTACAGGATATGTATTTACTGTAGGTGGAACAGCTGTCAGTTGGGTTTCAAAAATCCAAAGTGTTGTTGCATTTTCAACAACAGAAGCAGAGTATGTTGCTGCTACAAAGGCTAGTAAAGAAATGATTTGGTTACAAAGGTTTATGGGTGAATTGGGTAAGAAGCATGATATGGGCACGTTATACAGTGATAGCCAAAGTGCCATTCATCTTGCAAAGAACTCAGCATTTCATTCCAGGAATAAACACATACATCTCAAGTACCATTTCATACGATCAGTATTGGAAGATGGAGAGTTGAAGTTGGAAAAGATACACACTAGCCAGAATACTGCAGATATGCTAACAAAAGTTGTAACCAGGGAGAAACTGAGAATGTGCTCAGTTTCAATTGGTCTTCAAGGATGAAGATGAAGATGAGGAATATCCAGGTCCAAAGAAGAGTCATTTTCCAGAAAATGAAGCAGCGATGGAGTTGCTACAATCAGTCTCCAAGTGGGAGATTGTTGGGTGTGGATATTGATTATCTTGTTTACTTTGTATCACATCATTGGACCCCTATACCGTCAAAGGGGCAGCAAATCCGCCCATAATTAATCACCGCCATGGGGGGTCCAGGGGGGCAGTAGTGCTTTTCGGAGCCCCCCCTGGTGGGGGTTTCGAGGGCAGCGCCCCCAAAGCTAAAAACAAATGTAAAATTTCCTTGTAAAAGTATAGTAATTTCTAGTCAATCTGGGCCGTTCATTAGGAAAATGATCTGACGGTAGAAGTTATGTTTAGATTAGGGTTTTTTGCCCTAGAAGGAAACCCCTCGCTTTTGGGGGGCATTGTGTGTTGTGCATTGTATGTGTATTCTCGAACGAGAAAAGAGAGGAGAGCGTGAGAGAGAATAGAGGATATTACGGCGGATCTGCTGTGGGTTTGGGATTTTGTCTCTTCATTTTTGCTGGATAATAGAAAGGGAGGACTGGTTGTTCGGGGTGGACGTAGCCCAAACTGGGTGAACCACGTATATCTGTGTCTCTCTGGTTTTATGTGTTTTTTGTGTGCTTGTATTTTCCGCATATTTTATGTGTTGCATTGCTCCATAATATATAATTTTCTAACAGTTTCTAGAATTCCATTTTGTTATTTGATGTATATGCTTTCATATGTCTTATTTTGTCATTTGATGTGGATTCATCCATCTTTCCTTTCGAATTTTCAAATTGTAGAGGATTCATAGTTTTACTTCTAGAGCAGCAGTGATTTATTTTAGATTAGTTTTACAATTTCATGAGTGGTTTATTTCAAGAGCATAAGTCATTTATTTTCAAAACAATAGTGATTTCCTTTAAGCATATGAGTGCATTCTTTTCTATTAATGAGTGATTTCTTTTCAAGAGCTATAGTGATTTCTCTACAAGTTTCATTGTCATAACATTTCATTTCAAAAACATAAAAATGTATAAATTCCATTTTCTAGAATTTTATTTTATCTTCATGCTCATGAATGTTAGAGAATAAGATTTTTTAGAGACAAACAAATAAATTAGTTAAAATTTCATCATAATATAGAGAAAGTTTGTTTCAGTTTTACAGAGTAGAACACATGTTGATTTTTAGAACTTAGTTGTAATTTAAATTTATCAATTTCATTAGGAACATAAGAATAAAAACATCCTTAGAAGTAATATCTACAAATCCAATCATCACACCAATAAACTAAATGAATAAAATAGGCTTTTAGCATATATTGTGCACTTGCACTTCACAAGTTTACCAGCTCTGGTCAATAATTTATGTAATCAATTTAAGACAATTAAATTGACCAAAAATTTTGGCGTTGTTGCTGCAGAAGTGTAAATATGAGCCTTTTTCTTTCTTAAAAAAAAAAAATCCAGTCACCTACCACCCCCACTATATCACGTGGTGTAGTAAGAGCCACACATCCACATCATGAATTCATATTTTGTAGGTAGAAGAAGAGGTGAAAAAGAAGGTTGAAGAAATGGATGGAGATTATGAAAATGAGGAAGATCCTTTTGGATTTCCCATTCAAGAAACGTATATCAACATTCAAATGAAGAACATCCCTCCATCTGTACTTCCTAACTTTAACTGTATGAGATTAGAAGACCATGAAAATTTTCTTTTTGAAATTGAAATCGTTTGTAAATATTATGGCTACTCATTACACATTCAAAAATGGAATTTGTTTCTAGCAACATTGAAGGATGGAGCTCTTATATGGTTCATGACTTTAGGAACAAATTCTATAAGGACATGGGATGATATAAAAAGGGTATTTATGGAAAAATATAAAGATTATTACATACACAACGACCTTAGAAATGAAGCCTTTAAGATGAACCAAAAAGAGGATGAAAGCCTAGAAGATTTAGTGGAGATATTTACTGATAATATCAAAAAATCTAAATTTCACAATTTAGGATTAGACACATTAAAAAATCTCCTAATAAATGCGATAAAGGATGAATGGATTGATCTTCTTAAGCTGGTGGGAAAAGGGGATGTATATAAATTTCCATTTCAAGAGATTTGTGAACTGTGCAAGAACATATCAAGAGGAAAATCAAAGTATGTAATATGCCCTCAAGATCCATTTATGGCAAGAGTAAGTAAGTCGACATCAGGATTGGTAAGTCAAACTGAACTTAAAAATTTTCTAAACATTCTTGGCAATTTAAATGAACAAACTGACATGATAAGAATAAAAAACAAGAAAAAAGATGAAAATGTTGCTTTATTTTTCCCTAAATGTACAAAGAAACATTTTTTGCATGAATGTCCACTTGATAACATTAAAATTTGTAAAATTTGTGCAGGATCACATACTACTGAAGATTGCCCACCATTACCAGGGTTGAATGAATTTTACCAGAAGGATAATGGAGTGAATCAAGTAAAAGCGCAAGTCTGTTATGTAGCTCCAAGAGGACTATGGCAGCCTCATCAACCTAATATGTTGCAATATCCTTATGCACAGTTTCAAGGTTATGCACTGTTGGCGATATGATGCAATATGTTGTCCTTGATGGCAACCTACTTGATGAATTTGTCCTTGATGGAAACCTACTTGATGAGTTTCCTTTTGATAAGCAACCTGTGTGTTAAAGATATATAAATGATGTATCTACAAGTCAGTTTAGAAGTGACAGAGAAAGGTAATCTAGTTAGGATCATAGAATTGATAAATATAATATATCACAATGTATATGCAGGTTTGATGAAGGCAACCCGCGTACATACGCTACTTGGTATACAGGTAACCCCCATATACATCCAGAATTAGTATATTCACAGATATTATAAAGAGAAGTCGCATATACACAGGAGTACAAAGAAACAATGTCACGTATACACGCAGGTACGAAGAAGCAAAGTCATGTATGCCTTTTGTGCTCTAAAATTATGATACAAGGGGGAATTACCATGGTATTAGCCCATAGTATTGAGCATTGTGTCGTCTATTTGATTCCTTCCAAGAATACCATCGGAAGTTGTGTGGTTTTGGCTCATGGTAATGGTAAAAGCTAAATCTATATAAGGAGAAGAAGATCATAGTGCATTGTTGTGCATGTATAAGGGTTTTTACTAAATACTTCTCTCTAAAGTATGTCTACATGGGATGAACTATGTTTTATTGGTAGATCTGAATCTATGATGCACCCTTGGATACAATGATGGATTAGGATATCTAGACCTGAAATGACTATGTACTTGATCTATTGAAGAGATGATTAGATCTGTGACCTGGCACATGTTTGCTGAAGTAAAGTGAATAAATGTGGGTAAGTCTATAGATCTGAAACATTCTACGAAATTAATATTTACAGATCTATACGCTAGTTCGTCTAGGTGAAAGTGTGTATATACGCGGCTTGTCTCAGAAAAAGTGCATATGGAAGTCACGATTTTCTAAAGCTTACTACAAAGGTTATCTGTTTATTGCTGTTGTATTTCTATTTTCTATCAATGAAGTCTTCATGTAGATCTGGGTTGCGTGAATATTGTATATGCTGATAAGTTGAATAGGTACAAATCTGATCAATAAGTGAGTAAATTTGTCTAATGATGACTGACTGATTAAGGGCTCTGCAATACTGAAAATATATCTGACTGAAAGCCTTAGATTTGATTCTGAGACTGATCATATTCTGTAAATCCAGTATTCTCATATCTATACGTAGGTTGGTGTGGAGGAAAGTGCGTATACATGCGGGATCAGTAAAGTGAAGTAGCGTATGTATTTTAAGGTAATGAATTATCAGGGTTGAGATTGATTCTACATATTGATTCTGAAATCTGGGTTATTACTGTGTTTTGGTTACAATGATCTCACTGTTCTGATTGAATTTTGGGTTAAGTTTATTTTTGATGATCTTTATGATGAGTTGTGTTGACCTTGTGGGATCCAGTGTGAAAATTGATTAAAGTGGCCTGCAGTTGTTCTGAGGGTTGAAGCCTTGAGTGTGGAAGTAGACGCTTCTTTCTAGTATAAGTTGGTGCTTTGATCAGGGGGTTGGAGCTCCTTTCCAGTAGCAGCTAGAGAACGAGAGAAGGTTGCAGCCTTCTACAGGTGGGTGCCTGTGTGCTGGTATGAGTCTGTGCCAGTACAATATTGTAAGCAGTTTTCCATATAATAAATATTGAAGATAAAGACGACAACAATGGTGGTTTTCTCCCAAATTAGGTTTCCACCTTAAATCTTGGTGTTCATGTGTTATGCTCTTGTGTGACGATTTATTCTGATATTACTGCACATATTTACTACTTAACTATCTGATGCATAACTGATAAGCTAGGTTAAAGAATATTTCTAAAATTTCATCTATCAATAAAGTTATCTCAGCATACACAATTTTTTGTTAGTGTATCCGTGTATACACGCTAATTGGGTTAATCAAAGTCATGTATAGAAATCGGTAAGAGAAAAGTAAAATATTGTGATTATTGTAAACACTGATTCACCCCCCCTCTCAGTGTTTTTCCCAACATGCACAAGAATATCAAAGTAATTGGAAAACACCCTTGCCTTGAAAACCTTGTACATTTCAATCCAAACCTCAAAACCAACCTTGGAAACCTTAGCCATCTAAATCCCAACCTCAAAAACAATCTTGGAAACAAATTTGGCAAAGGCCCTATAAAGGAAATCCACCATATCCTAAATCTTTCCCTCTCTATCCTCAATACCAATATCAATGTTATCAATACCATTCACCTCCAGCACAACATCAATTTCACCATAAATCGACCTCAATTCAACCTTTCCTATTACCAACCACACAAGCACCCCAAAGATCCATTCCCACTCCACTACCTGCACAACCATTTCAAATCGCCAACAATAAAAAACCTCAATCCATTCACAATTTTGAGGTATTACAAAATGATTCACCAGTTTCCATTGAAGAACAACAAACATAAGAAGAAGATATAGATAAGGTCCAAGAACCATGGATTCCTGTTGATAAAGAGCAGTTATTGGAACCTGATATTGAAAATTTTCTTGCATGCCTATCACCAGATTCTATGAATGAAGATCACATCTCTAAAGACTTGCATGGCATGATAGTAGGAAGCCAAGGAATACAAGATTACATTGAAACTTAGTTCAGGTCAGTCATTGGATCCCATTTCTCAATTCTCCAATATCTTCGGACATCATCTCAATCAAGGCAATTGGTCTCCCATATACTAGTACACATCAAAGTGTATCTTTCAAACTTGCATATGAGTTTATCTATTATTTTTTTTATAGACATGGTTCCATTGGAAGTATTCATATACTTGAACAATATTTCCTTTTCAGGTAGAGTGGGACATATTTAAAAAAAAAAAGTAAAAAGTAAAATAAGTTCTATTGTGAAAACCAACTTGTTGGTGCAATTGGGCATGAACTTTGCTTGAAAACTAGCCAACTGGTGATAAAAGTTCACAATAAGTTTTGCAATTTCATGATGGTTTCAATATTTTATTATAGTTCTTCAAATCATTTTTGGCTCTATGCTTGAGTTGGCTAATGTGGGATTCCTTAAGGTACACCTTCCAACAGATCTTGTCCCATCGACCTCAACACCTTATCTGGGATCAAGATCAAAGATTATTTGGAGTGCCTTGGAACTTGCATACATTAATGGCAAGGCTTCTTGTTGACAACAACGAGAATACAACAATGTCTCTTGATTGTCAAATCTTGCAGGCGGCTCGACTTCGAGACATTCATTCGTCCCTGTCAAGATGCACTCAGGTATCTTGACACTCATTTACATTATTGGTGATTTGTCTTGCGTTGGTTAACGATTTTCATCATTGATTGATAATCCAAGGATTTCTTCCCATGCTCGACTTCGACACATTCATTCACATGGTAAGAATTGTAACATAAATTTTGGCTTTGATGAAGACTAATGGTTTTATGGAATCAACAAAAACTTGCAGTAGTACATTTTATTGGTTTCTTGTAGCAGCATGTTCATCTTTTTTTCATTTAACAGTAGCATGATGGCACCATTACAACACTTTTTCATTCATTTTCATTTTCAAGCAAAACAACAAATTTGGGCCTATTTCAGTCAATATGCAGTATGTTTCATGGTTTCTACTTCAACATGCTATACAAAATCCAGTAGTTCAAACTCGGAGAAAATATTTTTTTGTAAAAATTGACCATTTTTGCAACAGTTGCGGAAAGTTACAGTTTCTGCAGCTATTGCTATAGCAACCTGTTTTTGCTGTAGCAGCTTGTTTCAGAGGCACTTTTGGAACAATATTGCAAGAGATTGGAGCAGAAATAAAAAATTTTGAGCTTCTAATTTTTCTCATAATATAGTAAATTTAGTACATCATGGGAAGAATTAAAAAAAAATGCAATTTTGCAGGACTCTTCAGCAGGTTTTAAAGGTGGATTTTCATTTTTCACCATTTTGGACAAATTAGGATAGATTTCTGTATTTTTTTCATATCATCATCTTTTCTCCATCAAAATGGAATTCTGAAGGCATGTGGCAGTATAAAAGGTAAAAATACACATTTTCCCTTTTGAATCACTCAATTTGGCCTTAAAATGAGTTCATGGCATATGTTTTTGTTGCAACATTGGGCAGCGTGAAAGGTGAAATATGGTAGAAATTGATTTGATAATAAATTTCAAACCGTGCATCCTTTGGGCCTGAAATTTTATGGTAAATGCATTGAGGTAGGGTAAGTGAACAAAGAAAAATTCAGAGAATTTCAGTGTGTATTTTGCAAAAAATTGGCCACTTTCACCTACATCAATTTCTCATTTTTCTCGAGATATGTGCATCCATGGGATGAGATTTTTTTTGGAAAGATGCACAATATTAATAGTAACAACCTCAAAGAATTTTAGGAGAACATGATTTACCATTTGAGAGAAATTGGAATAACAAATCTGCTACATGAAAAAGATACATTTTGTGGAGCAAGGTCAAAGTGGAGGTCAACGCATCATGGAGAAGAGTACTTGAGCCAAATCAACACCAAATTAGCTATCATATCGTGTTCTCTTCTCCAATTCCAAAAGGTAAACTTTTTAATTTGTTAAAAATTCTAGAAATTTTGATGAAAATCTATTGTAAACATGTAGTTCCAATTTTTCTCCCATTATGTTTTGTCATACCTTTTAACAACCAATCCCACAAGTTGTGATTGATTCCTTATCAAAAAATTCCTACCAACCATGCAATCATCTCATTGTTTTCCATGGTCATAATGATGTTCTTCTATGGTTTCACCACTCTCTTGTTAATCCATGCTTTCCTTAATGGTCCATCAACATGATGTTCTTGAGAAAAAGAATTATTTTACAAATTGAAAAAATTGACTTCATGGTACATTTTTGTAGTGCATGATCAAAAAGTACATGGAGCACTTAAATTATGTGTCATATTTCTCATCTTTATATTTTTAATGGAAGCCAAGAAATGATGAGTACAAAGCCACAAGAAGAAGAATATTGCAACAAGGCTTTGTTCACACACTCTTGAAGTCACTTGGAAGCATATTTTAGGCTTTGATAAGTTGCATAACCCTCAACAACAACTCGTATTTTTTGTTATTTGCAACTCATCTTGTCAAAAGCTTCACATTGGGAAATATTATTCATTCATTAGTTTGTGAGTTCTTGAAGAAACTATTTGATAACATTGTTGATATATGATTGGTTGCTATGCATGGAAGATAAGAAGACAATCATTATGGTCAGCAATCTATGATCATTTCCAGCCATACTAATGGGATGAACTTCATAAGGATGGAAAGCACATTCCATATATGAAGTAAAAGTATTGATGTGTTCTTCACAATATAGTATTCTACCAAGGCTTGAAAAATTTGAGCACAATCAAAATAACGATAAGTACTTGGATATGCTACTATGTGGGCATCCTTTCTTTTCACACAAGTTGCATATAATAGATAATGAAGGGTTGGAGAAAAGTGCATCTTATTGAGATAAAGGGTCAGTATTGCTCTCTTGGAGCTTTGGTCAAGGATTTAGTTGAAATGGCAGAATAAAGGTACACAAGGAACCAGTTGGATTATGAAACTTTGCAATGCTTTGTTTGCATGAAGACATGCAAAATCTCTAGCGTGGGGGAATGTTGAGCTTCAAATTTGTCATAATTTTGTTGATGAAACCATCCATTTTCGCACCATTCCATTCACCCATTGTCATCATTTTTAACCATATTTTTTCATAAACACACTAAATTCCTACATACATTTTTACATGGTTTATTTTTATTATTTTTAATGAATTAAAGAGAATTATGCATGGTTTTACTAAGGATAGTTTGACAATTCAAGTTTCTACAGTTTCCATAGGTTTCTCCATGGTTGAGGTAGTAGCACCACTCTAGAATAATATCCAACACATGGAATTTGTTTCTAGAAGCTCCAATGTGGATTGTTGTTGGTCAAATTCCACCCAGCTCACACATGTGGACCTCCAGGCAAACATCAAGGGAAAATCATAGCAGTTTTTACCAATCAACTTCAAACATGTTCTATGAGCAAACTAAAGTAAATCTCGCAAAACACAAGCATGGGTGTTGTTCAGAATGGGACCAATTAAGTTCTTTGTGAGAAGTTTTCCTAAATTCTTTACTAGTTTTCAGGTTATTTGGATCCCTATTTTGCAGTTGCGCGAGAAAACATTGTGCCCATGTGTAAATAAACACCCAGTCAAGAAAATAGAGGTTGGAATGGAGTGTGCTTCATCAAATTCATGGAAAATAGGTGTCCATTCATTTCTAATATTTAGCCATATGAATCTCCATGAAGTTACATTTAAACACATATATAAACACTTCATTGAAACAAAGAAGAGAGGTTAATTTTTCTGAAGCATATTGTGAAGTTTTAAAACTCTGTTTTTTATTCCTTTTTAATGAAGAAGTACCTTGAAGACTTGATGCATAGCTAATTTTTGGAGTAAATATTTGACCACCTATTTGAGGAGGGCCCCTGCAAACAGTGAAGGTTCTGCATTTTATGTTTGTAATGTAGTTGTTTTCATGTTTTCATTTTATCATTTGATGTAGTTACTGTCATAATTCTAATTTGTCATTTGCCTTAGCTGTTTTTAGAATTCCAATTTTTCATTTGTTGTAGTTGTTTCTAGAATTCCATTTTGTTATTTGATATCGATGCTTTCATAAGTATTGTTTTATGATTTGATGTAGATTCATTCATCTTTCCTTTCGAATTGTCAAATTTTAGAGAATTCATAGTTTTACTACTAGAGCAGCAGTGATTTATATTAGAGTAGTTTTACAAGTTCATGAGTGGTTTATTTCAATAGCATGAGTGATTTATTTTTGAAATAGTAGTGATTGAGTGATTTCCTTTCAGCATATGAGTGCGCTCTTTTCCTTTCATGAGTGATTTATTTTCAAGATCTATAATTATTTCTTTACAATTTTCATTGCCATAACATTTCATTTCAAAAACATAAAAATGTATAAATTCTATTTTCTAGAATTCGATTTTATATTCATGAAAAAGACTATTAGAGAATAAGAATTTTTAGAGACTAAAAAATAAATTAGTTAAGATTTCTTCATAAGATAGAGAAAGTTTGTTTTAGTTTTTATAGATTAGAAAGCATGTTGATTTTTAGAACTTAGTTGTCATTTAAATTCATCAATTTCATTATGAACATAAGAATAAAAACATCCTTAGAAGTAATCTCTACAAATCCAATCATCACACCAATAAACTAAATGAATAAAAGAGGTTTCTAGCATATATTGTGCACTTTCACTTCACAAGTTTACCAACTCTGGTAGGTAATTTATGTTGTTTAGTCAACTTAGTGTTCCTAAATTGATATCATAAATTGTCAACCAGGGCTAGTAAACTGTTGAAGTGAAGTGCACCATATGTGCCTAGGTATCTTCTTCCTACTTCGTTGTGTTTAGTGTTTTTCTAGTGTTTTTGGTTTTGTGTTTTTATGCTAAGGAGAAAAAAACTAAATTACTAGTAAAGAGAAGTTACTGATGACACTAAAACATAATAAAATCTACTCTAAAATATGAATGATACCAAAAACAAAGAATGCTAATCCACAGATTGTAAAGCTGCTAAAAAAAATAACTCATAACATAAAACTTAGTCCAATTCATTTCATTAGAGGTATATTGGAACAAACTGAGAAAAGTATTAGTTTTGATGTAATGAGGTTCTCTTTAAAACATCACAGAGAAATATTGTTCATTGTTAGAAATCTGTTGGAACATTTTGAGAAAAAGATCATCTGTAACATAGTAAAGAATCCTATGCTAAAATAACTTATGACACCAAAATTAACTCCTTCTGCAACTCACAATGTGACTATTAAGCCTTATTCAAGGATTAGAGATTTCTTGGAACAACTTGGGAAAAGGACTTATTTGTAAAATCATGAGAATCTCTTACAGAACAGTCAAGAACTCAAAATAATATAACTAATTTTTTTTCTTATAATAGTGATGTGTTAGAAGAAGTTGAGAACAAGAGCAGCTTATAAAATAATGAGGTTCTTTTGAAACTAATTAACAGGACTGAAATGCAATTAACTAACAGGACTGAAATGCAGTGAACAAAACTGGACTAAAATGCAATTAACTCAAAGTACTATAGCTAGATCTCATTCACGTATTACTGATATATTGGAACAGATCATGAGAACAAGATTGACTGTAATATTTGATGTAAGTAAATGACATAAAACATGATGCAAGAGGAAAAACTCAGAAAATTGCCTAAGTTAAAAACAAAACAGAGTTAAAAGGTCACTTATCTAGAAAATATGCAAAAGCCTTTTCGGATAGTAGGGGCCCTCTACCATCAAATTGGCACACGAATCCTTAACTCCTTAAAGTTGCTTCAGATCATGCATCAAATTTATACTTCTTTCATTAAAAGAAAATGCTTTAGAAACAGAGTATCACAGTCTTTGAAACTAATAACAAAACATGAACTAACTGTCTCTCGGTTCACCGAGTTATTTTTATAAGGAAATACATAACTGACATTGAGTAGAAATAGGCATAGGTGTCTTTTATAATCAAAATCGAACTAGAACTCCTGTTGAGGACTCATATTCTACTGAAGACACCTCAAGAGTCCTTTTCCTTGTAGAATTCTGCTTCTTGGTTTTGGCTTTATCCACGTGCATAACCACTGCCAGATTTGTGCTCAGACCTCATGGAGGACAAGGAATGATGTAGGAGAGTTTTGGAGTCTAACCATATACGTCTTTCCCTCAGACGAAACCTGTAACCTATTTAAACACTAAAATAGCTACGGAACGCCTGATCGGCTATGGAACGTCTGTATTCTGTAGCTATTTTGCACAAAATTATTAAAATAGCAAAAACCATGAAAATACAATATGTTAATCAATTGCATGTAACCTTTAAGCAATCCTAATCATTCTTCATTGATTTTAGGCTTATGAAGTGATAAAATAATGATGAAATGAAGTGAAGTTTTGTAAAAGAGAAGGCAATTCTAGGGCTCAACATATGTAATCAATTTAAGACAATTAAATTGACCAAACAAACATGTTGAACATTTAGTAGCAGTGTTGAGATTGCTAAGAAAGCATCAGTTGTATGCTAAGCTTAGCAAGTGCAATTTATTTTGAACATAAGTACACTACTTGGGACATGTGTTTTCCAAGAATGGCATAGCTGTAGATCCAGAGAAGATAAAGGCTATCATGGAGTGGGTGGCTCCTAGAAATGTGGAGGAAGTCATTTCATTCATGGGATTAGCAGGTTACTACACGAGGTTCATCAGGACCTTCTCATGCATTGCATATCCTATTACATCATTGTAGAGGAAAGGCAAGAAGTTTGAATGGACAGAGGAGTGTGTACCAGTTTTGAGAAATTGAAGCAATTGTTGACAAATTATCTAGTGTTAAAATTGCATATCCAGATAAATATTTTGTATTATGTAATATGTTTGGAAGATAGGGATTTGTGGAGTCCTTATGTAGGAGGGATATGTGATATGCTACGAGTCCAGGAAACCACAAACATAACTATGTGACTCATGATCTTAAGTCGGAAAATATTATTCATGCTTTGAAGATGTGGAGACATTATCTTCTTAGTAGGAGGGTTGTGTTGATGAGCGATCACAGTGGGTGGAGATATATGTTCGACCAACCAAACTTGAACACTAAGAAGGCTAGATGGTTTGCCACCCTTAGTGAGTTTGACTTCAATATTAGATACATTAAGGGAAAGGAGAACAGGGTTGCATATTCTCTCATCAGGAAACCGTAGTTGAACCATGTTGCAGTAGGGAGCTCATATGGGACAGATTTACAAGATGGAATCTTATAAGCAGGATGGAAATATGACAAGTATAGGGACTTTATGAATAGGTTACAACATGGTACAAGTGATCAAGAAGTGGATTATTGTATCACAATAGATGGCTTGGTGAGATTTATGGACAGGATCTATGTTCCAAATGAAAATGAACTCAATAAGATTAAATTGAGGGAGTATCATGTAAAACTATATTCAGGTCACCTAGGATACTAGAAGATGTTGACAGAAATAAATAATTTATATTACTGGTCAAATCTAAAGAAGGAAGTGGCAGAGTTTGGGGTGAGATTTTTGGACTGTTAGCAGGTCAAAGCAGAGGGTAAGCATCCAGGTGGGTTTCTTCATCCTATTCTGATTCCAAAACGGAAATGGGAGGTCATTTCCATGGATTTCATTATAGGTCTTCCAAGGACATCGGGGCAACATGATTCTATCATGGTTGTGGTAGACAGGTTGAAAAAGGTAGCTCAGTTCATTCCAGTGAAGACTACTTATTCAGATAGTGAGGTAGCACAAGTATTCATCATGGAGATCATGAGATTTCATTCGAGGAATATTTTTTCAGATAGGGATGACAAGTTCACTTCCAAGTTTTGGAAGGAGTTGTTTGTAGGATTTAGGACTAAGTTGGCCTTCACCGCAACTTATCATCCACAGATAGATGGAAAAATAGAGAGGGTCAACAACATACTTGAGGATATGTTGAGGATGTATGTCTTGCATTAGCAGATGAGATGGGAGGAGTACCTTCCATTGGTTGAGTTTGCATACAATGACAGTTATCAAGAGTCACTGAGGATGAGTCTGTTTGAGGCATTGTATGAGAGGATTTGTAGCACTCCCATAAGCTGGAGTGATCCAGTGAACATGGTACTTATTGTTCTAGACATGTTGGTATACACGAAATAGGAAATTCAGGTTACAAAGAAGAATCTAAAGGCAACACAGGACAGGCAGAAAAGTTATGCAAACTAGCACATGGCATTTAAGGAGTTTCATATTGGGGAGCATGTGTATTTGCACATCAAGCCCAAGAAGAGAACTAGCACCATGGTATTGCGAGGCTTTTTATAACCTTGAGAGGACTCGACCAGTGGCCTACAGACTTGCATTTCCTTCGACATTGAAATTTCATGATGTTTTTCATGTTTCATTGCTTAAAATATATGTAAAGGATGTTGATCATATTATTGATTGGTCTATATTTCAGGTGGATCAATCATTAGCAGAATTTTAAGGTATAAAATGGCCCTCCTAAGAAAATTATAAAATAAAAGTTGAAATAATAAAACAATAATAGATTACACCATCAAATTTTATAGTGAAAAAAGAAAACTATTTTTTCAGCTTGTATTTTCAACTTATCTCCCTGTGGGTTTACTCAAATTTCAAGTAGAAACACTCGTTAGATGCAGAATTGGGTTCCTCATCCAAGGAGTACCCAAGTTGCATACTTTTGATGCACCTTGCCACACGAAAAATAAGTAATACATGAAAAATGTGATTGCAATCATGTTTTTTCATGTATTTCTCATTTTTCGTGTAGTAGGGTCCATCGAAATTATTAAAAATGGGTACTCCTTGGATAAGGAATTAAATTTTGTGCCCAACGAATACTCCCACTATAAATTTGAGTAAAACATTAGGGAGATAAGTTGAATGTACTAGTTGAAAAAGTAGTTTTATTATTTTATTATTTTTTAATCTTTTTTAATTTTTACTCCAAAATTAGTGAATCATCTCCCATGGTTAACATAATCCTATTAGTTCTTATAAATTTTATTTTGGTTGTACATTTTTCTTAGGAGGCCCATTTAATACCTCAAAATTCCCCTAATGAAGGAGAAATCTAGGCAAAACTCCAATGCATATTGCAGCAGAAACATCTTGTGCTTCGGGACAGAGCATTCATGCAGGTTAAATTGCATTGGAAGCACTTTGGGCTCGATGAATCTACATGGGAGAAGATGGATGATCAAAAGTAGGCTATGTATCCATCGTTGTTTGTTGGTGAAGGAATATGAGCTTTGGGATTTGTACATATTTATGTATGGATTCTACTGTAACTAATGTAATGAGTTAAGTTATAAAGCTCCAATAAGCACCATGTTTGTCATATTTTCATGTCTGTTATGATGTCTTTAGTTTTGAGCAGGATGTTATTGTAAATACTACAACGAGCTGGGTTATAAAGCTCCATAGGCAATATGTTTTTTATTTTCAATAGTTTTTCTAAGTATAGGTGTGGTTTAACACTAAGGATGATGTTACCCTTAGGGGAAGGGGCCCGTAATAGCCCTGGGTTAAAATTTCATGTAATAAAAGTTAATAAAGGGAAAATAAGACCACAAGCAAGGGACACTTATTCCAATGTGAATTTTGGGAAAAATATCCTAGTGGGAATCACTTTTTATGTTTTATGGCAAAGGAAATGGCTAAAGATTTGGAAAGACAAAAAGGTATTTTTCACACATTATTTATGAAAATAATGGAAATTAGGGGAAAAGGAAGGTGAAAGGTCACATATTGCATGTCAGGAGACAAATGAAGGAAAACTATGGGAAATTGAGGAAATTAAAGGCCTCATAAACAAAAATACGTCAGAACATCAATTGGTAGCCTTTTGTCACTTTAGTGTTAGAATTTGTCTCAGAGAGGAGAAAGCACCAAGAGGAGGAATAAAAGAAGTAAGAAAGGAAAGGAAAGGAAAAGGAAAGGAAAATCAAATAAGGATAAGGAAAGCAAAGGAAGGAAAGGATCAATCAACTTCAGTGCGAATACTTACAAGTAATAGATTGAATATGTGATTTCGTAGTTGATTTTGACTTGTAGGGTATGCGCATGTTGGTATATGGTTCCTTTGTTGTAATTTGCATGGATTTTTCGGGATTTGAAAGTTGGCTTTAGCCTAGCCTTGCCACTTCCAAATAGCCTTGTTGTGATGGGATTGTTCTTGATTTTGATCTTTAGATTGTCAAATGGTTTCAAAATCTGGGGAGGAAAATTCCCAACGGACTATGAATCCCTTTATCAGTAATGGAAGGATACATGGTAAAGCCAAAGGGTGGATATAGGAAAATTACTCAAGGATGGTGAAAATTTTTTGAAGCATCCAAGCTTGATTCGATTTTGTGATCTTGGAACTGGTTTAGCTGTGATCATAGTATGGAGAGGGTGGAGGTTGTTTATCCTATTGATTCCCTAAGTTTTCTTTGGATTGGTTTATCCCATGAGATCCCACATTCATGTTAGAAATATGGCATGGGGGTAATTGGATAAAGAGAGATTTGGCTCAGCCAATCTATGGTTTGGTTTAACATGGAAGTCCCGAGCCTAGTTGGTATTTTCCTATGGTTGATAAAAGCTAGGTTTCTTTTGCTTTTGGTAAGGGAATGTATTAGATATTATGTGGCTTTAATGGTTTTTCTCTTATTTTTTTTTATCTGGCTATATGTTGGTTATAATCATGGTTTTATGAAAGATCTTACTCATGGATATATTCATGTACTCGCTCATAATTGAATAAATAATGAATGCAAGACCCAATTGGTGTTATAACAGCTAATGTGAGAAGGTAGTGATCATTCTTGTTAAATCTCAGACAAATTTTTAGTCCCTTATTATCAGACTTGAATTCATGACCTGTACGTTGTATATTTACCTAGTGTTTGACATAATATTAGTCCTGGTTGGGGATAGTTAGTTCAAGTCCTAGTTTCATTTTTTGGTTTACAAGCATTGACTTCATCTATTTTATGAGTTTTGGAATTTTCATAGTTTTCTTAGCAGATGATAAGCCCCAACCCTAGAAAATACCCTTAATTATCATGATTGTTGGCACAAAACTGGAAGCAAAAGGCCATAACCACACTAATGCAAGCCTATGGGAGCAACATGAAACCCATAGTTTGACGGAGTCCTTGGAAAGCGAGTGACTAAGCCTCTAGGTCAGGGAAAACGTGAGTTTCCATAGGGGTTGGACACCTGGAGGGGTTGGGTTACTCCTAGAGGTGGTGTGTCACTTGAGGGAATTTAGTAAGGTCTCAAGTTGTGAACTCCATTTTCTTAAGGTCATATAGGAGGCTGAGTCATGTCATAGTAACCCCTCATCTCATGTTTACCCTAGGTAATCCAGTGAAAGAGGGTAAATGTGGGAGGAGGCAGCGTTACAAGCATATGATCTAATCCTCAAGGAGCTCTTCTTGGGCTTGTTGCTAAATTACCTATGTTGATCTGCATAAATTTTTTGCCTTTACTATGGTACCTTTATATTCTTCTTGATAACTTGTATTTCCTGTTCCATCTCTACCAACATTTCCAGTCCAGTGAATAACATGTTAACTAGATGAATCCAACTTATAGGAGTGTTAAAATTCCGCCATTGCCTCAAACAGACTCATCCTCAGTGACTCCTAATGACCATTATTGTAAGAAAACTCCACCAGTGGAAGATACTCTTCCCACTTTTGTTGTTCATCCATGATGTACATCCTCAAAATGTCCTCCAATATCCTATTGACCCTCTCCATATGTACATCTATCTATAGAGGATAAGTTTTACAGAAGGAAAATTATGTGCCCAACCCTGAAAATAACTCTTTCCAGAAGCTAGAAGTGAAATTAACATCTCTATCGGACACAATATTCTTTGGAACACCATGTAGCCTCACTATATATCCAATGAAGACTTTTTCTACCTCACTAGTTGAATTCGTAGAAATTACTCGAATGAAGTGAGTGACCTTCATCAACCTGTAAACCACCACCATAATAGAATAATGTTGTCTAGATGTCCTCGGTAAACCTATAATGAATTCCATGGGGATGACGTCCCATTTACACTCTAGAATTAGAATCAACTGTAACAAACCACTTAGAAGCTTACGCTCTGCTTTTACCGGTTGACAATCCAAACATCTTGTAACAAACTCTACCTCCTCTTACTTGAAGTTCTGCCAATGGTAGAACTTCTTAATCATTTTTAATGTATTCCAATATCCATGTTGACTTGAATATGGCTTGGCATGCAATTCTGTCAAGATAAGCTTCTTGATCTCACTATTTTCTGACACGTAGATATTAACCCCAAATATGATCAAACCATCTATCGTGAGATGACAATCCACATCTTGTTCACCTGTACCTTGTCGTTGTAATCTTAAGTTGTTGGTACCTATCATCCTGTTGTCATACCTACAAGATATGATCCTATAAATATGTCCCATATGAACTCACAGATGCCATGTGACTTACCTATACTCTTCTACTAAGAGTATCTACAACCTTGTTCTCTTCACCCTCAATATATCTGATCTCAAAGTAAAATTCGTTGATCGTAATCAACCACCTAGTTTTCCTGTAATTCATATTATTTTGGTCAAACAAATATCTCAATCCATTGTGATCACTCATCAAGATGAAACTCCTGCCAAAAATATAGTATCTCCACATATTTAATGCATGGATTATCACTGCAAAATCAAGATCATGCATCATGTAGTCCTGGTCATTCTCATTCATTTTCATTGAATCATAGCATATTACATGTCCTTCCTGCATCAAAACTCCACCAAGTCCTCTCTTCCAAGCATCTGTAAATACCAAAAACTCTCAATCTTTAGAACTTGAGCATTTGTAAGCAATTGTTTCAACTATTCAAAACTTGTTGCACATTCCTCTATCCATTCAAATTTATTTCCTTTTCTTTGTAATGATGTAATAGGATAGGAAATCTGTGAGAAGTTTTTGATGAACTACTTGTAATAATCTGTTAACCTCATGAATGATCTGAACTCATCCACATTCCTAGGAGTTGCCCATTCCATGATAGCTCATATCTTTTCTAGATCCACTACTATAACTTTTGTGGAAGACACATGCCCCAAATAATGGACCTCGATCTAAAAGAAGCTGCATTTACTAATATTGGAATAAAATTGGTGCTCTCTAAGTAGTATTAACATTAATGGTAATTTTTCAGCATGATATTCCTCATTCTTAGAATATATCAATATATAATCAATGAATACAAGCAAAAAATTTTCCATATAAGGGCGAAACACATTATTCATCAAGCACATGAAAGTAGCTGGAGCATTAGTCAAACCAAAAAGAACTACAACAAAATCCTAATTCCCATACTTTGTCCAGAAATAAGTCTTGTGAATATCCTCTTATTTGATTAATACCTAATGATATCCTAATCTCAAATCAATCTTTGAGAACACTACTACTCCCTTCAACTGGTCAAAAAAATCATTAATCCTCGACAATGGATACATGTTGTTAATTGTCACGTTGTTCAGCTGCCTGTAATCAATTAATAACCTGAGAGTACCATCCTTCTTCTTCACAAAAAATATTGGTGTACCCCAAGGCGACACACTTGGCCTAATGTATCCCTTGTCAAACATTTCCTTCAACTGAAACTTTAATTCCACTTACTCTCGAGTGCTCATCATGTATGGTGCCTTTGATGCTTTTGTTGCTCCTGGTACCAAATCAATTGAAAAGTACACTTCCGTGTCAGGCGATAACTCTAAAATATTTTCTGGAAACACATCATGAAACTGTTGTAAAATTGGATACCTCTTCAAGTTCTCAGCATCAACGACATCCTTACCTTTATCACTATAAATATGAACTGCAAATAATACATGGTAACTCCCTCCAGTTTCCCAAGGCTGAGAAAGGAAGCCAAAGCGGTAACTACAAACCAATCTTTAGATTTCGTATCCATCCCTACCAAAATAGAGAGGGAGCTCTCAATATCAAGCTCAAATCGATGGAAATGACTGGAGAATAAATATTTTAGGCTAGTTAATAAGCTCAATAGGGTTTGATTTAGGGTTTGTAGGAAAAAGAGCACTAGGTCTCAGAACTAAGCAAGGTATCCCAAAGATAAGTTTCAGATATAGTATGAAGCAAGGTAGGTAAGATCAGTGTGACAATTTTTTTTTCATTGTAGTGGTGGCAAGGAGAAAATAATAGGATTCAAGTGGGCAAATCATGAATTCACTTTTTCCATAGGATGACACATTTAGATGCTTATCTTAAAACAAAAACAGAGCATAAAATAATGATTTCTGTTTTAAACCTTAAAAGATAAATCATAGGAAGAAAGTAGATGGTTTTTAACAAGATCTAATCATCAGATATATAAGAAAAATAAATTAAAAAAAAGCCACTAAACATAACACAATAATTCCATGAAAATAGCTGCAAATGCTTTTTATATTTTTGCAAATGATTAGTACACTAGTTCCAAGTCTTAGCCACAAGTATCCAACCCTCCCAATGAATTTATTTTGAGTACATATAGAAAATAAAACAAGATTCCACCTCTAGGGGTCGAATCTTGATCCAGAGCAACTAATTAATGCACCTAATGACTCATAGCCTATTCCTAAGGGAGTTAGAAACAACATTCCCCTTTTTTAGCTAACAAGTTGAGTTTTTGTCTCAAGTCATTAAACAAAGGATCCTTTAACAAATATGACCATAAATAGACCTATTAACCATAAAAAAACTCATGAGATAGTTGTTACATTTACCATTTTAAATTTTTACCTACATGTGTTAATAAAAATATCTAAACCCGGAAACGCAGCGAAAAATCACAGAATCACAGTGTCTGGCAGCAGAAGTGTAGCAAACTTTGGCAAGATGTTTTGAAGTTTTGATGGCTGGTATAGGTATATTAGGATGTCTACTACACATTTTTAGCTTCAAGTCACCAAAAAAACATCTCTCATACACCTCAAAACTGATTAGAACACAACTACTCCAGAAGTGTAGTGAGTGACTCAAAACAATGGCAAAAAGGGTGGAAAATAGGTGGTTTTTTACCCCTTTCTAAAAATCCATGAACTGAAAAGTAACCCCAATTAGATTTATGGAATGTAATAACAAAAATACACCTCCAAATTATTTTAAATATTCATTTGGGGCCTCTGGGAAAAAGCGCAATGAGCAAACGTTGCGTTTCTGAGTACTAGTTTTTCCTGTGTGACAAAAAACTCAAAAATTCACAAACTTTTTCCAAAATTTCTCTTCTTTTCCATCTTTCTATCTCGGCTTAAAAATTTAAGGATGCATCAACCAATATATTCAAATTATATTTTTTCTTCAGCTTGCTTAGGATCTTCTTAAGCTTTTTCTTCATGTTTTTAACCCTAATTTTGCAAATAGTGTTTCTAGTGTAGTAGTGCCTTGCCATGTGCCTCTGCATGGTAGTGTCTCTATTTTCCTTCTTCAGTAGCTTCTCTAGGTGTTAATTTACTACCCCAATCCACTATTCCCTTTATTATTCAACTTCAGTACTTATGGTGTCATTGATGTCTTTGTGGGTTTAAGGAGGAGATGGCTCTTTTTCATGTTTTTTTCTTCTTGTCTCTACTCTAGTTTTAGGCCTTCTTGGTTGTACCTGAATTTATTTGTCCTCCAACTGCTCCATATCAATGATGGCCTTACCCTTATCCTTTTCTACCACAACCTCTACCTTTTTGGATGATGGATGGTCCCCTTGTGGTTTTCTTTGCAACAGTAGGTTTGGTTTGAGCTCCCTATTCTCTTGCTGCAAGAAATGTATCATGAAATTTTCCTTGTCAAGATCCTTTTTGAGTTCCCTGATCCATTTCTATTTTTCTTTGATTTTGTCTTCAGTTGTCTTGTATTCATGGTGTTCTTCTTCTAGGTCTTCCATTTCAAGTTCAGGAGGTATCCCTTCCTCATGCTATAGAGGTGCATCATCTGTATCTCTAGGTGATTTCTCTCTTATATCTTCAACCTGCACTTCTTTTTCATGGAAAACCTCCTTATGTAGTTTCTTATCATGCAACCTTGTTCTAGTTCTAGGTGTACGCATATCCTTTTTAGTCTCAGGGGAAAAAGCTAACCTCTTACCTCTATTATAGGTCTCTGAAAACTCTGCTCTAGGTTAAGTCTTTGTCACTGATGGCTTTCTTGATCAACCAACCTCATGTGGTCTAGCTGATGAAGGAACACTTGGGCTCTCTGACTGACTTGAGGCAAGTATAAGATCAGTTGCCTCTAAGAAGGTATCCTATGGAATGTTGATCTATGTGAGCTGGTGAAGAACTATGACTTTGATTAGAGCACGATGAAACAATCTTGCCTAATGGTATCTCCATTTAGTATGCACTTTCTCAGTCATCTTAACCAGGCTTCTGAGTAAGTAATTAGGTAGATTTAGTGGTTTGATGGAAGTGAAGTGCATAAAAAATCTTATGTGATACTGATACAACCTACTAAACCTACCTTCACAAGTGAAATATTTCATAATCATCTTCATTAAAGGAGTATATTTATCCAATAATTTACTACAAGGGAAAATATGAGAGGGAGCTTCCTTATATTGTGGTTTTAGGAACACTTTATAATTTTCTATGTCCAAATCCATCCCCTTAAACAAAATTTATCCTTTGTTAGGGATACTAGTGGCTGAAGCTATGACCTCTACTGATACCAAGAAGTCTATCCCTGCTATGGTGGTATTCTTCCTTTTAAAAATAGTGGTAAATAGACTAGTCAGCTTACAGTGGTGTCCCACCTCTTGTAATTTCTCACAAAACCCTAGGCAACTTACCTCTTCAAATGACCTCTTGATTAAATCTGAAGCATTGATCTCATGCATATGAGTTGGCTCATAATTTTAGATCTATTCCCCCTTATTTTATTTCTTCTTTTCACTGGCCATGTTGTTGGTTTTCCTTGACTGAAAACCCTAGCTTGATAGGGGAAAGGATAGGGTTTTAGGCTTGCAAAACAGGGAAAATATAGTAGCTAGTTTAGGGAGGTAAATGGAGAGGATAAGAGCTAGGAAAAATTTTAGGGAAAATTTGTGGAGTAAGGGTAGATGTTAGGAATACAGGAGTAGTTAAATTTCTTAGAATGGGTGAGGGAAGGAGGGGAAAAAGTGGAAAACATAGGGAAAACTCAAAACCACAGCAAAAGTGCAAGGTGAGCTTGGGTTTTTTTGGGAAAAGTGGTGAGATGGGGAAAATGGGTATGGGAAATGGTTGGGGAGGGTTTATGAAGTATATAAAAGAGTTTTTAGGTAGAAAACATATGGATTTTCTCCTTGGAAGAAAGAAAAAACCATGAAATATTAAAAATGCAGCATAAAACCCTAGGAGAGGGATTTCATCACTTTTTGAAGGATATCACTGCATGAAGGGGTTAATTAATGCTTCACTTACTTATTTAGGAGTGTTGAAAACTTCTTGGATGAGAAATGACCTGTTGGTTGCTTGCTTTGACCTTCAAACTCAAAAACACAGTGAATGACTAGAAGCACAGCAAATGTACATCAGAAACGTAGCAAGCTGATCGGAAAGGATTTTGGTGATGAAAATTGATGCTCTGATGGCTAAGATGAGGCACAATCGTGGAGAAGAGCTCTTGAAGGATGAAATGAAGTTCTTGAGTGATTGGATGCTCTTTTATTAACTTGAAACTCGATTTTTTTCTTTGCTGGTGGTGTAACATCATATGTACTTTTGAGAAATGATTTGATGAGGTGATTGTATAGTAGCATAATTTATTGAAAAGGAAATGTTACCTTTTTAATTTTTTCCCTAATTTGCTAACTCCCATGATAGTGACCCAAATGATGGACCTGAATCTCTTTTTTCTTTTGATGACTTACATTATGATGACAATCAAATATAAATCCTAGACCATGACCTATATGATGGCACATTAACTCTTTTTATGACCTAGGACACCTAAATGATGACATGATCATGATGAATGATGATGACCATGAGAAAGTGGAGGGAGTAGCACTTACCTAAACAATAACCAATGACCATATGAAAATAGAGAGATGTCAAATTTATTTGAAATTTTTTTTTTAAAATATAACCCTTTGAACCTAATACCTTGTCAATCACATCGAAAGAGTAAATCGGATCACTGGTGACTCATAGACATTAACATTGGCTCCATATTGGGATGGAAGATCCTTTAGGAGGTGTCAAGAACACCGCAAACCAGTTTTCCTCATCCATTGGGCAATGGAGTCAAAATAAAACACTTGAAACTCAAATTACTAACTAACTAAACTGAGAAAAATAGAAATTGACTTGACTTGACTCAAAAAATGATTTGACCTTTGAAATTTAAATAGAAAACAAAAATTGATTAGAGAATAATTATGGCCTTCTCCTCGGGCCTCAAACTTCTTTGACTTTGTTGGCTTGAGGGGTCCTGACCCAGGTTTGGTGTGCAAGGTTTGCCAACAAACCCCTATACTACTAGCCCTTTCGGCAGTGACCCGCTTGCGCAGGTCATAGTCTCACCCGAAGTAGTATGGGTGGGTGCTAGAACCAGGTTTCCACACCCTGAGAAAGGAAGGGTAAGGCAAGCAGGACTGCATTCTGTTCAGATTACCTTGTCTCTGCGCAGGGTTAAATATGTATCCAATTGCATCCACGTGCACTAGATCTACAATTATATGCTTTTCATAACATAAACACAACGTTACATAACCAAAACAGAATAGATCTAGATCCAATTCAATACACAGAATTTCGCATCATGATATAACCAGAGCGGAACAGATCCAATCATTCAATATTTAGACCTTCGCAGCACAAAGACAGAGAATGCATAACATAGTAATTACCAGCAATTCATTTAATAGTACTCACAGATTCAGATCTAATAATCCTATGTATTCATTCATCAACCTTTCCTTACAATTCCCTTCCCAACCTGCGCACATAGCAGTAGGGTCTGCACACAGCTGGAATAGGATCTCCACGCACACAACCAGCAGGAGTCCTTTCCCCAAAAACCAAAACATATCGCTTACACAATAGATCGCATCAATAGCTCATCAAATCCTACCTCTTACAATCCGAAATGCCTCTCTATTTATAACAATCTAGCTTTAACATTCCTATGGTCCGCAACCCATGGTTTTCGGACCATTAGTTTACTCCTTAACCCATTACAATGCATTCGGGGCTTTGACCCGCCCCAAAACCCCTGTGCTATACTAAATATAATAAAAAATAACCAAAATGGACCAGTTTCGTAGCTTGTTAGGAGACCCCATTCCAACAGTCCCCCAACACAATCTTGTGACTCGTCCCGAGTCACTTTGGTGGCGTGCCTTCAATCTGTGTGTGCAAGGTAGCCAAGGTGCGTAGGAGTGGTGGAAGCACTTCCTTGCTTTGGGCTGTAGCATGTTGCACAATATTGATCATCGTCAGAGAAGCAAGCCCATCGAGATCCGCACCAACTCGTTCCAACAACCAGTGGAGGCGTACAATGGTAGATTGCACATCATGTGCAAGCTAGAGTGCAACATCAGACCATGGTTTCAACTTTTTGCACACAATCTCCTTGGAGTGACAAATGTTCTCAATCATGTGTCTGGCAACCAGGCGCTGCGGTGTGGAGGCCAGAACAATTCCCATTGGGCATGTTGAAGCAATTGGACTCCCTGTGCCAGTTGTTCCTAAATAATTTGTGTTGCGTTAGTGACCAAGGAAATTCATTGGGCTCCTTCTTCTAGAGGCATGACATACTACTTGCGCCTTTCTCGGTCACGGCAGTGCACTTCTTGCATTACTCTGGTAGACAGTCTTTGTTCGCAAATAATCCTTCTGGGTGGCAACCCACGCGCACTCCTATTACTGCACTCAGTGTCTCCCGATCCTCTTATCAGTTCCTCCACTACGTGTCGCGCTCATGTCTGGATCGGAGGTCATTCAGTTGGCATGGATACATAGAATGCTCTTCTTGCACAGCAACTTTTTGATCAGTAATGGTAACGTCCTCAGAAACTTACCCCGGAATCCTTTGAAGAATCGTCGCTCAGCCTCAGAGTATGATACAAAATGATCAATGGAAAACTCTGTCACAAAGCCTTCTAGCACACTATCCACCCAGTGATCCACCATGCGTGTAATAGTATTATCAGTTTTTTCCAGCTGTTCAAGAAGATCTGGAGTCCACTGAGTGACTCGCTTGTCCTTCTAGCACTTCTGGAATTCTACCAACCTGGCCAGCCACTCCTGAAGCTCAATTGCAAAGGTTACAAAGAATATTTCGTAGCTTTCAGTAAGAACATACCTATTTTTCCACCTTTCTGCCATTAACTTTTCACTTTAGTTTTATTTTATTACAAACTCTTGGATCTGCCTTTCGAACCAATCCTCGATCTCTTTTCTTTCGGGCTTCCAGTATTCTCTTGTCATTACCCGATCCCTTTCTCAGATCTCTTCCGGTCCCAGCAACGGAACCATTTGTTGGCTTGAGGGGTCCTGACCCAGGTTTGGTGTGCAAGGTTTGCCAAAAAACCCCTATACTACTGGCCCTTTCGTCAGTGACCCGCTTGCGTAGGTCACAGTCTCACCCAAATTAGTATGGGTGGGTGCTGGAACCAGGTTTCCGTAGCCTGAGAAAGGAAGGGTAAGGCAAGCAAGGCTGCGTTCTATTCAGATTACCTTGTCTCTGCGTAGGGTTAAATATGTATCCAATTGCATCCACGTGAACTAGATGTAAAATTATATGCTTTTCATAACATCAACAAAATGTTACATAACCAGAACAAAACAGATCTAGATCCAATTCAATACACAGAATTTCGCACCATGATATAACCAGAGTGGAACAAATCCAATCATTCAATATTCAGGCCTTCACAGCACAAAGACAGAAAATGCATAACACGGTAATTACTAGCAATTCATTTAATAGACTCATAGATTCAGATCTAATAATCCTGTGTATTCCTTCATCATCCTTCCCTTACAATTCCCTTCCCAACCTGCACACACAGTAGTAGGGTCCGCACAAAGCTGGACTAGGATCTCCGCGCACACAGCAAGCAAGAGTCTGTTCCCCAAAAACCGAAACAGATCACTTACACAACAGATCGCATCAATAGCTCATCAAATCCTACCTCTTACAATCCGAAATGCCTCTCTATTTATAACAATCTAGCTTTAACATTCCTATGGTCCGCAACCCATGGTTTTCGGACCCCTAGTTTACCCTTTAACCCATTACAATGCATTTGGGGCTTTGACCCACCCCAAAACCCCTGCGCTATATGAAATATAATAAAAAATAACCAAAATGGACCAGTTTCATAGCTTGTTAGGAGACCCCGTTCCAAAAGACATCTTCCTTTATTCTTTGATATCAAGGATGGTTTAAAAGGTTATAATATTTGGAACCCAAAAACAAGGAAGGTTGTGTACAAGTGATGTGTGGTGTTTAGAGAGGTGAAATATGTTATTAAAAATGAAGACTCTACATAAAAATAGGAATTAGAAGAGGAAGAGACACAAACTCCAGCTTTGAGAAGATCAACTCGAGAGAGAAGGAAGCCGAAAAGGTATAGTACATGTAATTTTTGTTGAAGTTTTTATTTATCTATTACTGATGATGATCCCAAAACTATCAGGGAGGTAGTAGATTCATAGGAGGGAAAAATCTGAAAGAGACCATGGTCAGCTGGAAGAAAACCCATTGGAATCTAATGGGTGTTTAAAAAGAATATGAATGAAAAAGGTAAGGTGGAGAAATACAAAGCTCAGTTGGTAGCAAAAGGTTATACCCAGGTGTCGGGAATTGATTTTGGTGATATTTTTCTCATGTTGCCAATGTAGCTTATATTAGATTACTTTTATATGTTGATGTTCCTTTTGATTTTGAGGTAGAACATATGGATTTGAAGACAACATTTCTTCATGGGGATCTGGAAGAAGAGATCTACATGAAGCAACCTAAAGGATTTGTGGTGAATGGTATGAAATAATTGGTATGTAGATCAAAAAATTCTCAGTATGGGTTAAAACAATCACCAAGGATGTGGTATCAAAAATTTGATACATATATATGAGGACATGGCTTCACCAGAAGAAAATTGGATCACTGTATGTATTTTGAATTAATTGGTGACCATGTTATTTATTTGGCCTTGTATGTGGATGATATATTACTGATTGGAAATGACAAAGAAATGATCAAGGATTTGAGGACCCAATTGTCCTACAAATTCAACATGAAGGATCTTGATGTTGCAAACTATATTTTGGGCATGGAAATTAAACGAGATCAGGAAAAGAGGAATCTCTGGTTAAATTAGAGGAAGTATGTCGAGACAATATTGTAGAGGTTTAATATGGGGGATAGTAAATCAGTGAAGGTTCAAATTCATGTAGGTGTAAATTTATCTATTGAATAGTGTCCCAAGACACAAGAATAAGAAGAGGGTATGTCCCAAGACACAAGAATAGAAAGAGGATATGTCCTGTGTTCCATAAGCAAGTGAAATCAGTAGCCTGATGTATGCAATGGCCTATACTAGACCATAAATTTCACATGCACTAGGAGTATTGAGCAGGTATATGTCAAAACCATGGAAGGAGCATTGGATAATAGTGAAGCAGGTTTTTGGGTATTTTCATGGCACTAGTGATTTTGGTCAGTGCTACCAAGGAAGACCAAGATTTGACAGATTTTTGGACATCCATGGCTTTTTTGATGTAGACTGGGATGGATATCTAGATCAGAGAAGGTCTACGAGTGGGTATGTGTTTAACCTATTTGGAGGAGCATTCAGTTGGATTTGAAAAAGACAGTCTGTAGTGTCTCTTTCAACTACAAAGGTTGAATACATGGCAGCCACTCATGCAAGAAAGGAAACATTTTGGTTGCAGATATTGAGTTCAAGTATCGGGTTGGTACAACGAGCTATAAGGATAGACTGTGAAATCCAAAGTGCAATTTTCTTGGCAAAGAAACTTGCTTATCATTTAAAGACAAATCACGTTGATGTTGAATATCACTTTGTGAGGGATATGGTTGAGGACAAAAAGGTGTTGTTTTTTAAGGTGGTCACTTTGAAGAATGTTGCAGATGCATTGGAAAAGTCTGTGAGCACTAAGAAGTTTTCTTGGTGTATTGAAACAATGGACATTGTGGAGTCATACCAATGAATAGGGCCTCCTATGACCCCCTCTGTGAAAAATAAAACAACAAGTGGGAGAATATTCGGTGTGTGTTATATTCTTTCCACAACTAGTCACATGCATGTAGGGGTCACAAGGGGGTCGATAGCCCCCCTATTCTTTGTGTTGGGTGTAGCAGTAAGGTCAGAGGGGGAGCACAGCACCCCCTATTGGGGGGTTTGCAAGGGGGTGCTACACCCCCTACACGAGGTCCGGGGCAACACCCCGAATTTTTTTTCTTTTTGGACCTATAATAGGTAGGAAAACCTACCCATGGTTTTGTGCATGGTTTTTTCACATGGTTTTGGGCATGATAGTTTTCTTCCCATGGGGTAGATCTGGTCAAGGGAACTATGGTTATGTTCTAATCCATGGTTAATGGATTGGGGTTTATGAATGCTTCGACATGTATATATTTGTGCTATAACATTGAATGGAATATAATGAAAAATCAATCTAGTAGTCCGGGTTTTGGGATCCATGGGGGAATTTATGTGTATATTTGTTTTATATTTTATGTTCTTGCCATTTTATATTTTCCATTTTAATAATTTGTTTGCAATTAATTTATGTACAAGGTTAAAGCATACAGGGAAGTTGGAGATCCAAATTACTCATTTATACAAACACTTTATGTACATAGTACATGTAGGTTATAAATACATATATGTTCATTAATTCAATAATATCACTATAGAATCCCCGAGAAGGCCCTATTCCCTCTCCACATAGATGCATCACCACTTATTATTCAATACATTCATTAACCGATCAATAGCTAAACGAGTCATGACACAAGCTATAGAAGATACACATCATATGAACAACATATAACTACAAAATAACCAACATATAAACTAGAATAATAACAGTAATAGAACAACCATTAAATTCACTTAATAACAAGTTCATTTACTCACAAAATACCAAAGGAAAATAGCTCTTATTAACATACGGAAATCCAACCAAGTCAAGAACTTACATGTATCACCCAACCATAGACTGGGATGAACCAAATCTCTCTTTCAACCAATCACCCCCACACCATATTCCAAGCATGAATGTGGGATCTCATGCAATAAACCAAGAAAAAAAAAACTAGTGCTTCCAGGGGCCAAACCACCTCAACCCTCAACTAATGATTCCACCTCACGGTTGGACATCACTAACATCAACAAATTGGTCTCCACCAAATTTTTCCAAGTCTCTGTAGTGTTTGTTCTAACTTGGCTCCAAGAGTAGTGTAATATCCCCAAATTGGAATAATGCATTGATACACAACACAATATTTGTAGCCAGAATATGTACATGTAATTTTATTATCAACACATATATAGACAGAATATATGAGCCATTTTATTCATAGGAGAAGATTCATTTACAACATTGTACAAAATGTGAGGTATTCTAGCCAAAGAGATGGCCTAGAATGACCCTGAAAACATGCTACAACAAGCACTGCGTAATTGGAGAGTTGTTGGAAGCAAATACTGTGTTGTCCCTTCATCATATGATGTACATATGACTGCTGGATGAATAGGGAAATGCAGATATATGGAAATTTGGAGCTCTGATGATGCCAAGATTCTAGATCTGGGCTCTATGATGGTCACCCAAGATAACCCAGAAATAATTTCTCAGATCTGTTAATCAAAAAATCACCCTCTTGGGGTTTCACTATACAACTACTGGGTATGAATATCTGAAGTTGGATCTGACAAATAGATGGCTAAAATATGTCACAAGATCAGATCCCTTCACTAGATCCTCAAGCTAGAAGCTCAAGATCTAGCTCCTCAATCCTCCTCTGAAGATTGCAGTTGCTGCTACACAACTACTCACAAAAACTATGTTGTAAATGAAGGAGGCTCTCTAGCCTGCTGCTAAGATATGCAGTGTAGCTCAAAAATGATGGAAACAATGAGTACAATGTGAAGGAATGGTCCTCCACTGGGTTACTAGCTGAAATGCTAGCAACTTCCCTTCTGCTTTGGATCTACAAGATTGGACTGTGCAATTCCTGATGGAAATGCTACTGTTGGGAGATGAATGATGAATGTCTTGATGCCTGATATAGATCTGAAGCACTGGAAGGCTAATCTTGAAGCTCAAAGTGATAGGATGAACCCTTCACTGGTTCCTCAACTGAAATATTGAAGGACAACCTCCTCCTCTCAAATTGATCTTCAGAAATGTGCAATTTCTGAATATGGATGTTCTGTAGAAAGTAGGAACAATATGACACCAATTCCTGATGATGAATGTAGTGAAAACACTCTTCCCTAGAGGTCACTCAAGGAAAGAGGTGGGATTCCCACTTGGGAACACCTTGTGCTAAACAACACTGCAAACTTAGCTAAACAACATAAGAGTGCATGGAATGTCAAATGAAAAATCCAGATCTAAATAGATCACAAATAAATAATCTAAATCCTCCCTTATGTGTTTCCTTCATCTTCATTATATAGTTTGTGAACCTTCTCATTCCTTGGCCCACCTCATAACTGCGTTGTACATGTGGACATAGGTCTCCATGTTGACTGTGTTGTCTCTCCATGATCTCCATCATGTGTGCATTAAATGCACTACTCCTCCATCATCTCATCATGAATGCTTTATGATCTTACATTTGATTCCTTCCATGTTCTTAATTGACTGCTTTAACCTCCATGATCTTTCTCATTAATGAGACATGATATCCACTCCTTTCACCTTACATAGCTGCTCCACTACTCCATTATGTAGATCTAGATCTGAAATATCCAAATACACATATAAAAAGTGGATTTTATTTATCTTTGGGGTTTGTGGGTCCCTCCACCCTCTTATTTACTTACTTAATTATGAAAATTAAGAACTCTAATATTCCAAATATCTTGTGGAAAATTTGGGAATATTACAGTCCTCCGCATCAAAATGTTGCTTGACCTCAAGCAACTACAAAAGTGGATGTTACAACAAAAATCCTCCCTCCAAATGGCATCCTCATGTGGAAGGCCTCCCCATCTGTCACAATGTGTCATCCATGTCCAGCTCCAAAGCTGCCTCTCTTTAATGTCTAGAATGGCCTCCAACTGAAAAGTTAGATATCCTTCCTCATCAATAAATCTCCAAGTTGCAACCATATGATGACAAAATATCTCCTATACACATGAGATACATAAAATGAAGTGGTTCATTCCCAAAGTGGAAAGTTCCAACTCATGAAATATCTCTCCAACCCTTGATACATAGTGTAGATTGCATCTATCAATGCTCACATCATTAGCTTTGTTGGCCATGTAGGAATCAAACATCACATCAACATAGTGAATAAAAAGTAGAGACATATGGGAAAACGTGAAAAATTTCAAACCATATTCTCCTAATAACAACCAACGTAGCAAAGACTTCTGCTGCCATGCTAGATCATCATGAACACAAGCAAGATATCCATACTCTCTCAAAATAAGGCACCACAACAATGCTTCTTGTTTCCATGCCAAATCTGCATCAATATAAATGTGAGAGCCATACTATCTCAACAAAAGCCACCGCAACAATGCATCTTGCTGCCATACCACATCATCATTGTACCAAATGTAGTGGCCATATTCTCTCAAGAGAAGCCACATTAATAAGGAATCTTGCTACCCCATCACATCATCATCATACCATGTATAATGACCATAATCCCCCAATAGAAGCCAACGCTGTAAGGCCTCCTGTTGCTATCCTCCAAAAATGTTATGAAATATATGAGAAGAATTCAGTCCATACTCTCCCAATAGTAACCATAGCAGCAAGGATTCTTGTTGCCTCCTTACATCATCATGATGCAAGTCATGAAGCAAAAATATAGTAATGGACATGTGAAATGGCTCATCAACATTATACAAACAAGCTCCCTTATGCCACATCATGTGAGAGTTATACTTTCTCCCAAACCCAAGTACATACATGAACGTGAGATGCATCCCAAATAGAAATAAATGTAAAGACATGAGACATATCCCAAACAAGAGTAAATACAAGGACATAAGATATATCATGTGATGTCCAAAATCTCTCATCAACAACCAAAGTAACCATGCCTTTTTCTTCTGCATTCTTCCATCGATGTGTAAGGCATAAATTAGAAAAATATGATCCATGGGGTGGTAACCATACTTACCCAAGAGTAACCAGCGTAGTCATGCTTCTTTCTGCCCTATATCATAGATTTGAAAGTGGTTTGGAAACCCCTTGCTTCATATCATCAACCATTCATCCCAATGTGGATGATGAATGATGTTTTGCAAAAACATTGTATCCTTCCATTGTAGAATACCATCCACCTCAAACTGATGAAGAAATTTACACTCCATAAAATGTTGAAGTGCACCTCCGTTGAGATCTCTCCATGAGATATTCTTCTCATCAATGACCCTCCAAAACCAATAAGGTTATGGATTTGCTACAGGTAGAAGTTTCTCTTTGAGCTGTGAGATGCTCATTGAGTAAGAGTCATCTTGAAATGGGAAAATATTGCTCATCTCAAGATGTCTACCATCTATCATCTTCTCCTACATTTCTTCATGAATGAAGCTACCATTTGATTGCTCCCATAAGGAATGGGTCCTCTTCTTCTCACTACTGCTCATTAACAGTGTTGTAGATCTGCAAGGTAAAACATGTGTTGTCTCAAAGCAAGGCACAATGCTAAACTCATAGCCAACCATTGTACATAGGATCATACTCATCCCATCTTCTGAAACTCTACATTTAAACTCAAGGGGTTGAATGTAGTTCATCAATGACAAACTAGGATGGTTCTTCATCTCTTTCTTGATTAGATCAAGGGTCATCTGCGTACTGATATGATGCTACTCCAAATTAGCATGTTGTTCTAATCCTTGGTCATGCAATAGCCCAGATGGCATGTCCCCATAAGTTTCAATAAGAGGTACTGAAACAATATGACATGGAAGTGGTTGCATACCTTGGATCGACTGATGTGCGGGAACCTCTTGCAAGGCCACAAGATTTCCTCCAACCAGAACAATGGTCCCTCCAACTGCTGGTAAGAGTGATGGTTGTACTTATACAAGTGTATGAACGCTGGTACCTGTCTCCTCCTCACCATGCATCTCATGAAACATACATGGGGCTCCAAATTTCAAGAACTCAAGATCATCTTGCAAAGATGCAAGTGATCCTCCTCTTGATGTAAGCACATCTACAGCTAATGGTGGTGGTAGAGGCTCCTCCTCCTAAGTGATAATGAGGACATATTCTCTTCAATATTCATGCACTATCTCCTTGATGATGGAATATGTGACTATGTGAGATGTCTCTGGTTTCTTTCTACCATATCTTTTCTTCAGTCTTTGAATAAAATATGTATCAATTGTTAGTATGAATCTTAATTGCAAGTGTACGGAAAAGGCTCACTTTAACCATGCATAAAAAACAACCCTAACAGAAAAGATGGCTACCAATATCTTTAGATCTGAAATTAGTTGACCAAGATAAATGCTGCAAAAATATAGATCTATGCATTAAAAGACATTAAGCAGTAAATAAAAGCAAGAGTTGCTCATGCATCCAATAGACAAGACAAGAATTTTTTTAAGAAATTTTTGTATTTATGACACTTGGGAGGAGAAAATAGAAAGATGTTACCAATGCTCCTCAATGGGATGGGTTCTTTAAGTCCTCATCACTTCAGATCTAAAATCTCTCTCTCTTGATGATGTAGAAAACCCAGTAAAAAATGGAACTCAAAGGGAGCCCACAAGAAAAATGGTAGCAAAATAGGACAATGACGGTGGATCAAAGTTAGACCAAAAGTATAGATCTAGAGTGATCTTTAGGCAACAAAAGGTAGTGAATGAATGGAAAAACCCTTCTATTTATAGCAAAATATGGATTTAGTCTAGATATTGGTGCATAATTAAAATATTATTAACCAAATCAAGATCCAATTTTTATGGAATATTTTATTATATTTGTTGGAGGGAAAAAGAACTTGACTTGGGTCAAATCCCTTTATTTTTAAACAATAAATAAATAAATGATTTATTTAATTATTAATGAATGATTTAGTCAAATTTAACAAGGAATATTATTTAAATAAGGTTTAAATAATTATTCCTAGAAAATAATAAGATAAATAATAATTTATCTAATTAATTTTCTTGTTTTGTGTTAAATATGACCAGGAATATTAATTAAATTGTTGTTTAACTAATTATTCCTTGAGGAAAATCAAACAAATGTAGATTTATTTAATATTTCATAATGGGGTTTCCTGTTTAGACCATAAACAACTTAATAAAGGTGGTTTACTAAGTGAAAGCAATTTTACTTAGGGTAAAATTAGTCTTACATGGTGTACTTAGGTCCATCTAATAGTAACAGGTTAGATGACCAAAAAATGTTGTAACATATTTCCCCCCAATGTGCGAGCATTAGGAGCTAATCGTATGATCGAATTATGTTGTAAGAACTCAATCACTAGACACCGAAGGAGAAGTCACAGAGAGAGAAATATAAGGTAGACCAAAGCGTTAGAGGACTAGATCCTGAGGAGGTGAGAATTAAAGGTGCGAAAAGTCTCTTTTATGAGTGAGTACTTGTGCTATAGGTGACGAGGGAGGCATACCTACGCCCGTCGAGACAAAGTACAAAGAATAATGTGTCCAGTAAACAAGGGATTGAACAATATAGTACATGCTGGCATAAAACAAGAGCCAGGTAAAAATATGATAATGAATCCCACATACATACTGTGCCTGGGATAACAGCCAGGATTTATACAATAATATCTGAGTACATGAGATACAAATGCAAGCCAAATGCCCCTGTAAATAGGAAATGGATCTGAAAATCTGACTGATACATGAAAACAAAAAGGCGTTGCAAGCGGATGAGGCCGACATCATCAAATCTATGGAGCTGCATCAAAGGCTGTAATGAAGAGGTCATCCGAGCATGTGGGGGGCTACCTATAGGGCCACTGCCTCATGAGGGATGAAACATCTCACACACACCCAGGAATCACCTGTATCATCTGCTGCATCACTGAATCATCAAGTATATGGATCTCGATCATGCTGAAAGGAGCTGGAGCTGAGAAAAAATCAAGTCAAAGGGCAATAAGGAGTCTCTTTGTTTGATTCGAGGCACCGAACAAGAGTGGAAGCTGGAACCAAGGTACATCGCCCTCTAGACCTGTCTTCTGGAATGAATGATCTGATGTCAACAAAAGGAGGTCCGCCATAGGTGAGGCAATAAGGGATCCTCAACTAAGGCACAAGAGAAACTAGTAGAGCGACTGACAGACTGACACCAAGGATGATGAAATGGGGGGTATTGAGTAGCGGACAGACGACTTCCCTTGTTAGAGCATAAAGGGCAAGGATGACCTGGGACAGTAGTACTGAAGGCCATAATGTGCGACATGAGAGAGGAACCAACCAATGAAGGATGGAGAACTATAGCAGGATATAAAGCGACTCAGGATAGACTCCATGGATGAAATGATGACTCAACTCAGATGCTCTAAACAAGGGTGACTCGATGATGCTACCACACAAAAAATGTCCAATGGGGACCATAAAAACATGAGTACAAGATGGTTACTCACAAAAAAAATTGACACTAGCATGGACAAGTATGGAGGCAAAGTGGTGCCACAAGTACAAGTGTTGCAAGTGAAGAAATTCGATTTTGAGGAGCGGTGAAGTGACCTTTCGTGGATAAAATGTGTCTTGGTGAAGTATCAAATCACAAAAAATCATGAGCTGGCTACCTAAAAGAAATAAAACATGCATTTTCGGAAGGAAATGCTAAGGGTAATATTTCTTAAGATAGAGTGCATTGTGAGGATTAGGAAGGGGATGTCCTTTGAAATCCTCTAAGAGGTATGCCCCCTTGCCTAAATCCTTACTGATGATGTAAGTTCCTAGCCATAATGAGTCAAACTTCCCATGACCGAGGACATCATGGACCTGGTCATACGCCAAAACAAGATCACCTTCGTGAAAAGTATGAGGGTGGACTTTTCGGTCATACTGAGCTTTGGTATGTTTCTTAGCCGCTTTGATGGTTTTCAATGCAACATGAAGGTCTTCAGAACCACACTCAAGCATGATAAGTCATTGTTCTAAAGGTTGGGTGTTAGGAGAAGTTCGACGGCTAGATGAAGGGAAGGGATTTCACACTCGATCGGTAAGATTGCCTCCTCTCCGAAAACAAGGTGGAAAGGAGTAAACCCGTTGGCAGTTTTAATAGAAGTTCTATAGGCCCACAAAGTAGGGAAGAGCATAAGGTGCCAGTTGGTTTTGTGCTTATCCACCATTCATTGAAGCATGGTTTTAAGGATTTTATTGACTGCTTCAACTTGGCCATTACCTTGGGGGTAATAGGAGGAGGAATATTGGTGCTCAAAACCCAACAGTGAGGATAGCTCATTCCATATCTCATCTTCAAAATGATGGCCATGGTTGGAGACCAATTGTTTTGGAACTCTGAATCAAGCAATCACATGGTTAAAGAAAAACAGGGTTGTGGTAGCTGCCGTGTTGTTAAACATTGGCATGGCCTCAACCCATTTGGTGAAATAGTCAACCGCCACGATGATATACTTGTGGTTACCAGCAGACGATGGTCGACACTCCATAAATTCTATGGCCCATTTACAAAAGGGACCAGCTAAGATGACATGATGGATGGGAGCCGGAGGGGCTCATGCCTTAGGAGAAAAATTTTGGTAATTGGAACAATGTTTGATTGCTTCAATGCAATCACCGAAGAGAGAAGGAAAAAAGTACCCAACGTGCATGATTTTTTGGGTAGTGGCTAGACCGGAGAGGTGGCCACCACAAGCGGCACTATGACAGGCATTAAGGACTTGCTCTGCTTCAACATGTGTGAGACAATGACGAAGGACATAATCTACACTGCAACGATAAAGGTTGTCAGTGATAAGAAGGTATCAGGGGGGTTGGTGTCAGATACGTTGTCGAGTATCACGGTCAAGATGGAGGGCGAACTTTTGGGTTCACAAATAAGTAAGGATGTCACCATATCAAGGATCATTGGTGGTAATGGCAAACAAATTTTCATCGGGAAAATCATTATTAACCGGAGGATCCTGCATACCGGTAGGTAATTTGAAAATGATTTTAACGAGGGCTAAACCTTTCTTACTTTTGGGTGTGAAAAATTCAAGATCAAATTCCTGGAGGATAACGATCCAACGGGCGTACTTGCCATTGATGATTCGGCGACTCAGTAGGAAGGCAATAGGGTTGTAATTAGTCACAACCTTTGTGGAACACATGAGAATGTAATGACGAAGTTTCTGAACTGAGAACACGACAACCAGTGCTAATTTCTCTTCATGTGAGTATGATACAGGAGAACCTACGGGGTTCTTATTGACATAATGGATAACATGCTCAATTCCATTGTCATCTTCCTGAATAAGGACTCCAGTGACAGAATAAGTGGAAGCAGAGATGTACATGATGAAATCCCTATCAAAGTCAAGGGGACAGATCAAGGGAGTAGATGTGAGAGCATGTTTCATGGCATCAAAAGACTCTTGAGCATAGGCATCCCACACAAAGGGAATGTTAGAGTGGAGGAGTCTAAGGAACCCATGCACAGTGGTGGCATAGTCAAGTACGAACCAGAGAAGGAAATTAGATTTGCCTTGGAGGCTTTGTAACTGGCATAAAGTACGAGTGATAGGAAGCTCAAGGATGGCTTGAAATTTTAATGGGTCAAGTGTGATACCATCTTTAGACACAATGAGGCCTAGAAGATGGTCGGCAGGAACACAAAAGACACACTTCAGTGGGTTGAGGCCGATATTATACTTGCGACATCGGAGAAAGATGGTACGTAGATCGTGGAGGTACTGCACCCGATGTTTAGAACGTTAAGTGAGGTCATCTGAGTAAGCAAGGATAATGTGAGCTAGGTCATGGAAACAGTAAGACATAGCCCGCTGAAAAGTGGCTCCGGCGTTTTTAAGACCGGATGGCATGACTCGATAGGAAAAGGTTCCCCATGGACTAATGAACGTAGTTTTAAATTGATCAACATGACAGATAACAATTTGGTTGTACCCAGATAAACCATCCATAAAGGATAGAACCTTGTGCCCCACACACTCATCAATGATTTGGTCAATGAATGGTGTGGGGAAGTTGTCTTTGGGACAAGCTTCCTTTAGGTCATGAAATTCAGTGTAGACATGGATGGTGCCTTGTTTCTTGAGAACGAGAATTGGATTGGACACCCAAGTGGTGTATTCGATGGGGTAGATAAAACCAGTCTGCTTGAGCTTATCAATTTTAGCTTTGACAGCCTCTCATTTGGAAGGATTAATGGGTCTCAAATTTTGACGGATAAGATTGGCATCGAGCCATGTATTGATATGGTGTTTGACAATGGCGGGATCAAGTATGGGAATTTATGAATAGGACCAGGTGAAAACATCGTGGAATTATTCGAATAGCTTAGTGTAAGCCTCAACCTCTTCCAGGGTGCATTGGGTGCCCAAGGTGATATTGGTGCCCAAGGCGATATTTTCTTCTAGCCCTGGTTTGTTAGAAATGCCAATTTTAATGGTAGGAGAGATATTGGCCATATTTCCTTCTTTGAAAGCATCAGGTGCAGGGATGGGATTACTAAACCAATCAACTTCATTGGGAATTAAGTCTTTAGTTTCGACAACATATTTGTCATGGGACTGCTGCGGGAGGAAGTACGCACGGTGGTGCATATCATCCCATGGAAAATCAGGGTCGGTCATGGCTTCCATAATGTCTTCATCCAAATGAAAGATGGGTTGAATGGAGGAAGGGAGACCACCTAACGCGATAGATCTACCTGACTCATCATCATGTGAAGAAAGGCGCACATGCGCAATTTCATGGGGGATGACAGAAGAGTAAGCAGATAAAGGATCCACTGATGTTGAGCCCAGGGTGATCACTGAAGGGAGGTTAGGTGAAACATCAGGGGAAGTCTCCAAGGGGACTTCCACCGAGGGTCTCATGGATGATGATAGGTAGAAAATGGTGGCCGAAGACTCTGTCATTTCGACATCGGGAGGGGGAATGTCAATGGGAGCAAGTAGATCCTCTGGTTCTACCGAAGCAGAACTCGCAAACAAGTGAGAGGTGAAATTGTCATGCTTGGCCTCAAATTGGCAGAGCACTTCCAAAGAGGAACGATACTGTTCAAGGCGGGCACTGAGGTGAGTGTAGTGGCCATGGAAATCTCACAAAGCATAAGGGTGATTTGTGTGCAAGGTTTCGAGTTTCGGGACTGAATTGGGTATAGTGACATAGACCTCAGGATATTAGATTCTGGAAATGTCTCATTGACCATGGGATTGAGGTGAGGCAAATTAGGATAGGTATGGGTGGCATGATCGGCAACATCACACAAAGCACACTGGATAGTATGCTTCGGTGGCTGAGGCACAGTAGCATCGAGAGGGGTCATCGGGACCAGTTGAACTAGGGTCAAAGCAAGATAAGGTTTGGGTTGACCAGGCGGGGTAGTAGCTGGGGGATTGAATCACCAGAAAGGAATCTCCAGGGTCAAGTTAGGAAGAGATATGGTATCCATGACAGGTACCGAGAACACTCCAGGAGGGGGAGCTAGGAACGGTATCTGACCGGAGGGGTAATGGCCAGGCAGGATGGCTCCAAGATGGTTAAGGCCTAGAGGAACCATTCCAAGAGGGTAGAGAGGCTCATGGATACCAACTGTAGGTGAAGGGCCAGGAGGAGGAGGTCCAGAAGGCTAAATCGAAGGGCTAGGAGTAGGCTGCGGAGGGCGAGGCTGCTGACTAGCTGAAGCGGGACACTTGAGGGAAGCCCGAGATGATTGCATCATGCAAACATTCAATGAGCTGGGATTAGAGATAGAAGGAGGAAGACTAGGGAATGTACCAAGCAAAGAGGAGTCTTTGTAGACTCTGGGTAAGACACTGGTCAAGGGGTCGACAATTTTCTTATTGGACACCGAAGATATGATGGACTCAGGGGAGGTCTAAGACTTCGGTTAGTAATATGTCAATTGGTCAATGGTGACTATCTTTCCATTATGGGGAAAGGAAATCTTGCAATGAACCACAGATGGTAAAATAGACATCTCATAGGTCTAGCTACTACCCAATAGAATGTTTTAATATAAGGAGGCATCAATGACTTCTACGTCAACTTAAACAGTCTTGCCCGCAAGAGTAATAACACAATTGCGGAACAGGCCAATGGGCTAGGAGGCATGGCCATCCCATTCTCGGAGAGTGATCATGGAAGGGGCCAACTCAAGTGATCTGAGTTGCTTCCAAACCAAAGCATACATCACACAGGTGGATGCCCCCTCATCAATGATACAATGGGAAACGTTGGCGTTCCGGATCTTGACTAGGATTTGGAAGGCGACAGAAGCAAGAAGAGGAGGATGTTATGACCCGTCAACATCAAAGAGTATCAATCGATCATCTGAAGGATATATAATGCCCATGGCAGATAGTAGATCTTTTCATTGTGAAGGGAATGACTAGAGGAGTTCCAACGTTGAGATGGCAGCAGGAGATTGTGCCAAATCATCTACTATGCTATACGAATGGGTAGTTTTTCCAGAAGTAGCATTTCAGCGTAGTGGTCCCTTAGGGATCTTGGTATGAACCTCTGCCTTAGGCTGAGGGATCTACAAAGGACCATTAGTTTTTGAATTAAATCCCTTTCATGTGTGACAAGTGAATGTACCACCAATCCCTTGCTTCATAATCTAGGTGCAGTGATGCAAACTCCATAGCCTCTCTTTCTGACATAGGATATTTTAGAAAGAAGGTAAATAATTCTTCCCTCCAAGCCCTCAATGTGCTTGTGAAAGATCCATCAAATGTAGGCAAGAAGAATCTATGCCTCTTTCTTCTATTGTTGCTTTTGGATCTCTTCTCTTCTTTGAGTTGCATAAACTGTTGGAGAGAGAGATTCTCCTTCAATGCTTTAGACTGTGACTTTTATTAAGACAGATATTAACTTAGGGTCTCATGCCCCAAGCCTTCTACATATTCAGACCAGTCCTCTTTCTCATCAAAGAAAGTGGATCTAGTGGAATAATTTGAAGCTATTTGCTTCTTCGGTCTTCTTTGCTGTTGAAAAGAAGTGTTGGGACCTCCTACATCTTGAAACCTTCTTGAGGTTTCTCTTTTCCTTTCTCTTCTTGTTTCATAGATCTGCTTAGAGAGATCCTTCATAGATCTAATGGAAGATGATGCAAAACTTAATCCCTCCATTATATTAGATCTCTACTATCTGCTTTTATTATGTTATCAAAATGTCCACAAGCTGAGCTAAAGATCATGCTCTGATACCACTGTAATATCCCCAAAATGGAATAATGCATTGATACACAAACACAATATTTGTAACACAGAATATTTACATGTAATTTTATGATCAACATAGAATAGAATATAGATAGAATAGCTCAGCCATTTTATTCATAGGAGAATATTCAGTTACAACAGTGTACAAAATATGAGGTAATATAACCAAAGAGATAGCCTAGAATGACCCTACAAACATGCTACAACAAGAAGTACGTAACTAGAGAGTTGCTGGAAGCAAATATTACATTATCCCTTCAGCATATGATGTACATATGACTATTGGCTGAATAGGGAAATGCATATATATGGAAATCTGGAGCTCTGATGATTCCAAGGTTCTATATCTGGGCTCTATGATGGTCACCCAAGATAACCCAGAAAGGATTTCTCAGTTCTATCAATCTAAGAAAATCACCCTCTTGGGATTTCACTATACAACTGCTAGGTATGCAGATCTGAAGCTGGATCTGACAAATAGATGGCTGCAATATGTCACAATATCAGATATAATCTTGAAGGGTTGATCCCTTCACTAGATCCTCAAGCTAGAAGCTCAAGATCTAGCTCCTCAATCCTCCTCTGAAGATTGTAGATGCTGCTACAAAACTGCTCACAAAAAATGCGCTATAAAGAAAGGAGGCTCTCTATCCTGCTACTAAGATATGCAATGTAGCTCATAAATGATGGAAACAATGAGTACAATGTGAAGGAATGGTCCTCCACTGGGTTACTAGCTGAAATTCTAGCAACTTCCCTTCTCCATTGGATCTACAAGACTAGACTGCACAATTCCTGATGGAAATGCTACTGCTAGGAGATGAATGATGAATGGCCTGATGCGTGATATATATCTGAAGCACTAGAAGGCTGATCTTGAAGCTCAAGGTGATAGGATGAATCCTTCACTGATTCCTTAACTAAAATATTGAAGGACAACCTCCTCCTCTCAAACTAATCTTTAGAAATGTGCAATTTCTGAATTTAGATGTTCTGCAGAAAGTAGGAACAATATGGCACCAATGCCTGATGATGAATGTAGTGCAAACACTCTTCCTTAGAGGTCACTCAAGGAAAGAGGTGGGATTCCGACTGGGGAACACCCTATGCTAAACAACACTGCAGACTTATCTAAACAGCATAAGAGTGCATGGAATGTCAAATGACAAATCCAGATCTAAACAGATCACAAATCAATAATCCAAAGCCTCCCTTCTATGTTGCCTTCATCTTCATTATATATTTTGTGAACCTTCTCATTCCTTGGCCCACCTCATAACTACGTTGTACATGTGAACATAGGTCTCCATGTTGATTGCGCTATCTCTCCATGATCTTTCTCATTAATGAGACATGATCTCCACTCCTTTCACATTAAGTAGCTACTCCACTACTCCATTATGTAGATCTAGATCTAAAATATCCACATACACATATTAAAAGTGGATTTTATTTATCTTTGGGGTTATTGGGTCCCTCCACCCTCTTATTTACTTACTTAATTATGAAAATTAAGAACTCTAGTATTCCAATTATCTTGTGGAAAATTTGGGAATATTACAAGTAGTAACTCAACCCACAAATTCTGCAGGACTCCAAAGCATTTTTCCAACCAAGGCTTCCAAGATTATTAACTCAACCCAAGTTTTTCTATAGCTTCTAGAAATTTTTCCCAACCAAGGCTTCAGAAACTAATAAATCAACCCAAAACCATAAGGAACATAAGCATCAATCAGATAAAAAATAAAAAATAAAAAAAATAAAAAAAAATCCAACAACGCCAAGGCTATCTAAGAAATGGCAATGCTAGGAAAACCATTTTCAATATAGGCAAACCTTTGTGCCAATGACATATAATAACTAAATAACAAAATTCATACACCATGAATGCCAAAAATAGTAGGTAAATCTTACATGCAACTCGGCACCTAAAAATAAATCTAACTATAGTTGTTGATCTCATTGTCCCCTTGCACTTCTTTCTCCAAATCCAATGTGCTCCAAGAATGCTCCAATATTTATTTAAGTGTGAAAGAGAGAGAGAGAGAGAGAGAATAGAAGAGAGCTCCAAGCTAAAACTAAAAAAATTCTATGAATTGATCCTCACAATCCTTTTTATCATTGAGACCTTGATTTTCTTCATTTTTCCTCTATTTTCCTTTGATTTTCCTCACATCAAATTTTGTGACCTTTCACCTTGCTTTTCTCCTATTTTTAATTATTTCATACATAAAATTCCAATTAATGCCACTTTTTCTTTTTCATTTCCTTTGTCAATTTCCATAACCATTATTTAACCACAAGTGATCTCGGTCACTATATTTTTTCCTAGAATTCAGCTTGAAATACGTGTCCCATGACTTTGGTCTTATTTTTTCCTTTATTAACTTTATTACATGTATTTTTAACCAAGGTTGTTACAAAACCATCCCCCTTTGGCGAACATCGTCCTTGGTGTTCAATGACACTTATAACATAATAAAACACATGTTTCCCATGGATATTTATAACACAACTCGATGAAACATTTACATCATATCATACTAATGAAAACAAAACCAACATATCATGAACACCATACTGCTTATTGGAGCTTTATAACACAACTCAATGCGGTATTTACATACATATGCATATACATAGACATGAACAAAACACAACATCAAAACATATACCAAAAAAACTATGCTCAACCAACAAATATAGAAGGATACATAGCTCGCATTTGATCATCCATATCCCATGTAGCTTTATCATGCCTAAAGTGCTTCCATTTCACTTTAACTTGCTCGATTGCTTGATTCTAGAGCATGAGCCTATTTCATTGCAAAATGCATTAAGGTTCCAGTTGGAATTATCCTTCTAGATCCACCTGTAATATAGACCAGTCAATCACATGGTTAACACCTTTCACATACTTCTTAAGCAATGATACATGGAAAACATCATGGAATTTCACTATTGGAGGCTGTGCAAGTCGATAGGATATTGGTTCAATCCTTTCAATAATATTGAAAGGCTCGCAATATTGAGGTGCCATATTGGAACATGATCCAATCCTCAAGGACCTCTTCTTGGGATTGATGTGCAAGTATACATGTTCCCCGATCTGAAACTCCTTAAATGGTATGTGATGATCTGCATAACTCTTATTCCTGTCTTATGCTACCTTTATATTCTTCTTGATAACCCGCATTTCTTGTTCCATATCTGCCAACATGTCTAGTCCAATCAATACCCTATCAACTGGATGAATCCAACTAATAGTAGTATTATAAATCCTCCCATACATTGCCTCAAACAAACTCATCCTCAGTGACTTTTGATGCCCATTGTTGTGAGAAAACTCCACCAATGGAAGATACTCTTCCCACTTCCACTAATGATGCATGATGTACATCCTTAACATGTCCTCGAATACTTTTTTCACCCTCTTCATATTTCCATCTGTTTGTGGATGATAAGTTGTAACTAAGGAAAACTTTGAAACCAACCCTGCAAATAACTCTTTCCAGAACTTGTATGTGAACTTGGTATCTCTATTAGACATAATCTTCTTCTAAAAACCATGCAACCTCCCTATATCTCCAATGAAGAATTTTTCTACCTCACTAGTTGAATTCGTAGACTTTAATGGAATGAAGTGAGCTACCTTAGTCAACCTGTCAACCACCACCATAATATAATAATATTGTCTAAATTTTTTTGGTATACCTATAATTAATTCCATGGATATGACCTCCCATTTTCACTTTGGAATCAGAATCAATTGTAACAAACCACCTAGATTCTTACACTCTACTTATAACTATTAAAAATCCAAACATCTTACCACAAAATCTTCCACCTCTTTCTTCAATTTTTTCCAATGGCAGAAGTTCTTAATGAGTGTAATTGTCTTCTAATATCCTGGGTGACTTGAATACTAATTGACATAAAATTCCCTCAATATAAGTTTCATGAACTCATTGTTGTTCGACACATAGTTCATGTCCCTAAATCTGATCAAAGCATCTGTAGTGAGATGAGATTCCACATCATGTTCACCTATACCCTATTGTTATAACCTATGCTTAAGTTGTTGCTACTCGACATCCTAATTTCCTACCTACAAGATCTGATCATGTAAATATATCCCAAATGAGCTCATAGTTGTTATGTGAATTAATTGTACTCTGCTAGTAAGAGCATATGCACCATGTTCTATTTACCCTTAATATATTTGATCTCAAAGTCAAATTCATTGATCCTATCCAACCACCTATATTTCTTCGCATTCAGATTATGTTGGTAAAACAAATATCGCAATCCACTATGATCACTCATCAGGATGAACCTCCTGCTAAGAATGTAGTATCTCCACATCTTCAATGCATCAATGATTGCTACCAACTCAAGATCATGTGTCACGTAGTTCTGTTCATGCTCATTAATTTTCCTTGACTCGTAGCATGCTACCTTTCCTTCCTACATAAAGAATCCACCAAGTCCTCTCTTGCAAGCATCTATCCATTCCATAAACTCTTTATATAGATCTACACTCTTCATAACTGGAGCATTTCTAAGCAATTGTTTCAATTGCTCAAAACGTGTTTCACATTCCTCTGTCCATTAAAATTTCAAATTAGTTGGAGCATTACTCAAACCAAAACAAACTACAACAAACTCATAATGCCCATACCTAGTATGGAAAGCAGTCTTATAGATTTCCTCTTCTTTGATGTGTACTCGATGATATCCTAATCTCAGATCAATCTTCGAGAACATTATTTCTCCCTTAAAATAGTCAAACAAATCATCAATCCTGATGGGTATTCTTTCTTAATCGTAACCTTTTTCAAGCTCCTATAATAAATAAATAACATGATATTACTTCACAAATAATACTGGTGCAACCCAAGGCGACACAATTGGCCTAATGTATCCCTTGTCAAGAATTTCCTTCAACTGCAACATTAATTCCACTAACTCTCAAGTGCTCATCCTGTATGGTGCCTTTGATGTTGGTGTTGTAGTACCAACACAATATAGAATTCCACTTCCCTATGAGGCATAAACTCTAAAATATATGTTGGAAACACATCCTAAAACTGTTGTAAAATTAGATACTTCTTCAAGATCTCAACATGCTCAACATCCTTACCCTTATCAATGGAAATATGAGTTACAAATAATACACACCCTTTCCTGTGACTACTCTTTGCCTACATAGTTGTGATCATTCTAACTAATGTCACCTTCTTCTTACCTTGCAAGATTTTCTATTCTCTATTTTCATCCAAGAACTCAATTTCCTTTTCATAACAATCCACCTTATTCCTATGAAGGTACAACCAATCCATACCCAAAAACATACTATATGATCTCGATGGAAGAAAATTTAAATTTTCTTATGTATATGTGCCATTCAAATCAAATACACAAGATCCTACCCAATGATGAGCTCTCTTCTTAGTACGTGTAGCCAACTATACTAACCAAGACTCTACATGCACTTATTTATTCAACCCACACTTACCCACTTGCTTAGTATTAACATAAATATAATTAGATCGAGGGTCAATCAAAATAGAAATTACTTGATCACAAAACTTACGTCCATATCGATAATGGATTCCTGTTGATCCACTTTCTAGTTATCTAATGCTACATAGATTCAAGGAATTCTTTGCTCAAGATCTCCAACTATCTGTGCCTCCTGAGAATTATAGATCTGTGGTCTACCACCCAGATGTTGCGGGAAATAACTCATGCGATGATCCTTTCCACAAGTCGAGTAATGTAAAGGCTTCCTTCCATCACCCTTTTTCTTCTCCTCAAACTGAAATCCCTATCCTATGTCAGTTGTATTGAACTTCTTATGTAAAACTGAATTCTCTTTATTACCTATGTCATGTAGTTTGCCTCACTTCTTATCCCATTTTCCTTTAGTATTGTCATTACCTTTCCAATCATGTTTAGATTCAGACATGCGCTTCGATTTATCATAAGATTTATTCAAATTTTTGATGGATTCCTCCAACAATCTAGGCTCATCAAACTCGACCATGTCCTTGAATGCTACCAAAAATGCACTGATGAACCTCTGAATTTTTTTTTCTCCTCCTTAACATAAGGCACATACCTCATCAACTCCAAGAACTTGCTAGTATACTCCTCATCAGCCATAGATTGCATATTCAACTCATTGAACTCATTTTCCCTGTCATCATAGTATCTCTCAGATAGATATTTTTTCCTGAAAAACCTCTCAAACTCACTCCAAGTCAACTCCTCTTCTTGAATACCTCTGACATTATTTACATCTACCCACCAAATGTTTTATTTTCCTTTAAGACTAAAAGTGTCTATCCTGGATTTCATATTCTTTGAGTAATCATCCAATGGAAGGAACTTATTCATCCCAAGTAACCAAGCTTCTACATCTTGTGACTTCTTCGTTTCTCCATCAAATATATGAGGATTTTATTTCTTGAATTCCTCTAGCAAGTAATACTTCTCATTCCTCCTATACAGATGGTGACGGTGATGATGATGTTGTGTCTCTGATTTAGAACTAGAATAGAACCCATGACCATTCTCCCTCCTGTCAGGTGTATCCATGAACCTACCATCTCTCACTGTATCATCCATGTCAAACATGTATCCTGGTTGAAACCTGCTGCTATATGCACCATTAGTTCTTTCCTCCTGTCCATTACTGATCCTAAGAAGTCCCTGACTCTACAAGTATGAAAAAATCTGAGGGATAACTGATTAAATGTTTCCTATTTCTATTGTGTCGTAGCAAGTCTCTCATGTGACTGAATGATCCTATCATTATTTGGTTTGCAACTTTTTATCTCTCCCTTCAAAATTCTCAATGTATATGCTATGTGAGGGAGTACTCATCACGATGTTTCTAATTTGATCTGTAGGGAGAATCACATGAACTATATTCTACTATCTTTCTTGTCATATTTGATCCTCTACTTCCTACAAACATACCATGACAAATAACCAAATATAAAAAAAATAAAACGTACCTTAGTGAAGTCCAGGGGAGGCTATCTCATCTGCATCAATCAGTCCATATTAGCATAATGAAATCAACATACAAACATATAATCGACATACCAACATCAACATCATCAACCTATACATGACGAGACAAATGCAACAACGACCAACATCATGCATACATATCAAGCACATATACAATTCACATGCATGCATGAAAAACACATTCCATTCATCTAGTCCAAGTGTTAAAATTGGGAGCTATGATACCACTTTTTAATTCCTCCTCCCAAATTTACCCAAATCCACAAGATCGCTAGGGTAAACATGAGATGAGAGTTACTATGCAAGACCCAATATCCAAGATGCACTTATGGAAAATGGGTTCCACATGTACGGAATTGACTGGAAACACCCAGTGACACATTATCACACTCCTATTAGCCTATTTTGACTCAAACTTATTTCATTTTAGCTTTTTCCCTTAAATTTAATACAACTTTCTGTTTTTGGTATTTTTTCGGGTTATAAACTTATGAAATCACTTTGAGGGTATAAACAACATTTTCAAGGAAAACATAGAGACTAGAAAAGTTTGAGACTCATTTACTAATTTGTTCTATATTCCTCATGGATATATTTGAAATGATTTATTATGTTAGTCAAAAGGAGATCGTATGCCAAAGTTATGATCCCTGGAAGTTGAAGGTCCAAATTACTCATTTATAAAAACACTATGTGTACATAGTACCTATATGTTATAAATACATATATGTTCATTAATTTAATAATATCACCAAAGAATCATTGAGAAGGCCTTATGCCCTATACACATATATGCAACACGACTTATTAGTCTAACAACATTCATTAACCGATCAATAACTAAAAAAAAATCATGACAAGAGCCATAGAAGATGCACATCATATGAACAACATATAACCAAAAAATAGCTAGCATATAAACCAAAATAATAAAAGTAATATAAAAACTATTAAATATGCATAATAGCAATTACATTTACTTACAAAATACCAGAGGAAAAGAGAGCTTATTAACATATGAAAACCCAACCAAGTCAGGGACTTCCACGTACCACCCCACCATAGATTGGGTTGAACCAAATCTCTGTTTCAACCAATCACTCTTGCACCATAGTCCAAGCATGAATGTGGGATCTCATGGAATGAACCAAGAAAAAAAAATAGGGATTCTATAGGCCAAACCACCTCAACCCTCAACATGTGATTCCACTCACAGTCGGACATTGCTAACATCAGTAGGTATTGGTGACTACCAAATTTTTCTATGGATCTAGAGCATTTGTTCCAACCTAGATGGAAGAATAGTAACTCAACCCATAGCTACCATAGGGCTCCAAAGTTTTTTTCCAATCAAGGCTATAGGACTAGTAACTCAACCCACCAAGGGCTCCAAAGTGTTTTTCCAACCAAGGCTTCTAGGCTTAGTAACTCAACCCAAGTTGTTCTAGGGCTTCTAGAACATTTTTCGAACCAAGTCTCTAGGAACTAATAACTCAACCCACAACCATAAAGAACATGAGAACCAATTAGAAACCAAAAAATGAAAACCCACAACACCAAGGCTATCCAGGAAATGGAAAGGCTAGTAAAAACCATTATCAATATAGGAAATCATCATTTCCAATGGTATATCATAACCAAATAACCACATGCATACACCATGCATGCCAAAACTAGCAAGTAAATCATACATGAAACTCTATACCTTCAAATAAATCTATTGTCACCTAGCACTTTCATGCTTTCCTTTTCCTTCTTTTACCAAATCCAATGTGCTCCACAAATGCTCCAAAATTTCTCTATGTGTGAAAGAGTAAAAGAGAGAGAGAAAATAAAATATAGCTCCAATCTAAAACTTACAAAAAAATATGAATTGATCCTAAAAATACTTTTTATCATTGAGGCCTCTATTTTCTTCATTTTTCATCTATTTTCCTTCAATTTTCCTCACATGAAATTTTGTGACCTTTCACCTTCATTTTCTCCTATTTTCCATTTTTTCATAAATAAAATTCTAGTTAAGGCCACTTTTCCTTTTCCTTTTCCTTTTCCAATTTCCATAGTCATTAATTAATCACCAGTGATCTCCATCACCATGTTTTTTCCCAGCATTTAGCTTGGAATATATGTCCCATCCCCTTGGTCTTATTTTTTCCTTTATTAACTTTATTACATTGATTTTTAACCAAGGCTATTATAGAACCCTCCCCCTTGGGGGAATACCGTCCTCAATTTTCAATGACATTGATAAACCAGAAAAACACATGCTTCCCATGGATCTTTGTAACAAAATTCGATGCATCATTTACATCATATCATACTTCTGAAAACAAAACCAACATATCATGAACACCATATGACTTATTGGAGCTTTATAACACATTTCGATGTGGTATTTACATACATATGCATATAACATTAGACTTTGACCAAAACAAAACATCAAAAGATATACCAAAATACATCCACTCAAACAATGAATAGAGAAGGATGCATATCCCACATATGATCAACTAGATCCCATGTGGCTTCATCGGGCATAAAGTGCTTCCACTACAGCTAGCTAATTAAATGCGAGGAATTTCTTCTAATCTAAGATAAAGAGAGTTTCTATCAAAATCCTACTTGCAATTGAGAGTGAAAGGAAAGCAAAAGTAATTAAACTAGTTGCAGAAAAAGGAAATTATGCTATGGAAATAATTCATATAGATATCTATTCATTTCTAGTAAAGAAACTATTATATCATCACATACTTCATCAAAGCATAAACCAACTCCTATCTATTGTTTCATTCATATTGTACTTGCATGTCAAATTCAATCTAATTCTGAAATGAAATAAAACAATAATGCCTACTATGTTTTTGCAGCAAGGAGGGGAGGATATTTTGAATGGCCTACGGGTCTCTTCTAACCATGAATTTAGAGTTGGGGGTCAAATGCATCCTATGATAGGTTTAAAATGAAAAAATCACCTAAAGTAGAGTGAAAAAGGTGACCTACAACGCTGCTACAGGAAGTCCCGAACTGCTACAGGAAAAAGGACGAGACGTTTTTAAGGATCAAAAAGGTTCAAGGAAGGTGTGGAAAGGTAAGAGAAGGTGGAAATAGGTAAGGGATAAGTGAAAAAAAACTCTAGCCAAACTTAGAAACCTTAACAGGTTTTTTTTACTTGGAAGGCTACTCACAGTGGTCATGAATGTGGTTTCACAAAACAGGGTTTTGATAGTAGATTTGGAGGTTGGAGAGAATAAGGATGAATGTGGTGAAAATGGTCTTCTCCCTGAAGTTGTACACAGCCCTTCAATCACTACACACATCCATGCATTGATTATTGAAGAACTAACATATTTAAAAGTGGAAAAGATGAGTTGAATAGAAAATCCTACTTAACCTATGCTAAAATTTGATCTAAGCACAAATCCAACTTCTAATTTGTAGAAATAATATTATGAACATGATAACCACACTATATACCTTTTTAAGAAATCATAAAAAAACTATTTTTGATCTGTGGTTGGAGATCCTTCTCCTCAAGGTCCCATGAGAGAGGTGAGAGATAGAGGCTACAAGAAGACATTTGATGGATTTTTGCTACTACTAGAATTAAAAGAGACCAAAAAATATGTTGAAACATAAAGTGAGAATATAATTACACAAGAGGGACTTAGCCAATGTATTAGTCCCTAACACAAAAGCATCATCCCTTTGAGACTAAATCGGTGATGGAACAAGCAGATTATCATTATTATTTCATAAGAAGGTCTAGTACATCATATGGAAGTAAAAAATAACACTAAATCAAAGCTCAAGAGCTACCTAGCTAAATACAAAGTCTAAATCCTAATGAGATCTTGCATATGCTTATTTATACAAATGGGTAGCTACCAACAACTCCTTAAGAAGTAGGAATAAGTCATCCTTGATCTCGAGAAGAGTAGAGCTTGGTTACTCATAACTGCCACTTTGATTGGTTGCCTTTGCCTTCGAGCTGTTGGGAGAGATCTTAGCGCTATCTTGGTTGATTGAGAGATTTAAGGAGGTGGGAAAACATCCTACAATATCCCCTTGTTGTCTACTTTAAGCCCTTAGGTGGAAAATATCTCAAAAATGGCTTCATTTCCTAGAATTAATTCATATTAAACAACAAGACATGAAAAAAATCATACACCCTTCTCATTAAGCATAATATGAAAAAAATTTAAATAAATGTGACAGATAGGTAACTTAATAAGTTGAAGTATGGAATTTTAACCCCTTAAAATATACCTAATGATGGGCCTCATCATCACCCCCTACTGATATGGTTGCTTATCCTCTTAGAAACTTATTCCTCCTTGTTGATCTCTTTCAAAGCCATAGTGGCCTCCCTAACATCCCATGGTAGCTCAGTGGGAGTGCCTTCTATAGGGTGAAATCCTAAATTCCTTTCTGCCCCAACCCACTCCTTTTGTTCCTCTGTTTTATCTCTCCCTTCATGTGGCCCCAACAACAAAGGTGGCTTGAGCTTCAATCCTATCCATTGTATATTCATTATCTACATAATTTGTTTGTAGAAGGGTGCTCTTCCAATGCATTCTTTAGTCTCTCAGGAGAATGATATTCCCTCATTTGTAGGCTATGTGGTAAGGTATCCCATCTCCATTAGCATGCTTGCAAACTCTCTTCTCCTGGAAATGTGGATGTATCAACAAAGTGTGAAACAGCCTAACCTTGTGTCTCAATGTATCTAGGTCCTAGTACATCATAATTGGATATCAATTGATGATTACTAATGATCCCCTCAGGGCTCATTATTCCAACTCTGAGATGTAGAGGTTCTCTCTCTTCTCTTTCCATGACTCTTTTAATATCCTCTCCTCTTTCTTCTTTATGTGTTATTCAGGATGCTAAATCCATTAATCGCATATCACCCAACCTATAATTTGGTTCCCAATTGTTCATATTAGTTAAAATAACGTTTTGCATATAGAATTCATCAATTCTAGCCCTCTCCTACACTAGACTATTTGTAGAAATCAATGAGCTTTCTATAGTTTTAAAAAGGTAGGGAGCCATGTTGAGCTAAGTTTTTGATTTGGAATTGTAACCATTTCTCCTTGAGATATACTTCATAGGACTTTTATATTTTTCTATATTGCATGGACTCCATGCAAAGGTTGACCATGGTGGCAAGTTGGTTGTCCTTTTCCTTTAGCTTCCCCTGTAGCCTCACGTTCTCTTCTTTTACTTCTTTTTTGTTTCTTGTAGCATGCTCTGTTTTCCCTGTAGCATGCTATGTTTTTTCTTGTAGTACTCCCTTTTCTTCTTTTTGGATGCATGTGGGTGCTTTTGGTTGCTTGAAGGGTGATGCTCTATTGGTGAACCTCCTTACATAGGCTATGGGAGTCTTAGGTTTTAGCTTTGGAGAGGTGACTTCCTAAATATTGCCCTCATATAGACCTACCTCTTATTTCTGACTTGGGGACCCTTGAATGGTAATCAGAACATTTTTGGGAGTCTGGGGTATGCCTTGTCTTATTCTAGTTCTTTTTTTCTTGTTTTTAAAGTAAAGAGGGGTTTGTTTTTTCCTTTTCTTCTCAGATTTCACATGAGTTCCCAAGGTAGCTAAAGCAGAAGCCACCTCTTCCTCAGTGTTCCCTGGTGATAAACTAGTTTTATAAGGGGATATTTCAGTTTCCTATGGTTCATTGATCTATCTAGGAATTAGGGCCTCCTCCTCTAACTTTTCTTCCTTTTCTTCCTCATCATATCCTTTTGCCTCCTCCTCTTCTTATTTCTCTTCATTTGTTTCCATTTCTGTTTTCCTCTATGTCTCTTCTTCCTCTAATCCAGTGTCTCTACCCCTAATGCTAGAAACAGGGGTGCCTCTAGGAGTAATGCTCTAGGTTCCTATTAGTGCCTCTCTGTCCATATCCATGAACTCAAACCATGGGATAGGAATTCTTAAGTTGTTTAGGATACCCTCCATTATCAGCTTAATAAGGCCATGATGGGCTAAGTGTTGATGCTTCCCTCCTCTGACTTTCTGGCTCATGTCCCTAATGGACTAGAGGAGGAAGTAAGGTACATTCAATCTATGGTTAAGAGAAACATTTTATTGGTATTTGAGCTCATGCAATAGCCTAAAGTGATATCCATACAATACACTTAATCTTCCTTCATGGCATATGTATCTTGAGATGTTATAAGCTACCTCATCCCATGGGTAAGACAAAATTTCTCTTCTAACCCCATTCTTATCTTCCACAAGTCTCTCTCTATACCTAAAAGAAATCTTATTTGAAGTGGCACTAGTGGCTCTGCCTTCCCTATTCCATTTGATGCCTAGGGTTAGCGTGGTCACTCTATTGATAACTTTAGGACTTATGGTAATGACTAACCCTCTTATTATAGTGGTGGCACTGACATCTGATTGGGAATTTAAAGTCATAGCAAACTCAAAGGTAAATTCATAATCATATCCCTTTAATAATTCAAATAATCCTAACCATTGGAGTATCCTAAATATATCTACTACAAGAGGGTGCAATTGAATCATTTTGGTGTTTGTAGGTTCTCTCATGTTGAACCCACCCCTCGTCTCTTCTTAATGCTCTTGAGTAGGTGTAAGGAAGGTGTTTTTTTTATTATGGCCTTAGTGTTTGATTCAGTGGTAGCAGAGGGTCACAAAGCTTCTTATCACTCCAATTCTATGTACTTATTCTCTATCTACTTCACACAAAACCATTCAATTTCACAATTTTATGACTGATGATTGCAAATTTTTTAAGAAAAATTATGTGAAACTATGATGGAGAGGTGAGGTGATGGAAACTTACTTCTTAGATTTATGATTTGAGCTGAATAATGGGAATTTCCTGAACCAATTGGGCCTTTTTTTGCATGCATATACCTCCTCTATCCTCTTGTTGCACTCGAATCTTCCTATAGCAGTTACAGGACTTCCTGTAGCACTGTCCCATAGTAGTAGTTGGTCAAGGTTTGAAGCTCCTCGGTGGCTTGCAAGATTTTTAAGCTCTCTATTTTTTCTTGGAATGGAAAAATATGCGAAGGGAAGCACACTCAGGTACGTTATATGCTATTTCGAGTTGGATTGGAGCATTGTGTTGATCTCTCCCTTACACAAGGTTTCCTCATTTGGACCATCGGTCCCACTCAAATTTATCATTCTCTTATCCCTCATAATCAACACCCACTATTGGTGATCATACTTTAACTAATTTTAAAGCTCCACATTGCATGAGGACTCTACCATTCACTTTTAGTTCAACTGGTCAAGGGTGGACAAGTTAACTTCCCACCTTCAACTTATTAAATTTTTCCCTCTCAGCATTCATTCATTTAGTCACTTATACATATGGATAGGATGAGAGAGTTCCATATATTATCCTTACCTCCTTTTCAAATTGTTGCATGATGATTCATGTTGGATTTGTACCATTGGAGTTCTACCTGAGCTTTTGTTGTGTGTCTTCATTCTTTTTTATGTACTTATCTTGATTTTTTTGTGGTGTGTGCAGGTACCTTGCTAAGTCTTCAAGTGCATGTTTGTTGGTGGAGGATCCTTCTTGGAGTTCCATTGCTACACTCAGAGTCATATCACAAGTCTTCTTTGTATCCATGAATGATCAAAACAACTTCAAGACTTTTCTAGTGCTTACACGGGGTTTGCTACAGGAAGTTGCTTATTCTTGTAGAATCCTCTTTCTTTGCTTGTTTTTTAATCTAAATTTGCATGGGTTATCAGGGAGAGTGTGGAGAGGTCTTAGGTTGATGTTAGGATGATGATAGGATGATGAAGAAATGGTTTTGAACTAGAATATTGAGTGGAGGAACTATGTTTTTTCAAAAAAAATTGTTTTACAAAGGTGACAAAATGTAGGGTTTGAGTGTAAACCCTTTTTGTTGGAGATGGAGGAGTGAGGAGAGGGTGGTAGGAAATGGCAGAAAGACTCTCTACAATGACTATTTGACACCATAGGGCCCTTGGTGGATGCTCTTTGTCCTCAATCCACCCTCTAGTAGCTCATTGTAACTTTCTACAACACCTCAGGAACTTCCTATACAAGCATAAGAACTTCCTATAACACGACAGGGAGGGTGCAATTTTTTTTTATTTTTGAGCTCATAGGATGGTGTGGAGGGATGATGCACTACAAGAGAAAATTACATTGGTGAGGGGCAAAAAATTTCACCATAAGCTCATTGGTGAGGGTCAAAAGAGCCTTCGTCACCAAAAACTGAACGTCACCAAAGGTGGTGTCACCGAAAGTATAGGTGTTGTGGTGACATTCAAGGTCCGTCACCAATAATTATTTATAATGACGGATAGTGACCATCACCATTTCATATGAGAAATGGTGATGGAAAATATCCTCCATCACCAAAAAATTAAACGTCACCAAAGGTGGTGTTGTCGAAAGTATATGTTGTGGTGACATTCAAGGTCCGTCACAAATATTTATTATAATGACGGATAGTGACCGTCACCATTTCATATGAACAACGATGATTTTTTGTGATGGACCTTTCATGGCCATCACTATTGGTGCATATATGTGGCAAAATTTGTTGACCATCACCATTTCATATTTGGTGAGGGTCAAAAAATGTCATGATAAGCTCATTGGTGCCATCAAGGTCTATCAAGAATAATGACTATAATGACAAACAATGACCCTCACCATTTCATATCAACAACAGCGGTTTATGGTGATGGATCTTTCATGTTCGTCACTATTTATGCGTATATATGGTGGCATTCATTGACTTTCACTGTTTCATATTTTGGTGAGAATCGAAAAATTTCACCATAAGCTCATTGGTGATGGTCAAAAGAGAATCTGTAACCAAAAAATTATCGCTGCCATTCCCTATGAATATCAGGGCATGATGGAATTGAATCACCAACCTCCTACTTGTAAAGCATGTTGTCTTCCATTGAGCTAGCACCCTTTAAATAATTAGACTTTAAACTAGAAATTTCCCCTAAAGGTGCAAAGATACACCAAAGGAATATAAAATCTAGGAAGATCAAAAGTTGCTAGAAATAATATGTTCATTATACATAATAAAAAGACTAAGAATAAATATGATATTCAATATAAATAATAAAAATACAATAACTCAATTGATTAATTTCCTCTATGATACCTAATATTTACCAAAACTATTCATGATCAAATACTTAATATTTACCAAAACTACTAATGATTAAATATGTTTATAATTTTAGGAAGGAACATGATTTTCCTGTTACAATTTTTTTGTCCTGCCATATCATGATTTAATACGGAGAATGGTTAAATACATATTTATTAGGATCTAATCCAATGAGTGTTTAAAAACAAATAAATTTTAGAAATAAACATTTTCATGTTACAATAAGATTTTAAAACGGCCAGAGGCCATAATTAAACTTCTACGAAATAACCATTTATGACAACAGGATAATGAGAATCTCAGGAAACAACCACTAAAGTCTTCTTGATTTCCACCTATATTACATTGAAAGCTTCAGTGTTTTGGTTTACAATTAAATGTTTGTGCCCAAGGAGAGTAGATCAAGAGGATATCAATAATAAGATGCTAACATAGATGATGATGACAATGGTATCGATTTGTGCTTTCCTCATGGTGTTTAATAGGGAGAAAATTCTATGTCTTAGCCATCCGACCACAATTATTAACTTGGAGGTTATATTTATAAAAAAAAAAACACAATGGCCCACAACTGGGTAGATAGATGCACCCTCTAACCATTATATTTTCATGGGGAGTGATGCTCGAAGAGTTATAGAGGCAAGCTTATATTTTGGGTATTAGTATTAGGTTAGATTTGAAAGGTTATACATAAACAAACCTAAACAAAATTAGAAGCTAAAAAGTGGAAGTAAATATGGAGGCCATGGAAAGAACAAAATTCCAGGCCAAATACAATTACCATCATGCTTATACAATACAAATTATTGGTTCTACGTACTAGTGAAGAGACTATTTTTCATCCTTGGCAGTTGCCTTGGCCTTCTGCTCAATGTTGGATTCGTACAGCAAATGTACAACTCTCTTCATTATTGGCTAGTTGATGGGCAAGTTGCTTATGCAAAGGAGTCCTACTTTCAAAACCATGGTCATTTACTCCTTGAAGCAGTCCACAAACTCAAGATACAACACTTCAAGAAATCCATTATTTTTCTCTATTTTAATATTACACACCCACTTCACAGGATCTTCATCCTCTCAAATTTCTCGATCTATTGGTTGTCTTCCTATCACCAACTCCAAGATCACCACTCCAAAACTATAGATGTCACTTATTTCAGTCGTTACTCTGTACAAGGTATGTCTTCCTAAAATCCTTGCATTGGGGACTTTTTGTGTAGTGTTTCCTTCAAGTTCACTCAAAAAAAGAACACCAACAAACTCCACCATGATGATAATGGTAATCTAGGAATGGAAAGAACACAATTAATGTCAACCTGAAATGATGAATTGCTGAAATGTACAGGAGCTAACTAATGAAGCTCCTAACATCTATTGACTTCGATGAAGTAGCTTTACATCACTAAGGAAATTAGATAACAATATAAGACGAGAAATGAAATTTGGAGTGATATTTATAGTCAAATAGGGTATGAACCTGTGTTAAGGTTGGCCACATTATATTGAAATTTTAAGTCCATAATGTGCACAGATTAGCATATGTAGGCTATAAAAACAACCTTGCCACATCCAAACTAATCATTATCTCATGGAAATACAAGAATATATGGCAAAAGTCTAATTTCTAAAATAAACTTGCATGGTTCAGATTTCCAGTGATAACAAGTATATTGTTTATTCTAATTTATAAGAGTGCACTTTACCATTATTAATTCAGAACAAGCACTCATATTTAGATTACTTGTCAATAGAATGTACTTTTTTTTATCACCTTTGGATATTAAAAAAAGTTTCTTATTATCCCACCCCAATCTATACAAAGTGCATAATTTCACAAAAAATTTCTAGAACTCCATAGAAATATATATATAGATAGCACCACCAGGCATGGCATAGACAACTTATTGTACACAAGTGATTATACTTGTGTACATGTTATGGACCCAGGGCTGCCCAGTGTTCTCCTTAAGGACTGCCAAAATATGTTTTTCAAGCATGTTCTGATCAAGTGGTAAATCAAATGTGTTATCATTATGGAGACTCAAGTGTAATATCCCCTCAAGAACATGATGTCATGATTTAATGTTGTCAATTTGTGTTATCGTCTGATATCTCATCAATAACTAAGCCTAAGCAGTTAGTAGTAGGTAATTTCCTGCATAATTTTGATGAAATAGATACACCTTGGTCATGGAATTAAGGCCAAAGGTAGGCCCAATTTGTTAACAAAGGCTTATTAACTAACCATAATAAAAGGGGATGAATGTTTCAATGAATAAATGAATAAGATAGGGATAATAATATATGAAGAAGGTTCAAATTTGGCACATATTGTAAAGTATATTTGTTAGGCCTAAAATCATGCAATCCATGCATAGAATGGTGTACCAAATAAAGCACTGGAATAGAATTTACATCATACCATGTTTAAACCTAGGCAAGTGCAGAATCCTTCATGTTCTAATCTAATCAAGAGAGTCCACATCTTAAAGAGCTCCCCATTGATTTGTCAAATAATGTTATTCTAATGGGAGTGGCTGTGAAGAAATTGCAATGAAAAGCATTCCAATGAGAAGACATACACGTGGCACAACAAACCCTAGAATTTGGTCAAATGATCACATTTCATGGGAACATTTTGGCTAGGAGGATGACAAAATGCATCACACAGAAGCTCTCTCCATTGTAAAGGCATGGATGGATTAATGGGAAATTCCTCTGTGAGCCTAGTTGAAGATCTATTGGAGAAAGAAAGTTCAAGGATTTCATTGGTAATATGAGGTTCATCATTACATCCATATTTTTGTTTGTCTATTGCTAGAAATTCATTAAAATTTTCCCTCAAAAGTGTAATAACATAGAAAAATGGAGAAATTAACCATATACATGGGTGCACACCTTGATTGTTTTTTATATAATGATAATTTTTCTCCTTAATTTCCATTGATCCTCCCCTTTATGGGTTGTATCATATTCTTTGAGTTTATCTTGGATCAAATTGTTTGTATCCATGTTGTTTAAGGCGATTTCCTTGTGAAGAATTACCCTCTGGAATGCAAAGCCACGGCCATATTGTTTAAGGAAATGTCCTTACTAAGGCAATGTCCTCTCATCCATTGGTAATCAAGGAAGTAATCTGCAGTCCTCAAAATTAATCTCTTTTACAATGTCAAAGGTGAAAATCCTCCTCATGGGAATTAATCATTAAAATACAAGTTCCCAAACTGTTAAGTATCCTTCCGTGCAATATGTCATCTTTGAGTTAGGCAAAGTCAAACTTGATCACCAATAACATGCTTGCAGGTCTTTGGAATGGAAAATTTTCCAGGTTAGGCTCTATGATAATTTTTTTTCATGCCATGTTTGAGGGGAAACCTTGTGATATTTCTCACCAACACCATCTCCTACCTTTATTTATTCTCCCATGGGCCAAAATATGCTTTCTGTAAGACCAACTTTGTTTTATACCTATTCTTTTCATAGTGCCAAAATGTCCACTTGCATGAACAAATGCACGCCATGTACATAAATTACAAACCTGATGGATGATAAGGAAAATGGGTTATCCTATATGCCATGAAACATCATATTCCATACTTAGAATGCACCCCAAAGTGTCAAAATTGCATGACAGGTGGAAAATTTGCATTTCTCACGTTAAAATTTGTGTTACAACCTAACCTAATTTCACGCAGCCTCCTACAGATGTACCTAAGGAGAAGCCATAAATTATAGTGCTATATTATTTCTCCTTGTGCATATTCCTACACTTATATAATTCTAATTTACACCTTCAAGTGAGGGTACTAAGTCTACCAAAATGATTTCACTGTCTTCTGCTAAGTGTAAGTTGTCCTTAGTAACATGCATGTTTAGGGCTTAGTAAAGTTCAAAATTACGATTTTCAAATTTTTGTGTGGTTATTAGAAAATGATTGATATTTTTACATCATTAGAGTTTCACTTCCAATCCATGAAGCCAATACTATTCAAAAATACCGTGAAAATTCCAAATTACACAACATGACAAATCAGGCTAGGGTGCCTTTAGAATTTTATATTCCAGAAGATACATGAGCACATATGGTGAAATATAGAAGTTGATAGATAGAGTATTCCATGGTATTCAACCCTACACAATCAAATTCCCAAGAACAATCTCCAATTGTTAGTTGTTAAGCATCATCCATAGCAATGTTTTTGGTCTGGCACTTTTCTCCAACTCTAGAATCACATGCAAGCTTAAAATAAATTTCATACCATGTTCTCATTATAAATCCAAATGCCAATTCTTGAGGTCTATGGTCTACTCAAGCAACTAAACACAAATAAAAGAGACAGCTTTACATGGAATCAAAGGTCTAAGAATTAATTATCTTATTTGCAACCATGGCATTACCTTAACAACAAAGCAAGCCCAAACCTTGTCATTGCGAGCTTCCATGACTTCCTTTAAAATCATAAGCCCCAAGCCTCGAATGATGTCAGCTATTTCAAGGAAGATCCCCCGCTCCTCATAAAGCATCTAAAATATTGGTGAAAACCTGCACAAGATAATGTTAAACCATTTCTCAAAATAAAAAAAATGAGTTATTGAGTGCATATAAAAAACCTATTCATCTAAGAATTTAATTGACCTATATAAGCAATTTAATTTACCTCTATGGCTGACTTATGTGAAATTGAACACTCTCTCTCTCTCTCTCTCTCTCTCTCTCTATATATATATATATATATATATATATATATATATATATATATATATATATATATATATATATATAAACTAACATATAAAATTATATGTGTGTGTGTGCACTGTGTATGTCAACTAATATATAAAATCAGAATAATATAGTCTTTTATTAGATGGAATATATGTATTTATATTTTTTTAAATTATACATCTAAGCTATATAATAATAGAGATAAACTATCCCATTAATATCCACTTAACACAAGTCTAACTTCTGTTAAGGCCCTTTGTTGATGAATCGAAACCAACTCTGGGAGGTCAAACAACTTCCCTCACACTAAACCACCTCCCGTTTCATGTATTAGGATGATATTAATTTGTATTAATCTATTTTTTTTATATAGTATAAATCTATCTAAGCTGGCTAATGTATGCTAAATAATATCAATAACTAAAGCATATGTTGACAAGCATCAGTTTACTACATAACACCATCATGACAAAGCACCATTCAATGGAAATTCAACAAGAGTGGGGAAATGATCCACATGCATGGGAGGTGATGGGCAGACAAAATTCCACAATTAAATTTTATGATTGATAGTGTTGACAGAATTGAACATGTAATAAGACTCCAACTGCCAAACCTTGCGAAATTAAAATAAATGGAAAACATGAATGGTAATATAACAAAAAAAATTATTCATCCCTTGTCTTGGAATGATTTTTTGTGATGTAGAGTATGCACAGAGAGCTTGGACTTGCTACTGGAAATGATTTTATCCATATTTTTTAAGAGAGGTTTGCATAGAGTAATGGATGCTAACATCCTGGAAACAAAAGTAAGTATGGATAGTTGAGGGTGGATGGGGTAAAAGATAAAATAAAATACCTTGCATTGCACTGGATTTTGTGCATCATCTTCCTGCACTTCATCAGAGTTGATCTCTACTCCGGTAGGAAAACTGCATCCTGTGCATCATATCTTCACAATGTTTAAATAAATTTCTTGCTTAGGGTTGTGCATTGCAAAGTTTTACAAAGTCAAGAATCAATGTTTTCTGTGTAGTATATGGTGCAAAGCTTCAAGAGAAATGAAGATCGTAGATAGAATTCACAAAAAATAATCCCTGGAGGTTACCCACAATTGAAAACTTGACTTCTGAAAGCTCATTTCCTTGATTATACAAGAAACAAGGAAAATATACAATAGTTGTGGGAGAAGAGGAGGGCTTCCTAGCCTACGCAGATTGGCAGGATGTGTGCTACAAGGCCTACAAGAAAAGCATTTGTATTACTAGAGCTTCATGGGATAATGCCAGTGATAGTCAATGCAAGGAATGTCCGGAATCTCTTTGGTTGTAAATTCATGTTACTTAAATGAATATGAGCAGGTCTACTAGAAAAACAAGGATTTTCTCTTGCTTCCCCAGGTTGTAGATTAAGTTGAACATGCTCCTTGGGTGCAACATCTAATTATTCTAAGTTCATCAAGTCATTCATAAGCTTTGCAATTTTGTGAAATGAATTGCGTCCAAGGATATAAGAAGATATTTGAATTAGTAATTGCATGAGATCTAGAAACAAAGTGAACACAGATTATGAAAGGCACCAAAATTTGAGTTTAGGCTTGACAAGGCAACTTAAATACCAAATCAGTATCATATAATTTGGATGAACCTTCCCTGAAGTTTCAACTTACATCCACCATTCTATAGCATGGTTTTTTAGGCTCCCTAGATCATGATTAATGATAATAAAACACAACATTTCAATGGTCAATGCTCACTTTTAAGTTCTTATTACATCCCTAAATAGGATTGATTTATATTTAACATTGATGTCTTGCTTTCATTTTCTTTTTCCAAACTTTATTTATGATTTAAGCAATGTTTCGATCAATTTTGGTGCTCACTAGAATCAATAATTTCACAAAATGGTTTTAGAATAAATATATTTAACAATTTGCTAGTTCACTTATGTTTGTGACCTGTAGAATTTTGTTTCTATTTTGCAACATATTAAAATTCAAGATGTTAGCATGAGCATGCAGAATGTGGAGTTGCATCTTTGTCCAAATTTTTACAATTTTTATCAAATATATACATACTTGTACCTGGTGTTTTTAATCATTATTAATCCATTATGTTGTTAATTAGAGGAATTTAGAAACAATAGCTATTAATTTATAAATTCTTGTTATTAGTTAATTTAATGAGTGTTTTTAATAAATTCCTTCTTGGTTGCAGGAAGGTTCGGTGCAAGAATGCATTTGAGTATGAATTCACCAAATGCATAAAAGTAGCAGCTGGGTAGTTGAGTACGAGATTGCTTTAGGTAAAAATATAAATTTTACGACCTAATGGAGTAGAATATCTAAATTCCGAGACGTGGGTTTTGTTCAAAGCACCATGTTTCATATAACTTAGAAACCGTTTGGAAAAATTTGGTTTTTTGAAGGAGTTATCGCCAGGGGAATATTCCACTGAAAACCATTTATGAACGTGAGCATATTGTAGTCTTTCTAGATTATGGGGCACTTTCTCCTATTGTATAGGGTATTTCGGCATACAGATAAAATCCTGAAGCTTCCATCTGGCATTAGCTTACTCCAAAATGAAAATATGAAGAACAAATCAGAGGAAAACTCTGCTATTGAGATTTATTTTCAAGTGGGTCAAGATGCTAGTCAAAGTTCAACTAGAGAAAATACCATAGCAGATCTCTTGAGGAAATTGTTTATGAGAAATATTTTGATCAGCTAAGGACAAAGGAACAACTTGGATATGCTGTGAATTGTGGCTGTAGGATGAAATATCATGTACTGGGATTTTGTTTCAATGTTCTCTCTTCGAAGCATAGCCCACCATATTTAGAGGAAAGAAGAGATGCATTTATCGATAAATCATAGAAAATTCTGGGCGAGATGGATGATAAAGAATTCAATCCTACAAAGTTGCATTAATAACAAGGAAATTAGAGAAAGATCCATCTGTAACTGATGAGGTTGAACATTACTGGACTCAAGTTGTGGAAAAAAAAGGTTTTTGTTTGAAATGCTAAAGCTAGAAGCAGATGAGTTAACCAGTGTACAGAAATCAGATGTTATTAACTCGTATAATTCATTTCTAAATGAAATTCCTCCCAGTATCATAGACTAAATATTAATGTATTGGGTTGCAATGCTCATAAGGTTTGGCAGCATATTCCTGGTACATACATTCTGACCTCGCTCAGCTCTTTAGAATGGTTGTCACTGAGGCTAAGAATTCTTGTTCTCAATCTTGAACTCTCAGAGCTAGCATGTAAGCTTTGAGAAAGTCAACAATTGCATAATCTTTTGCTACCATGGTCAATTCGCCAGATGGAAATACAGGGGTAGTTAAAAGAGTTATTGATTTCATCTTTCACGATGTAGATGGGTTGCTCCAACTTGTTCGAATTGCCAAGGAAGGAATACTATATTTTTTTCAGTGCTGAAAGGGTTAGCACCTCATCACATTGTGCATTAAGGCACCAACTCCAGCTGTGGGATGCCTCTGCCAGTAGTGTATCATATCACATTCTTCCAGAATCTAGATTGACCCAACTCAAACTAAAATTGGGAAGAAAATCTTCTAGTTCCGATTTTGCCCAAATTTTATTAACCTGAATCCTAATTTTGTATCCTATGCAACAATTGGTTCTTAATTAGGGCAGCGCTGCTACTATAAAGCGGGGGGATGCGCACTAATTAATCAATTAATTTTATTTCTCAGATGAAAATCGATTTTCTCAGATGTAGAGAGGAATTAGTTAATCCGTCATTTAGATAGCAGAATTCTCACATGCAAAATCGATTTTCTCAGATGTAGAGAAGTAATTCGTGAGTCCGTCAATTAGGAGAAGCGGAGTGTACAAATTCAGAAGAAGGTAGGAGTCGAATGGAGTCAAAATTGAATGCGCACATCCAGATCTGGCATTGAATTTTCCAGAATTTTAATGGAGCAACAGTTGGTGTAATTTTTAATTGACATTTAAAATGATGTTTTGATTGAATTCAATAAATTCTAGTTCTAGCAATTTTTTTATGGAAGTACTATAATTTTATTTATTTATCAGCATTTAGTTAGTTTAGGACTTGCTCCAGGGAGTGGCAAGGATCCACCGCAACCTAGAGTTGAGTCCCTTGTTCTTTATAGCTGTAGGAATTGAGCTTTACTTTACTACATGAATTATAATTGTTGTGAATTGTTTTCCAAATAAAATTGTAGATTTCTCAATTTTGTAATTAAAATCATCATTTTGTTTTCTTGAATTCAATGAGTGTATTGCTGGAGTCGAGTTCCTCGTTCTTCATAGATTTAGGAATTATGCTTTAGTGTAATTTGTAAAATTATTTTTAAATAGTATCTCATATTTTCTAATTCTGCACTTAGATCATTATTTTGTTTTCCAATTATTGAGTTTGATTTAGGAGTTAGAATAGATTTTAATGCTTTGAGTTTTAGTAATGGTTTGCCTTACTTAGTTTCGTTTGAATGTTTGCAGGTTTTAATGCTCATTTAATTATTTTATGCATCCCGGGATTTCGCTTAATAATTAGATTTATTTTTAATTAGAATCATTCTTGTTTTCATAGTGTAATCATTTCTTTATAAGCGCAAGTTTGAGTGTGGATTTAACTGTGCAGGTAGCAGTGATTTAGTTTTCATTATTGAGTGACATGATTTTGATTTAGTTTTCATTGTGAGTAGCATGCTTTCGAAGAGTGAGTTTGTTTTGAATAATTTGTTTTACCTAGATTAAAATCTTTAAATAGAAGATTTATCATAGATTAAAAAGTAGAATGCGAGTGCAAGAATGTTACAAGATTGAGGATTGCTTTGTAGCTTAATTGCAGTATGGAGTTTTCTTGATAATAATTAGTTCAATAAGTTTCATTTTCAAGATTGTTTATTTGCAAGCAAATGTGTGTTTCATTCCAGAATCTAGTTTATCATTACAAAGGAATATATTTATACTCTGACCATTAGGCTGAGCCAATATGCAATACAACTCGTGTTTACGACTCCTGGATTGATAATTAATATTGAGAGGTTTGATCCGACAATTAAACTTCCCAACACAAAACAACATAAATTAAGACATGCATGAGGGAAGAGACCACTTACATTGTATTTACGAGTCTGCATTCATTGATGTGACCAGATATTTGGGGATTTCTTATGAGATATTTATATTTTTGTTATGTACCGTTGGTTCTCTATGTCGGTGATTCCTGAAAATTTTCTTGTGGCAAGTCTTTGTTTTCTATCACAATCCTTCCAGACTCCTCAATTTTTGTCTCATACTAATGGTTGATTTCTTCAGTTGTACTGAATCCCTACAAAGTAACATTAACAACAATTTCAATGGGTTATGTTTTCTATTAATTATTTGAAGATATTGTCTAAATTTTGTTAAATAATAAGCTGGATTATTGTAGTGATTTCGAATGTTATTTTATGTTTGTGAATTAAGAGTGCTAGATTTGGGTGCTAGACCATTTCACAATTGGATGTGGAAAAAACCTTGTAATTTTTGAGAAATTATTCTCCTGTCCAACAGATGCAGAAGTACATAACTTTTGTATTTGCTATGCACTGCCATGAATATGCCAAAGTGTTGTTTCTTTTTAGTTGGATGTCTCCATTTATGAAGGCGGTGTTAATTTCTGTAGCCTTCCCTGCATGAAACTAAGGCAAAGGCTAATGTTTATTTCATCACTAATTGTGATGGAATAAGGACTTTCTCTACTAGAAGATAAATATTAGTAGGATCAATACTGGAAGGATATTTTCACACTTTGGCTTTTACTTGGTTTTTCTCCAATCATTTGTAAAAATTTGGCACAACCAATCTAGGGTAGAAGTCATGGGGATTTATGATAAGATGGATTATCCAGGAAATTGGATATTATTTATGTTCCCCTTGAAGGATATTCAATGTGTGAAAATGAGGGTGAGGTTATGAATTATGATGGACTTAGTGAGGATGACATTGATGTGGATGAGCTTGAGAATCAGATGTGGAAGGATCGCATCCAGCTTAGGTGCATTAAGGAGCAACGGAAGGGAAAATATCACAACGACACATCAAAACAGAGCTAGTCACAAGAACAAGCCCAAAGGAAAAATATATCTCAGGCAGAGGATGGTATACTGAAGTACATGTTGAAAATGATGGAAGTTTGCAAAGCACAAGGTTTTTTATATGGCATCATTCCTGAAAAAGGGAATCCTGTAAGTGGAGCCTCTAACAATATTAGAGCATGGTGGAAGGAGAAGGTTAGATTTGATAGAAATGGCCTTGCTGCAATCACCAAATATCAAGTAGAACATGCAACACCTAGAGAAAATGAGAGTAACATGGTTATGGCTCCTACCGCTCATACTCTTCAGGAACTTTAGGGCACCACTTTGGGTTTGCTTCTTTCTACCCTTATGCAACACTATGATCTGCCTCAACGGAGGTATCCTTTAGAAAATGGTATTTCTCCTCCTTGGTGGCATACTAATAATGAGGGTTGGTGGCCACAATTAGGCTTGCCAAAAGGACAAGGGCCTCTTCCTTATAAAAATCATCATGATCTGAAAAAGGCTTGGAAGGTGGGTGTTCTTATTGCTGTTATCACATGTCACCTGATATAGCCAAAATTTTCAAACTTGTTAGGCAGTCAAAGTGCTTGCAGGATAAGATGAAAACTAAAGAAAGTGCAACTAGGCTAGCAGTTGTTAACCAATAGGAAGCATTGGCTCACCAAAAAAACCCTAATTCTTGTCCACTGACCAGTGCTGCGATGACTACACATGCTGGGTCGCTGACATTAAGCAGCGAAAATGAGTATGATGTTGAAGGCTTTGAAGATGATTCGAAATCTATTTATAAAAATACTGATGTGTAGGATTGCAAACCACAAGACTTGGATCTCTTAATTTCTGAGGTATAGGAATGAAAACCGCAAGACTTTGACCATTTCAATGTAGTTGTTTCAAATGAGAGAGTTTCATCTCTTCAGGTAGGATATAATTTATATTTTATTAGAAAAAGGAAGTTACCAGATGAATCTCCATTGGAAGATCAAAAGCTCTATACATGTCCACATGAGAAGTGCCCATATCATGAGCACCAACTTGGATTTTCATATCAGATTTTAAGAAATGCTCGTCAGTCTACTTGTGCATATAAAACATATTTGTAAGGCATGGGATATCAGAGACCAAAACCTCAAGAGAGTAAATCCTTACTTTTTATATCTACGGGGCGGCCTAACTAGCTACAAGTTCAGGGAAAGGTGGGTATTTTTCCATATGAGAAGGAAGGACAAAAAACATCCAATGGTAATGTGAATCTTAATCCTCTTGGCATTACAAGTTTAACAATTCCAACTGGTAATCAACAGCCTATCAATGAATTACTTGCTTATATGATGGGTTGCAACAGAATAAGACATCAACACTAGGGAAATTTAAGATGATGAATTATCACAATTGGCTTGAAGTGAAAAGGCACCCTACTTCACTGGGTGGGGAAATTTTCAAAATTACGCTTGATGATAACTTCTTTGGGCAAGAAGTCATTGTTGGAAACAATGGTTACAATTTTGGCTCAAACATCCAGCTGGTAATGAGAGAGGGATTAAACCTTGATCAAAATAGGGTCTACACTCAAGCTTTTATACATCATTGCCAGTAAATGAATGGAGACATGAAATTTGTCTCTGCATATAACAACATTCCAATTAACTATGCAGTCCCAGAGACAGTTTCTAAATATGATAATTCAATATGGTATTTTGGAGCATGATAAGAGTTATTATGAATATATCATCATGGTACTTCTGAAACTCTATTCTACAAGGACTTCTAATTTTATTATAGTTCCTGAATCATAGCATTATAGGACCACTCTTACAAACAACTACCTAGAGTCATTTTTATTAGATAGAAACCTATAGAGGGCAATCATCATCTGTATGGGCACTTTCATGTAGAGAAATGGCAGTTCAAGGAGGCGACGATTCGTCATCCGTATGATTTGTGCATGATGATTTAGGTTTTTGTTGTGTATTTGGTTTGGAACTTGTGAAATAATCCTTAATTTATTATGTGTGTTACTATGTAGTTGGTCACAAGTTTGTCTTCTATAATCAAAGAATGTAGACACATGGAGGTGAATCAAATGGAATTGTGTTTCATCTTTTGTTTCTTCTATGTGCATGAATTTATTTCATTATGCTATGACACTTGATTATCTTATTTGATGTGCTAGATAAACTTTGTGATTTGTTGAATCTACTTCTTTTGGAAAGCAACCAAAGAAAACAAAAAAAATTTCTCTTATTTTGCGCTGTGCAGGCTAAGGGATATTTAATTCAGGCTCAATTTTCCAGTGCATCCCTTTAATCAACATGTTTATTGGAGGACCCTTAATACTCTTCTAAAACTTATTTGAAGAAATCTAGTATAATTTATATGTAGGTAAAATTTATAATTGTTAGTACCAGTGTCATATAGAAATGTATTCGAATTATAATATAGGGAATTGACCTTGTACATTGATAAAGTTGCTTAATGGTGATGTTAAATTTTTATATTTGACTTGTCTGGCTTCTTTCCCTATCTGTTCAAAAATAGGGTCTTTACTAATGAACACGCATAAAATAGCACAAGCACAAGATGATATTCCAATGCTGCTGAAGGATGCATACTTATGTATCTATATCTGATATTCCTGATAGTGTTTACAACTAGAAGAAGTGTTTTTGATGAATTGTTAGAATATGCTAGCATATTTTGACATTTATGCAGATATTTGGCTTAGATTCATACACCATATACACATTGGTGAGAGCAGACATAATCAACCCTCGATCCACCAAAGAGCCACTTCTATGATCCCATATTGATGGCCATCAACTATCCCTAGGGTTGTAGAAAAGAGAGATGAGAAACAATGTACTCATTTCCAAAGAAAACAAACTGCACAGTTTGCCTGCTAACATCAGTGACATTTACTGGAACCATAGTATCTAAAGATAAAGAGTTAATAGTAGCAGTGGTCAAATGAACTGGAGAAGTGCAAGTAGTTGGTTTTCTTCTGTCAGTCTTTCAAGAAAGTAGTTTAGAAATTTGCAACTGAGTATTCATGATAATCTCAGTCTGTCTAAGATCTAATTCTACTAGCTTTTCCTCAGATTCAGCACATAACCTTTCAACATCTTTATCAATATCCATCGTCATGTGTTACAGCTTTAAGATGGAGTCTTCAAATGATTTAATACTTGAAGAAAAAAAATCACAACTCCTATTTCCAGTCTTCTGCAATTTTCCCTTATTTAGACATGTTTCTTTCGATCTAAGGTTGGGTCCAGGACAATGATTAGGGATACAACTGGCTACAAGTCTGCATCCAGGGGCACTGGTATCACTTTCAGGAAGTATACAAGGAAAATTCTCATTTTTTTGCAATAACTGGTTTGAGACTTCCTTCACACGCTAGCAGATAGGTACAGGACATTGATCCAGTCGGTGGTGTAATTGGAAACATCAATGCAGCTCCAGTTACTCTAACATCAATCAAATTGCATCTGCATCCCCCAAATCTGCATATATATCGATCACTCGACAAGTACAGGGTTTAACATTAAATTCATTGTACATTCCTATTTCCCTTAATTGTATCCTGTCATGGTATTCTTAGGCCAGCCCTAGATCTTTCCTTTAGCTTAAAGTGGTGGTGGAAATGGAACTTCAATGGTGGGCCAAACATCAAAGCAACTCCAACTACTCTAGCATCAATAGCATTGCATCCGCCAAAATTGCAGAGCCATCGATAAACCCTTCAACTAGACACACACCATCAGAGTCTAGGCAGGCAGCACACATGATAAAATTCTCTTAGCTTCAGTGTTTCTTAAGGACTATGAAAGGAAAGGGAAGGGAGCCACAAAAGTGGGGATCAGAGCAAAAGGAGCAACGCCCTACGAAATAGATTTGGGTTTTCTCTTTGACTATAAGGTTCAATTCCTGGTCACTCATATCTTTTGCCAATGCTTCTTTATCTCTCGAAACAGTGAAGAATTGATGTAGTAGAGAAAGTCTTCAGTTTGAATCTATAGATATCTGTCTGCCATCTGCCGCCTATTCACGTGATTGGCGATTGTCCACCAGCTTCCGCTCATTCACGCATGGAATCTTGTTGTGAAAGCGCGTGGATGAGAGTTGTGGGTTTGCAGGTAAAGTGTTTTTCATAACTCCTCAGCGAGTACCAATTATCAGGTCTGCTTTAGGCCCTAGCCCATGTTGTTGGCACTCGTACATCTTTCTGGTCTGGTTTCTCCTCAACAATGAGAGATTGTTGAAGAGCTCTTGTGGAAGTGCGGGGATCAGTCTTCAGCAGTGTTATTTCGCTTTCAAGATGCAGATATTCGTTAATGATGTCAACACCATAACGCATGGATCCCCGGGCACCCAACCATAGGTGACAACGCCATTAGGACCTCCTACCGAAATCGCCAACTTTGCACGATTATGGATTTCGATGCGACAACAGGGCTTTTCAAGAACTATTTAGGAGATTGGAAACCCTTGAATCCTCTAACCAGGCACTAAAAAGAGAGGTCTATGAACTCAGGACCACAGTAGTTGTAATGGAAGGTGAGAATGTTTCACTGAAGTAGTTGTTAAGGGACAACAAGGAGAAAGAAGTTCACCACCACCCCTTTAATGACACTCTAAATGTTGAACTTATCCATCTTAAAAACAAACAGGAGGAGATCAAAGCTCAGCAAGCGGCCTTTAAACAAGAAACATAAACGCACATAAACTCATGGGCATAGGTTGCTAGAGGAAGGGATACACCCCTCGCTCCCCCTTTAGCCACAGTTGAGGAGGTGGTACAATCTAAAATCATGGAAGAATGCACTAGAAAAGCGCGAGAATCGAACCTCAAAGTGAGAGGGCTTCCTTTGCCTCTCACAACCTCATACCCCATGGTGGTTGGGACCCTATTCCTCAATGAAAAACTAGATCTCCAGGATGTGACCCTTGATAAGGCTTGGCTTGGGTACGATTCCACTCTCTTTCTCCGGTTTAGGTTGGCGGTTGATCACCTTCGGGCTCTTAGAGCTAAGTGAAATCTATTCTCACTTCCTATTAAGATATTCGTTGATGAATATCTCACTAAAACACGGCTGTTGAGCTCAAACACTTTAGGGAGTTGGTTACAGTAGCACGCCAGGCAGGGAAAATGGAAATTATCAGGAACCTAAAAGCAGTGATTGAGGACATTTTTCCACCTAGGTGGAAACCTAGTTCTGAGACCTCCAAATGATAGGCTCGATAGGGGAGGAAACAAGGGGCATCCATTTCCATCAGTTGTTGGAATGGGAATGGGTATTTTTTGGCATCGCCAGGTCTATTATATGATGCTCTTTGACTGTCGGATATTTTATTCATCACTGAGATGCATGAGAGCCATGTTCAACCTCTCCCAAACATTACAGGTTACCATAAGTTCTCAGGTTGTAGGCAGGAGACGAGGAGTTCCAGTGGTGTCAGAGGTTCTAGGGGAGTTTCTTGCTTCATCATAGATTCCTTTCAAAGTAGGATTTCTTTGGTGGTTGCAGATGAATTTTCTAGGTTTATGTGGGTTCATGTTCGAGGGGTCTCTCCTCTCCCCAGGGACATTTACATTGTTGTTTGTCACTTCCCTCCTGCTTCTTCATCATGTGCCATTCATAATGGGCCTGGTGGGGACCCCTTTGTAAATTTTTATGTCGGCATAGCCCAGTATTCAGCAGTTGGGGACGTTATTCTTCTAGGTGACTTCAACTCCCACACTAGAGCCCTCCAGATCCCTCTTCACAATCGGTTTGAGGATGTGTACTACATCCAGGAGATCAATCCATAGTCACTGGAATTTCACAGAATGTTTGATGATGTGTTGGGGCCCCTTACCGCTTATGGTTGAAATCTTTTACACTTGGGCAAATCTCAGGAGTTGTTGATTCTTAATGGCCTCCTACATTTTCCAAACTCCCGCTTTTTCACATGTTGACCTCATGGTGGAGGAGAAAGCATTGTTGATTATGTCCTCTCTAGCCAAAACCTCCTCCCCTTCATTCATCACTTCTTTGTATCCCCCATCCCCTTAGCTGACCATGCTCTTCTTTATTTCTCTCTTTGTGCTGACAACCTCGCCATTATCACCCCACCCCCCCCCCCCCAAGGGCTCACCATGTACTAATTTTAGTTTTGATGAGGGTGACCTAGACATCTTCTCTTCCCACCTTCACTAGATGCTTCCCTCCATGGACCAATTCTCACTATTTGACTCTGCATCGACCAAGTACAACTGTCTCTCTGTTGATCAGCAGTTGTCATTGATGTCAACCCAAGCAGCACCAGGGGCTAACCCAATATTGCATGGGAATTTTTACCTACCAAATTAATATATTCTGGGTCAATAATTCTTTTGATCGTTTCTAATTTTCGATATTTTTCCATTGATATATGGCACACCATGTAATTCTTCACGGTTTGAGAGATATTCATGTTTGAAGTTTGTACCCCCAGTTAATGGGCTAAAACCCCATGGGGTTGGGGCATGGGTCATTGAAAAGTCATAATTAATATTTTTTAAGCTCCTAAAATCCCTCCCACATTCACTTTTTGAAGCCCCTCTCAACTTAAGCATTTATATAAATTGTGATCCTCATTTCCTTCTTATGCAAGGGATTCGGCCATTTGAAACAGGTCATCGTGGAATTTTCACTATAACTTTTTTTCTATGAAGGTTCAGAAGCTGAAATTTTTATCAGATGAAGCCAAAATCCTGAGGAAGCTACTGTAAACATTTCAGATCAATATGTGCAACATTTTTGGAGATATGATCTGTGGAATTCAAGGTTTTTGCAGGCTCCTGAAATTCATCTCAAAGAAGTGACCTTGGTAAAATCATCATAACTCTCTCTCTGAGTATTGGATTGGAATTCCATAAAATGTGGAAGATATTTCACATTCTGTACTTTTCTCTCTATCAATTTTAGAGCCAAATGAAGAAACAGTGACACGTGGCATGTCGTACAAGTGTGCTTTGCTGAAACAGTCCATAATTAGGGCATTGTGAGAGATTGGGTATAAATCTCTCTTCAAGAATCCAAATTGGGTCAGACCTGTGGCATTGAAAAGAAAACTCAGAGGAATACTAAAGGACCAAAAATCATTTATTGAGGATTTGAAATAACAGAGATACACCAGATTCAATATCGAGCTCCTAGAAGGCAAGAAAAAGCTAGATCATGTGTTGTCAAGGGTTGCAAAGGACCAGACTTTCTATGGCAGCAAAGAAAAGCAAGGTGCAACAGAGGGTAGCATGACAAGAGCAGCAACCAAGGTGCATAACAGCAACAAGAAGTTCATCATATGAAGTCTTCAAGTGGGCAGCACTGCATACAATCATTGTAAAAGTACCATTGTACTTAGTCATTGTAAATACATTATTGTACAAATTGTACTAGTGTCTATCTACCAAGGTTTCAAGAGGTGATGGGAGGTCTAGGATCATCATTAGGTGGTTGTGTCAAAGTTGGGGTTATGGTCTAGTATATCTTCTTCTTCTACATCATTCTATATCATTGTAAAGCGGACCATTTTCCCTGGTACGGGAGTCCATTCTTCTTTTATTCTTCTATAGCATGGTAGGGTGGTGCTAGGGTGAGTTGTGGCTCATTGGGTGTTGGGGCATCCATTCAGTTGAATACTGAAGAATCTCAGGTGTTGGAGCGTCCATCTAGTGGGAGCTATAAAAGAATGCTTTTCTAGATTCTAGGAAGTTGGAGCTTTATTTTCAATTGGAGTTGAATATTAAAAAATTATTAGAAAAGCATTAGGTGGTTTTTGTCTCGGAGTGGGTTTCCACCTTAAAAAATGTGTGCATTTGTGTTCCTCTTGTTTCTTGCTATCATTGTACAAACAACGATAATAATTGAAGATTAACTAATTCTCTAATTGAAAGGAATGCTAATTCACCCCCCCTTCTCAGTATTTCCAACAATTGGTATCGATGCTTGGTTCCTTCAATAGCAATTTAAAAACTGGAAGGAGGTCATGAAGTATACCAATAATGGTGTACCTCTGCTCAATGAAAATAATTATGCACTCTGGAAAGGAATAATGGAGGTCTATCTCTTGGTGCAAGGTTACGAAGTATGGGACATTGTTCCAAATGGATTTACATCAGCCGCGGATGAACAAGGTAAGAATAATTTGGTAAATGATGCAAAAGAAAAGAATATTATTATCATTGGACTTATTGAATCTACTTATCATAAGGTGTTGGGTTGTAAAACTACCAAATGTATGGGACAAGCTTGAGAATATATGCGAGGGTGACTCAAATGTCAAAGAAGCAAAGCTTCAAATATATAGAGAAAAATTTGAGCAACTCGGAATGAAAGAAGATTGCAACATTGGCATACTTCCAATACGTTGATGAAATAACCAATACTTTGGAAGGATTGGGAGAGCCAGTTGATGAGAAGACTATTATACGGAAGATTCTTAGAACGTTACTAGGGAGATTCAACCCAAAGGTATCGGTCTTAGAATACAATGCAAATCTAGAAAAACTCAGCAAAGAAGAATTACATGGAGTTCTCATAGCATATGAAATGAGGCTTGATGAAGAAGAGGGTACTTCAAATCTAGAAATTGCGTTCGTTGCATCTAAGAAAACCAATAAGGATAAACAACATTCAATTGAAATGACATGTGCCTGCAAGTATGAAGAAAAGGGAGATTATGGAGAAGGTCTTTCAGATGAAGAATATGCTTACTTTATGAGAAAACTAAAAACTGGTAAGGGAAAATTCAAAGGTAAACTTCCATTGATATGTTTCGGTTGTGGTGAGGTTGGGCATTTCGCAGCAAAATATGCGAAATTAGTAGCAACTCAAAAGGAAAGAAACGCTTTAAGAAATTCAACAAGAAAGGCAAAAAGAAAGGATCCAAAAGGAACTTTCTCTGTGGATGATAGATAAAGATCCAAAAGGAACAAATAGATAAAGATAATTTAACAATCGTTGAGGTATATGTGGATGATATAATATTTGGTAGCAATGATGATCGACTGAGAAATAAATTTTCTACAAAGATTCAAAGTGAGTTTGAGATGTCTTTACTTGGTGAGCTGACATACTTCTTAGGGCTTCAAATATCTCACCAAGAGAAAGGAATATTTATATGTCAAACCAAGTACATCAAGGAAATGCTCAAGAAATTTAAAATGGAGGATTGCAAACCTGTCCTTACTCCGATGGTAACGGGTTGCAAATTGAGCATAGATGACTCATCTAAGGATGTGGGTCAGAGGTTGTATATATTTATGATTGGTAGTCTTCTATATTTTATGACCTCTCGACGGATGTTATCCAAGCAGTTGGACAAGTAGCGAGATTCCAAGCAGCACCAAAATAATCATATATTATTGTCGTTAAAAGAATTCTTCGATATCTAAAGGGCACAACAAAATATGGCTTGTGGTATCCCAAGGGTAACAATCTCAGTATTCAAGCCTTTACACATGCATATTGGGCATCAATAGTTGATGATCATAAGAGTACTAGTGGAGAAGCATTCTATCTAGGTGGTTGTCTTGTATCATGGTTGAGAAAAAATCAAACCTAAATCTCGTTATCTACAGCGGAAGCAGAATATATTACAGCGACAGATTTTCGTACTCAAGTCCTTTGGATGAAACAAAATTTGCAATATCTTCAAGTACAATTCAGTGAGCCTATTCCCAACTTTTGTGATAACACCAGTGCCATTAGCATCTCCAAGAATCATGTCATGCATTCAAAAACAAAACACATTTCGATCAAATATCATTTTTTTAGAGAAAAAGTCGTTGAAAATAATATCAAACTTGAATATGTTTGTACAAAAGAAAAAATCCTTGATATCTTCAATAAACCTTTACCTCGTGAAGCATTTGAATATCTTCGCCAGAAGCTTGGGATTCTCCCAAGTTCTCATTACTTTACAGGTTTGCGGGACGGTTGTGTGTCGGGGGAGTGGAAGTGTGTATAGGTCATGAGGATAGTTTTGTTTTCGGGGGGGGATTTACCCTTTGCCATTGATGTCAAAAGGGGAGAGAATGTTGTAGGAGGAGGTGTCATGATCGTAGGGGGAGTACTTGTGTTGCCATCAATGCCAAAGGGGGAGATTGTTGATTAGCGGTTGTCATTGATGTCAACCCAAGCAGCACTAGGGGCTAACCCAATATTGCATGGAAATTTTGACCTACCAAATTAATATATTCTGGGTCAATAATTATTTTGATGGTTTCTACTTGTCGAGATGTTTCCGTTGATATATCGCATGCCATGCATAATTCTTCACGGTTTGAGAGATATTCATGTTGAAGTTTGTACTCCACAGTTGCTGGGCTAAAACCCCATGGGGTTGGGGCTTGGGTCATTGAAAAGTCATAATTAATATTTTTTAAGCTCCTAAAATCCCTCCCATGTTCACTTGTTGAAGCCCCTCTCAACCTAAACATTTATATAAATTGTGATCCTCATTTCCTCCTTATGCAAGGGATTTCGCCATCTGAAACAGGTCATCGTGGAATTTTCACTCTTAATTTTTTTCTACGAAGGTTCAGAAGCTGAAATTTTTATGAGGTGAAGCTGAAATCCTGAGGAAGCTGCTGTAAAAATTTCAGATCAAGGTGCACAACATTTTTGGAGATATGATCTGTGGAAGTCAGGGTTTTTGCAGCCTCCTGAAATTCATCTCAAAGAAGTGACCTTGGTAAAATCGTCATAACTATCTCTCTAAGTGTCAGATTGGAATTCCTTAAAAATTGGAAGATAGTGCACAATATTTAATTTGCGCTCTATCAATTTCAGATCCAAATTATGAAACAGTGACACGTGGCACGCCGTACAAATGCGCTCTACTGAAACAGTCCATAATTATTGCATTGTGAGAGGTTGGGTATAACTCTCTCTTGAAGAATCCAAATTGGGTCAGACCTGTGGCATTGAAAAGATGACTTGAAGGACTACTACAGGACTAAAAATTAGATATTGAGGATCTGAAATAATAGAGATACACCAGATTCAATATAGAGCTCCTAGAAGGAAAGAAAAAGCTAGATCATGTGTTGTCAAGGGTTGCAAAGGACCAAATTTTCTACGGCAGAAAAGAAAAGCAAGGTGCAGCAGAGGGTAGCATGACAAGAGCAGCAACCAAGGTGCATAACAGCAGCAAGAAGTTCATCATATGAATTTTTCAAGTGGGCAGCATTGCATACAATCATTGTAAAGGTATCATTGTACTTAGTCATTGTAAATACATTATTGTACAAATTGTACTAGTGTCTATCTGCCTAGGGTTCAAGAGGCAGTGTTGGGAGGTCTAGGATCATCATTAGGTGGTTGTGTCAAAGTTTGGGTTATGGTCTAGTATATCTTCTTCTTCTACATCATTCTATATCATTGTAAAGTGGACCATTTTCCCTAGTACAAGAGTCCATTCTTCTTTTATTCTTCTATAGGGTGGTAGGGTGGTGCTAGGGTGAGTTGTAGCTCATTGGGTGTTGGAGCATCCGTTCAGTTGACTACTGAAGAATCTCGGGCATTGGAGCATCCATCCAGTGGGAGCTGGAGAAGAATACTTTTCTAGATTCTAGGAAGTTGGAGCTTTATTTTCAATTGGAGCTGAATATTAAAGAATTATTAGAAAAGCATTAGGTGGTTTTTGTCCCGAAGTGGGTTTCCACCTTAAAAATTGTGTGCATTTGTGTTCCTCTTGTTTGCTACTATCATTGTACAAACAGTGATAATAATTGAAGATTAAATAATGCTCTAATTGAAAGGAATACTGATTCAACCCCCCCCCCCCCCTCAGTATTTCCAACACTCTCATCCATCATTTTGGATGTTTCCCTTAAGTCCTACCCCCACTCTCGTCGTCCCACTTCCACTTCTCATAAACCCAAATATTTTCCTATGAAATGATGGTATGATGAGGAATGCAAAGCTCCCCATCGCCATCTTCGACAAGCATTCATCCATACTCAGTGCTCCTACCCAAATATCAAAGCCTCATATCGTCGCCTCCTTTGTTGCAAGAAACGTCTCATTATCTCCCAGAGAAGACATGAATTGTGTACCTCTCTTGCTCACTCCCCTAGACACTTATTGCGTGCTATCCTCCCCTGCCACTCTCCCCTTCCCTCTGACCTTAACCCCCAGTCCATGTTCTCCCATGTGTCAACCCTCTATGACATCCCAGGGCAACCCCAGTTTCAGGTGACCTCTCTGCCCTCTTCAAGTTTCATATTCTATGATAGTGACATCAGAGAGGTCATTTGGGTGATGAATAGCAACAAAGTAGCAAATGAGGATGGTTTCCAGGTGGAGTTCTTTAAACATAGTCTTCAAGCTCTAGTTCCCTACTTGGTTGATCTCTTCAACCATGTGGTATGTACAGGTTTCCCATCGACATGGTCTCAGCACATCATTCACCTAATAAAAAAATCGGGGCCCAGCTCAGATCCCAACAATTATAGGACTATCATAGTAGGCCACACATTCTCCAAACTATATGCTACATCCCTCCACCTCAAAATATCCAATGAGCTTGAGCGGAAACAACTTAGAGCTAGAGGACAGACTGGATTTCGACCTGAACACCAGACTATTGACCACATCCTTACACTTAGGGCCATCATTGAGGAGGCATGACATCGCTCTTTGAAAGTCTATTGTTTTTTTGTAGACTTTCGAAAATATTTTGACTCAGTCCCTAGAGAAGCATTATTCCAGAGACTCAGAGATATTGGAATCTCAAAGACCCTCTTGTCAGCCATCATGCTCTTATATGAGCTGGTCCTTGGTCATTTGCACACAGTACATGGGCTATCAGATTTTATTCGGAGCACTATTGGGGTAAAACAAGGTTGTCCCTTGTCCCACACAATTTTTGATCTATATTGACGAGTTGGAGTCCTTCTTGCATGAACACATCCAGGATGGTGATGGTTGTCTTCTACATCATGTCTTGATTTTTGTCTTGTTGTTTGCAGATGACATGGTCCTTCTAGCCCCATCCCCTAATGGATTGCAGAGGCAGTTATATGCCCTGGCCCTTTTCAGTGATATTCGAAAGTTGACGGTTAACCTAGGTAAAACCAAGGTTATGATCTTCAACACATCGAAGAAGTTCCTTTGTGACCTCCATTTATTTTTCAAAGGAGAGGAGATTGAGATCACCAGCTCGTACACCTATCTAGGGGTACTATTCACAGGACCTTGCTTTAGCTTGTGGCCTGCACTCCAACCTCAAATCAACAAGGGTTATGGATCCTTGGCCCTTCTTGAGAGACAATGTTTTCGAAATCATTTTTATGACATATCAGCCAAGATGTCACTGATGGGCAGTCTTGTTCGACCCACATTTCTATATGGTTTGGAGATTTGGGTTCCTAGCTTACTAGAGTATGATTGTTCTTCTGCAGAGAGAGTGTAGATCACCCTTCTTCATCACATCATTCGGTGCAAGCATACAGTTCCTCAGCCCATCATTCTTGCAGAGTTTGGAGCTCACCCCTTTCGCCTCGAGACAGTGTTTGGTATCATCTCTCTTCTTCCCCGTGTTCGGGGTTTTGTGGATACAATGAAGGGGCTGGACCGATATCCATACTTGGCCTACCTTTCATCAAATTCCATTGCAGTAGTGAGTCCTTCAGCTCGACCCTGATGTTGGTATGTTGGAGTCTCAGATCTCCTTGCTTCATTTGGTATCAAGATAGACCAACTCCCTCCATTCAAGTATTCTTTGTGTGCACCAGGCCACCTCCTACCAACCAAAAAAAAGATGAATAAAATCATCTGAGAGGATATTTATAGGAAATATGTACAGGTTATTTGGCTAAACCCTCAAGATGGGTTACGTCCGAAGATGGCTTTCTATGTTGAGCACTTCATGTTGTTGAGAGATGGACTCATTATTCGGCCCCATTACACACTTCGCCATTGGATGCACACACTTTGGATTCCCTTGGGTCATATCAGAGTAGGTTCTCATAAACTGTGGATTGAGACTGACCATCAGATTGCACAGTTAGACAGGATTTGACCAGATACAAAATAAACAAGATAATCAGAACCCCACATAAACCGTCTTCAAACCCTCTTCAAGAATCTCTAGGCTTGGATTTAGCTTGCAGCTGGGCTTGGATTTAGCATGCAGTTCACTCTTTTTAAAATTCCTTTTACTTGCATGCTCTAGAATTCCCGTGTTTTGTATATGACTATCAAACATCCATAAAATGGTGCTTAAATCGATGTTAGGGTGCTTTTTTTTTTTTTTTAATCAGGGTGCTTTTTTTTTTTAATGTTGGACTATGGTCTTAAATTGATGTTAGGGTGGTTTTTTTTATTTTTTATTTTTAATGTTAGAATATGGTCTTATTCCTTTAGCGTTGTCACAACAGGCTTAACATTTTATTATAGGGAATCAAACACAGGTGGTGAGGGAATTAATAGCTTGCCTCAACCACCCAGTCTACTCTTACTTGAGGTTGATGTTATTGTGCTTTCACATGAATGTTAGATTGTTTTTCCAAGTGCACTCACATTATCGTTAATGGGTTCTTCCTTTGTTCAAAATTTCTAGATGTTTTTGTATTTAATTTTGTTATAACGTAAGGGATAACCCTTCCAATTTCATTTGCATTGGATTTTCAAAGCTTTTAATTCATCAATGAACCCTTCGTCGGTTTAAAATAAGTATGACATCAATTAATTCTAATAATTATTTGTAATATTTTATCATCGGTATCCACAATTTTTACACTACTCAAAGCCTAGATCAATGAGATTCAACCTTGTTAAAATCTTTTGTAAATAAATTGTGTAGATTTTTACCCTATTCGACATTTCAAGTGAACACCACCCATCGTAAGGAACTATAAAGTAAACATATGATAATTTATGACCTTGTCCATACTTTATCAATTTTAATTCATGGCATGCTTCCTTTTTGTAGGTCCATTTGATGAATAAATATTGAATGACAATAGCTTAGTAAAAATTTACCTTCACATTTTTACTAGGCATAAATCATGTTATTGGCCAGAAAAAAATTAACATTTTCAAGGGAATGGTTAATTCTCAATGGTTTTCCAATCACTTGAGTTATCTCTCTCATCACCCCATACCTTATTAATAATAATGAGTCAGTCGAGTAGCAGCCTAATATTCATAGAAGAAACAACTATCAATGAGGCATTGAGACTCTAAATCATGCCCATGAGATTCAACATATAATAGAGTACTTTCTTATTTTTTAAAACTCATATTTTCTTTAAGTGTTTCATTTAAATTTATTTTTTTCTTTAAGGAAGAGGGATTTATTTTTGGAGGGGTCTATTTCACATGTGTTCATAAGGTGGGTCGATCCATGGCAAATGCCTCTCCAAAGGCATGTTAAACACCTTACCTTCTAAATAAGTCTCATCTCATGTGCCCTTACAAGAATTGCAAGAGGCCTCTCCCTATCTATTTCTTTCCACTTTAAAGTGAATAAGTGCATTGAAGCTCCTTAATTATCTCTCATTATAGCATAACATAAAAATTAAAATAATTCAATTGGGTTTATCTCAAGTGGTTGGGAAGGATGGTTGTTATCTCCCACACCTAGATTAAATTCCTTGCAAGTGACATGATGATGAGAAATATTGTTGTAATGGCTAGGTGCCTATGAATATTTTTGTATTGACCCTCACACTCACCCTCAGAATAAGAAAGAGGATAATTTCCCTTGAAAAATAAATAAGTCAAATGAAAAAAAGGAAGCATGGAAACTTGAGTTGATCGGTAGGAATGAATTAAGTTTTGTTTATTGTGAGAGAGAAATTTGGTGGAAAAAAGAGAGAAGAGACACTTCTATTCTCTTGACTGACCATGTCAAGAGGGGGAGGAACCATGTACAATCTATGTTTCGACTTCGTGAATTGGCATGCACTTTTATTTCTTTCTAGATGATGGCCATTCTCTAGTAATTATGTGCATTGGGATTGTTAGCCCCCTATGAATTTTTTGACAAGCAAACAGGGGGCTAAAATGTTTTTGTGCCTTCAAGGAATGCATTTCCTCTGAAAACACATCATCCTTTAAAGCCTCCTTCTGCCTTTGTCCTTTGGGAAATCCTCACTATTGTTCCTAGTTTTGAAGCCTCTCTGTTTGTGAAGAAGAATGCCCAAGAAGGCTCTTTTCACCTACTTCACACTTTTTAAAACCTCTATTTTAATCCCCTTACCTTCCCTTATAATTCCCTTCTTACCCTTCAAAATCATCCTATTTCCCCTTTAAACCTCACAAATACCCTTGGTTTGGCCAAATGACCCCTTTTCCTCTCTATCGTTACCCCTTTTTGGCCTTAAAATGCATTGAAAATAGGCCAAAAGACCATATTTTACATTAGAGGCTTAGCCCCTTTATAGCCAACCCCTTAACCACTTCCCCATATGCCCCGAGCACTAAGACCAAGTGCTAGCCTATACGGCATTTATCACATCGGAGGATTGGAGCGAAACGCTTTTTTCCTTTGTAAACAAAATCCCCGATGCGATAGTGTAATGGTTATGTTGGTCTCGGGAACGATCTCTGTCGTCGATCTTAACAGATCCGAAGGCCCTTGCAAGTGGTGCCACCCTCTGCCCTTTCCGATTGTGATCCTCCGATTGTAATCTCCATTTTCGATTCACTTCTAATCCAACGGTCATCCAATCCCCGCTCCGATCGCAATCGCAAGTTCTCAAATGCATCCCCCACTGCCTTCCCCGATTGCGATCCTTTGATCCAATCGTGACCGTCTGTTCAAACGAGATCGACGGTCCTCATCGCATCACCTCATTCGTTCATATTTATCCATCAGAGTTTCGGCCCCGCTCTGCTCGAATGCGATTAGATCCAGCAGTTGATCTCTCAGGATCCGATGACTCATATCAAATCACCCTCTGCCCATGACTGGTTTCCACCATTCAAAGACATTTCGTTGCATTTGCATACATTCCCGTGTATCTCATCCAAAGGTCGCATTTAAATTTTTTTACATTAAATTTTATGTTATAACGCCCTACCTTCCAAAGTCGTTCTGTGAGTCAATCTCCACCGTCGATCATCGCCCCCAAATATGATCGGACGGTCCACATGCATTATTCGACCAAACTTTCACCAGACCATGTTTTCGCCATTTCACTGCATTTTTCAGTTGTTTTCTACTGCATCCACCGCATTCACCTCAGTTGCGCTGCCATTCTCACGGCCCTCCACTGCATCCACCCTCCCCATGCATGGATTTATTAACATGTTTTCATGTTTTGCAGGGTTACAGGCAGTGGAAACCGCCATGGTTCATAGTCATTATTATAGTGGCACAGAGCACAGAGAAAGCTGGATTCAGAGCCCAATATTACAAAGAAGAGCCTGAGAAAATGCTTAGAGAATAAATTTTCATTAAAGGACAAAGTTCAACTCTGCAAGACCTCTCCAGCACCATTAAAGCTCATATTTCACTGACAGGGACATTCATGAAGTGGCAAAGAGTATCATTACATAATTAAGGAGTTCTAATGCACATTATTGAAGATATTAAGCCTTAATTCAGAGTTTTAAAGGAAAAATACCAGATTGAAGACCTCATGAATCACACAAAGGCCAAAAGCGCAGAAAACAATATCATTAAGGTTTCACATCAGCAGGAGTCTCCTCCAAAGAAAGGACATAGTACTCGTATTGTTTTAGTCTACATTGTGTCCATGAGAAGATTTCCTCCCTGACAACAGTCCTAATGCTACCAGAGCATTTGTTACACAGTATGGCTGACCTGAAGTCATTTATCTGCCTTTTTTTATTCACCACAGTACTGCAAAGTACTATATTCGAGAGTATATCAAAGACATACCTGGAGTAAATTTCATCTTGTCAAAGACCACTCTTTCACCCAAAGAGTACTGAATATTAATGCATATACATTAAAACTGAATGGGCCTCGAGCCCCTCTTCTTACGCTATTTTAATGTTTCATTTAGTGTTTCATCTACCTCCTCTACCTCTCTTTCGGATATAAAAACTCATGAGAAAACATTGTAAAGGTTGTTGAGTGGATATCTGTGAATTGTAAGCTGTTTCTCTTGAGACATAGTTCTCTGTGTAAAGTTGTAAGATAGGCTGAGGAAGATGTTTTCAGGCTAAATATCAAGCTATTGGAAATGTTGTACATGACTGGTGTTGCTCTTTAATATGACAAGCACATTTCCTTGGATCCTGATTTAAAGTAGCGGTGATGTTTTTCTATCTTTGTCCTCGTTTTCCTTTGTAGTTCATCACATTTCATTTCCTCTGGCACGCATCAAAAATCTGGCATAGGATTTACCGTTGCTTGGTACCCTATGTTTCTGCTCTCCCTGCCTTCAATTTTTTCTGCTATATGTGTTATCTGAGGATTGATTCAAGCTAATTTAACCAGTGTAGTGGCTAATATTTACTGCTAGCTGATGTATGAATTAACGAATCAGTTCTTGGATGTTCTTGTTAGGCTTTAATTGAATGAATTGGGATGCTGGGAGTCTAGAAGATTGTCTCTATCTCACTAGGGTCCTTTTCAATCATTTGAACCTTTCTATTTCCCTCAAGCTAGATGTCGAAGCATTGAGAGTTCAAATTCTCTCTCTGATCTCAAGCCTTCACCTTTGTGTTTAAATCTTTAATGTTTCCTTTGTCTGAAGAGTTAACCTTTTAGGTTTTGGATCACAGGTTGTCCAATGGCGTGTCCTTTCCCTATATCTGATTCATGAAAGGTCACCTTGGAGGTTTCCTTGCCTTGCATCTTCTTTCTTGCCATTTCATGCCACACTATCATCTTTAAGATCCAATGCTTTAGATGACTAGCCCAACTGAAAGCCTATATATTGAATAGCAAGTAAACCCTTTCCTGACTCCATTTCCCAATGGTCTCGAGTGTTCTCTGAGTTATCTCTCCTTTGCCTAAAATCCTCTTTACTCATCATTGTCTTATACTGAACCCTTCCTTTCTGATTCCCAACAACCAAACAAACAAAACAAAACCTGCGCCTTATAACTAGCCTAAATCCTTAAAACCGAAGTTTCAAAGACTTGTATCTTTGCCTATATAGAGAGATCCCTCTTTGGACCCGGGAGGGCTAGATCCTGAGTTCTGAAAGTGGTTATGATGTTGTCTCATCTTTTGGTATTGCCAAACTTTCCAAAACATGGGAACCCCAACATAATGGCAACTCCACTGGGGATTTTCTGAGTGTTTTCCATCTCATTGCATCACTACAACCTTAGAACACCAAAATCTCTAGTTAGTTTGGTGGTAAATAACTGTGGTGGACAGTATACCTTCTTGAAACATTCTAAACCTTCCACCTGGTGACTCTAGTTTTTCAACGGTTAAAAGACTTCATTGGTGATCAGTAGGCCTGTTGATTATCTTGGTTTACATAAGACTCCATTAGGGGACCAACCTCCATAACAACATCAGTCATATTAGAAGTAACAAGTAGGGTTAAGTTGCTTCGTTCGAAGGCAACATTCTGGCTTCAAGAGCCATTCACACAAGAGCTTATCTTGACCCAAACCCACCTGATAAAGTTGACAACCCTGAGAGCCTTCTCAGGAAATCTCCTACACTTAAAGGACCAACTATTTCTAGACACATACGTAGAGCTAACTCTGCACCAGAAGACTTTACAGCTCTATCCTACCCTCTTTTTCACCTAGACTTACCAAGCAGTTTACCAAGAACTAGGTCATTCAGTAACCTAGACTAGTCAGACCTTGAGCTTCCTGGTTCACCGCCTCAAAGTGGTAAACACATTAGGGATAGAGGAACCCCTCCATCCACACCCCAAGATATTCATTTCATCCAAAACTTGGGACTCTGTCACCCTAAATCAGTTCAGCAGAGTGTTGCTGGTCCTAGTATCCCTGTCATCCACATACCAATGGCTCAAGCCAATCCTTTACCTCCTCAGAACATCATTATGGCAGCCTGGTATGCACCACTGGTATTACCTCAGCCTCTATTGCCTCTACCCGACAATTATTAATAAAAAATTCCACATTTCACTGCTAAAGAGTCTACCACAGCTCATCACCATGTAGACAGGATGGAAGATTCTTTCGACTATATAGAGATAGATGATGAGACAGTAAAGATGAGAATCTTCGCCCAGATTTTAGGAGGTGATGTGAAGAAATGTTTTAAAGGCCTACCTCCTAATAGTATCCAATATCTTTTTGCTTTATATCAGACCTTCATAAACAAATGGGAACTTAGGACCAACCCTCTCCAAATCTTAGTAGAATACAAGAATCTTAAAAGAAACGTAGGAGAGAGTTTCCATGACTAATCTACAAGGTTTAACAGCATTTATAATGCTCTTCCTCCACACATGAAACCTCCCCAAGGTATGGCTGTAGTGAAATATCCCGAAGGATTTGATTCCGATATGGCCTACTAGCTTAGGGAGAGAGATTACAACACACTGGAAGATATGAAAAATGGAGTAGTGAGTGCTGAGGCTAACCTGATTGAAAAGAAAGCTAGAATGAGGGCTGAGAAAAGGGTAACATATAGAGATGACACTGTAGCTTCCACATCTGACCCCAATTATGACCGTCTATCTAAAAACATGGAAAAGCTACAACAAATGATGGAAAAAATGGTTGTCATAGTCAGTAACCAAAATAGAAACCAAAATCATAACCAGAACCAGAACTTTAGAAGGAACAATACCGCCCCAAATAGGCAAAGGGACTCAGACTAGAAATTCATACCCCCATTTCAAGAGAACTTCCTTGATGAAGATGAGGGGATAATAGAAGAATCTGAGGGGAACACAATAAATATGTTTGAGATAGATAACTCAATCCATAATTGTTCCACAGAGGAAGATCAACCCTCACCCTCATATTGGGATGGGGAGATATTAGAATCTGAGGATTACAGGCTAGGGATTGAAAATGCCATCATGCAGTTCAGAGAACAGTATGAACTTAGAAGAAAAAATAACCTAGACACTTCCAAACCAAAGGCTTCTAAGGTTACCATCAATAAAAGGCTTGAGAAAACTTCTAAAGTGACTGTTGAAAGTAGCAAATCAGCAGCTGAGAGTTCTAGGAAGGACAAAGGAAAAGACAACCAAAATATTGATAAACAAGGTCAACCCACTAGTAGCACTAGCACTGTAGTTAGTGCTCCTGATAAAACAATTCCTAATCTTGTACATAGTGAGAATCAGCCCACTGATTCTGCCACCAAGGTGGTGGCCAACAAAATAGAGTTGAGTATCACGAAGAGTCAGTCTACTTTCAATTTGGAGAGTGAGATTGCAAAAATTAAGATCTCTGTCCCACTCTCTGGGCTAGCCACTCAGGATGTATATAAAGGCCAAATTTTGAAAGCTTTAAATCTAGGGGAAAACAGTGACACTACCAATCTGAGTGATGATCAACCAGCCCTTTTGTTCGGTCCAAAGATAGAAGGGAAGTTTCAAGAAGAGTACCTCCTTTTTATATCAGTCTCAATATCCATGACAAGATCCTTCACAACGCAATGCATGACTCCAGGGCATCACACAACTTAATGCCTAAGGTAGTTATGGAGCAGTTAGGCCTAGAGATAACCCGTCCCTATAAAGACTTATACTCATTTGACTCTAGTAGAGTAAAGTGCCTTGGCCTAATCAAGGACCTGTGTGTGAACTTGGCCCAGATTCCAGCAAAATGTATGGTTATGGATGTTGTGGTAGCAGATGTGCCACCTAAGTATGGCATGTTACTATCGAGGTCATGGGAAGCCAAGCTGCAAGGTACAATGCAGATGGATGGGGCATATGCCACAATCCCTGTTTTTAGCCAACTTAGGAGGTTGTATAGAGAGGAAAAAATGAAATTCTTGGTCAGCAGCCCTGAAAAACCTGAGAACTCACCTCTGTACTCTGTACACACAGATCTAGACTCATTTATCCTTTGTAACGATGAACCCATAGATGAGCTAGAGCTAGGAGATAGAGATGCAGACAATAGAGCAGAACCCCTAGACTTTAACATAATGGCCACTCCAGACTTGGAAAGAAACGAAGAAGAAACCCTTCGACAGTGCACTGAAACTGAAACTCAGAGTGAACAAGAAACAAAATGCAATCAGCCAACTAGTCACGTCTCTGAGCTCCATACACAACATGAAGAACATAACACTACATAGCCTAGTGTAGACCCCAAATTACTGCATAAAGTGAAAACCATGTTAGGGAAGAAAACGATGATAAACAGGATAATGATCCCTTATGGAGAATGCATTTCGATGGGTCTTGCAATAGAAAAACCGCAGGGGCGGGAGTGTGGTTGCATAACACTAAGACTGACTATGCCGAGATTCATGCCTTCAATCTGAACTTCAAGTGTACAAACAATATTGCGGAATATGAGGCTCTTATTCTAGGACTGAATTTACTGAGAAAACTGAAAGCCCATAGGATAACTGTGCATGGAGACTCTGAGTTGATCATAAAACAAGTGAACGGTGAGTACACAGCTAAACACCCTAGATTGAGAGCATACAGGAATGATGCCATGGATTTATTGAAAACCTTTGTAGAATATGAACTGGTGTTTGTTCCTAGGAGTCAGAACGTAATTGTGAATGGATTAGCCTGCATAGCTAGTTCATACCATGAGCCTCCCATTGACCAACAAATCATCATTCAGACAAAGTTCGGACCTGCAGTACCTGACAACGAGAAATATTGGCAGGTCTTTGAGGGCGATAATCAGATTGAGGATTTCCTAATAGGCAGGAATGAGTTTGAATTTTCTGAGTCAGACTCTAATTCCAATGATAGATGCCTAAGTGAAGAGCCCTCTGACGAAGAAAAATTGCCCCATAACACGGAAATAAACGTGTTAAATGAACAAATTGGAAGTCAGACCAAAGAATATAAAAATGCAGATAAAGAGGAAATAGAGGTGTTGTAGGCAAAAGACAAGAACATACCCTGAGGTCTGGCACCTTTAAAGAATCTTTTTGACTTCGATGATGTAGCGAAAAAACCCACCATAGAGCACTCAGACTCTGATGTCGAAGAATGCAACATAGGCACTGAAGACAAGCCTAAGATGATTAAACTGGCTAAGTCCTTATCCACAGACATGAAAAAGGAATACATTGACTTATTTAAAAAATTCATTGATGTGTTTGCCTGGAGCTATGAGGACTTGAAGGCCTACGACACAAACGTTATACAGCAAAAAATACCTTTGAAAGAGAACCAAAAACCCTTCAGATAGAAACTTCGCAGAATTAACCCAAAACAATTTCCTGCAGTAGAAAAGGAGATCAAAAAGATGTACGAAGCAGGAATAATAGTTCCTGTGAGGTTCTCTGATTGGGTCTCGAACTCAATAACTGTGAGGAAAAAGACGGGTGAGATCAGATTGTACATTGATTTCAGGAACCTTAACAGAGCCTCACTTAAATACAATTACCCTTTGCCAAAGATGGAACACATTCTTCAAAGAGTAGTAGGCTCAAAAAGGATCTCCCTGTTAGATCGTTTTTCAGGCTACAACCAAGTTTTAGTACTCCCAGAAGACCAACTCAAGACCTCTTTCACCACTCCATGGGGCACCTTTATGTATGTAAAAATGCCTTTTGGACTGATGAACGCTGGTGCAACCTTCCAACGAGCGATGGACATAGCTTTTTCGAATGAAATAGGGAACTTCATTTTCATCTATCTGGATGACATTACAGTCTACTCCAAGACTGATGAGGAGCACCTAAAACATCTGAGAAGAGTTTTTAAAAAATGTAGAAGGTTCGGTCTGTCATTAAATCCCAAAAATACTATATTCAGGCTGCAGGAAGGAAAGCTTCTCGGCCATACCATATCTGAGAGGAGAATTAAGATAGACCCACAGAGAGTTGAGGGCATACTACAAATCACACACCCAAGAAACATTAAAGAGCTACAGTACTTTATTGGGAAAATTAACTTCTTAAGGAGGTTTATTCCCAACTTAGCTGAACACCTCAGGAATATGACTGACATGCTGAAGAAAGGTGTAGGGGTTAAGTGGACTGTAGAGGCTAAAAAATCTTTTGAATCAGTTAAACTTGCACTCACCCGGGCTCCTGTCCTAATTAGCCCAGATTTCTCAAAAGATTTCCTTATATTTTCATTTGCCTCCAAACGTACAGTGGCTGCAGTTCTGCTGTAGAAAAATCCAGAGGGAATGAAACAGCCCATTTCTTTCTTCAGCAAATCTCTAAGGGATGCACCCTTGAAGTACAACATAATGGAAAAACAAGCCTATGCCCTAGTAAAGGCCTTGAAGGACTTTAGGGTGTATATACTGCATTCCCACACCATAGCCTACATGCCAAACATAGTGGTTAAAGACATTTTGTCCCAAGATCCTGATGGAAAGAGGGGCAAATGGATTGCCGTGATATTGGAGTATGACCTGGAAATAAAACCCACAAAACTTATCAAAGGTCAGGGCTTAGCTCAATTAATGGCTGAATCAAATCTACAAGCCCTTGACATTAACATGGTAGATGCTTTGGATGAGCAAGAAGGACTGCCTGATCCTATAGTTGAGGAACGATTTCAAAACTCTCCTTGGTATTCTGATATCCTGTATGTGCTCACAAACCTCAATGCCCCTCCTGAATTATCGAAAACTAAGGCCATATTCCTAAAGCTAAAAGCTAGAAACTATTGCATATTGAATGAATGTTTATACTGGAAAAATGAAAATGGTCTATTGCTTAAATGTTTTCCTGAAACTGAAGCAGAGAAGATTAAACAGGAGTTCCATGCAGGAGAGTGTGGAGGCCACTTGAACTGGAAAGCCACTGCTAACAAAATACTCAGAGCTGTTTATTATTGGCCTACACTTTTCAATGACATCCATAAAATGATAATGGCCTGCCATAAATGCCAGATTTTCGAGGGCAAAAGAAAGCTCCTCCCATTTCCTTTACAACCCATTTCTGTTGAGGGTCCCTTTTTGCAATGGGGCCTATATTTCATTGGAGAAATACACCCTGCTTCTTCTGCACAACACAAGTGGATCCTTACAGCCACAGACTACTTCACTAAATGGATAGAGGCCATACCTTCTAGGAATGCCACAAATTCCGTTATCATTAAGTTCCTAGAAGACCACATCCTCTCTAGTTTCGGTTGCCCAAGAAAAATAATCATTGATAACGTTGTTGCTTTTGGATCCAAGAAAATGATTGATTTTTTTCATAGGTATCAAATAGCACTTGGTCATTCAACTGCTTATTACCCATAAGGTAATGGATTAGTTGAATCATCAAACAAGATCTTGGTGACCATCATCAAAAAACTGCTTGAAGAAAATTAGAAGTCATGGCATAACAAGTTAGTGCATGCTTTGTGGGCTGATACGCTAACAACAAAGAAATCCATTGGCATGTCACCATATCAGCTTTTCTATGGAACAGAGGTAGTATTTCCTACCAGCCTTGGGGTACCAGTGATTAAAATTTTCCAAGAGATCCAAACATAAGAGGACAGTATGGTGAGGAGGATAAATCAGAAAATTCATCTCCAACAAACAAGAGAAGAGGTCTATAACAAAGCTCTAAAATTTTAGGAAAATATGAAGAAGTTGTTTGACAAGAGAACAAAAGCTTGTGACTTCAAAATTGGAGATAAAGTTCTAAAGTGGGACTCAAGGAGGGAATACAAAGGAAATCACGGCAAATTTGATAGTTTGTGGCAGGGTCCTCACATCATCCAGGCCACTGTGGGTCCAAATGCCTTTTTTCTGCAAGAACTAGATGGTACAGAGCTATTTGGGGGTCCTATCAATGGCAGGATGCTCAAGCACTGCTACTACTGATTTCCAATTTCCAGTTTTCATTCCCATTGTAAATACCATTGATGTGTTATTTTATTCAAGAAAAAAAAAAAATGTTTCAAAAAATAGAGAGAAAGAAAGGTTCAGACATGCTCAAAACATGAACCTCTGAAAGTGCAAAGATTGGATCTAACACGATCAAAGCCAGAGGTGCAATGAAGAGGAGAGTGACTCTAACAAGCCCAAAACTTGAGTCACAAATAAAGGAAGGATGCTCCAAGAGTCTCAAGATTTCAAGCCTTCAAAATTTTTGTTCTCCAGTTTTTTACAATTTTAGTCCATGCGCAACTGTCTTTATGCCTTGGATCCACAACAAACTAGACTGTCTAATCCTAGTTTGTCTATTTTTAAATTTCTGTTGTAAAATGTAGAGACGAAATCTGCTGGACAGTTTAATCCCGGTAGATATTAGATTAGGTAGAGAAACATGTGAGGCCAACAGTTTAATCTGGTCTCATGGAGTGACAAGGGTAGATTTAGAATAGTGTGTTTTTTTCTGTTTTCAATAAAAGGAATGATGAAGAAGGTCTGCAAATTTAAATGCACCTTGAAAAAAAATGTTAGGATTGTAGGACGGGGAGGTAGATTGTTTGGGAATGTTTCCACTGGTTGATCATGTCTGTAACAGTTGAAATCAAAGAAGAAATATGGCTCAAAGATCAAGCATCTGGCCTACTTCAAAGATTATTTTCTGAATTCTTGACACCTTCAAGAAGATGCCATCCCCATGTGGATCCACTGTTAGCCCCCTATGAATTTTTTGACAAGCAAACAGGGGGCTAAAATGTTTTTGTGCCTTAAAGGAATGCATTTCCTCTGAAAACACATCATCCTTGAAAGCCTCCTTGTGCCTTTATCCTTTTGTAAATCCTCACTGTTGTTCCCAGTTTTGAAGTCTCTCTGTTTGTGAAGAAGAATGCCCAAGAAGCCTCTTTTCCCCTACTTCACACCTTTTAAAACCTCTGTTTTCATCCCCTTGCCTTCCCTTCTAATTCCCTTCTTACCCTTCAAAATCATCCTGTTTCCCCTTTAAACCTCACAAATACCCTTGGTTTGGCCAAATGACCCCTTTTCCTCTCTATCATTACCCCGTTTTGGCCTTAAAATGCATTGAAAATAGCCCAAAAGACCATATTTTACATTAAAGGCTTAGCCCCTTTACGGCCAACCCCTTAACCACTTCCTCATATGCCCCGAGCACTAAGACCGAGTGCTAGCCCGTATGGCATTTATCGCATCTGAGAATTGGAGCGGAAAACTTTTTTCTATTGTAAACAAAATCTCCGATGCGATAGTGTAATGGTTCTGTTGGTCTCGGGAACGATCTCCACCATCGATCTTAACAGATCCGACGGCCCTCGCAAGCAGTTCCACCCTCTGCCCTTTTCAATTTCGATCCTCCGATTGTAATCTCCACCATTGATTCACTTCTAATCCAACGGTCATCGCATCCCTGCTCCGATCACAATCGCAAGTTCTCAAATGCATCCCCCGCTTCCTTCCCTGATTGCGATCCTTCGATCCAATCATGACCATCCATTAAAACGAGATCAACAGTCCTCATCGCATCGCCTCATTCAGTCATATTTCTCCATCGGAGTTTCGGCCCCACTCTGCTTAGATGTGATTATATCCCAGCCATTGATCTCTCGGGATCCGATGGCTCATATCAAATCACCCTCCGCCCATGATCGGTTTCCACCATTCAAAGTCATTTCGTTGCATTTGCATACATTCCCGTGTATCTCGTCCAAAGGTCGAATTTTAATGTTTTTACATTAAATTTTATGTTATAATGCCCTACCTTCCAAATTCATTCTGTGAGTCAATCTCCATCGTCGATCATCGCCCCCAGATATGATCGAACGGTCCACATGCATTCTTTCGCCAAACTTTCACCAGACCATGTTTTCACCGTTTCACTGCATTTTTCAGTTGTTTTCTGCTACATCCACTGCATTCACATTAGTTTCACTGCCATTCTCATGGCCCTCCACTGCATCCACCCTCCCCATGCATGGATTTCTCAACATGTTTACATGTTTTGCAGGGTTATAGGTGGTGGAAACCGCCATGGTTCATAGTCACTGTTATAGTGGCACAGAGCACAGAGAAAGCTGGATTAAGAGTCTGATATTACAGAGAAGAGCCTAAGAAAATGCTTAGAGCATAAATTTTCATTAAAGGACAGAGTTCAACTCTGCAAGACCTCTCCAGCGCCACTAAATCTCATATTTCACTGACAGAGATAGTCATGAAGCGGCAAAGAGTATCAGTACAGAATTAAGGAGTTCTAATGCACGTTATTGAAGATGTTAAGCCTTAATTCAGTGTTTTAAAGGAAAAATACTAGATTTAATACCTCATGAATCACACAAAGGCCCAAAGCGTAGAAAACAATATCATCAAGGTTTCACATCAGCAGAAGTCTCCTCCAAAGAAAGGACACAGTACTCGTACTGTTTTAGTCTACATTGTGTCCATGAGAAGATTTCCTCCCTGACAACAGTCCTAATGCTACCAGAGCATTTGTTACATAGTATGGCTGACTTGAAGTCATTTATCTACCTTTTTTTTATTCACCAGAGTACTGCAAAGTACTACAGTCGAGAGTATATCAAAGACATACCTGGAGTAAATTTCAGCCTGACGAAGACCACTCTTTCACCCAAAGAGTACTGAAGATTAATGCATAGAAATTAAAAGAGAATGGGCCTCGAGCCCCTCTTCCTACTCTATTTTAATTTTTCATTTAGTGTTTCATCTACCTCCTCTACCTCTCTTTCGGATATAAAAACTCATGAGAAGACATTGTAAATGTTGTTGAGCGGATATCTGTGAATTGTAAGCTGTTTCTCTTGAGACATAGTTCTCTGTGTAAAGTTGTAATATAGGCTAAGGAAGATGTTTTCAAGTTGAATATCAAGCTATTGGCAATGTTGTACATGACTGGTGTTGCTCTTTAATATGACAAGCACATTTCCTTGGATCCTGATTTAAAGCAGCGGTGATGTTTTTCTATCTTTGTCCTTATTCTCCTTTGTGGTTCATCACATTTCATTTCTTCTGGCACGCATTAGAAATCTGGCATAGGATTTACCCTTTCTTTGTACCCTATGTTTCTGCTCTCCCTGCCTTCAATGTTTTCTGCTGTATGTGTTATCTGAGGATTGATTCAAGCTAATTTAACCAGTGTAGTGGCTAATATTTACTCCTAGCTGATGTATGAATTAATGAATCAGTTCTTAGATGTTCTTGTTAGGCTTTAGTTGAATGAATTGGGAAGCTGGGTGTCTAGAACATTGTCTCTATCTCACTAGGGTCCTTTTCAATCATTTGAACCTTTCTAGTTCCCTCAAGTTGTATGCCAAAGCATTGAGAGTTCAAAGTCTCTCTCTGATCTCAGGCCTTCACCTTTGTGTTTAAATCTTTAATGTTTCCTTTGTCTGAAGAGTTAACCTTTTAGGTTTTGGATCACAGGTTTTCCAATGGCGTGTCCTGTCCCTAGATATGATTCATGAAAGGTCACCTTGGAGGTTTCCTTGCCTTTCATCTTCATTCTTTCCATTTCATGCCACACTATCATCTTTAAGATCCAATGCTTTAGATGAATAGCCCAACTGAAAGCCTGTATATTGAATAGAAAGTAAACCCTTTCCTGACACCATTGCCCAATGGTCTCAAGTGTTCTCTGAGTTATCTCTCCTTTGCCTAAAATCTTCTTTACTCATCCTGGTCTAATATTGAACCCTTCCTTTCTGATTCCCAACAACCAAACAAACAAAATAAACCCTGCGCCTTATAACTAGCCTAAATCCTTAAAACCGAAGCCTCAAAGTCTTGTATCTTTTCCTATATAGAGAGATCCCTCTCTAGACCCGGGAGGGCTAGATCCTGAGGTCTGAAAGTGGTTTTGATGTTGGCTCATCTTTTGGTATTTCCAAACTTGCCAAAACATGGGAACCCCAACAAGGATAATTAGAGTATCATAATATCATAAATAAATAAAAATAAATCGTTCAATTTATGTTTTCCTTTTGTCAATAACACTTGAATTTTTCATTAGCACACTAACACAATAATGAAAAAAAGAAAAGAAGAGAATGACCAAAAGAGTAAAAAGTAGCTTTATTGCGAATGTGAATCAAAACCAAGCATAAAAGGCATGCAATAAAGTAAGCCATCTCTTTCTTCAAATGTTAGTTATCTTTTCTCGTGCCTTTGGAATGGAAAATAAGGCTTCATTGCTTCTTATTACATTTGAGAGAGATACTTTACCTCTACATGCACATGAGCATAAGTTGAGTTGGCAAGGTCAGATTTAACTAATATCCTTATAAAGTTCAATGGGTATTGATCCCATATTTTTGCTACATGGCCATGAAATTTTAGAGTCATTATCGAGGAGATTACATTAAATCATGATTACATATATAAAGATCATATAAGTCACTAACAAACCTTGAGGTAAACAGGTTGTTTGTCCAAGCCTTTATAAGTATTCTAACTAAGTAATGGCATTACCTTAGTTATAAGGTAAGGTTATCCTTATTTCTTCACACCCCCCCCCCCCACACACACTTAATGCTAGACCAAATAAGAAAGCATCGACACCCTTATTCTTGTGAAAATGAGAAGAATGTAGACTTGACTAGATTGACCTCCCCAAATCCCTTACTACATTCACTCACCCATCAAAATGGTTAGATGATATTTTAGTTTCACATTTCATCATATTCACACTCTCGTGAGGGTGGAGAGGATCTCCATGTTTGTTTCTTGGCATAAAATGTACTTTAATGAGCTGACTCCTAGATGAGCGAGATGACATATCAAACCATAGAGCTACTACCATAATTCCAAGGAGATATTCCTTGTATGCAAAGCAAGGTTTTGAATGCATGCATCGAGAGGAAGAGGGAATATAATTCCATTTCCCTCACCCACCACATACCATTGAAACTCCAATATCACCCATGATTGTCACCCACCATGGGAAAATGAAGGTCGTGTCAGGTGTTCCAATGAGGGAGTGACATGGTATGATAGGAAATGCTAAGGTATGCTAGAGAAAAATGGCTCAAGGCGTACAACTCCTCCTTCACAGGTGACCTGATCCAAATATAGCTCTTGCATGAGCTTTGGGAACTTCTCGACATCAGCGATGTCCCAATCATCAAATCAGAGCTGCGAAATATTTTCGAGCATGTACCCTTCCATTGGGGCATTCTCAGGGATCAGGGGTACTTAGATACTTGCGCGCACCTTTTCCAAGTCCTTAGGTTCCTTTACAGATGGCTTGTGCAACGCAATATAGCTTGGTAGCCGCAAGAATGGGGCTATTTCAACTACTTCCTCGTCTTCTTCCTCAATGGTTTCTGTGACTTCTGCCATGGGTCTTTTCATATTCTATCCCATTGAAGGGCACAGTCTTCTTTCGGGGAGATCTGTGTGTTTTAGAGGATGGCCCCTTCTTAGTCTTGGATGGCATAGGTGTTTCCGCAATAGGTGCTTCAAGAGCGGCAAGGTCATCACCCAGTCTCGTGGTTTTGATCTTTTCAATAATTGCGTGCCCTAGTCCTACTCAGCGCAATGCATCCTCAAACCCTAGATCCAAGCCAGACATAGATGCAGCAAATGAAATGGCAATCAAAGGGTTAAAAGCATAAAAATTATCACTCAGAACATAAAGGGAACTATTGCAACCCCATAGGTCATATTTATACTTGTGGCGCATCTTCAACGACTCATTCTTCATTAATGAGGCTCCATTACTGACAAAGCAGTCCCAAATCTAGGAAAATCCCTTCATTAAATGCATCGTATATGCTCCCAAAAAATGGTAATAAATATGTCTTATCTAGTTTTACTATTCTAATGGCTATTTTTTGACACCTCTGCTACCCAGTCAACCTCCTTGTGTAGATACCGTGCGCATGTCGCACCTTACTGCGCATATAATCTAGAGCTAAGGATAACCACCGACAAACTGCACCCCCCCCCCCCCCCCCTCAACACAAGCTTGTTGACGAGGTAATTCAAAGCATATTGGGTAGTGTTTGTGACATCCCTTAACAACTGCAAACTTCTCTGAAATTCGGTATCCCAATGGAATGTCACACCTCTTCTGAGTAATCTGGTCATGGGTGTAGCGATAAACTCATACTTTGGAATGCACTTTCTGTAATACCCAACAAGGGCCATCATGGAGCGCACTTGTTTGACATTCGTAGGTGAGGTGATCAAGGTTCCTTTGACCACACATGACTCCCTAGACTCCACAGTTGTCAATTTTCTATAATTCATAGTTTTCATTATCGGCACGTTAATAATTTTTGGGATCAAATCTTGGTTATCATGTTTTGAGATAAATGTAAGAATAAAACTCTATATCATCGCGGACCATTCACTAATGCCTCTATACAACTCTATCTCCAAGTACCATTCAGTAGGCACCTTTCCCAACGTGTGAATAAAGATATGGACCCATTTAGGTCTTGGATCTACACCCCATACTTGATTCCATCTGGCCAAATGTCAGCTTGGATCCTCTTTTCCAGAGTATACATCTTCCATTTTAATAACTAGACATTCAAACCGCAACCTCATCATGCACACACATTCCTCCTAGTTACCCATATTCTCCTTATGATTTTCCCATCATCTTGTTGGAGTAGCATGCAATCCAAGGTCCAGGGCATGGAATATTTTTCCTTTCGACACATTCCCTTCCAGCTCTCCGATAAACATGTTGACATCAGTGGAGCCATCATAGTGCAGTAAATCCTATATCTTAGATGTAATACAACGCAGAGATCGGGTCACACGATTACAACACAACGCAAAAACCTCATGTAGGTGGTTCTTCCAATTTTCTAGTTCTTCATCAGAGTCTGAAAAACAAGAGCTATCCTTCTCCCGCTTAAGATTCCCATTTGTTGTTGGATTAATCCATTCTTCCTCACGCAAAGTTAGCTTATAGATTTGATCGATCTCGTCCGCAACATGCATTGGTTTAGTATATCTTTGGCCTTCTGTAGGATCTATAGGAATGATGACCCCGACTCCATTACTTTCAAATTCCATCCTCCTCCTCTTTAAATTGATAACACCATCCATGTCAATGGCCCAATCCAATCCTAGCAGCGCAGGATAGGGATCAGTATCATCTATAATTTGTATGACTTCAAATTCTGCCATCGCCTTAACACCCTCTATATTTACCACAACCTGTGACAACCTCCCTAAAGGAATCATCTTCTCTTGATTGGCCATGCACAGCTGAATGGTAGACCATTCCAGCTTTGGCTCTCCGATGTGTTGCAATGTTTTCTTAGGTAGAACATTAGCATCTAATCCTAGATCTAGAATAACTTGGTCCATTTCATAAGCAACAATCCACGAAGTCATACACATCTCCCTACTCGTTCTCTTCTTGTTCTTGTATATTTTATTGACTGCTCATTGTTATTTCTCTACGCAATTATCTATTAATGCCTGCAGATTTTTGATAGCCTTCTTATTGCAAAAAAACTTTATACATGCTTGTAGAAATGATTTAATATCCTCATCTCCTCCTGCTTCCCTCTGTGTTCTACCAGATGTTGATGTTCTTCCTTCTGTAATTTTTTTCCATGCTTCAATAAAGGTCTCTTTTACGTGCTAAAGATTAAAGCCTTCTTTTTTTTCAAGTGCTTTACGGATCCATACATCAGTGGCTAGTTTCTTTCTTTTATCTTCATTGGTGGCTACACCAATCCTGGTAACTGTATTCACATAGGGGTCTTCTTCACGATTTTCTGCACGAAGCATATCAAGACAGGACAGTATTATATGACATGATAAAATTATCTACAATAACTACAGGTCCGTCGTGCTAGATTTGGACAGTCGCACGCATAATGGCCAAAATATCCACTGCTATAGCAAATCACTTGTCCTCTTCCTTGGCCAGCTGATCCACCTCCTCAGCCCCTTCCTTTGCCTTGGAATACTTTGTTCCTAGAAGGGGATGTTGGTGATGTAGGCTCAAATTGAATTCTATATATCTCTTCTTTATCCAACATCATATCACAGGTATGACAATGCTTCTCATCATGCCCTAATGACGAAAAAATTTGAAAAATAATTTCTTCGAGTCAGGCTGATATTTCCTAATCCTTGGGCAAGAATATGTGTCATGTAATCCAACAATCTGATAGATAATGCACCATATAGGATTCTTCAATGGGATAGGACCTCCAACATTCAGATAATTGTTGAATACGGGACACTGGTCTTTATGGTTCCCAGAAGCTTTTCATTTTATACACCACAGCTCTGTGCAAACCTCCTTGCCTTTGTCTTTGCACAGAATTTAAATTTCTAGATGCATGGCTTCTAGATGATTCTGAATCTATTGGGTTCCCAGTGAAATAGGTGTTGGGGTAGCCTCCAATTTCATTGCAACCTCCACAATCTCAACTTGTGTGGAAATATTTTGCTAACCTAATGGTTGGCACAAATGTGGTAGAAACATAGAAATGAACCATTCCTTATGCTGAGTATCATCAATAACAAATTTGTCATCTTTGATGGTGCACTTCAACCTTTGATCAGCCTCGCATATAGATTCATTAGGCTCTTGACGAATATCCTTCATTTATGTCACCAACTACGTGTATAACTTAGGTTTCTTAAACTACTCCTTTAGGGCCGCTTTAATTTCTTCCAAGGTAGCATTTGGGTTTGCTTGAGCATACCTAATGTACCAGTCTAATGCACGATCTTGGAATGCAGTAGCCAGCTGCACTATTCTAATATCAATATTGTTAACTTGCTGAGCTTGCCATACGGCCTCAATCAAAAACCATAAGTGATCAGTGTCCTCATTTCCAATGCCTTTCAAATTAGGTAAATTAATTGATTCAACCATATCTACTTCGGGAGAAAGTGGAGGTGGCAGTGGAGATGGATTGTGCAATGGATTAGGTGTCCTGTGATGTGAGTTCAGTAGTGGAGTGGATGGAGTGGGAAACAGACTCAAGGGTCTCTGTTGTGATGAGATTTCTTCTTCAGAATCACTTGAGCTAGCAGTTTCTAGTTCAGGTTCACTATCAGATCTAGGCTTCAGAGGGCTATAAGTAATTTTTTTAGAATCTTCATGATAAATTCTTCCAATGCACGTAATTTAACCTCTTTGATGCATTCAAGAAGTATGTTCACAAAGACAACCCCATTCACACAATAAAATTTTTAGTAATAATTTTAATGAGCGTAGGAACTTACCTCTAGGGCCTTTGAAAACCTTCTTTTTGCTTCAGTATATGACAAAAATTGGTCAATGGAAAATTCATTCACAAATCATCCCAAGAGGCAATTGATCCAGTGATCTACCATGTGGGTGATCTTATTTTCAAACTTCTCTACTTTCTGGATCAATTCAGGAGTCCAATAGGTGACTATGTCATCCTTTATGCGGTGATGGAATTCAGCTAAGTAGGACAACCACTCCTATAGTTCATGTGCAAAGGAAAAAAAGAATATTTCATGCACTTCTGTATAAATATATTTTTGTACCCATTTTTTGTCAGATAACTTATTACTTCTATTCTCTTGGAGCGCAATTCAAGGATCTTTCTATCCAGCCAATCTTGTAATTCGTTTCATGATAGACGCCACAACATCAAATCTGCCTCAAAGTGATCTCGGTCCTGACAACAAAACCATTTTTTGGCTTCATGGGTCTTAACCAAGGTTCAGAGCTTATGGATAAGCAAACAAACACTCCAACTACTAGCCCTTTCGGCAATGATCTGCTTACGCAGACCAAAGTCTCACCCAAAGTGGTATGGGGGGTGCTAGAACTAGGTTTCTGCACCTTGAGGGAGAAATTAATGAAGTGGTCGTCAGCAAAACCAAATGTGAACTTATACATAGGTGCGCAACAATATATAACAGTCTCACAGAGAATGCACATTCATTAATAGAATAACACAAAATCATTGTTGCCTTAGCGCAGATAAACAGAACATAACCAGATCCAGATCTTAACCAATGTAGATATTTAAAAAAATATATTAACCATCAATAACCATTCATAATCATATCAAATATCCTTATGCAATCATCCATAAGTAAGACAAATAATATGATCTTAACATAATATAAGCACTAAGAAACTCAGATGCATAACACAGTGAACTTGCCAAAAATTGTCCTTTCTATTGGCTTCAAATCTGTCAGTCAATACATCCAATTTCCCTTAAAAAACCCTTCCACGCACACAGCCGGTGGAGTTCGAACATAGCCAGGACTAGGTCTCCGTGAACACAGCCAGCAAGAGCCTTTCAACCCAACCCAGACAACCCTTAAAGACGCGTAAACTAATTAGAACATCAATAAGTCATTACCCAACTGAACTACTTAGCTTAGACACGATCTATCTATTTATATATGCCTAGTGCATAGATACTATGGTTTCAAACCATGGTTTGAGGCCCACAGTTTACTCTTAAGCCCATTTAAATCAAAATTGGGGACTTTGACCCACTCCAAAGCTCCTTGACTCCCTTTACACAGCGCACACATACAAAATTATATAGAAAGATATCAAAAATTGTGCCTCGGGGGACCCCACTCCAACAGACTGCTTCTAAGGCTACATGTTGAGAGGTAATTTGTACTCCCTCTCAACGACCAAGTCTCTAACCTCTGCTTTTCTCCTCAAAGCTTTGCATGCATCTGGTAACTCAAGTGCATATAGTTTCTTGACTCACGCACATTGTAATTTTCTCGTCGTTACAAAATTTTATAAAAAAAGAGTTGATTTTAAATCGACCATATCTCCCTCATCTCAGCTCTGAATTGATTTTATATTTGGGTAGTTTTTCGCAAGGAATCCAAATATGCTATTTTTTTTAAAACAAATTACACCAAAATCTATATTCTCTGCAAACTTGTCGCCCAAAAAATTCATGCTCTGATACCATGTAGAAAATCTAACCAATGAAATTCAATTTGATCTTGTAATGTACTAAAATCAGATATTAGATCCTCCAACAATTTTTGGAAACAAAACACGATCGCACAATCAAATATAAGTAAGAGAGAAAAATCACCAATCGCTCAACACAAAATGTATCTGGGGAAAGAAACTGCTCAAAATTTCTCTATCTCTATTTTGTATTAAGTCAAGGAATCATGAAACAATACAATTCTTGATCTCTCATGATATTCTCGATCACTCTGCCAATTGTCTCCCGCTGATCTAGGTAAACTCGGTCTAGTACTTAGCCAATTCTCAACCTTCCTTCAGCCTACCTTGCTCATGCAATTCCTAGGGAATTAGCTCCCTATTAATTAGGAAAATCATTCTTCCTTTATTGCACAATCCATCATGGCATCCCAATGACTTTATAATTGCACATGGGAAATTTTGTATAAATACAACTGATAGTTATGTTCCCTTTAACCTTTGTCTCAACTAGGTCTTCCTCGGAACTAACATGCATGCAGCTATTAATAGTGAATTATCATTTATATGATTAATCACTCATTGTGAATTAAATCTAATTTAATTTAGTGGTCGACCTCTCACTAGCTTATCACTTAGTTAGAACTATTAAACTAATTTTAACTCATTTAATTGAGTCAACTAATTCACACATGCACCCAACCAATGCATCAACTGCAACTGGACCCCAGAAATATTATATTAATCCCTCTACATGCCTCATCTTAGACCTCAACTCAAATTTCTTGACCTAACTCAGTCATCATGACTTAGTTAACTGACATAAGTTGTTATGAGATGAAATTAAAATTTATTGTCCAATTTATTTAAAGGAAAAATAAATTAGACACCCCACATTCCTCACTCCTGGTGCATCAAAATTCCTCACCAGTGTGGGTGCATTTTTTTGTTGTCCTTTCTGGTTTCTAATTTCAATGTTTCTTGTTGCAAATTTCAGCATTTCATAATTTGATGTGGCCTTCACACAAAGACACCAATGAAATCACATGCCCAGATTCTCATGAGTAACCTCTCTTAAGCTCGATCTTCCATAAGAGAACCAACAATATGCCATCCTACTTCCTAGCTCGAACTGACCATTAAGGTACGCAAAATTCTTATGAGCCCTCACATGATGATCTTGCTCTTGGAGGATGATCATGGCCTCCCTTTAGCAACCCTAGTTACTTGGCCCTCTTACTCAACCTACTTTAAGACTACATCTCTCTTCTCCCCCTTGATCAAATGAGCTCCTTCTCACTTGATGTTATTTCCTTCATCCTAAGGTCTCCTTAAATATTTTTTCCTAAACCTCTTAGGAACCTTCTAGAACTTACGGGTTTTATCCGCTTAGATCTTAGGAAATATTATTTTTATTTTATATTTTAAACCCCATCTTGGGTCCAAAATCCCTTTTCTTGGCTTCTTTTCCCACAAATCCTTTTGTGACCAAACTCACAGAAACCCATCTCACTAGGCTTGTGAAGTACCTCCCAAGCTACACAATTCAACAACATAGTCTAGCTGTAGTAACTGTAACTTGGTCAAACTCTTGTAGTAAAGCGAGGGCTTGGTTGGGTTCCCAAGTTTAAAATTAAGTAAGGGTAGTTGTGAGGGTATGATAGCTAGGGAGGGTCAGGGCATGCACATTAGGAATGAAAAATCATGCTAACACATGTCATAAAATTTCAATGCATGTTGAAGAGCGTTAGGGAGTTTCGCGGCATATTAAGGGATAACTAGGTCAAAATGCATGTAAAGGAATGAATACGAGTGTGTGCGAGGGAGTGTCAACAAATTCAAGTGTGCTAAGGACGAAGTGTGTTAAGAGAAGTTCATAATAGGATTTACAGGAGGCAATAGTACGATTGTTATACGAGGCTTGACATAGTAGTTTTAGAAAAATGGAGATCACTTTATGCTAGGCACAACATTTGTTTTCCTTTAGCTATTTTTTTATATGACATGTGGTGCACTTTGGCTACATGCTCATGTTTTAAACTATTCTAGATAATTTAATATTGTACATTTTTTGTATAATTTTTGGGGCACTCGACTTGTGTCGGCTTATATCTTGTGTGCCTTGTGCATCTTGTGGTTCTTGCAAACTCTCAGTTAATGTTCTACTGTTTATATGAACTGAACATACATGTGAAATATTTCCTATGTAAGATATGTTGCTTAGTTGTTTTATTCCCATGGCTAGATCATGTGATCCTTGTCTTGTTAAATAGTTAAGTGGGACAATTTGAGCTTGGACATGAGTGGCATAAGATGAGTTATAGGTATTTCTTAGGTGAACAAGGCACAATATACTTGTAGTAGGTACAATTGGTCAATTTGTTGCGGTTGAAGCAAGCTAATATTGTCACATGAAATGAAGTAGCCAAGGAATTGATTGGATTCCCAAGTTGTAAAAAAGTGTAAAGGCTATCTGTGAGGACATGAGTGCCAAGGCGTGCTAGGGAATGCTAAGATGTGCTAAGTGATAAGGCATGCCAAGATGTGAAAGGGTGTGTCAATGCATGCCAGGAACTGTCAAGGCAACAAAAGGGAGAAATAAGTTAAAATACAAGGAAATGAACACATAAGAGGGTTAATAAGTCATCAATTTACCTTTTCTAGGAGGGGCATTCTAGGCACACCAACACTAGATGCCAATAGGTGCCAAGTGAAAAGTCTTAGTGCATTCTAAGTGCCAAGTCTTCCTTTGTTTCTTCTCATCTGCTTTCCAACCGTTTCTCTCAAATAAATTTAATATTAAACCATGCCAAATCATACCAAGACATGTTACTGTATTCCATACATTCTAATATTTTCCAAGTGTAAATATGTGTCACGCAGTGTTATGCATGCTAGAGAGTGCTAATGCATGTTGAGGAGTGTTAATGAGTACTATGAAAAAACATTAAGGGAGCACTAGTTCAAAATTCATGGAATTTAATGAATATGAGGAACGTGTGCCAGGGACTAGTGTTAATGAGTGCTAGTTTTCATGCCAAAGAGGGAGTGACAAGGTATGCTAAGGATTCGTAAAGCATGCTAGGGAATATCAAGGCATCTCAAGAAGTCTCAAAGTGTGTTGGGATTTCCACAGTGTGCTAATTATATGTGCCAAATAGTGCCAAGATATTCCAAACATGGCAGGTGCTAAGGATGTGCAGGGTGACAAGGTATGTCAATATGTGTCAAGAAGTTTCAAGGAAACAAAAGGAAGAACCAATAAGAGGGTTAATAAGTTGATATTTTATCTTTTTCAAAAAGGGCATGCTAGCCACACTAATAATAGGTCCCAATACATGCCAAGTGGCATTGACGTTTCCCAAGTTCTAATGTATGTCAATACATTCAACCAAGGTTTTCTACGACATGCTGGGGACTACATGCATGCCAACACATGCTAGGGGAGTTCTATGTTGTGCTAGAACATGCCACCATGTGCTTTGGCGTTAGTGTCATGACAAGATGTTCTAGGTACAAATATGTTCAAAGACATGTGAGGTGCTAAGAAATGTTAGTGTGTGCCAAAGCATTAATTTAAGGTGTGCCCGGATTGTTGAGGAGTGTTAGGTCTTTCTCATTAATAGAATTTACAGAGCTTGATTATGTATTAAATAATATATTTCCTACACACACTAATGGGACTTTATCAAAAGGGAATTTTCTAGATAATAAACTTAATATATATGAATCATGTATTGACTCATCGGAAAACTCTATTCAACTAGTCATTACTCGAAGGAAATGATACACACTAATTACTTCTTAAAAAATTTACTGACTCTAACCGCTATGGCCTTGGACATATTATAAAAAAGACTCCACAATAATGGTATTAAATCATTATCTTTTGACAAAAAATATATTAACAAGCACATAACGTCATCAAAAACTCATTGGAATGATCAATGGTGATGGACATTTTTTAACCATCACCAAAAGTAACAAAAAGAGCATCGGTGAGGGTCATTAAAATTTCGTCACTAGAAGTGTCACCAATGAGAGAATTAGTGATGGTCGTTTAACGACCCTCACCAAAAGTGTCATTGAAAATGGCTTTGGTGACGGACCTTAAAGGACCATCACTATATACACTTACAGTGATGCTTTTTTAAGGACCATCACCATATGTGATATTAGTGATGGACCTTAAAGGTCCGTCACAAGCATGACCCTCATCAATGTACTTTTTATTGTAGTGAAGAGGTGATTTTTGGTGTTGAAGACAGAGTGTATGGATGAAGGTGTGAAGATAAATGGGATAATTCCCTTGCTTTATGACCATGGCATGCCAATGTTCATAACCCTACAAGATAGAAAAAAGAAAGGTCAACAACCAAGGTGTCATCTCAACTTCTTGTCTTTGTTCTTTTATTTTATTTATTTTGTTTTTCCAGGTCGAGTGGGCTGCCTCAGAAGAGGTTTTCAACCCACTAGCCTGCCCTGAGCACCTCAAAGAGGCTTTCACTCAGGGATATTTTGTTTTTTATTTCCTCTCTTTTTGCTCTAGGACTTCCTTAGAGAGATTTTCAATCTTGTAGTTGGCCTCGGATGCCTCATGGAGGTTTTCACCCAGGCCTCTTTATTTTTTATTTTTTCTTTTCTCTAGGAGGGTTGTGGACTGGAAGTTATGAGGCTCCCATTTACATTTACCTCCTAGCTGATTGTATTGATGAACTTTTCCTTAGAAATGGGCTTCTTGTATACTTTTAGCTTATAACCATTGAAAATAAAAGGGATCCCCTTCTCATCAATGATTATGATCTGAAAAAACCCATTGTCATGGAATTTCTCTATCAGGTATGGGCCTAACCATCTTGTCATCATCTTCCCTTTAAAGTTCTTAAACCTGGAACCATATAGAAAATCCCAATCCCCTTCTTGGAATACTTTCTCCTTGATGTGACTATCATGCCAAACCTTCCTCTGTAGTTATATGACTTCAGTGTGGAGGAGGGCCTGCATTCTGAATTCAACTAAGCCATTTTGTTGAAGTAACCTTTCTTTATGTGCCCTTATGAGATCTAAATCCAATTGGGCTTCCATTCTGAGAGTGTCATATCAAATTAAATAAAAAGCAAAGATATATTCCCATAAACCAGATCATATGAAGTGAACACAGTAGTTGTCTTCCAAGTGATATTATAGGCCCAAGTTGCCTCCACTAATATGTCTGCCCAATATTTCATGTTGTTGCTCACTACCTTGGTGAGGATGTTTTCCAATGCTCTAGTGGTAACATCTACTTTCCCATTTTCTTTAGGGTGATAGGCAGTAGATGTTCTTTTCTTGATATTATGTTGCCTTAGGATATTATCAATCAAATGTGATGTGAACTGAGCTCCTTAATCAGTGACTATCTCCCTTGGATACCCAAATTTTTAGAGCACATTTTCTCTTAAGAATTCAACCACATTTTCTTATATTTCTACCTTAACAACCTTTTTCTCAACCCACTTTGTTAAATAACCAGTGCATACTATGATGTATTTATTTTTCCTGGATGGTGGATCAATTGGCCCAATGAAATCCATGCCCCACTTGTTAAATGGCTCTAAGGCCACTTGAGGTTGTACAGGCATTTCATCCCTGGGTGTAGGTTTTCCCATCTGTTGCGGTCCCATGTTTTGATAGTTTGGAAAATCAAAAGACAAGGCAACATCAAACCAATCTTTAGAGTTCCAAGATCTAGTCCTCCTATTATCAGAGAGGGATCTCTCAAATTATTTGTTTTTGCAAAGGTTTAACTTGTTTGCTTTGATTATTGGTTTTAGACTAGTTATTAAGTGCAAGTGTTTGTTTGTTTGGTTGAATTGATACTGCAGAATATGAAAGGTCTAGGAAAGGCTGGTAGAAAGAAGGAGTGTTGGTTTCATTGGGAAATGGAGTCAAAAAGAGGTTATGACAAACTTATCAATGGATATGGGATATCAAAGGGAAAATCTAACTTGGCCACAGGATCCTTTAGTTTATGAATGAGATGGACATTAATGGTTTAGAAAAGAGAAGTTTAATTCTCAACAAAGGGAATTTGAAAACATGACTTGAACAATAAAGAGGTATTTGATAGACAGGGCTAACCATAAATTCTACAAACCGCACTTTAAGCAAATAATGATTTCAAAACAACTTTTAAAATGAAATCTAAGATTCGGGAGCACATCCTATTTCCTCAAAGATTTTATTTCAAATGACTTAGAAAAACATAAAATATTTACTGATAATTGCAGTCATAGAAGAGGGAACACCTAATACATCTATGATCACAACTATAAAAGACATTTAAGACAACTATTTAAGCAAGGACAAAGGGTATGATCAAAACAGACCTCCTTGGCTCACTATAAACAAAGATACTTCAAAGGGAGACTTCAATAACAACCTTTAAGTGGCAGCAGACAAGCAGGGAGAACCATAAATCATGCTGAAACCAACTATTCGAACTATTAGAGAAATAAAGAAGCATGAGGACTAAAGAGAGAGATTAAAGACTCTAAAATACCTCAACAAAATAAAACATAAAACAGTGAAGGATAAACAGGTCTAAGGTGCTTCCAGGAGTCATTTCTTAGCCTAAAACTTTCATCCTACTGTAGTAAGAAATTATGGAACAAAATGAAAATAGGAAAAAACATTAAACAGTTCAGAATACTTCACCAACAGCCAAGCTCATGGATCCAATGACAAAGCCTTCTCAAGAACAAGCATGCAACAACATCATCAGGGCTTGCAAGACTTCAATTTCTTCTTCAACTTCAACAGACTATGTATTATTTCAGACAGTTTTCAATATTACAACTAGTGACCAACCAGCAACTTCTTATCTTCTTCAGAAGTATTTATAGAAGAAATGAGGAGGTGGAAGAGCTTTAGGTTTGAAATGCAATAAATTCTACACTAAATGCAACTCCTAGCCTAGAGAACCATGCAAGGCCTAAGGCAGGAGAGCATTGAATTTATACTTATCTTTCATGTACTCTATTTCTGCTATTTTTAGGTTAAATGGGCAAAAATATTGACTTTGAGGCTTACTTATCCCTTACAATAACTTCCCTGACAGTTACAGAATTCGTTCTTTCTTTGGTAATAACTTTTCAGGTGTATTTATGCAAATATCTTTTGTTTAAGCAATAAGTAGGCCTTCTCTTGATTTGTTTAGGCTGCAAGTGGCCTTTGGTAGCTGCAGAGGATTCAATTAGCCTCTGATGTGGTAGTGGAGGATTCTCAGACTGGTAGATATTATTGTTTTAACCTAAAACACCTTTAATTTACTTGACTTCTGTGTTTTAGGCTTAATGAAGCCTAATTTCTATCTTCTGGTCTTCAAACTGTCTTCAATCGTGGATTTTGGATTAGGTCTTTGATTAATCGAATTAATGCCTTAATCCTTCCAAAACTGTGTTAACAGTCTTCAAACAGGTTTTCTGCTTTTAATTTTATCCCTGGATACTGATACTCTTTGTTTGATTAATGTATGTTGTGTTTTTTTGTTGCGCAGGTCTACAGAGGGCTCTTATAATGTTGCGAGTGTTCATGAGGCACTAGTAAACCTTGATGGGAAACCCTGCAGAATGATCTCCTTCACGCATAAATTCTTGGGGGATCGTCATCCCTGGCCTTCAATTTTCTTTTAAAACAATTGAAAAAACCATTAAAACCTGCACAACAAAGAAAAATTAGAAAAAAACCTATGGGAAAGGGTTCAGACAGCTTTAGAAGTTTAGGTTTAGAGCGCAACCGTTGGATGAAATCATTCAACGGTGAAGATTTCTCGCTAAGATCAAAAGGAGAGGCAGTTGGAGGGGTGAATGAAAGATTAAGTCTGAGCCGTAGATGCGTATTGATCAACGGTCGAGATCAATTTGGGTTTTATAATAGGAAGGGGTCATATTATAATGAAAATGGAGGAAAATGTAATAAAAATGGAAGAAAAACCTTTAGCAGAGGGAGTAAATAGAGTTAAATGAAATTGGGGTTTTGGAAAGATTCTGGGCCGTCAGATTGATTTAGACAATAGAGATCAACGACGGAAATAAACATGAGAGAATGAAATGTAAATGGGGAAAGTGGTTTCGACCAAAGAAACCACTTGTTTCACGCGATGAAAACGAGGAAAGGCGGTATTGCCTTTTTGAACGCGATATGCATTAGCGATTGACATGTGGCTTTTTAAAACTACCCATATCACGTAATTTTTAAAAATTAACCTTCGGACTCAAAATTACGCGAAACCGCGTGCTGGCCGTCAGATCTGGGGCATTAGATCGGACAGTCATGAGGAGAGCGTGATGGAGATAAGATGCACGGGCGAAAAAAGGTGGGAAAGGGTCAAGGCAGTTTTAATCTTGACCATCAAATCAGGGAATGAACGGCTAGGATTGATCAATGGGGGTGGTAGGTCCCAAATGAGTTGGGCCTACTAGGTTAAATATGGACTGTTGGATGAAACAGATCAATGGCTCAGATTTAATCTTGGGGTTAATAAAATAAAATATGAGGCAAGGGTCGGGCAGAGTTTGGGTCAATGTGGGCCGTTGATCTGCAAAGATCAACGGTGGGTATTCACCGAAAACTTTATACAGCGGGGTTATATGAATTTAAAAAAGGGATTCAAGCTTTAATCTGGACCGTCGGATGTATGAAATGGATGGCCCAGATCTGATCGCGGGATCGCCAATCGGCGAGGGAGAGAGGAAAGGTGCAAAGAAAATTTGTGATGCAATTGAACAAGGACCGTTGGATCTTTAGAGATATAAACAGTCAGGAATAACTCTGTGGGTTTTAATACAGAGGCTGTGGTAGAGGGAAATTAATCTGGACCGTCAGTTCTTGTGGATTCGACAGTCCAGATTGAATCACAATGATCACAATCGGAGGAGGAGAGAGGAATGGCATAAGTGATTTTCTCAATGTGATTGAGTACGGACCATTGATCTTAGAACTGGATCAATGACGGAGATTAATTTATGGATTCCAAAGGTGGGTATGCGGGCTTTGGAACAGAGCAACGAGGACCGTCAGATCTGGGTATGGTGGAACAAATCGACGGTTGGGAAACCATCGCAAGGTCGCCAATCGGAGGGGAGTAATAAACTATTTAAATGCATCCAATGTAAAACTCGGATGCGAGATCCCGACGATCGTTGATTAGTATTAGATCAACAGCTGATAATTTATCAAGCAATGAACTATCAGGTTTTATTTTAACATAGGAAAAATGTGTTTGTAAGAAAATACAAAGGAAAGTGATGCTTTCGGGAAGTGTTTTATATACAAAAGACCAATCGCAATCAGAAATTTTTACAAGCGAAAGGTAACAAGACACTTTGGAATTCCCAATTGCAATTGCGTGATCAGGCCTTAGTGCTTCGTATTAACGCTGGTTTTATGCAGAAATAAAGGGGCTGGGGGCTAAGGCCAAAAGGGCTTAAGGCCTTAGCAAAAAAAAGGCTTATTTTTAGGATTTTTCAAGGATTTTCAACGGATTTTGGGGGTTCTGACAAGGTCAAAAAGGATTTTTAAACCTTATAAACGGGAATTTAAGAAGGGAAGGAAGGAAAATGAGGGAAATGGAGGAATTTTATGAGGAAAAAGGGGAGAAAAATGAAGGTTAATTATGAGTGAAAAGAGGGGTAAAATGAAAGGAAAAAATGGGTTTTTAGCAGTGTTTTTCTTCAGGAAAACAACAGATTTTTTAGGGTTAATGGGGGAAACAACAACGAAGTTTAATTCAAAGGAAGAAACAATATCAAAAGACTTTAAAAGATGATAGGTTTTCAAAGGAAACTATCTCTTGAAGGCTTGAAGACAAAGTCTAGCCACCTCTTGGTATAACAAAATTTATAGGTGGCTAACAGTGGCTCCACTTGGGGAAGACAACTGGTTCTTTAGGTGTCTAGAACTTCAGATTTGTATTCTATGGGAGCTGATCAATGCCTCATCCATTGGGCTGAAACTTTCTTCACTTTGTTGGCTTTCTTTTGTTCTGACAATGTTAGCAGCCATGAAAAACAATGGAACTCTATCAAAACAAGCTTTCTACCTATCCAATCCTACTTATCTAAATTTTTTTCTTCTTTGAGAGTGCATTTGGATTGGCAAACTCTTTTACAAACATTTTATTCTTTTGAAAGAAAAATAATAATTTAAGTCTACTTCTTATTTCTCCATGAACTCAGATTTAACAGTTGAGTTCATAAGCTTCTCTACCTAACTACTATCTGTTAGGATTAGACTGTCTAACATATTTTTATTCTCTAACTTCTAAAACAAGAAATTTAAAAAGTAGCCAAGTCTAGATTGAACAGTCTAACTTGTTGTTGATCTATGGCATAAAAACAAGCTACACATAGATTATTATTTGCAGAAAATTAAATCAAAATGTTGAAGGCTTACGATCTAAAAGTTTTAGGAACATCCTTCTCTTTTCTTTGGCTTTGTTTTTAAATTTGTTTGAGTTGTTTTTCCTTGTTATTTGGTTCAAGTTTTGAGCATATCAGAACCAGTTTGCTTCTATTTTTTACTCAAGAATTAAACAGATCAAAGTCATTCTTTCTTTTGGAATCTTAGGTTCGGATTTTGAGCATATTTGAACCTTTGTTTTTCTAACCTAATCTTCCTTACTGATAAGTCAAGATTAAGTTGTTTGGAAAATCTATTTCATTAACCTATCAGCAATAAATTAAAAAAAAATTAGTCATGATTATGTTGTATGACTAACCAGAAGTGTGTTTTTAGGAGTGGCATTTGAGCTTGCACACTTTCAAACTTTATTTCTCTTTTTGGTATGGGGTTGTACCTTTCTTGTTTTACAATCTGCCCTCTTTTCTTCTTTCTATTGTTTTTGTATTTTTATTTTTCTAACTTTGAATGCAATGTTTAACAATGATATTTACAATGGAAAGTAAAAAAGATTTAAAACTCAAGACTCGTGGCAGAAGTAGTGCTTGAGCATCCTGCCATTGACAGGACCTCCATACAGATCTTCTCCATTCAATTCTTTCAAGAAAAATGCATTGTGACCCCTCTCAGCATGAATAATATAAGGCCATTTCCACAAGTTCTCAAACTTTCCATGTTTTCCCTTCTCTTCCCTTCTTGAATCCCACTTAAGAACAACATTTCCAACTTGGAAATTGTTTTCCTTAGTCCTCTTGTCAAATATTTTCTTGATATTTTATTAGACTAACTGTGTTCTTTCATAGACTTCTTCCCTAGTCTGCTGTAAATGAATTGTTTGGTTGATTCTTCTTTGCATATTATTCTCTTCAATATGCACTTCTTGAAGCAGGTTCATGACTGGAACTCCTAATGAAGTGAGAAAGGTTGCATCCATGCCATAAACCAGCTGATAGGGGGACATATTTATTGATTTCTTTATAGTTAATCTATCAGCCCATAAGGCATGAACCAGCTTACTGTGCCATGATTTTTTATTCTTCTCCAACAACTTTTTGATGATATTGATGAGGCTTTTGTTGGAGGATTCAGCTAATCCATTTCCTTGGGGTTAGTAGGTAGTAGAATGGCCCAATGTAATGTGGTATTTGTAACAAAAATCAACCATTCTTTTAGATTTGAAAGCAGCAACATTATTTGTTATGATTTTTCTAGGACAACCAAATCTGGATAGGATGTTTGTTTCAAGGAACTTAATAATGACAGAGTCATTAGCATTCCTAGAGGGTATAGATTCTATCCAATTGATAAATAATTCAGTGGCAGTTAGGATCCACTTAATGTGGGCTGATGAAGATGGTTGAATTTCACCAATGAAGTCTAAGCCCCATTGTTGAAAGGGTGCCTCAACACTGATAGGATGTAATGGTAAGGGAAGGAGTTTTCTTTTGCCATAAAAAATTTGGCACTTATGGCAAGACATGACTAACTTTTGAGTATCTGAGAAAAAGGTGGGCCAATAGTGACCGAATCTAAGGATTTTGTTTGTTGTGGCTTTCCAGTAGAGGTGTCCTCCACATTCTCCTTCATGCAGCTCATGCATGATTTTTCCTGTATCATCTTCAAGTAACCATTTAAGAAAAATTCCAACAGCATTTTTCCAATATAATACCCCATCTAAGATGCAATAACTCAAAGCTTTTTGTTTCAAAAATATAGCTTTAGTTTTAGACAAAGAAGGAGGGGCATTTAAATATAAAAGCACATAAATAATGTTAGCATACCAAGGAGAATTCAGAAATGTTTCTTCAATGAAAGGGGCAATTAATTCTTCTACTTCTTCCAATACATCTACCATGTTCATATCTAGTGCTTGGAAGTTTGATTCAGCCATCAGTTTTGCTAATCCCTGCCCTTTAATCAGTTTGGTGGGCCTAATTTCTAAGTCATATTCAAGAATGGCTGCAATCCATTTTCCCCTTTTACCATCAGGGTCTTGACTTAGAATATCCTTTACAACAGTATGTGGAACAAAAGCAATTATGTGAGAGTGTAGAATGTACACTCTAAAGTCTTTTAATGCTTTCACTAATGCTAAGGCTTGCTTCTCCATGATGTTGTATTTGAGAGGGGCATCTCTTAAGGCCCTACTAAAGAAAGATATTGGTTGTTCTTGCCACGAATCATTCTTTTGAAGTAAAATTGCAGTTATTGTATGTTCAGATGCAAAAGAAAAGATATAAAAGTCTTTGGTGAAATCTGGACTAATCAAGACTGGTGTTTGAGTGAGAGCCTGCTTAACCAATTCAAATGATTGTTTAAATGGTAATGTCCATTTTACACCCACATATTTCTTAAGCATGTTTGTAATGTTTTTTAATAGCTCAGCAAGGTTTGGGATAAACCTCCTAAAAAAAGTTATCTTTCCAATGAAAGATTGTAATTCTTTGAGGCTTCTTGGATGGCTGATTTGCAATATGCCATCTATCCTTTTAGGGTCTATTTTGATTCCCTCTTCTGAAATTATATGACCAAGAATTTTACCTTCTTGGAGACCAAAGAGTTTCTTCTTGGGATTCAAAGATAAGCCAAATTTCCTACACTTCTCAAAAACTTTTCTCAAGTGAATCAAATGTTCTTCATCAGTTTTTGAGAAAACAGTTATGTCATCAAGGTAAATAATTATTAAATAGCCAATATCTTCAGAGAAGGCCATGTCCATGGCCCTTTGGAAGGTGGCCCCTGCATTTATCAAACCGAATGGCATTTTTGACATGCATAAAGGTGCCCCAAGGTGTAGTAAAAGCAATTTTGGTTTGATCACTTGGGAGCACTAACACCTGGTTGTAACCCGAGAACCCATCCAACAGTGATATCATTTTTGACGCAACTACCGTTTGAAGTATATGGTCCATCTTGGGCAAGGGGTAGTTGTCTTTTAGAGAGGCTCTATTTAAATTTTTGAATTCAATACAGAGCATGATTTCCCCTGTCTTTTTCCTAACAGAAACTAAGTTTGATACCCATTCTGAATATCTAATTGGTACTATGATCCCAGCATCATGCATATTTTCAATTTCTTCCTTAAATAAAGGTAATAAAACCGGGTTTATTGTTCTTAGTTTTTGTTTAAAAGGCTTTTGATTTTCCTTCAAAGGAATCTTGTGTTGAATGATGCTAGTATCATAAGATTTCAAATCTTCATATCCCCAGCAAAAACATCTTTAAACTCTTTGAAAAACTCTATGTATTGCAATTTTATGTGAGCTGGGAGAGTGCTGGACAGTTTAATCATCTTGTGTTTTGCTAGGCTGCCTATGTTATGTTCTTCTACATCTGTTTCCACAAGCTCCATTCTTGGTTCTTTGGCTACATCATTAAAGTTGAAAAGGTGTTCTAAAGGTGTGAGACCACTTGGAATTGTATCTCTCTTGCATTGTAAAACTTCCACGTCTTCCTGGTTTGTGTTGTCAATTAATTCTGCTTCAAAAGGATTCTCACAGTGATTTATATCAACAGAATGCATTATTTCAACTTCTGGGATTTGTTCAATATAAAAATAGTTTTCTTTACCGCTATTTTCTGATATTGGTATGGAAAAATCATTTTCTGATTTTAAGAAATCATCGATGTGTTTGTCAGAATAAAACACTTGCCAGTGATCTTCGTTATCAGGCACTGTCAGCCTGTGTTTTACCTTTACACTAAGCTTCTCATTTATCTCAGGTATTTGGCAGTTGCTGGCATTGAAAGCGAGTTCATTTGCTAGATGATTTAGTGCTCTTGGAATAAAAATAAGTTCATACTTTTCAAAGGTTTTTAATAAATCAAGGGCAGCATTCTGATATTCCCTAAGCCTTGGATTTCTAGCTGAGTATTCTCCTTTGATTTGTCTTATGATAAGTTCAGAATCTCCTAATATTGATATCCTTTGGGCATCTAATTGTTTAAGCAACTGTAAGCCTACGAGAAGTGCTTCATACTCAGCGATATTGTTGGTGCATGGGAAATCCAATTTATATGAAAAACTCTTATTCGTATTTTGAATCCACACACCTGCCCTTGCACTTTTTTTATTACAAGATCCATCAAAGTTTATTGTCCATAGTATATTTGCCTTATTTTCATTCTCTTGTTGTTGTTGATTTTCAATATTTTGTATCTGATTTGAGGGAAGTTCTGATTGTTCTGGTAAAATGATTGGGTCTATGTTTTCCTTTTCTTGTTGAGTGATTTCATCTTCATTGTACAAGATAAAGGAATCTAAACTTGATTGAATAGAATAGATGGGAGAGTTATTTGGTTTATCTATGTTGCTAACCATATATTTCATGTGAGATTCCCTGTATAATCTTCTTTTTTGGTTAAAAACAGGGATGGTGGCATAAGACATTTCCATTTGAAGGCTTCCCTGAAGTTTGGCTCCCCATGATCTTGATAAAAGCATGCCATACTTAGGGGGAATGTCAGCTACAACTATGTCCATAACTAGACTCTTAGCAGGGATTTGAGATAAGTTAACACATAAATCTTTGATTAGACCCAAAAATTTGACTCTACTTGAATCAAAGGAATACAGATCCTTGTATGGTTTAGTAATTTCTAAGCCTAAGCTTTCCATTACTACCTTGGGCATAAGATTATGCGAAGCTCCGGAGTCTAACATGGCATTGTGTAAAATTTTCTCATGTATATTCAAACTAACATAGAAGGGAGGAACAACTCCTTCTTGGTATTTTCCTTCAACTTCTGGACCAAATAACAATTTAGGTTTGTCATCTGTCAAGTTTAATGTATCGGTATCACTTCCTAAGTTCAAAGCTTTCAAAACTTGGTTTTTGTACACTTCTTGGGTTACTAGTTTAGCTAAGGGGATGGTAATTTTTATCTTTGCAATCTCTCCCTCAAGGCTGAAAGGAACAATTGATTTGGTCATATTTACATCTGTCTTTTCAATTGAATTCCTTTCAGCAATTTTGATTTGCTGAACTTTATTTGGACTAGTAATTGGGACAGTTTTATTAGGTCCACTAGCTGAAGTGCTAGGGATGCTTTGCTCAACATTAGGCTGGCTACCTTTCTCTTTGTTTGAATCTGTTTTCTTAGCCAAAATGTTAGGTTTCTCTGCTGTCTTCTTAGGCTAAGTTTCTGTTTTTTTCTTGATAGTTATGCTAGTTTTTTTATCCTTTGAATTGTCTACGTTCCCTTTGCTCCTAAGATCATATTGTTTGTGCACCTCCATTATTGCATTTTGAAACCCCAATCTATAATCATCAAAATCTTCATAGGTGTTTGAATTTTGATAAGAGGAGAAGAAACCTTGTTCTTCTTCAGTGAGGAAAACATCATCCCCACTGTCTGATCCAATCAAGTTTACATGACCTTCTCCCAAGCTTTCAATCTCCCTATCTTCCTCATATTGATATACATAGTTTTGTTGGAAGGGAGGTCTAATATTTTGGTCATTTTCCTTTGGCCTATCTTGATTTTTTTCTCTTCTATAATTCTGATTCCTATTTCTGTTTTGGTTGTTTTGAGTTTCTCTTGGTGGCACTCTATCATTCAAGTTTATCTTTTCAAGCATCCTCTCCATTACTTTCACTAGGTTGTCAATTTTTGTGTCAGAAGTTGAGGTTGAGGGTACAGTGTCATCTTTATAAGTTACCCTCTTCTTTGATCTCAACCTATTTATTTTCTCAATTATATTTGCTTCTACACTCACAGCCCCCTTCTGCATGTCTTCTAGAGTTAAGTAATCTCTCTCTCTTAATTGATAGGCCATTTCAGCATCAAAACATTCAGGGTATCTTACTAAGGCCATGCCTTGGGGAGGTTTCATGTGAGGTTGAAGAGCATTGTAAACACTATTAAACCTAGTGGAGTAGTCATGAACACTCTCCGCTGGATTTCTTTTGAGACTGCTATATTTTGATAATATTTGAAGAGGGTTCTTTTTGGTTTCCCATTTTTTTATGAAAGTTTGATGCAAAGCAGGGAGATCATTGATGATATTAGGAGGTAATTTTTTTAACCACTTCTTTACATCTCCTCCTAAACTTTGAGCAAAGATCCTCATCTTAATGGTTTCTTCTTCTATCTCCATGTAATCAAATGCATCTTCCATCCTATCTACATGATGCTAAGCTGTTGTAGACTCTTTTGTAGTGAAATGAGGAATTTTTGATTGATAATAATTTGGTAAGGGAAGCAGAGGTTGTGGTAGCACTAATGGGGCATACCGTGTTGCCATGGCTGGAAATAAGAGTGGATTTACAAGAGGTGGATTTAAAAGAGTGAAAGTGGGCTGAACTGGAGTGTTTTGAACAGTGGTAGTATGGACTGGAGTGGAAGAAACACTTGGGCCAACAAACTGGTTTTGAGCAGATTTGTTATGAAAAAGGCTAAAGCAATGAAGAAGCTGGGAATCGGGAGGAGTGGAAGGTGAGGCTTCTCTACTAAAGCTCCGTCGCAAATCTGCAATGTCAAGATTAGTTTGGTTTAAATCACCTTGAGATCTAGTTCTAAAGATGTTCTTTGTATGATGTAAATCAAAGTGTAAATCCTCTAAGTCAACAAGGTTTTTGGGGACAGATTTTGTTCTTAAGAGGCTCCTATTAGCAGCTGATTTTCCAGACTTAGAAGTCTGCCACAAAATTCTCTTTGGATTATCAACTATTAAAGGAGGATTTGGGTCTAGATGCAATCTAGTGTTGATCCTATGTGAAGCCAGACTGCTTTTCAAAAATGAGAGAGGTTAAAGTTTTAGGGACTCTTTTTTGGAAGTTTTACCTCTCATGATGTCTTATATAGTATGGGACTAGGCTTCTAAACTTCTTCAAGGCTGGTTAACACAGTCCTAAAGAGATCTGGAGACCTAGATGAGTAATAGGCCTACTGGGGCTAGTGGAGTCGACAGGTGGAAGCTTTTTAGCCTCTATGAAGGTAAAATATTGGATGGTTCCACCACCATGTTTATTATGAAGCCAAACAAAAATATTTTTGGGTTTTTTTGAGTTATAGTCCTATGGGTTATGAGAGTGTGCTAAAACTGACTTAACACTTAGCTAAGGTGTTAAAAACATACAGAGTTCACTCTTATGGCTTGGTAACTGATTCCTTCAAGGTTTGATAAGGTTCTATGAGAATCCTAAGGGTTACTTAGTTTTTCACTGATTCAAATAACTCTTATCATAATTAGCATTTCGTTAGGTAGTGCTTGAAGAAGGCTACTTATGTTATACCGGAAAGTGAGTGTTTTGTTTTAAAGATTTTACTCAGGGTCCCACCGTGATCGCCATTATGTTTTGGTCCTGTGTTTTGATAGTTTGGAAAATCAAAAGACAAGGTAACATCAAACCAATATTTAGAGTTCCAAGATCTATTCCTCCTGTTCTCAGAGAGGGATCTCTCAAATTATTTATTTTTGCAAAGGTTTAACTTTTTGGCTTTGAGTATTGGTTTTAGACTAGTTATTAAGTGCAAGTGTTTGTTTGTTTGGTTGAATTGATACAACAAAATATGAAAGGTCTAGGAAAGGCAGGTAGAAAGAAGGAGTGTCAGTTTCATCGGGCAATGGAGTCAAAAAGAGGTTATGACAAAATTATCAATGGATATGGGATATCAAAGGGAAAATCTAACTTGGCCATAGGATCCTTTAGTTTATGGATGAGATGGACATTAATGGTTTAGAAAAGAGAAGTTTAATTCTCAACAAAGGGAATTTGAAAACATGACTTGAACAATAAATAGGTATTTGATAGATAGGGCTAACCATAAATTCTACAAATCGCATGTGAAGCAAATAATGATTTCAAAACAAATTTTAAAATGAAATATAAGATTCAGGAGCACATCCTATTTCCTTAAAGATTTTATTTCAAATGACTTAGAAAAACATAAAATATTTATTGATAATTGCAGTCATAGAAGAGGGAACACCTAATACATCTATGATCACAACTATAAAATACCTTTAAGACAACTGTTTAAGCAAGGACAAAGGGCATGATCAAAACAGACCTCCTTGGCTCACTATAAACAAAGATACTTCAAAGGGAGACTTTAATAACAGCCTTTAAGTGGCAGCAGACAAGCAGGGAGAACCATAAATCATGCTGAAACCAAATATTCAAACTATTAGAGAAATAAATAAGCATGAGGACTAAAGAGAGAGATTAAAGACTCTAAAATACCTCAGCAAAAGAAAACATAAAACAGTGAAGGATAAACAGGTGTAAGGTGCTTCCAGGAGTCATTTCTTAGCCTAAAACTTTCATCCTACTGTAGTAAGAAATTATGGAACAAAATGAAAACAGGAAAAAACATTAAACAGTTCAGAATACTTCACCAATAGCCAAACTCATGGATCCAATGATAGAGCCTTCTCAAGAACAAGCATGAAACAACATCATCAGGGCTTCCAAGACTTCAATTTCTTCTTCGAATTTAACAGACTATGTATTATTTCAGATAGTTTTCAATATTACAACTGGTGACCAACAAAAAACTTCTTATCTTCTTAAGAAGTAGTTATAGAATAAATGAGGAGGTGGAAGAGCTTTAGGTTTGAAATGCAATAAATTCTACACTAAATGCAACTCCTAGCCTCGAGAACCATGCAAGGCCTAAGGCAGGAGAGCATTAAATTTACACGTATCTTTCATGTACTATGTTTCTGCTATTTTTAGGTTAAATGGGCAAAAAGATTGACTTCGAGGCTTACTTATCCCTTACAATAATTTCACTGACAGTTTCAGAATTCATTCTTTCTTTGGTAATAACTTTTCAGGTGTCTTTATGCAAATATCTTCTGTTTAAGAAATAAGTAGGCCTTCTCTTGATTTTTTTAGGCTGCAGGTGGCCTTTGGTAGCTGCAGAGGATTCAATTAGCCTCTGATGTGGTAGTGGAGGCTTCTTGGACTGGTAGATATTATTTTTTTAACCTAATACACTTTTAATTTACTTGAGTTTTGTGTTTTAGGCTTAATGAAGCCTAATTTCTGTCTTCTGGTCTGCAAACTATCTTCAATCGTGGATCAGGTCTTTGATTAATCGAATTAAGGCCTTAATCCTTCCAAAACTGTGTTAACAGTCTTCAAACAGGTTTTTTGCTTTTAATTTTATCCCTAGATACTGATACTCTTTGTTTCATTAATGCATGATGTGTTTTGTTGTTGCACAGGCGTACAAAGGGCTCTTATAATGTTTCCAGTGTTCATGAGGCACCGGTAAACCTTGATGGGAAACCCTGCAGAATGATCTCCTTCACGCATAAAGGCCTGGGGGATCGTCATCCCCGGCCTTCAATTTTCTTTTAAAACAATTGAAAAAACCATTAAAACCTGCACAACAAAGAAAAAATAGAAAAAATCCTGTGGGGAAGGGTTCAGACTGCTTCAGAAGTTTAGGTTTAGAGCGCAGTCGTTCGATGAAAGAATCCAGCGGTGAAGATTGCTCGCTGAGATCAAAAGGAGAGGTGGTTGGAGGGGTGACTGAAAGATTAAGTCCGAGCTATAGATGCATATTGATCAACGGTCAAGATCAATTTGGGTTTTATAATATGAAGGGCTCATATTATAATGAAAATGGAGGAAAATGTAATAAAAATGGAAGAAAAACCTTTAGCGGAGGGGGTAAATAGGGTTAAATGAAATTTGGGTTTCGGAAAGATTCTGGGCCGTCAGATTTATTTAGCCAATAGAGATCAACGGCGGAGATTAAACATGAGAGAATGCAATGTAAATGGGGAAAGTGGTTTCGGCCAAAGAAACTGCTAGTTTCACACAATGAAAAGGAGGAAAGGTGGTATTGCCTTTTTGAACGTGATATGAGTTAGCGATTGACACGTGGCTTTTTAAAACCACCCATATCGCATAATTTTAAAACATTAACCTCCGGACTCAAAATTACGCAACACCGTGCGCTAGTCGTTAGATCTGGGGCGTTAGATCAGATGGTCATGAGGAGAGCACGATGGAGATAAGATGCACGGGCGAAAAAAGGTGGGGTAGGGTCAAGGCAGTTTTAATATTGATCGTCGGATCAGGGAATGAACGACTAGGATTGATCAATGGGGGCGGTAGGTCCCAAATGAGTTGGGCCTACTGGGTTAAATATGGACCGTTGGATGAAACAGATCAATGACTCATATTTAATCTTGGGGTTAATGAAATAAAATATGAGGCAAGGGTCAGGTGAACTTTGGGTCAATTTGGGTCGTTGATCTGCAGAGATCAACGGTGGGTATTCACCGAAAAATTTATACAGCAGTGTTTTATGAATTTAATAAAGGGAGTCAAGCTTCAATCTGGACTATCGGATGTATGACATGGACGGCCCAGATCTAGTCGCGGGATCGCTAATCGGCGGGGGAGAGAGGAAAGGTGGAAAGAAAATTTGCGATGTGATTGAACAAGGAACGTTGGATCTTTAGAGAGATCAACGATCGGGAATAACTATGTGGGTTTTAATGTCGGAGGCTGTGGCAGAGGGTGATTAATCTGGACCGTCGGTTCTTGTGGATTCGACAGTCCAGATTGAATTGCAATGATCACAATTGGAGGAGGAGAGAGGAATGGCATAAGTGATTTTCGCGATGTGATTGAGTACGGACCGTTGATCTTAGAACCAGATCAACGGCAGAGATTAATTTATGGATGCCAAAGGCGGGTATGCAGGCTTTGGAATAGAGCAATGGGGACTGTCAGATCTGGGTATGGTGGAACATATCTACGGCTGGGAAACCATCGCAAGGTCGCCAATCAGAGGGGGGCAATAAACTATTTAAATGCATCCAATGTAAAACTTCGATGCGAGATCCCGACGATTGTTGATCGGTCTTAGATCAACGGTTGATAATTTATCAAGAAATGAACTGTCGGGTTTTATTTTAACATAGGAAAAATGGTTTTGTAAGAAAATAAAAAGGAAAGTGATGCTTTCAGGAATGGTTTTATATATACAAAAGACCAATCGCAATCGTAAATTTTTACAAGCGAAAGGTAACAAGACACTCTGGAATGCCCGATTGCGATTGCGCTATCAGGCCTCAGCACTTGGTCTTAACACTGGTTTTATGCAGAAATAAAGGGGCTGGGGGCTAGGGCCAAAAGGGCTTAAGGCCTTAGCACAAAAAAGGCTTACTTTTAGGATTTTTCAAGGATTTTGGGGGTTCTGACAAGGTCAAAAAAAAAATTTAAACCTTATAAACGGAAATTTTAGAAGGGAAGGAAGGAAAATGAGGGAAATGGAGGAATTTGATGAGGAAAAAGGGGAGAAAAATGAAGTTTAATTATGAGTGAAAGGAGGGGTAAAATGAAAGGAAAAAATGGGTTTTTAGCAGTCTTTTTCTTCAGGAAAACAACATATTTTTCAGGGTTAATGGGGGAAACAGTAGTGAAGTTTAATTCAAAGGAAGAAATAATATCACAAGACTTCAAAATATGATAGGTTTTCAAAGGAAACTATCTCTTGAAGGCTTGAAGACAAAGTCTAGCCACCTCTTGGTATAACAAAATTTATAGGTGGCTAACACCATCCTCTGACACTAGTTACACCTGCTAGTATACCTTCTAGCATCATGATGGAGAGTAGGACAATAATATTTGGCTTGTAAGGCCTTGAAAGTTGTCCTCTTAGCATAAAAATGACCCCCACAAGGCCCATCATGACACACTGAGAGGATGTCAAAGACTTCCTCTTCCCTAACACATCTCCTTAGAATATGATCTGGTCCCAGTTTGAAAATAATGCCACCAATCCAAGTGAAAGGGGCTCTCTTTCTCACAATTATGCTCTTCTTGCTGGATGACAGATTTGGAGGAAATCTCTTAGCAACCAGGTAGTTTTATATGTTATCAAACCATGGAGAGAGTACTAAGATACAAAATAAGTTCTCATCTGGAATTTGATCATCAATCATCCCTTCATTATCTATAGACAAAGTGAGTCTAGACAAAAAATATGCAACTACAATTTTTGTTCCTATATTATTAATGATAGTTAAATCAAATTGTTGCAACAACAATAACCACATAATTATTCTAGCATTCACATCATGTTTTTTCATCAAGTATTTAATTGATGCTTGGTTAGTATGAAAAAAAATTGGTACCCATTAATATAATGTTTGAAGTTATTCAAGGAATGGACAATAGCTAAAAGCTCTTTCTCGGTGAAAATGTATTTCAATTTAGCCTTAGACATAATTTCACTCATGAAATTAATGGCATAGGGAAACTTATCATCCATTTTTCCCAAATATGCCCCCACATCTGCATCTGATGCATCAGTATGGATCTATAAAGGCAGAGCCTAGTTGAGAGCTCGGAGTATAGGAGTAGTGGTTAGCTTTTCCTATATGATTTCAAAGGCTTCTTAACAAAATCTTGACCAACAAAATTCCAATTCCTCAGCCAGCAATCGAAATAAAGGTGAAGTAACCTTGCTAAAGTCCTTGATGAATCTCCTATAGTAACTAGCCAAGCCCCAGAAAACCCTTAAATATCTTTGTTTATGAGGAGTAGGCACCCTTTTTATGGGAGAAATATTGTTTGGGTCTACTTGTAATCCCTTCCTTCCTCAAGAATTCAGACTTCTTAGGACTCAAAGAAAGATGCATTTCAGTGCACCTCCTCATGAATTTACCCATATTAGAGAGTTCCTCTTGGAAATCATACCCATATGGAGTGAAATAATCCATGTATATTTCCACATAATCATGGACAAGCTCGGAAAAAATTCTTAGAACTTCTCTCTAAAAAGTGGCAGGGGAATTACATACACCAAATGGAAGAACTCTATCAGCAAAGGTGCCCCAAGGACATGTAAATGTAGTCTTGTCTTGGTCTTTAGGGCTGATCTGGATCTGATTGTAACCACTAAATCCATCCAAGAAAGAGAAGAACTACTTCCCTTCAAGACCATCCAAGCCTTGGTCAATGAAATGGAAAGGAAAATAGTCTTTATTTGTGGATTTGTTCAACTCTCTGTAATCAACATAGATCCTCCATTTTCCATTCTTATTTAGGACTAAGACTAGAGAGGACCCTCATTCACTGTCTGATATGGGGTATATGACCCTACATCCAGCAAATTTTGTAATTCATCCCTTACTATGTCCTTCAAGGTTGGGTCATTCTCCTCTGGGGTTGGCACGCATGCTTTCATCCTTCTTTGATGAAAATATTGTGTGTGCAAACTGAACGATGCACCCCTTTCATCTCTTTGTGATCCCAATAAAAAGCATCTAAGTTCCCTCTCAGCAGGTGGCACAATCATTCTTCCTCTTTGGCCAAGAGAGAGGGACTGATATTTAGGGTTCTATATGGGCCAAATTCTACAATCTTGGCAAGTTTAGGGACTAAGTCAACTAAGCATAGCTCAATCCAAGGACTTATTTCAAATTCTCTCACAAGTTCATTAAGTGGAATGGAAGTGGGGGGTTGGTTTTGAAGGATATGGTCAATGAGGTCATCTTCATCAGGTTGCTCCCCTGATAACATCATCTAAGGTACCATTGAGAGTTTTAATTGTTGGATTAAAGTTATTAATATTTAATTGTCAATCCAGGAGTTGTAAACAAGATTTGTAATGTGTGTTGGTTCAGCTTAATGGTCAGATTATAAATATTCCTTTGTAATGATAAAATAGGTACTAGAATGAAACAAAAATTTGCTAGAAGATAAACAATATTGAAAAGGGGATCTACTTAACCAACTTTATCATGCCATCAAATTCAAGCTTCCTACAATCCTAATAGTTAAATTCAATTTTCTGAAATAGAAAGAGATCTCACTAGTTGATGAGGCAAAATCAATAATCACATTCAATTTCTAAAAGTAATTTAAGATTCCTATTTAGTCAATCGGTTTTGTACTTAAGAAGAATTGATACTTTAAACTATTCTAGCATTCACTACAAACTCCATACTGCAATGAAACTATAAGGATATACAAAGCAATCCTCAATCATATAAAATTCTCGCATTGTAGCTGGATAACCTCAGAATTCTACTTTTTAAATCTCTATGATATCTTGAAAACCCTAATATATTTGCTTCTCTCATTAACTTGTAACTAAAACTTGAGATAACCAAAAGGACACATATGATAAATTCACACCTTAAACTAACTAGAACTACTCTTGATAACAAATTCAAGATTCAAACTAACAAAGGAAAGTTCTAACTATTGTTGGAAGAAAACCACTTCACTTCATGTAAAATAACACCTAAAAGATCATATTAAAAATCTCATTACAAATAATCTATGAGAAACCTTCAATTCAAAGACTTTAATCTAGATGAAATGAATTATTCAAAAGCAAGCTCACTCTTCGAAATCATGTTACTCATAATGAAAGCTAAATCACTTTGCATTAGACTTGATATCTCTACCTTCACAATCAAATTCACACTCAGACTTACTCTTATAAATAAATTTATTACACTATGAAAAACAAGATGAAAATAGATCTAATTACTAAGTGAAGTCTCGGGATGCATAAACAAATCAAATGAGCATTAAATCGTGAAAACATTCAAAAGAAACTAAGAATTTCAAACCTTGAATCATTATTCTAAATTGGCAGTATTAACATACACAAATTCAAAGCATTAAAATATGTTCTAATTTTGATCAAACTCAGAAATCATTATATTCCTATATCACGAATGCTCCCATTACATTTGAATTTAACAAAAGGAACAAAGTATAACTCTGTATTGAAACTCAAGCACATATTATGTATTGAAACTCAAGCACATATTATGTATTGAATCTGATTTTACAATAATTATTTATCCCATTGATTTGCACAATACAACGATACCTAAAATTCTTTGAAATTGAACCATACATACCACAAATTCACACAGAAACATGAAACTTTAAAATCACGCACATCTAATTATTCTATGTTATTGATCAAGCTTAGCTCCAAAGGTGGTGGGCCCTCCCACGCCTGGAGTAAGCCGACTTACTGCAATGGAGGAAAGATTTAAAACGTCAAGGACGAAATTCAAAATGAATCATGGAAACAACGCTTCTGCTCACAACTTGAAGGCAATCATGTATATTTAAAACAACATTTAGAAGTCGATTTAAAAAAGTTACAAACACAATGATTCTAGGTTTTCACAGAGCAGTCCCTCCCTGATCTATTTCCTAATTCGCTGCCTAATTAATTAACTAATTGTTTCAGGTGATCTCTTATATATACAATGAAATAAAATTCGGTATTTTCAACAAATTAAAATAGAGAAGGAGAAGATTATCAATCTCAACAATTTGCCATGAATAAAAATTGGTTTGCAACTAAATGTCGAGATAGGGAACGGTTCTGGTGAATCGTTCCTATTTTCCTGGAATGATGTTGTTGCTAGAAGGTGCAATTCAACTGCCTCCTTCTTTGCGTCATGATGAATTTCTCTGTGTTTGTTTACCATCACCATAACTGTCAAAGGTTCTTTGCGTAGTTCCTGAGAAACAAGTTGCTAACAACGCTGCCATCATCGAGGCACATTCTTGGTCCATATGTGTTGGATATACGTGCATTTTGGACCTCCACATTTTACTCCCCATGATAGTCCATCGTCAAAGTCTCAATTGTACGCTTACCCTCATCATAATAGCTTCTAACACCTATAGGCTTGACATTTCCCCAATATGTCTCTGTCTATGGAGGATGGAGAGGATCCCCATATACCTTACTTGTATTGGTAAGCAAGAAGCGTGTTCCAATTTTTTTTTTTCCAGACCCAACATATACAATGTCCCCATCATATTTTTCTTGATTGTCTTCACAGGATTAAACTTGTAGTGAACGGGAGACGCAAGGCATGCCAGATGGTAAATCTGATAGACCTCCAACAATCTCAGCTCAATAACATCACAAATAAGTGCCTCTACCTTAGGACCCCAAGAGCACCATAAATATGAGCAAAAAAGCTCGCAGATTCACCACTTGCTTTGTTGTTGGCCGCATTTCCTTTTCCTTTTCTTTACACATATCTTCAACAGTTTTCACGAATTTCTTTGTCAGATCATCAATTTATTCTCTATCCTCTTGACATCTTCTTTGAACATGCTAGATCTAGCCTTATCAATTGAGTCTAATGTATTTTTCCTTTCTCTTCTTGTACTTTGTTTGACATCGTTTGACATCCTCAGACGCCTTTGAAACTAGCTTAGAAATTTCCTGAATATGCTCCTTTGTTAATGTTGGGATGGGAAAAATGAGGCGTTGTCCTTCAAGTGTTGGATTCAAGCCCAAAGGAGATGAAACAATCGCATGCTCAACATCCTTAATGACATCTAAGTTATAAGGTGTCACAATGAGTGTTTGTGAATCTAAGATAGATACAACTGCAATACGGCTTAGAGGTGTCCGTACACCATAAAATTCGATAATAATGTGATCAAGCATACATGATGATGCTCTTCATGTACACAGTTCGAAAATTTCTCTTGATAATGCATCTATCCCAGCCTGCATCTATGCCAAAGTAGTTGACTTTATAATAGGGACAACACTTGGCACAGCTTCAACATTACTCTCATCACCTTGTTTTATTAGGTGGCTCGTTGTGTTGCAAGTGAGGTTGATAATTCATAAATGGCACTTTGGAAATAAATCTACTTTATTTCTGGCTGTGATTTCAAAAATAGAGATCTTCATGATGGCAGTTGTTGCATAACCCATGACCACATTATCTCCCGAATGGCCAATTGAAGGATTTGACAAGGCTTGCAATGTGCAATGTTACTGAAGGGAAACATCAAAGTAGATGAATCTGCACTCGAATATGGTTCTGCTTCATGCATGAATCCTTACTCAAATACACTTTAAGAAGCATTCCAGCACTACTGGTTCTAGACTTATTCACCTGCCACTGGGAAAGCCTTTTATTAATGATACTATTACACAAAACACTCATCAAATTAAATAATAACAAGAATTTATAAATTAATAGCTATTGTCTTTAAATGCCTCTAATCATCAACTTAAAAGGATAAAAAAACCAAGTATAAGCATATAATTATTTGATAAATATCATGAAAATTTGGGCAAAAATGCAGCTTAACATCCCCCCATGCTGAACTTCTTGCATGTCCTCGTGCAAGCCAAACCTTTAAAATATAAAACCATGGAAGAAGGCAAGGGAAATGTTTGAATATTAAGCTATGCTTCTGATAAGTGTGTCATCAAAGATTTCAGAAAGCAAGGATGAAGATGCCTGATATTGTAATGCCTTCATTAGCCTGCAACATAACTATTACAATGCTGACCAAAACCATGTGAAAGTATTGATTGTAGGAATGATAAAATGAGATAAGGCACCGAAAGTAGACATTATAGAGAAAAGAGTGTTGCACATACCTGTTACCTTGTCCCAAATGAATTCCCTGTTTTTTTTTCCCAAAATATTATGATAAAAATCAAATTTTGTTGAAAAGGTGCAATTTCACAAATACTACCATAGGTTTCATGCACGTACTATAGCAATCTTGTACCTAGGTTATGTAGCACATATTTAGAGGCAACTACAATCAATACACATTGCTTCCAACCAACATCTTTTGAGCAGTCATCATTGAGTAATTCATCACTCTAAATACCATGAAAATTAAAGTGAGTTATGATACCAATCAACAACCTCTTTATTGAAAACTCTAAATTTCGTTGTTATCCGGATTCAAAACTAAATTTCCTCTTAATATAATACAAAGAATAATCTTCACTAAGGGTACCACATCATTAAATATTCTTGATTTTTAAAAATAGAACTCAAAGCACCATGTTCAAATCATCATAAAGCCATTGTCCAATAAAAAGGATGAGTTTTAGGGAAAGATAAGGATAACCAAGCAAATCATAGTATACAATTAACTCTAATACCACAGATATGGCCCTGCTGCCCGCAGGTGTTCATAACCTCGGCAGTGATGTATTTTTAACCCAGTGAAATATCCTTGTCCCACTTAATAGATATAGATTCAGAGTTAGCTTATTTTACTCTTTAGATGAAGGCTACTGTCCTGGCTTGGTAACCAGCTGATGGCAGTGCCACTCACAATAAGTAACATGAATGAACAGGTCGGCTCGTGATGAGACCTCTTGTCTTCTAGCATTTGGTTGAAAACCATTACTCTGGCTTGGTGACCAGTAGTAGTAATGTCATGCATGTTAGGTCTCATTATCGTTGTAGGTTGGCTCATCACGAGACCTCCTATCCTTCCCTAAATCTTTTGTAAGCTCTGATTATGATTAACCCTAAAGTTTACTTAATAAGTGGGGAGATAGATCTACTCCTTAAGAGTACAGGATGGCATGAAAAGTTTTTAATGACTAATCATTGTTGGCTAATTCCTCTACCCTAAAGACTTATTAAAAATATCCCAGATAATGACTGAAAGATTCTTTGAGTTAATAATGCTAGTGTTCTTTATGAATAGCTCTTTTTGACTTTTATAAGAGTGGTCCACCATAGGGGTTTCTCCAATAGTACTTCTAAGGGAAACTGAAAATATATATCTCAGATGACAACTCATTAGAGTGATTAATCATGGTTACTTTTGCAAAATCATGAGGTATTTGAGTGAATTATACTCAACAATATTTGTCACAGATGTGTGTGTTGATAACTAAGGTGGATCAAATGTAGTTTCAGTGGCCATACTTTTAAAAATAAAAAACCTAACACATTATTGTAACATATTTTAGTCGAAGCATAAATTTATTCTTCTATCCTACCATACTTTAGAAAGGGGAAGGTCTCCTTCAAGTGTAGGAGTACTTCTAGTGTAACCACATGCGTAAAATGCTAAATATACTCATACTCAATTTTAAAGAATAAACTTCAACACGTACGAGATTATGAGAAACCAAATGCTTTAACTGATATGGTACCAAGATTTTATGAATGTTGAGGAAATAATATGGCTTGATGACTGCTCGAAACCAGGATTCAATGGAATCCACACATTTAGGATTCTCCAACTGATGCAAATCTTCCACAGTTTGATAGTCACTCTCCTGGAGGCATGAAGAATCTAGTGAAAGACAAAAGATAAATCCCTCAAGGGCAGGCTCAAATATTTTATTTTTAAATTGACAAGAATGGTTGAGAGAGATTTTAGGATTTTGAGGTTCAACAAAATTTTTAGAACAAGTTCCAATGAAAGATTTCTCCTCTGGTGGTATTTGAATTACATCTTCCTAGGGTGAATGTTCTGTAGTAATGGGGGGAGTTTCCAAATTCATTCCCTTTTCAAACATGGAAGGTGTAACATTTTATTCAATAGGGGAATCAACGGGAAGAATAAGTGTTTCAAAATATTATGCATCCTGATGGTTTAGATTAGGGTTGTGGTTAATGCTTGGACTAAGGTTTGGATTTGGATTGGGATTAGGCTTTGGACTAGGGTTAGGTCTAGGCTTAATTTAGAATTAGGGTTAGGTCTAGGGTATGGATTAGGGTTTGGACTAGGAATAGGGTATGGATTAGGGTTTGGACTAGGACTAGGGTATGGATTAGGGCTATGGTAAGGCTGTACATGGGACTCAGACCATGGAGGAGGATAAATTAATGGTACATTGGAAAGAAATTATGGTTTTTGTTGGTCCTCACATGATTAAATTTGCATGAGATATTTCCCTAGAGAGAAGGATCAAAACGATTCTTGAGGTCATGGAGATATATGGCTCGAGGATGAGGGCCAAGGAGAGGGCCACTGTGGCCATGAAGTAGGGTATTCAATTGAAGGAGGATTAAAAATTTTCCATGAAGCTGCAGGATTATAACCATGTTGAGGAACCTGCTCAAGAAAATAAACATTATTCCAAGTATCAAATGATGATAAGTTTTGATTTATAGCTGCAAATTTATTTTATTCCTTACTTGATTCCCTAAGGACCTTTATTAATATTAGCAATGATGGAAAATGTTTGGTTGCATGACCATCCTCGCAAATTTTGCAAACTTTCGTGCCGCTAAGTGGACACTTTCCAAGGAAGTATTTCTTTCAACAGTTGGCACAAAGGATGAGTAGTGGTTCTTCATCCTTATCTGGTTCTTGCAAATCATCCAATTTCGAAATCAAAGATTTAATAATATTAAATTTATGTTCAAGAAAAATATTAAATACTGCACTTGTGAATTCTTCACTGGATGACTTATGCGTCTCTATAGTAGCATCAAAACTCCTCATTGAATGATTCCCAAAAATACCATTTTCTTGTTCTCAACAAGCCAACTGGTATTTTTGTCATCACATAGATTAGTACACAAGGTTTCTTATAGCACCCCAAAAATTATATAAAGTTTAAGATTGGATTCTGAAGATAAATGAATTTAAAAGCTATTGGCTGAAATAAAACTCACCACACTTGCATAAAAAATAAATTTTTCATAAAAGGAAGGGAACTAAGTGTTGGGGAAAATTTTGAATAAAAGAAATATTTAATCTATTGAAAGCAAAACAATTCATAAATTAAATGTCTCATAAAATATTTCGGACTATTATAAGGCCTACTTCTACTTTTACATATAAAGAAAAGGAAAATAAAGTTCAAATATATGCAACAACAGTCAAACTTTGGAGTAACCACACAAAAGTGGATTTGTGGCTCTTCACTCACATCTTACCGTACACTCTCCTCCCTCTGACGTCCTGCAATACCCTTGAAACTCTGTAATAATAATTTTACCTGAACCAAAATACAACTCCCCAGCAACATCGCCAAAATGTTGAGAGTTTTAATTGTCGTATTAAGGTTTTTAATATTTAATTGTCAATCCGAGAGTTGTAAACACAAGTTGTATTACGTGTTGGTTCGGCTTAATGGTCAGAGTATAAATACTCCTTTGTAATGATAAACTAGGTACTGGAACGAAACACACATTTGATGGAAGATAAACAATCTTGAAAAGGGAATCTAAATAACCAACTTTATCAAGCCATCATATCAAGCTTCCTACAATCCTGATAGTTAAATTCAATTTTCTGAAATAGAAAGCAATCTCACCAGTTGACGAGGCAAAATCAATAATCACATTCAATTTCTAAAAGTAATTTGAGATTCCTATTTAGTCAATCAGTTAAATATACTTAAGAAGAATTGTTACTTTAAAATGTATCTAGCATTCACTATAGACTCCATACTGCAATGAAACTATAAGGAAATACAAAGCAATCCTCAATCATATAACATTCTCGCACTGTATCTAGATAACCTAAGAATTCTACTTTTTAAATCTCTATGATATCTTGAAAACCCTAATCTATTTGCTCCTCTCCTTAACTCGAAACTAACACTTGAAACTAAACTTGAGATAACCAAAAGGACACACATGATAAATTCACACCTTAAAATAACTAGAACTACTCTTGATAACATATTCAAGATTCAAACTAACAAAGGAAAGTTCTAACTATTGATGGAAGAAAACCACTTCACTTCATGTAAAATAACACCTAAAATATCCTATTAAAAATATCATTGCAAATAATATATGAGAAACCTTCAATTCAAAGACTTTAATCTAGATGAAATGAATTATTCAAAATCAAGCTTACTCTTCGAAATCATGTAACTCATAATGAAAGATAAATCACTTTTCATTAGACTTTATATCTCTACCTGCACAATCAAATTCACACTCATACTTACTCGTATAAAGAAATTGATTACACTATGAAAAATAAGAAATATTATAATTGAAAAGAGATCTAATTACTAAGTGAAGTCCCGGGATGCATAAACAAATCAAATGAGCATTAAATTCTGCAAACGTTCAAAATAAACTAAGCAATGCAAACCTTGAATCAATATTCTAAATTGGCAGTATTAACATACTCAAATTCAAAGCATTAAAATCTGTTCTAAGTCCGATCAAACTTAGAAATCATTATATTCCTATATCGTGAATGCTCCCATTACATTCAACTTTAACCAAAGGAATAGAGTATAACTCTATATTAAAACTATAGCATAGATTATGTAATGAATCTAAGTTTACAATCATTCTTTAGTCCATTTATTTTCACAATACAACGATAACTAAAATGCATGAAATTGAACCATACCTACCACAAATTCACACAGAACTAGGAAACTTTAAAATCACGCACATCTAATTATCCTATGTTATTGATCAAGCTTAGCTCCAGAGGTGGTGGGCCCCCCATGCTTGGAGTAAGCTGACTTATTGTAATGGACGAAATATTTAAAACATCAACGAAAAAATTCAAAATGAATCATGGAAACAATGCTTCCACTCACAACTTGAAGGCAATCATGTATATTTAAAAAAAAAAATGGAAGTCACTTTACACAAGTCACATGCACAATGATTCTAGGTTTTTACATAGTAGTCCCTCCCTGATCGATTTTCTGATTCGTTGCCTAATTAATTAACTAATTGTTTCAAGCAATCTCTTATATATACATTGAAATACTATTCGGGCTTTTCAACCAATTAAAATAGAGAAGGAGAAGATTATCGATCTCAAAAAAATTTCATGAATTAAAATTGGCCTGCAACTAAATGTAGAGATAGGGAGCTATTCTGGTGAATCTTTCCTCTTTTCCTGGAATGATGTTGTTATTGGAAGGTACGATTCAAATACCTTCTTCTTTGCATGATGATGAACTGCTCCATGTTTGTTTACTGTCACCATAGATCGTCAAAGGTTATTTGCGTAGTGCCTGAGCAACAAATTTTTTAACAACACGGCCATCATCGATGCACATTTTGGGTCCATATGTGTTGGATATGCATGCAATGCAGACCTCCAAATTTGACCCCTGGTGATAGTCCATCATCAAAGTCTCAGTTGTATGCTTTCCCTCATCATAACAGCTTCTAACACCTATAGGCTTGACATTTCCCCAATATGTCTCCATCTGTGGATGTTGGAGAGGATCCCCATATACCTTACTTGTATTGGTAAGTAAGAAGTGAGCTCCAATTTGTTTTGCCAGACCCAACATATATAATGTCCCCATCACATTTTTCTTGATTGTCTTCAGAAGATTTAACTTGTAGTGAACGGGAGACGTAGGGCATGCTAGCTAGTAAATTTGATTGAACTCCAAAAATATCGTCTCAAAAAAATCAAAATTAAGTGCCTCTACCTCAGGACCCCAAGAGCACCATCAATACGAGAAACAAAGCTCACCAATTCACCATTTCCTTTGTTTTTTCCCGCATTTCCTTTTCCTTTTCTTTAGACATATCTTCAGTAGTTTTCATGAATTTCATTGTGAGATCATCAATTTATTTCTTTATCCTCTTGACATCATCTTTGGACATGCTAGATCTAGCCTTATTTATTGATTATAATGTCTTTTTCCTTTCTCTTCTTATACTCAATTTGACATCATCAGAGGCCTTTGAAACCAACTTAGAAATTGCCTGAATATGCTCCTTTCTTAATGCTAGTATGGGAAAAACGAGGCGTTGTCCTTTAGGTGTTGGATTCAAGCCAAAGGAGATGATACAATCACACGCTCAACATCCTTAATGACATCTAAGTTATAAGGTGTCACATTGAGTTTTTGTGAATCTAAGACAAATACAACTGCAATACAGCTTAGTGGTGTCCGTACACTATCAGATTCGATAATAATGTGATCAAGCATACCTGATGATGCTCTTCCTGTATGAAGTTTGGAAATTTCTCTTGATAATGCATCTATCCCAGCCTTCATCTGTGCCGAATCAGTTGACTTTATAGTAGGGCCAACATTCAGCACAACTTCAACAGTAATTTCATCACCTTGTGTTATTAGGTGGCTCATTGTGTTGCAAGTGAGGTCGATAATTCATGAATGGCCCTTTAGAAACAAATCCACTTTCTTTTCGGCTGTGATTTCAAAAGCACAGATCTTCATGATATCAGTTGTTGCATAACCCATGACCACATTATCTCCCGAATGGCCAATTGAAGGATTTGACAAGCCTTGCAATGTGCAATGTTACTGAAGGGAAACATCGAAGTAGATGAATCTGCACTCAAATATGGTTTTGCTTCGTGCATGAATCCGTACTCAAACACACTTCGAGAAGCATTCTAGCACTGTCAGTGCTAGCCTTATTCACCTGCCACCAGGAAAGCCGGTTATTAATGATACTATTACACAAAACACTCATAAAATTAAATAATAACAAGAATTTATAAATTAATAGCTATTGTCTCTAAATTCCTCTAATCATCAACTTAAAAGTACAAAAACACCAGGTATAAAGATAATTATGTGATAAATATCGTGAAAACTTGGGCAAAAATGCAGCTCAACAGGTATAGACTAGGTATGTTATTGCATGGTACACTTCATATTATTCTTCATCCTATAGCCACAATGGTATATCATGTTCAATAAAAATCTGAGTAGGAGGATATAATATGAGTTTTTTTGATAAGGACCCATTATTTATGGTCATGTTTCCAGCCCTACAACTGATATAGGCATAAAAAGTGGCAAACCAAGGCCTTCCTATGTAAGAGGATAACCATTAAAGTTGGTTTGGGGTTGAAGTATCAGGAAGTAAGTGGGATGCTCCCAAGAGTCAACGGAGACCATGAGATCCTCAACAACTCCCTCAGGAGCTACTATGGATGTATTTTTAAGTTTCAGAATTGTAGCAGTCTTTCTCAAAGCTCCCTGGTGGTTGAGCTTCAACATGGTTTATATAGTCATCATATTGATGGCAGCCCCAAGATCAATCAATGTATGAGGGAAAATGATACTATCAATGTGTACATCCACTACTAGACTTCCAGGGTCTAGGTATTTTGGGAAAATCACTCTCCCCAACATCAAATCAGATAATTTCCCTACTACATTGATGGTGGGGGTGTCTCTCTTCTTTCTTCCAGGATTGTTTAATAATTTCTCTTTTATAAGCTTATTATAAATGGTAACATCCTTAATATCATGTATAAGGGGTATCTTTACACATAGATTCTTCAATTCTCCTAGAAGTTCATTCTCTTTTGGGTGTGCTGGCTATGATGGATAAATCTTTGAGGAAAGGAGGTGGATTTAATTGTGGGGTAATCTCCTCCTTTTCCTCTCCAATCTCTTCAGGCAGATATGGTGGGTGGTTATCTGGGATCACTCTCCCAGACCCAAGGTTGATCTCATGGATCTCCACATCATATGCGGGGTAATATGTCTCTCCACTGTAGACCTATTATACCTACTTTTTATTTGGGTTCGAATTAGGTTGAGAAGGAATATTAGGTTACTTATGTGGAACAGGATGAGTGAGTTGATATTGAGGTTGGGGTGGAGGAAGTAAAGAAGTAGGTTGGTTTATTTGATGCATCCACCCTTATGATGGGTTTCTCCATTTAGGAGGTTGGGGAACAGATGGATGAAATGGTTGATTGATAGGTTGAGGATGATATGGAGGGGCATAAGGCCAAGAAGGAGGTGTGGGCAATGATGGATGAGTAGAAAAATACCAAGGTAGCAAGGGTGAATTTTGGTTGAATTGTAGTCAGAATAAGGTGCACCTTTCATGCCCTATTGGTATGGTTGAGATTCTTGAGGCCTCCTTTGATTTGTAAAGAAGAGTTGCTACCACCTTCCACCCCTTAGTATACAAATTTTAGGCTAGGGAAGGAAGGGAATTTTTCTATTGCATGGTTTTCTTCACACACTGGGGAAAATTTTATGACATTCATTACGAATTCATTCCTAGGGTGTATTATAGTTCATCTAGGGAAAAAGATAGCTAGGGCTCTCTCTTCCTCTTGTTTCCTTTTGATATGCATGCTATCCATTTGCAAGGAGAAGGTATGCAGCAATTCACTCTTGAAATCCTCTAACATGTTCCCTATCTCATTTTTTATAAATGAGGTGGAGGAAGAGGTACTGGTGAAGCCTTGATTACTTATACCCTTTTTTATAGCTGCCCTAAAATGGCCTTTGAACATATTTTTGATGCCATCATAGGCCAGTTGATAGATATCTCCTCCAGATATAATTTTGAGGGTTTCCAACAATTCCTCCCTGACCCCTTGGAGAAGAACTAAATTTAGTAATCTAGGATCAAGAGTGCAGTTAGCCCTCTTGTAGTTCAACTGAAACCTTTCCTTATAGTCTTCTAAAGATTCATTGGGCCCTACGGTCATCCTAAAGATTTCATCCTTGGTTTCTTTGGACCTACAAAAGTTTTTGTACTTTTTGTTGAAGGACTCTTGCATTTGGGCCTAGGTAGTAATTTTTTCTATAGGAAGACCCATTAACCAACGCAAGGTTGCATCCTTGAGGGTAGAGGGGAACAATTTCAAACTTTTTTCATCTAAGGCATAGTCATATGTCCTACATACAACAACAAACTCAAACAGGAGAGTTTCAGGTTCCTCAAAAGTTAAGCCATGGAAGTGTGGAAGGGTTGAAGGGTTGATGTTTTTCGTCTTAGTCTCTCCATTGGTTTATTTGATGAGAAATACCCCTTAGTTTCTGTTCTCAACCATATATTGAACATGTGAAGTAGGTTCCTCTTCTTCCCCAATAGGTTCTTAAAATTTTTTAGGGTGCTCACCTAGAGGGTATTCTAACTCATAGTCATTAAAGAAGAGTGAAGGTTGACTTTGTGGGGATGCATGGGTTTTTGGTAGAAATTTTCCTTGGTTTTCCCTACTCCTAAGAGGTATGAAAGATTTTTTTTTGTTTCTTTCCACCCTTTTTTTAAACTATATGAAAAAAAACAGAAAAGAATGCTTAAGAAGAAAGTGAGCATCTACTTAGATAGCTCCCCAACAATGGTACCAAAAAGTGGTGAGCCCCAGTATTGCACCAAGAGTGTTACAACTCCCAAGGGCTACTCAACTTTTCTTATCAACCTGGGGTTCGTACAAACTTAGAGGTGATAGTGTTATATGCACAACAGATGGACTCCACTCATGCCTCCCTCAAATAGATCTTTTGGTCAGTAATAATTATAGGCCATTCCTTCTACTTAATTAAATTGAAGCTAGCTAATGAAATGAAATTAATTTATTCTAATCTAAGATAAAGAGAGTTTCTATTAAACTCTTGCTTTAAATTGATAGTTAAATCAAAGCTTAAATAGTTAACCTAGTTGTAGAAATAGGAAATTATGCTTTGGGAAATCATTCATCTAGATATCTATTCATTCATAGTAAAGAAACTATTATATCATCACACACTTCATCAAATCATAAACCAACTCCTATATATTATTTCATTCAACTTTTACTTGCATGTAAAATTCAATCTAATTATGAAATGAAATAAAACACTATTTACTACTCTATTTTTGTAGCAAGGAAGGAAGGAGCTTTGGAGTGGCCTAAGGGTCTCTTCTGACAATGAATTTAGAGTTTGGGGTCAAATGCATCCTATTCTAGGTTTAAAAGGAAAAAATGATCTAAACTAGAGTGAAAAAAGTGACCTACAATGTTGCTATAGGAATTTGCTGCAGGATTTCTTGTAATTGCTACAGGAAGTCCTTAACTACTACAAGAAACAGGCCAAGAGGGTTTTAAGGATGAAAAAAGTGCAAGGAAGGTGTGGAAATGTGAGAGATGGTGGAAGAGGTGAGGGAGAGGTGACCAGCACCTCTAGCCAAACTCAAAACCCTTGGAAGTCATGTCTTGCACTTGGAAGGCTCCTCACAGTGGTGGTGAAGGTGGTTTCACAAAACTTGGTTTCGATAGAAGATTTGGAGTTTCGATCAGAAGAAGGATGAATATGTTAAAAATGGTATTCTTCCTACAACTGTATACAACCCTGCAATCACTACACAAATTCATGCATTGATTATTAACAAACTAACATATTTAAAATTGGAAAACATGATTTGAATAGAAAATCCTACTTAACCTATGCTAAAATATGATCTAAGCACAAATCCAACTTATAAATTTCACTAAGCATATTATGAACATGATAAACACACTATCTAAATTTCCAAGAAATCATAAACAAATTGTTTTTAATCTGTGGTTGGAGACCCTTCTCCTCAAACTCCCTGAGAGAGGTGAGAAAGAGAGGCTACAATCACATTTTTGATGGATTTTTGTTGCTACTAGAATTAAAAGAGACTAAAAAAAATGATGAAAAATAAAGAGAGAATATAAATACACAAGAGGGACTTAGCCAATGGATTCGACCCTATCCCATAATCATCATCCCTCTTAGACTAAATTAGTGATGGAACAGGAAGCTTGTCATTATCATTGCATAAAAAGTTATAGTACATCATATAACAGTAAAAAATAACACTAAATGAGATCTCAATAGCTACCAAGCTGAATAAAAAGCTCAAATCCTTATGAGCTCTTCCATATTCTTATTTATGCAAATGGTTATCTACCAAAAACTCCCTAAAAAGTAGGAATAAGTCCTCCTTGATCTCAAAAAGAATGGAGCTTGGCTCCTCATAACTACAACTTTGCTTGGTTGCCTTTGCCTTTGAGTTGTTAGGAGAAATCTCGGTGTGATCTTGGCTGATTGAGAGAGTTAAGGAGGTGGAAAAACCTCCTACAATCTCTCCTTGTTGTATACTCCAAGCCCTTAGGTGGAAAATATCTCAAAAATGGATTCATTTCCTGCAATTAATTCAGATTAGGAAACATGAAATGAAAAACACCATACACCCTTCTCATTAAGCATAATATGACAAAAATTTAAATAAATCTGAGAGAGAGCTAACTTAATAAGTTGGAGTATGGAATTTTAACCCTTTAAAATATATCTAATGATGGGCCTCATCAGTCGAGTGGAACTTGGGAGTCCTGAACTTGGTTAGTATTTGTGTAAGGTTAATAAAAGCTAAGTTTCTCTTGTTCTAGTAAGGAAATGTATTGGTTATTATGTAGCTTTAATGGTTGTTCTCTTATTGTATTTTATCTTGTTATATGTTGGTTATAATAATGGTTTTATGATAGATCTTATTCATGTCTCTATTCATGTTCTCACTCATAACTAAATAAATAATTAATGCAAGACCTAATTGGTGTTATAAAAACTAATCTGAGAAGGTAGTGAGCCGTCTATTAAACCTTATATAGGTTTACTGTCTCTTATGATCAGACTTGCATTCATGACCTGTAGGTTGCATATTTACCTAGTGTTTGACTGAATTTCAGTATCGGTTGGGGATGTTCAGGTCAGGTCCTAGTTTTAGTTTTTGGTTTAAGAGCATTTCATTCATTTCTTTTATGATTTTTGTAAGTTTCATAGTTTTATGCGCTAAGGCTAAGCCAAAACTCTGAAAAATGCCCTTAATTCTTGCAGTCGCTGGCACATAACTAGTATAAAAAGGCCATAGTCACATTGATGTTGGCCTATTGGAGCGACTTGAAACCCATAGTCACATGGAGGCCTTCAAAAGAGAGCAAATAGAGCTCTAGGTTAGGGAAAAGTGGAGTTTTTATAGGGGTTGGACACTTGGAGGAGTTAGGCTACTCCTAGAGGTCCTGTGGCACTTGACGGAAGTCATTAAGGTCTCAAGTTATCAACTCCATTTCCATAAGGTCATCTAGGAGGTTGAGTCATGTCATATTAACCCATCATCTCATGTTTACCCCGAGTAAGCCAGTGAAAGTGGGTAAATATGGGAGGCGGTGACATTACAGGGTGGTATCAGAGCGGGTTGTGCTCTCTTTGGTTCATATATGATACCATAGGGTGCTATCAGAGTGGTTTGTGCTCTCTTTGGGTCATATCTGATACCATGGGGTGGTATCATATCATGGTTTCACTCTCCTTGGGTAAGGTTTCATTTTGTCAAGGTTATGGTTGTCATGCATGAGATCATGGTATATAATTTTTATGGTCATGAATGATGTTGTTGTGATGCTATTTTATTACATGGATATACTTATGATTATACATGTACATGTTAATTTGGATTGATCTTGTAGATGAGATAAGCCTCTCTTGAACATCATTGAGGTATGGATTTTATTTTGGAATCTATTTTTTTTATCTAAAATGGTACACTTGCAAGAAGAAGAGAATGAAATATGACAAGAAAAATGGTCGAATATAGTTCTTATGATACTTCCTACATATTAGTTGGGTAGCAAGGAGAAGAGTTTTCTCCTGGTATAGCAGATACATTGAGGAGCTTGAGGGCAGAGATCATAAGTTGCAAACAAGACAATGACAGGTTGGTTGAGGCTCCGGAAATAATTGTGATGGCTTGGGAGAAGTAGGTAGAGGTTAAAGAAATAATCCTTTAGAGCTTGTTAGAGTTGCAGAAGTAGGGATAGATGAGAATCTGTCAAGAGAAGGAAGAGAAAACTAATGGATCCTATGGTACGAGTTCTTGGTCCGGATATATATTGGATAGAGGGGATACAATTAGAGGTGGTTAATCATTGGATACACCTAATAGGAAGATTGGTATGTATCGACATCATTCTAGTTCCTCATCTAGGAGAAATCATCACAAAAATCATTGTCATCCTCCTTATAGGAGGAGGGATTATTTACCTGAGGAGTTCAATAAAGTGAATCCTCCTACATTTTATGGAGATATGAAGAACCCAGAAGATGTAGAGGCATGGTTGCTTGGAATGAATAAATTCTTCATTTTGCATAGCTATTTAGAGAATCTGAAAGCCAAGATAGCCACCTTTAGTCTTAAATGTAAAGAAAATATTTGGTGGGAAGATATGAATAATGTCAAGAACATTCAAGAGGAATACTTGATTTGGGATGATTTCGAGAGGATCTTCAAGAAGAAGTACATATTGGAGAGGTACTATGATGATAGAGCTAAGGAGTTTTATGAGCTACAGATGGGTTCTATGAAAAATGATGAACAATAGTAGATTATTGGAGTTTTTGAAGTATGTGCCATATCTCAAGGAGGAAAAGGCTAAGATTCATAGATTCATCAATGGATTTCTAGTAGTATATAGTGACCGGATTGAGTTTTATGAGCCTAGACCACTAGAGGAATCCATCCAGAAATTGAAGCATTGTTATGAGCATTCAAAGCACAAAGATGAGCCTAAACGTGACTTGAAGGGAAATGCGAAAGAAAAAGGGAAATGGCCAGGGAAAATTTTAAGGATTGAAAATTATCTAGAAGTTTAAAAACATTGGCGAATCTCACTAGTCCTTATTATGAAAACTGTAAAATGTTTATTGATGTATCTGTAAAATTATTCATATTTATAAATATTTTATATATGCTCTCTCTGTATATAATGTTGGTGATTTTTAAGGTAAAATAATTTTATATTGTAAAATTTCGGCGAATCATTTTTATAAAAAATGGAAATTGGCATATCTTTTTTTTGGAAAAATCATGGAAAATTAGCCCACCTACGAATATTAGGCCTTAAAAGTTTCCATGGAAATGGCCACCGAAGCAGGGAAGACTTCAAGATGAAGATGAGAAATAAAATTTTGCTCCTTACAATAAGTTCAATGTAGTTGAGAAGGGACATGTGTCATAGCCTAGAGAGAAGTAGACTAGAGGTGATGGTTGAGCACCATTGTAGTGTTGGATATGTGGAAAAGATCATCGTAAGAAGGATTGTCCCTTATACAATGGAGTTAGGACTCAGATAAACATTTGGGGATGTTGGTCATAGTATTCCTCAGATTTATGCGTTAGTGGAAAACAGGCAGGTGGATCACTAGGCATCTATCATTGAGATGGATGGTAAGCTTTTTGATCAAGTTATTTCTATTTTGATTGATCCTGGATATAATTTATTTATATTAATCCTAACCTGGTATATAATTGTGGCTTGAGAAAATAATTTCATGCAGAGCCTAGGTTGGTGCAGTTGGCTACAGATACGAAGAAGAGAGTTCATCATTGGGTAAGAGCTTGTGCATTTGAGTTGACTGGTATGCCTACAACAACAAGTTTGAATGCAATACCATTAGGATAGTATAGTATGCTTTGGGTATGGATTGGTTGTATCTTCACGGGACCAAAGTAGATTTATATGACAAGTATATTGAGTGTCTGGATGATAATGGAGAGAAGAGAATCTTGCAAGGGAATAATAAGCTTACATCAATGAGGATGGTCACAGCTATGTATGTTAAGCATGGTTGGAGGAAAGGGTGTGTGATGTTTGCATTGCATTTAAGAGGTAACCTGTATTAAAAAAATCTCAGGATGTGTTTCGAGTAGAGATTCTAAAGTTTCCTCCGTGCAGGGAAGTATACTTTTCTATTGAGTTGGTACTAAGGGAAAGTGACCAGCATCAAAGGCACCTCATAATATGAGAACTTCATAGTTAGTAGAGTTGAAGTTTCATATAAATGAAATTCTTTATAAGTGATACATTAGGCCAATTTTAATGCCTTGGGGTGGACCAGTGTTGTTCATGAAGTAGAAGGATGTTACTCTTAGATTGTGCATTGATTATAGGCAACTGAACAAGGTGACGATCAATAAAAGGTACCCATTTTCAAGGATTGACAACTTGTTTTATCAGTTGAAGGGAACAACAATGTTCTGAAATATAGATCTATGATCTGGATATCATCATGTACACATCATATAAGAGGACATCTACAAGATTTCCTTTAGGAATAGGTATCACCATTATGAGTTTATTGTAGTTCCATTTGGTTTGACTAATTCTCCAACTATTTTTATGTGTTTGAGGAATAGTGTTTTGTGTCCTTATCTGGAGCAGTTTTTTATTGTATCCATTGATGACATCTTGGTATATTATAAGAATGAGGAAGAACATGTTGAACATTTAGCAGCAGTGTTGAGATTGCTAAGAACGCATCAGTTGTATGCTAAGCTTAGCAAGTGTAGTTTATTTCAAACATAAGTACACTACTAGGGACATGTTTCCAAGAATGGCATAGTATTAGATCCAGAGAAGATAAATGCTATCATGGAGTGGGTGGCTCCTAGAAATGTGGAGGAAGTCAAGTCATTCATGGGATTAGCAGGTTACTACAGGAGGTTCATGAGGAGCTTCTCACGCATTTCATATCCTATTACATCATTGTAGAGGAAAGGTAAGAAGTTTGAATGGATAGAGGAGTGTGTATCCAGTTTTGAGAAATTGCAGCAATTGTTGACAAATTCTCTAGTGTTAAATATTGCATATACGGATAAATATTTTGTAGTATGTACATATACTTGGAAGAGAGGGATTGGTGGAGTCCTTGTGTAGGAAGGACAGGTGATATGCTACGAGTCTAGGAAACCACAAACATAACTCTGTGACTCGTGATATTAAGTTGGAAAATATTATTCATGCTTTGAATATGTGGATACATTATCTTCTTGGTAAGATGGTTGTGTTGATGAGAGATCACAGTGGGTTGAGATATATGTTTGACTAGCCAAACTTGAACACCAATAAGGCTAGATGGTTGTCCACCCTTAGTCAGTTTGACTTTAGGATTATATACATTAAGGGTAAGGAGAACAGGGTTGCATATTCTCTCAGCGGGAAAGTGTAATTGAACCATGTTGCAGTAGGGAGCTCATATCGGACAGGTTTACAATATGGGATATTACAAGCAAGATGGAAAGATGACAGCTATAGGAATTTTATGCATAGGTTACAACATGGTATAGGTGATCAGGATGTGGATTATCGTCTCACAACAGATGGCTTGGTGAGATTTAGTGACGGGATCTATGTTCCTGATGACAGTGAACTCAATAAGCTTATATTGAGGGAGTTTCATGTAAAACTATATTTAGGTAACCGAGGATACTAGAAGACGTTGGCAGAAATAAATAAGTTCTATTACTACTCAAATCTAAAGAAGGAAGTGGCAGAGTTTTCGGCGAGATTTTTTTACTGTTAGCAGGTCAAAGCAGAGGGTAAGCATCTAGGTGGGTTTCTTCAACCTACTTTTATTCCGGAATGGAAATGGGGGGTCATTTCCATGGATTTCATTATAGGTCTTCCAAGGACATCGAGGCAAAATGATTCTATCATGGTTGTGGTAGACAAGTTGAGCATGGTAGCTCACTTCATTCTAGTGAAGACTACTTATTCAACTAGTGAGGTAGCACAAGTATTCATCAAGGAGATCATGAGATTGCATGGTGTTCTGAGGAATATTTTGTCAGATAGAGATGACAAGTTCAATTCCAAGTTTTGGAAGGAGTTGTTCGCAGGATTTGGTACTGAGTTTGCCTTCACCGCAAGTTATCATCCACAAATATATGGACAAACAGAGAGGGTCAACAAGATTCTGGAGGATATGTTGAGGACGTATGTCATGCATCAATAGAGGAGATGGGCGGAGTACCTTCCATTTTTTGAGTTTTCATACAACAACGGTTATCAAGAGTCACTAAGGATGAGTCTATTTGAGGCATTGTATGAGAGGAGTTGTAACACTCCCATAAGCTAGAGTGATCTAGTGAACATGGTACTTATTGGACTGGACATGTTTGCAAACATGGAATATGAAATGTAGGTTATAAAGAAGAATCTAAAGGAAACACAAGATAGACAGAAAAGTTATGCTGACTAGCACAGGGCATTTAAGGAGTTTCAGACTGGGGAGCATGTGTATTTTTGCATCAAGCCCAAGAAGAGATCCTTGAGGATGGGATCATGTGTGAAACTAGAACCATGGTATTGTGGGACTTTTGAGATCCTTGAGAGGGCTGGACCAATGGCCTACAAACTTTCACTGCCTCTGACATTGAAAGTTCATGATGTTTTTCATGTTTCATTGCTTAAAAGATATGTAAAGGATGTTAATTATATTATTGATTGGTCTATATTGCAGGTGGAGCAATCATTAGGGGAATTTTGAGGTATAAATGGCCCTCCTAGTAAAATTATAAAATAATATTATATTACATCATCAAATTTTATAGGGAAAAAAGAAAAAACTATTTTTTCAACTCGTATTTTTAACTTATCTCCCTATGCATTTACTCAAATTTCAAGTAGAAACACTCGTTGGATGCAGAATTGGACTCCTCATCCAAGGAGTACCCAAGTTGCATACTTTTGATGGACCTTACTACACGAAAAATGAGAAATACATGAAAAATGTGATTGCAATCATGCTTTTTCATGTATTTCTCATTTTTCGTGTAGCTGGGTCCATCGAAAGTATGAAACACAGGTACTCCTTGGATAAGGAAATAAATTTTTCATCCAACGAGTACTCCCACTTGAAATTTGAGTAAAATATAAGGGAGATATGTTGAAAATACTAGTTGAACATTAGGGAGATAATTTGAGTAAAACATTTTGGTTGTACATTTTTCTTAGTAGGCTCATTTTATTCCTCAGAATTCCCCTAATGAAGGAGAATTCCAGGTAGAACCCCAATGCATATTGCATCAGTTTTGGAACGGGGTTCCCTAACTTGTGTTTTTTGTACAATTTTGTTAAATTCGGTCCTGCGTAGGGGTTTTGGGGTGGGTCAAAGCCCCTAATGTGATGTAATGAGTTAAAGGGTAGCTCTAGCGAAGGCTATGATATTATAAATATATAGATAGTTCAACCTAGTAAGGGGGGAAGTCAATAGATTGATGCTACGTGCGAACTGTTAAGGTATGTTTGGGTTGTTCTCGGTAAGGACTCATGCTAGCTATGTGTGCAAAGATCCCCAGTCCTACTGTGTGCGGACCTCGCTAGGTTGTGTGCACAGGCTGTGTTGGGTTGTAAGTGGATTTTTTATATTAATGAAGGAGAAGAATAGGTAAAGTATCTATGTGTTATCTGAATTGGTTATGTTTACTGTTGAAGCTCATCTGTGATATTTATTTAAGCTACGAATGTATCTATATTTTGGAATTGGCATGAGTATATCTGTGATCTGATATGGGCTGCGATTATAGTGCTCTGCAATGGTATTTGGTAATACACATGTGGATGTGAATGTACTGATTAGATCTGATAGCTTTGTTATGGTTATATGCTAATTACACTGTTAAAATAGCTGTGAATAGACTCATTTTGTGCAAACCTAATAAGCTGCGGCCTAGATCTGCCTCAAATTACCCACTCTCTCTCACGGTGCGGAAACCTGGTTCCAGCACCCTCCCATACTACTTTGGGTGAGACCTTGGCCTGCGAAAGTTGGTCATTGACGAAAGGGCCAGTAGTATAGGGATTTGTCGGCAAACCTTAACCTTCGAACCTAGGTTAGGACCCCTCAAGCCAACAAATGGTTCCATTTCCAGGACCGGGATCATTTTGAGAGAGAGATCGGGTAATGCCACGAGGTCATTAGAGACCTGAGAGGGTGGAAATTGAAGATTGGTTTGAAAGAAAGATTCAGGAATTTGTTGTAAAGGATAATCACAGCACAAAGCTGACGAATGAGAAGTGGAAGAACAAGTACATATTCATCGAAGTCTATGAAATTTTATTTGTAACCTTTGTTCACAAGCTTCAGGAGTGGTTGGCAAGGCTCGTAGAATTCCAGACGTGTTGGAAGGATGATCAAGTTACGTAGTGGACACCAGAATTGATTCAAAAGCTGGAGAGGACTGACAATATGATCACCCATATAGTAGATCACTGGGTGGATAGTGTGTTGGGAGGATTTATGACAGAATTCACAGTTGATCAGTTCGTATCCTATTCTAAAGCAGAGTGGAGGTTCTTCAAAGGTTTCTCAGGTAAGTTCTTAAAAACACTGCCATTGTCAATCAAAATATTACTGTGCGAAAAGGGCGTTCTGTGCAGCCACACCAAGTGAATGAACCTTGATCTGAGTGAGAGTACAACACGAAGTGGTAAGTACTACTGAACTAATCAAGAAAGATATAGATCTGCTTACAATCCATTAAGAGAATCAGTTGCGCACCACAGAAATAGTTCTCCAGCTACACCACCTTCAAGTCAGAATAAGGATAAGAACTCACCCACACCTCCGCCACTACCAGAAGACGATATGGCCACACACATGAAGCTACCCACCTTCAAGGGTGTAGGAGATGAATATATGGAACGATTTTGGTTTTTAGCAGAATCCCTCACCTTCAAAGGAAGGGCCTTGGACTGGTACATGGGGTACGTAGGGCAGCATGTAGATTTGTCTATCCAAGAGATTAAGATAGCTTTAAAACAATAATTCTGAAAACCTAAGTCCTTCTCGCAGTTGGTAACTGACCTAAAATACTTTAGACAAGGACCCACTGAGTCTATATGGGAATCAAATTAGCAGTTAAAGAAGGATATCAGAGATGGAGAGTTCCTATATGATGATAGAAAACACAAGGAATGGTTTATCGCTATGCTGCTACCTCACTTGCGCGGACCTATGGGACAACAGGAGATTGAAACACAAGAGAAATCCTTGGAAATTTCTATGAAACTAGAGGTTGCACCAAGAGACGATGCCTAGAACAAATCCAGGGACAACTGGAGGTGATTCACATGGAAATACAGAATCTGCGAAAATAATGGGGGAAAGAGGCTAGTCCAGACATATGTTGCATAAGATGCAGGGTGTCTGGTGATACCAATGATTAGTGTCCTCTGCTGAAAAATTACATGCAGGCTGGAGGACCCATCCCATTGCACCCTAAGGAGGCTGCATGGCCAAGTGGCTCGATGTTATGGTGCGTCGATTGTCGAGTTGTTGGGCTACATGATACTAACCATTGTCCCCGTCTTGGTGCTATGTCCCAGAGTTGAAGCAACAATGGTGTCGATTCTGCTCCTCTCTGGGGCATGAAAGCATAATTTCCAGACCTATGAATTGATGATAGATCGAGGAAACCTATATAGGGTACAAGCTCATCCTTCTTCACCACTATCTCCTTCAAGTAGAGGAGGCTCCCCAGCCAGGGGCAGGGGAGGGGGAAGGGGTGGAGGTGCAGGTCAGGGAAGAGGGAAATCAATCTGTTACAACTGTGGGGAGATAGGGCATTTTGTGAGGGATTGTTCAAACCCTGCGTGACACTTTGGTTGTTACTGTCGACAATTGGACCATTTGATTGAAGACTGTCTAGTCCTAATAGCAAAAATGCAAGAAAAGAAGCAAACACCTACGTAGAATGTGCAGAGGTTTAAGGCGGAACTGCATGATAAAGGACCAAGTATTAATTTCATAACATGCAGCGGCATGGATACTGGAGGAGCTTAGGAGAAAGTCGAAGCTGAACCTCTTATCTGGAAAGCAGCTATCAAATAGGAAAGCTTGGACCTACATAAGGAAAAGGAAACCTTCGTCACAGCTCGCAAAGACTTTACTAAGGATGTAGTGCCTATTTCAAAAGCTCCAGCAAACCTAAGAACAGACGATGAAGTTAAACCATTTCTACAGGCATGTATGAAACTTCTATGCAACTAGAAGGCAGTAGAAAATCTACAAGCACTAATAGACAACTACGTAGAGAGAACTAATCCTCCCTCATCATTTAAGGATGTGAACAAACTTTACAAGCATAAGAAACACACTAGTCAGGAAATGTGGCTAACAGCACAGATTAGCAACTATGAAATGGATAAAGTTATTTTGGACCTGGGATGAGATGCGAACATACTGCCCAAGAAAACTTGGTAGTGGATAGGAGAGCCTAAGTTGGAATGGTATATTATCCAGCTGTGCATGGCCAACCAGCAAAAGATCATACCATTGGGAAGGTTGTCAAAGATTATGGTATATATCGCAGGAGGTAAGGTCTGCGCCAATTTTGAGGTAATACAGATTGTGGAAGATGTGGACCCCTATCCTGTGCTCCCAGGATTGGATTGGGAAATAGACATGGGAGGCATTATCAACCTAAAGAAAAGGAGCATGGTGTTTGGGAATGAGGACACGAGGGTGATAGTCCCACTGGACCCTGCGGAAGGAGAACAATATACAGAACCAGTGCGCGAAGAAGAGGATGTGGATCACATCTATGAATTAACCGCTCGGGACGAAGATTGGATCAATCCTATAGATGATGGTGTACTTTGCTAGGAGAAGGACGGTGAATGCTTCTCTGAATCTGACTGGGAAATAGAAAATTGGTAGAATCAGTTACATGATGTATCTGCACTACGATGTCTTAGAATCGCAAATCACTTCCAGTGTATCTCCTCAGAGGTAAGAGAACTGCCCTACTTTGATGGTTCAGGTCGTATTAGGGAGTTTTTGTGAGCATTTGAAGCTGACGTCCCATGGGAGTGAAGGCTGTGGGCCCTTAATCTTTCCATGGGTGAAACCCCTGCAAGGTGGTGGGACATGCATAAGGGGTCGTTCTAGGATTGGGAAGAGTGTCGCAACATGATGGTCTTATGGTTTGAACCTCTGGTTCACCTACGTGTAAAGACTTTCTTGGGGCCAGGGGACCCGCGCAAGCACTTATCCGCATGGATGGAAGAATGGGGTGAAAGAACTACGGAGGAATGGATCCACCTGTTCGTTCATTCCTTGGGGCCAATCCCGACCGCATGGTATTTAGATGTGTAATCACACGAGTGCACCCACCACTGGGAAACCCTGAAGAACGAGTTTGTAGGGACATTCAGTTTGATAGGAGGAACAGAGGCACTCGAAAAAGCTCTACAGGATATCAATTCCTTAGTATTTGATGAGTCACGCCCTTGTGTAGCACATGGGGCACCAATGTGGGAGATGCAGATGCAAGATATTGTCAACTGTCGCAATCTCTCAATGGAGGAATGTGATGAAGATCCACAAAATATCTCTATACTAGAGTTGGAGGGAGAGAGCTAATTTTTTGGACCTCCACTAGAGACCATCGATGTCACTAAGCCTCTGAAGCTACGAGAAGTCAACATTGGAACAGAGGAGTAGCCTAAGCTAGCTAAAATTGGGGACTACTGGGATGATGATACCGTGGGAAAAGTTGCAAAACTCCTCACGGAATACTAGGACTTATTTATGAAAATACTCGGAACTCAAAGGGATGATAGGCGACCTAGGGGTCATGCGCATCACTTTAAAACCAGATGTGTGCCCTGTGAAGCAACGCCCTTATCGGTTGAACCCCAAGTACAAATAAAAATTCAAGGAAGAAATCGAAAAAATGCTTGCCGCAGGTATCATCGAACTGATCAAACAGTTAGATTGGGTAAGTCCTATGGTGGTTCAGGAGAAAAATACTAAGGGAGAGATACAGATTTGTGTTGACCTGCACAAATTGAATGATGCCTGCATTCATGATCCCTTTCCTACACCATCCTCAGATGAAATCCTCGATAGTGTGGGGGGGCAGGAAATGTACTCGTTCATGGACGGGTTCTCGGGCTACCATCAAATCAGGATCGGACTTGAAGATTGCAACAAAACCACGTTTGCCACTAAATGGGGATATTTTCAGTACACTATCATGCCGTTTGGGCTCAAGAATTACCCTTCCATATTTTCGTGGGTGGTGGTCGTAGTATTCAAGGAATTCATCCACAAGTTTTTGGAGGTATATTTTGATGACTGGACCATATTTGGGTTGGTAAAGAAGCACATATCAAACTTGCGTATAATGTTGGATGCCTATAGAAAGCACCAGATTTCCCTAAATATCAAGAAGTGCATCTTTTTTGTACCCTTTGGGATCTTTCCAGGTCACATAGTCTGTCGACAAGGATTAATGGTTGACCCCGCCAAAATAGCAGTTATCATCAACGTGGCAGTACCTACAACTGAGAAACAGTTGTGCTCTATCCTAGAACATACATGCTACTAAAGGAATTTCATTCAAGGGTATGTGTTGATCACAACGCCTATGGAAAAGTTGCTAAAGAAGGGTGTTTCATTTTTTTGGGACGAGGAGCGTCAGAAGAGCTTCGAACTACTCAAGGAGAAGATGGTCTCTGCACCCATCCTCATATTTCCTAACTACTCAAAGGTTTTCCATGTTCATGTAGACACGTCAAGAATTTCCCTAGGATTTTTCCTTATGCATCTTGGAGATGGAGACATTGAACATCCAGTTGCATTTACTATTAGGAAACTTTCTAGTGTGGAGCGCAACTATTCCACTACTGAACATGAGGGGTTGGCCATGGAATACGCTCGCAAAAATACATGCATTATCTATTAGGAGGGCACTTCAAGATGTTTACAGATCACTCGACTTTGAAGTACCTAGTGAATAAGCCTATGTCGGGGATGAAGATTTGTCGATGGTTGCTGTTATTTCAAGAATATGACATTGAAATCATTCTGAAGCCAGGGAAGTTGAATGTTGGGCCGGACCACTTATCCTGAATCAAGAGTAGTGAGGAACCAACTAATCTAGAAGAAGGACTACTCGATGCGTAGCTATTCACGATTAAGGAGGTTGATGTGCACTTCACCGACATCATTCACTTCTTAACTACGGGGATGGCGCCTGCAGAATATATAATATAGCAGAAGAAGGAGCTGGTACCCGAGCTGCGGATTTTACCATCATAGCAGGCCATATTTATAAATTGGTAGATGATGAAGTGCTGCGAAGATATGTTTTGGAGCATGAAAGGCATGCCATATTCGCATAATCTCACGGGGGCATACTAGGAGGTCACTACACAGGGAAAGCAATGACGTAGAATATTTTACGAGCTGGACTATGGTTGCCTACACTACATAGCAATTCTCACGATTACTGCAAAGCCTATGAAACTTTCCAAAGGACGGGAAGACCATTGCACCAAGATGAAATTCCCCTGCAGCCGCAAATGGCCCTGCAAGTATTTGAAAAATGGGCCATCGACTTCGTTGGGCCCGTCAACCCGCCAGGAAAGAAGACAAGTGCGCGCTACATCATCACTGTGACTGATTATGTAACCATATGTGCCGAAGCACAGGTTGTGAAGGATTGCACTGTAGATAATGCTGCGCACTTCATTTTCAAGCAGATTTTGACCAGGTTTGGCTGTCTGAAGATCTTAATGAGCAATAGAGGTACGCATTTTGTTAATGAAAAAATATAGGCCTTGACTAAAGGATTTTGAATCCACCACGCGAAAGCAACCCGTATCATCCACAGGAAAATGGAGCTGTAGAAGCTTTTAATAAGATCTTGGAGCAGGCACTGACCAAGGTTTGTAATGCCGATCACAATGACTGGGACGTGCGTATCCCATCAGTTCTTTGGGCCTATCGAACCACTTGCAAGAAACTGACTGGGAAGACACCGTTTAGGATGGTTTATGGTAAGGAGGCCATTTTCCCATGGAGTATATTGTTCCTAGCCTGCGCATCACAGTCTTTACCAACATGGCGGAGCCTGATATCATGGAGGAGCGGTTAGCACAGCTTGTGGCCTTTGAAGAAGATCGTTTCATTGCTAACTTCCATCAGAAAGTTCAGAAGGCCCAGGATAAGGCATGGCATGATCGCCATATTTGGTAAAAGGCATTTGCAGAGGGAGAATTGGTCCTGCTATATGATAGCCAATTTGTGAAACACACAGGGAAGTTTCGTCTGCACTGGCTAGGTCCCTATATGGTAAACGGAATTACTAACAAGGGAGTGGTCTGGTTAGCTACCCTACGCGGTGATATGGTACCAGGCTATGTCAATTTTAGCTGGCTCAAACCATACCGGATCAAATGATTATATGACTGGAGTAACTGTATGGGGCGGGAAACACACAGGAAAAGGGACAAAAGCAGGCACGACCATGGCATGTGTAGGGGTCGATCACAGGTCTGGAGGCCTGGAGAGGTACGCTGGGAGTGCAGGGGTGCACTCAGAATGGAGTAGGTGCGCTGGAAGTGCAAGGGTAATATGCAACTATGAAAACTAGCCATTGGAATAGTAAAACGGGGTAAAAAGAAAATTTTACCGTTGAAATGGGCAGGCAGCTGACAATTAATGAGGGAATTTTTGAAGATTTTTTACCATTTACTTGATTGTAAGTTTCTGATAAGCCTCATCCAACCGTTTGTTAATCTCCAAGGCTATAAAAATAGAAGGATAGCTTAGAATAGGGTTTCATGTATCCTGAGTAGTTTTTTCTTTGCAAAATTCTGCATCTATTGCACCTTGTTCATGTCTGAGCATGCTTCCCCCTATGATATTAACCACCCTGAGTTCATTTTTCGTGCCAGAATGACTATGTTTAATCCCGTTGAATCTTCCAAGATCATGGCCTCGACGGAGAAAGAATCTGAGCAGGTATTGGAAGTTACCCCTGAAGTTGAGGAGGTTATGTCCACACCAAGCAAGGGAAAGTAGAAAGGGAAGGGAAAAGGCCAGGAGCAAGGGTCGGGGAAAACTACGAAGTGGGCTGGGGTGAAGCCGCATACTTCCCCTCAGAACGTGAAATCCCAATGAATGGTGCCACAAGTGCATTCACCCAACCCATTAAAGAGACCTCTGTCTAGTCAGGAAGAGGCCCAAATCGCTGAACCAATAAGTTGGATGCCACCCTATGTGCGGCCTCGCAGGCCCTCGGTGTGCACACCCAAAAATATTTATGGGATGTGTGCCTATCTGCAAATGCCCCTGATTCCAGGTGAGGTCCCCATAATTGGAGACTCCTTTGGCAAGCTCCACATGATCAAGTTCGATGATCATGACCTAGAAAACCTGGAGGCCTTTCCCGAGCTGGCACCGAAATTGTATCTAGAGAGGGTATTGGAGGATGATGTACTGAAGGTAGTTCCTATGTTGTGGGAAATTGAATTGGCTAGGTCCAGGTTATTAAAATTACTACGGATGCCCCATTTCAGCCACTACAATATCACTAACAGGATTGTGCGACCACTTCTCGCCCTGGTCCATGATGGCTGCTTATGGGTTCAGGACCGAATTCCCATAGACATAGCACTCATTCACTGTATCACTGGCCTGCCCATGAAAGGGTTGAATCCCATTGAACGTGTTGGGAATAAATATTAGCAAAATATCGCTGATAAGGTGCGTGAGGATTATCACGTTGAAAGGAACACTAGGGGGTTCATGATCAACACTATCAGCGACCTCGGTGCGCGCATGGGCACCCTATTGTTTAGCTTTCAAGATGATGTGCAAGTGTCAGGCTGCTATGGTCCCTACGTATGTAATCCAACTGGCAAGCTGCTACGAAAAGGGGGTCTGCTCCAACTGGTCTCAGTTCCTAGGCACTGAATTTATGGAGAACGTGCGGGAAGCCCAAGATCAAGGATGGGAATTCTCTTATTCTTGGTTGTTGCTCCTCATCGCGTTGGTCACATGGGAAGCCCTAGAGGATTTGGTCCTCCTCGACCTAGAGCCGGATATGTGAAAAGGGGCTCGATATGAAAATCTGTGGGATTTGAAGAATGAAAAGAGAATTGAAGATAATGAGGTCTCCTGGGTCCTATTCCAGAGCGAGCTCAGAGTTTCCATTCACTCTCAGCCATGCTTATCACCAGAAATTTATGATAAGTACAAAAGCATCGCAGCATTTCAAGTAACAATGCACAACGTATAGATCACGGGCCGCAAGGATCCAGCATGGGTACCACCCCTGTACATGGTCGCTGATGAGGATATTGACCACCTCATTGCCACTTGGCCTCCACACTGGAAACTCGGCTTCAAAGAAATTATAAAGGAAACTGCAGGTACGAGCACCACGAAGGTCACCCCACCTGACAACACCAAAGAGACCAAAGGACAGGGCAAGAGTACTAGAAAATGGGTGGACTCGGAACCACAAAAGGAAGGACATAGTAAGAGTAATAGGAAGGGAGTGGAATCGGAATGACAAAAGGGTTCACAGAAGGATTTGGAGAGGGATCTAAGCACAAAGAGACTAGATGCGGGAAGTGCTGACTCCCCTCCAGGTACAAAGCAGACTGGTGACCCTATTATGGGACCAGATAAGAAGCAACGAGCTCAATGGAAAAAATGCAACACCGGAGTTACTCTGGCAGAAGAGGACCCGGAGCAAATCACGGATGCAGTCACCCTCGCCGTAGAAGACAAATGGCTGGCTCTGGAAGAGCAACAAAAGGCCACGGTCGATACAATCCAAGCTAAGCTCTGAGCTCTACAGCTCAAGACTGACACCTTGCAAAAAAGTATGATTCAAGCAAGACCGGCCCGAATGACAAGGGACACATTAATCATTACATGTAATATTCCTAATTAGCCCAAGCTAATAGGAATATTTCATTTTGTGTTAATTTTCTTAATTGATGAATAAAATGTAAAGGAGAACATAAAAACTCCTAAAAACATCCAAATAAATCAATGCCCAAAGTGAACAAAGTTAAATCAGGGTTGTTTCAATAAAATATACTTGCATGTGAACAAGGGTTTAGGAGATTGACTGGGTCAACAGGACCAAATCACAACACTGTCTAGATACAATGTACCTCATGGAGGGACAACGCAGTTCTAGAAGGAGGCCCTCATGTGAAAGGAGATAATTCATCAAGGTGGTTTAGGGTTTGCCAAAGCTCTCATCTTATAAAAGTAAGGGGAAGGCTCAAGAGAAGGTTGCTGATATATTATATTTTCAAAGTATATTGTCTATTTAGACATATCTCATTCTCTTGGCTATTTAGCATAGAATTGTGAGGATTTCCTATTTAGGGATTCTCTCTCCTTCCATTGAGTACCTCTTGGAGGGCATTGTACTACTCTTCCACTATTAGGCATTTTTCCAAGATCCATCTCCCTTAGACAGTGTAAATCCTGTTGGGATTTACTTGTTTCAATGAGCTGCAGCAAGTGGAGACTAGATCTGCTCAGATCTAGATTTTACTAGTGCCTCTTCTCAGTGAGTGTGTCTTTTAACCTCCTGGAAGAGTGTATTAGCAGTTTGGGCTTCATATCTTGAACTTGGCATCAGGAAAATTTGTGCTTCAAGTCTACAGCACAGTTTATCCTCTTGGACTGTGTTATTTCCAGTTGCAGAGTTGCAGGGTATTCCGACATTCGGTTGGAGAAGAGATCTCTGGTGTGAAGGAGTCTTCCTTGCACTGTGGTGATCCATGGATTGGCCAACCAATCCATGTATGTTTCAGATCTGATTCATTTTTGTATCTAATTCAAAATTTCTAACTAGCATTCTGCAGATCTGCTGCAGTAAAACTCAGATCTACTCATTTTCTTTCCTGTATTGCTAAAATCCCCAAGGGGAATGTATAATAAAGATATTTCTACATATGGATCTATTGTAGATCTAATTTTTTATGTAATATATTGATCTAGATATAATTTGTAAGCTATTTCTGCATTATATTGCATTTTTCAAATCTAGATCTGCAGATCTGCACTTTTATGCAGCGAATCTCATGAAACCCTCGTCGGGTTATTCTCTGTGATGTATAAAGGAGCTTAATCTCCATTTTTCTTCATTATTTCATGTAATAAACTCCAGATCTGATAGTAAAGATATTTTTTATTCAAACCCTTCAGAAAATCATGCTACGTAAGCTTCAGTTACTTTCTGTTGAGTCAAGTCATGGGGATTGGGCATTTTTAAGCCATATCAGGAGTGGTAGATCTGTTTAACATAGCTAGAGTCATTTGTTTCATCCCAAATTTGGTATGAAAGTCTCTTATGACCTAAGCTAAGGGATACCACCATATTTTTCCCTTATTTTTATGAAAATATCTAAAGTTAACATTTTTAGGGCTAAAATAGCTGCTTTTCCCCAATTTGGGTTGAAGAAATGAACCATAATTCTTGTTGTTGTACTCAAAATTGATGCTGAAGAATTTCTTAACACATTCCATGGATGATTAGCTTGCTGCAACTCTATTATTGTGTTCACATATTGTTGTAGTCCATTATTGGGCATTTTCCAGCCATTCTAGGTGTGAGAGGCTTGTTTATCTCACCTAGTTTGCTTAGTTTCTGATTTCCTCTCGGATTTGTATCTTAGATTATCATATATAAGAGATCCAAGGGATAATCTTGGTTTTTGTAGCATACATTCCTGAAATTTTGTTTTTCAGGAATGCCTTGCTAGCAATCCCAATTTGGGGATATTACATTACAATGGAAAGCCACCTCTGCCCTCTGCTAGGCACAACCCTCATGCTGAGTCCACCCAACTTAGGAGCGCAATTCTAGGCATGTGCAGAGGTACAACTAGACCTAGCCTACCTGCCACATGAACCATTACAAGTCCTCCACACATCCCTGTTCTAAGAGATTCAACATAGGGACCACCAAGTGCACCAGCAGCTCAGTACAGTTGAGAAGATTATAGTAGAGAAAACTTATGAAGTATTCCAAGCATAGGCTGCATGTACCCTCATCACTGCGCATCAAATAGAGTTGGAATGCCTAATCAGTAAGCTCTACGTAGATATCACTGAAGATATCCCAGCTTATACCACCCCCAAGCTAAGATTGAAGGGCTTGTTGCAGCACTCAAGGCATCGAGGACCGAGATCCAAGCAGTCAAGTAAAATATGGAACAGCAAATTGCGGCCTTGCAGGCCAAGCTACAGCCGGAAACACCACCTGAGGTAATGTCCCAGCGAGCTGCGCTGGTCACAGAGGCCACCAATGTCATCACAGATCAGATTGATCAGGGCGCGGGACTGTTGGAGACAGCTACACAGCTGCCGACTAAGGTGTAATGTTATCCTCTCCTACGCGAACTTCCTCAAGAGCTACGCCAGAAGGAAGAAGAGTTTGAGCAACTAGAAGCCACTATGCCTACTCTGATCCCTGCTCAACGCCTGGCACAACTGTGTACCATCCACACACTGAGAGATGACATTGAAGAGCTCCTCCAAAAAAATAAGGTCCTCAGTGACCACCTTAAGCCTTGGGCCGATGAAGCCCTCAAGCTCTCTCAGGACATCGATATTGTAGCTAAGCAATTGAACCAGACTTTTGAGAGCGCCATTGCTACTACAAAAGGTCCAACGTTGTAGAATTTGGTGGAGATTGCTCAGAATATTGCCATGTAGATCGAAGGAGTGTTTCCCCCACTGGTTGGCACAATTAAGAAGCTACAGGTGAAGATGGAAAAACCACGGCCACAGTGACTAGCGACGAGTCACAAGATTGTGTTGGGGGCCTATTGGAACAGGGTTCCCTAACCTGTGTTTTTGGTACAATTTTGTTAAAGACAGTCTTGCGTAGGGGTTTTGTGGTGGGTCAAAGCCCCTAATGTGTTGTAATGGGTTAAAGGGTAGCTCTAGGGTCTGAAAACCACAGTTTACGGACCATATGATAGTGAAGGCTATGATGTTATAAATAGATAGATAGTTGGGCCTAATAAGTGGGGAAATCGATAGATTGATGCTACGTGCGAACTGTTAAGATCTATTTGGGTTTGTCTAGGTAAGGACTCCTGCTGGTTGTGTGCATGGAGATCCTCAATCCTGCTGTGTGCGGACCCTGCTAGGCTATGTGTGCAGGTTGTGTTGGTTTGTAAGTGGATTTTTGATATTAATGAAGGCGAAGTACAACTGAAGTATCTGTGTGTTATCTGAATTGCTTATGTTTACTGTTGAAGCACATCTATGATATTTATTTAAGCTACGAATGTATCTGTATTTTAGAATTGGCATGAGTATATCTGTGATCTGATATTGGCTACGATAATAGTGCTCTATGATGGTATTTGGTAATACGCACGTGGATGTGAATGTACTGATTAGATTTGATAGTTTTTTTATGGTTATATGCTAATTACACTATTAAAAGAGCTGCGAATAGACTCATTCTATGCAAACCTAATAAGCTACAACCTAGATCTGCCTCGAATTACCTACTCTCTCTCAGGGTGCGGAAACCTGGTTCTAGCACTCTCCCTTACTACTTCGGGAGAGAACTTGGCCTGCGCAAGTAGGTCATTGCCGAAAGGGAAAGTAGTGTAGGTTTTTGTTGGCAAACCTTAATCTCCAAACCTGGGTCAGGACCCATCAAGCCAACAAATGGTTCCCTTGCTGGGACCGGGAGCATTTTGAGAGAGAGATCGGGTAATGCTATGAGGTCATTGGAGACCTAAGAGGGTGGAAATTGAATATTGGTTTGAAATACCGATTCAGGAGTTTTTTGTAAAGGAGAATCACAGCATGAAGCTTACGGCTAAGAAGTGGAATAACAAGTACATCTTCACAAAAGTCTATGAAATGTTCTTTGTAACCTTTGCACACGAGCTTCAGGAGTGGTTGGCAAGGCTCTTAGAATTCTAGATGTGTTGGAAGGATGATCAGGTTACGTAGTGGACACCATAATTGATTCAAAAGTTGGAGAGTACTGACAATACGATCACCTGTACAGTAGATCACTGGGTGGATAACGTGCTGGGAGGATTTGTGATAGAATTTGCAGTCGATCAGTTCGTATCCTATTCTGAAGCAGAGCGGAGGTTCTTCAAAGTTTTCCGGGGTAAGTTCTTGAAAACACTACCATTTTTAATCAAAATATTATTGTGTGAGAAGGGAATTCTGTGCAGCCACACCGAGTGAATGACCCCTGATCTGAGTGAGAGTACAACACAAAGTGGTAAGTACTGCCGAACTAATCAAGAAGGAGATAGATCTGTCTACAGTCCATTAATAGAATTGGTTGCGCATGATAGAAATAGTCCTCTAGCTACACCACCTTCAAGTAAGCTTAATGGTAAGAACTCACCCACACCTCTGCCACTACTAGAGGATAATATGGACACACACATGAAGCTACCCACCTTCAAGAGTCTAAGAGATGAAGATATGGACCAATTTTGGTTTGTAGAAAAATCACTATGGACTACGCATAATGTGGCTACCGATTCTGTAAAGAGAGCGCAGCTATCCCTTGCCTTCGAAGGAAGGGACTTGGACTGGTATATGGGGTACGTAGGGCAGCATGCGGATCTGTCTATCCAGGAGATTGAGACAGCTTTAAAACAACAATTTTGAAAGCCTAAGTCCTACTCGCAGCTAGTAATTGACCTAAAATACTCTAGACAAGGACCCACTGAGTTTGTATGGGAAGCTGATCAGTGGTTAAAGAAGGTTATCAGAGATGGAGAATTCCTGTATGATGATAGACAGCACAAGGAATGGTTTATCACTATGCTGCTACCTCACCTGTGCGGACCTATGGGACAAAAGACGATTGAAACGAAAGAGAAAGCCTTGGAAATTGCTATGATATAGAGGTTGCACCAAGAGATTATGCCCAGTTTGGAGTGCAGCAGATCCAGGGACAGCTGGAGGCAATGCACCTTGAAATATAGAATCTGCGAAAATAATGGGGGAAAGAGGCTAGTCCAGACATATGGTGCATAAGATGTAGGGTGTCTAGTCATACCAAGGATAAGTTTCCTCTGTTGACAGATTACATGCAGGCTGGGCGACCCAGCCCATTGCACCCTAAGGAGGTTGCGGGGCCAAGTGGGTTGACATTATGGTGCACTAAATGTCGTGTTGCTGGGCTACATGATACTAACCACTGACCCTGTCTTGGTTCTTATGTCCCAGAGTTGAAGCAACAATGGTGTTGATTCTGCTCCTATAGTGGGGCATGATGAGCATAATTTCCAGACCTATGACTTGATGATAAATCGAGGAAACCTATACAGGATACAGGTTGACCCTTCTTCGCCACTGTCTGCCTCAAGTAGAGGAGGCTCCCCAACCAGGGGCAGGGGAGGTGGAAGGGGTGGAGGTGCAGGTCGGGGAAGAGGTCAATTGATCGGTTACAACTATGGGGAGATAGGGTACTTTGCGAGGGATTGAAGACTGTCGACAATTGGAACATGTGATTGAAGACTGTCTAGTCTTACTAGCAAAAATGCAGGAAAATAAATAGACACCTACGGAGAATGTGCATATGGTTAAGGTGGAACCGCGTGATGAAGGACCAAGTATTAATGTCATAACGCGCAGCGGAATGGCTATTAGAGGAGCTGAGGAAAAAATTCAAAGTTGAACCTCTTATTCAAAAAGCAGCTGTCAAATAGGAAAGCTTGGACCTACATAAGCAAAAGGAAACCTTCATCGCAGCTCGCAAAGACTTTACTAAGGATGTGACACCTACTTCAAAAGCTCCAGCAAACCTAAGAAGCAACAACGAAGTTAAACCATTTCTACATGCATGTATGAAGCTGCTACACAACTAGAAGGCAGTAGAAAATCTGCAAGCACTAATATACAGTTGTGCAGAGAGAACTTTCCTCCCACAGAAGTTAAGGATGTGCACAAACTTTACAAGCATAAGAAATGCACTGGTCGTGAAATGCGTTTAACAGTGAAGATTGGCGACTATGAAATGGATCGGGTTATTTTGGACCTGGGATCAGATGCGAACGTACTACCCAAGAAAACTTGGCAGCGGATGGGAGAGCCTAAGTTGGAATTTTCTACTATCCAGATGTGCATGGCCAACCAACAGAAGATCATACCATTGGGGAGGCTGTCAAATATTATGGTAGATATCACAGGAGTTAAGGTCCGTGCCGATTTTGAGGTAATAAAGGTTGTGGAAGATGCGGACCCCTATCCTGTGCTCCTAGGATTGGATTGGGCAATAGACATGGGAAGAATTATCAACCTAAAGAAAAGGAACACAGTGTTTTAGAATGAGGGAACGAGGGTGATAGTCTCACTGGACCCTGCAGAAGGAGAATGGTATATAGAACCAGTGCGTGAAGAAGAGGATGTGGATCACATCTATAAATTACCGCTCAGGATGAATATTGGATTAATCCTACAACTGATGGTGTGCTTTGCTGGGAGAAGGACAACGAATGCTTCTCTAACTCCGACGGGGAGATAGAAAATTGGCAGAATCGGTTACATGATGTATCTGCACTATGGTGTCTTAGAATCAAAAGAACTTCCAGTGTATCTCCTCAAAGGTAAGAGAACTACCCTACTTTGATGGTTCTGGTAGTATTAGGGAGTTTTTGTGAGCATTTGAGATTGAAGTCCCATGGGAGCGAAGGTTTTGGGCCCTTAATCTAGCCATTCACGCAACCGTTGTGAGGTGGTGGGACACACATCAGGGGATGTTCCAGGATTGGGAAGACTATCGCGACATGATGATCTTATGGTTTGAACCTTCGGTTCCCCTATGTGTAAAGACTTTCTTGGGGCCAGGGGACACATGTGAGCACTTTTCTGCATGGATTGAAGAATGGGGCAAAAGAACTACGGAGGAATGGATCCACCTGTTCATTCATGTCTTGGGGACAATCCCGACTGCATGGTATTTAGATGTAGAATTACACCAATGCACCCGCCACTGGGAAACCCTGAAGGACGAGTTTGTAGGGACATTCAGATTGATAGGAGGAGCAGAGGCTTGAAAAATCTCTACAGGAAATTGATGCATTACTATTTGATGAATCACGCCCTTGTGTAGCACATGGGGCACCAACGTGGGAGAAGCAGATGCGGGATATTTTCAATTGTCGCAATCTCTCAATGGAGGAATGTGATGAAGATCCATGAAATATCTCTATCCCAGAGTCGGAGGGAGAGCACATAGTTGTTGGACCCCCACTGCAGGCTGTCAATGTCACTAAGCCTTTGAAGTTGCAAGAAGTCAACATTGGAACGGAGGAGCAGCCTAAGCTAGCTAAAATTGGGGACTACTGGGATGCTGATATTATGGGAAAAGTTGCAGAACTCCTCACAGAATATCAGGACTTATTTCTGACAAAAATCTTGGAACTCAAAGGGATTATGGGGGACCTAGGGGTCATGCGCATCACTTTAAAACCAAATGCGCACCCTATGAAGCAGTGCCCTTATCGGTTGAACCCCAAGTACAAACAAAAATTCAAGGAAGAAATAGACAAAATTTTTGTCGTAGGTATCATCGAACCAGTTGAATAGTTAGATTGGGTAAGTCTTATGGTGGTTTAGGAGAAAAATACTAAGGGAGAGATACAGATCTGTGTTGACCTGCGCAAATTGAATGATGCCTACATCCATGATCCCTTTCCTATGCCATTTCCAGATGAAATTCTCGATAGCGTGGGTGGGAAGGAAGCGTACTCATTCATGGATGGGTTCTCGGGCTACCATTAGATAAGGATCGCACCTGAAGATCACAGTAAAACCATTTTCACCACTGAATGGGGATCGTTTCAGTACACTATCATGCCATTTGGGCTCAAGAATTCCCCTGCCATATTTTCGTGGGTGGTGGTCACATTATTCAAGGAATTCATCCACAAGTTTTTGGAGGTATATTGTGATGACTGGACCATCTTTGGGTTGGTAAAGCAGAACGTCTCAAACTTGCGTATGATGTTGGATGCATGTAGAAAGCACCAGATTTCCTTGAATATCAAGAAGTGCATATTTTGTGTACCCTTTAGGATCTTACTAGGTCACATAGTCTGTTGACAAGGATTAATGGTTGACCTCGCCAAAATATCAGTTATCATCAACCTGGAAGTACCTACAACTTAGAAATAGTTGCGCTCTATCCTCAGAGATATAGGCTATTACAGGAAGTTCATTCAAGGGTACGCGATGATCACAGTGCCTATGGAAACGTTGCTAAAGAAGGATGTTTCATTTTTTTGGGACGAGGAGTGTCATAAGAGCTTTGAACTACTCAAGGAGAAGATGGTATTTGTGCCCATCCTCATATTATTTGACTGGGCGAAGGTTTTCCATGTTCAAGTAGACACGTCAGGGATCGCCCTAGGAGCTATCCTTATGTAGCCTGGAGACAGAGACAACCATCCAGCTGCATTTTCTAGTAGGAAACTTTCTAGTGCAGAGCGCAACTATTACACTACTGAACGTGAGGGGTTGGCCATGGTATACGCCCTGCAAAAATACAGGCATTATCTGTTAGGAGAGCACTTCAAGATGTTTACAGATCACTCAGCTTTGAATTACCTAGTGAATAATCCTGTGTTGGGGGGGGGAATTTGCTGATGGCTGTTGCTATTTCAAGAATATGACTTTGAAATCATTGTGAAGCCAGGGAAGTTGAATGTTGGGCCAGACCACTTATCCCGAATTGAGATCAGTGAGGAACCAACTAATCTAGAAGAAGGACTCCCTGATGCACAGTTGTTCACGATTAAGGTGGTTTATGTGCACTTCGCCAACATCATTCACTTCTTAAATATAGGGATGGCACCTACAGAATATACAATACAACAGAAGAAGGAGTTGGTAACCCGAGCTGCATATTTTACCATCACAACGAGCCATCTATATAAATTGAGAGCTAATGAATTGTTCCGAAGATACATTTTGGAGCATGAAAGGCACACCATCTTGGCAGAAGCTCATAGGGGCATAACAGGAGGTCACTACGAAGGGAAAGCAACGACATAGAACATTTTATGAGCTGAACTATGGTAGCCCACACTACATAGCGACTCTCACGATTACTACAAAGCCTGTGACACTTGCCAAAGGATGGAAAGACCATCACGTCAAGACAAAAAGCCCCTTCAACCGCAAATGGCCCTACAAGTTTTTGAAAAATGGGCCATCGACTTTGTTGGGCCCATCAACCTGCCAGGAAAGAAGACAAGTGCACGCTACATCATCACTGTGATTGATTATGTAACTAGATGGGCTGAAGCACAAGTTGTGAACAATTTCACTGTATATAATGTTGCGCACTTCATTTTTAAGCAGATTCTGACCAATTTTGGTTGTCCAAATATCTTAATGAACGATAGAGGTACGCATTTTGTTAATGAAACAATACAGGCCTTGACTGAAGAATTTCGGATCCACCACGCGAAAATAACCCTGTATCATCCACAGGAAAATGGAGTTGTAGAAGCTTTTAATAAGATCTTGGAGCAGGCATTGACCATTTTCTGTAATGCTAATCACAGCAACTAGGACGTGCGCATCTCGTTAATTCTTTGGGCCTATAGAACCACCAGCAAGAAGCTGACTGGGAAGACACCATTTAGGATGGTTTATCGCAAGGAGGCCATTATGCCCATAGAGTATATTATTCCTAGCCTGCGCATTTCCACCTTTACCAACATGGTGGAGCCTGATATCATGGAGGAGTGGTTAGCACAACTTGAGGCCTTCGAAGAAGATCATTTCATTGCTAACATCCATCAGCAAGTTCAGAAGGCCCGAGATAAGGCATGGCATGATCGACATATTCGGAAAAAGGAATTTGCGAAGGCAGAATTGCTCTTGCTATATGATAGCTAGTTTTTGATACACCCAGGGAAGTTCTGTCAGCACTGGCTAGGTCCCTATATGGTAAACGAAATTACTGATGGGGGAGCAATCCAGTTAGCCACCCTACGCGGTGATATGGTACTAGGTTATGTCAATGGTATTCAGCTCAAACCATACCGAAACAAATGACTATATGGCTGGAGTAGTTGTATGGGACAGGATATGCGCGGGAAGAGGGACAAATGTAGCAGGACCATGGCATGTGTAGGGGTCGATCGTAGGTCTGGAGGCCCAGAGAGGTACACTGGGAGCATAGGGGTGCACTCTGAATGCAGGATGTGTGCTAGAAGCATAGGGGTAATATGCAGCTACGAAAACCAGTCGTTGGAATAGTAAAATGGGGTAAAAATCAAATTTTACCATTGGAAGGAGCGGCCGGCCGACAATTAATGAGGCAATTTCCGAATATTTTTTACCGTTTACTTGATGGTAAGTTTCTGATAAGCATCATCCAACCATTGGTTAATATCCAAGGCTATAAAAGTAGAAGGATAGCTCAGAAGAGGGTTCCATGTATCTTGAGCGGTTTGTGCTTTGCAAGAGTCTATGACTATTGCACCTTGTTCATGTCTGAGCGTGCTTCCCCGTCTGACAGTAGCCACCCTAAGTTAATTTTTCACGCCAGAATGAATGCATCTAATCCTGCTGAATCTTCCCAGACCGTGGCCTCAATGGAGAAATAATCTGAGGAGGTACTGGAAGTGACCCCTGAAGTTGAGGAGGTTATGTCCACACCAAGCAAGGGAAAGTATAAAGGGAAGGGAAAAGGCCATTAGCAAGGGTCGAGGAAACCTGCGAAGTGGGCTGGGGTGAAGCCACGTACTTCCCCTCAGAATGTGAAATCCCCACCAATGGTGCCACAGGCGTGTTCGCCCAGCCCATGAAAGAGACCTCTGTCTGCTCAGGAAGAGGCACAGATCGCTGAACCAATAAGCTAGCTACCACCCTATGTGCAGCCTCACAGGTCCTTGGTGTGCACACCCAAGACTCTCAATGGGATGCACAACTATCTATAGATGCCCCTAATTCTGGGAGAGGTCCTCATCATTGGAGACCCCTTTGGCAAGCTCCGCATGGTCAAGTTCGATGATCATGACCTAGCGAACCTGGAGGCCTTTCTCGAGCTGGCACCGGAATTGTATCTTTAGAGAGTATTGGAGGATGATGTACTGAAGGTAGTCCCTATGTTGTGGGCAAGTGGATTGGCTGGGTCTGGGTTATTAAACTTGTTGCAGATGCCCAATTTCGGCCACTACAATATCACTGACAGGATTTTGCGATAGCTTCTCTCCCTGGTCCATGACAACTGCTTATGGATTCAGGACCGAATTCCCATAGATGCAGCGCTCATTCACCGTATCACTCGCCTACCCATGAAAGGACTAAATCCCATGGAATGTGTTGGGAAGAAATACAAACAACAGATCGCTAATAAGGTGCATGAGGGTTATCATGTTTAAAGGAACATTAGGGGGTCCATGATTAGCACTATCAGTGACCCCAGTGCACGCATGGGTACCTTGTCGTTAGCTTTCAAGATGGTGCGCAAGTGCCAGGCTGCCACGGTCCCAGCGTATGTAATCCAGTTTTCCGACCGCTGCAAAAAGGGGGTCTGATTCAACTGGTCCCAGTTCCTATACACTAAATTTCTGGAAAACATGTGCAAAGCCCAAGATTAGGGATGGGCATTCTATTATTCTTGGTTGCTGCTCCTCATCGTGATGGTCACATGGGAAGCCCCAGAGGATTCGATCATCCCTGACCCAGAGCTGGATATGTGCGAAGGGGCTCGGTATGCGAATCTATGGGATTCAAAGGATGAAAAGAGAATTGAAGATAATAAGGTCTTTTGGGTCCTATTCCAGAGCGGGCTCGCAGCTGCCATTCACTCTTGGCTGCGCTTATCACCAAAAATTGATGATAAGTACAAAAGCATTGTATCATTTCAAGTAACGATGCAGAATGTACAGATCAAGGGTCACAAGGATCCAGCATGGGTATCACTCCCGTACATGGTCGCTGATGAGGAGATTGACCGCCTCATTTCTACTTGGCCTCCACACTAGAAACTTGGCTTCAAATCAGGTACGAAGGACACTGCAGGTATGAGCACCACGAAGGTCACCCCACCCGACACCACCAAAGAGACTGGAGGACAGGGTAAGAGTACTGGAAAAGGGGTGGACCCGGAACCACAGAAGGAAGGACAGGGTAAGAGTACTGGGAAGGGAGTGGACTCGAAATCATAGAAGGGTTTGTAGAAGGATTCACAGAGGGATATGGGTGCAGAGGGACTGGATGCAGGAGGTGCTGACTCCCCTCGAGGTACGAAGCAGACTAGTGACCCTGTTAAGGGACCACGGAAGAAGCAATGAGCTCAATGGCCAGAACGTGACAACGAAGTTAATTTGAAAGAAGAGGACCTGGAACAGATCACGGATGTAGTCACCCTCGCCGCAGAAGATAAATGTTGGCTCTGGAAGAGTAGCAGAAGGCCATGGTTGATACACTCCAGGCTGAGCTCTGAGCTCTATAGCTCAAGCCTAACACCTTGCAAACAAGTATGATTCAGGCAAGACCGGCCCTAGTGACAAGTGGCACATTAATCATTACAACGGAAAGTCACCTCTACCCTCTGCCAGGCCCAGCCCTCATGCTGAGTCCACTCGACTTAGGAGCGCAAGGCCAGGCCTGCGCAGAGGTAAAATTAGACCTAGCTCGCCTACGACATGAACCATTATAGTTCCTCCATGCATCCCTGTTCGAAGAGATTCAACACGGGGACCGCAAAGTGCACTAGCAGCTCAGTACAACTGAGCAGACAATAGTAGAGAAAACTGCTGAAGGATCCCATGCACAGGCTACATGTACCCTCATCGTTGCACAGCAAATAGAGTTGGAACGCCTAATTAGTAGGCTCTATGTAGATGTCACTGAAGATATCCCGGCTTTTGCCACCCCCAGGCCAAGATTGAAGGGCTTGTTGCAGCACTCAAGGCCTCGAGGATCGAGATCTAGGCAATCAAGTTAGATATGGAACAGTAGATTATGGCCTTGTAGGCCAAGTTACAGCTGGAAATGCCACCTAAGGTAAGGGCCCAGCGAGCCACACTGGTCACAGAGGCCACCAATGTCATCACGGATCAAATTGCTCAGGGTACAGGACTGTTGGAGATAGCTATGCAGCTGTGGAATAAGGTGCAACGTGATCCTCTCTTGTGCGAACTTACTCAAGAGTTGCGCCGGAAGGAAGAAGATTTTGAGCAGCTGGAAGCCACTATGCCTACTATGATCCCTACTCAACACCAAGCACGACTTCTTACCAGCCACACACTGAGAGATGACATTGAAGAGCTCTACCATTAAAAGAAGGTTCTCAGTGACCACCTTAAGCCTTGGGTCGATGAAGCCCTCAAGCTCTCTCAAGACGTCAATATCGCAGTTAAGCAACTGAACTAGACTTTGGAGAGTGTCACGGCTACAACAGAAGGTCCAACGTCACAGAAGTTGGTGGAGATTTCTTAGAATGTTGCCACACAGAGCGAAGGAGCACTGTCCCCACTAGTTGATGTGATCAAGCAGCTCCAGGTGAAGATGGAAAACCCATGGCCACAGTGACTCAGGACGAGTCACAAGATTGTGTTGGGGGCTTGTTGGAATGGGGTTCCCGAACCTGCGTTTTTGGTACAATTTTGTTAAATTTGGTCCTGCGAAGGGGTTTTGTTGTGGTTCAAAGCCCCTAATGTGTTGTAATGGGTTAAAGGGTAGCTCTATGGTCCACAAACCATGGTTTACGAACCATAGGATAACGAAGGCTATGATATTATAAATAGATAGATAGTTTGGCCTAGTAAGGGGGGAAGTTGATAGATTGATGCTACGTGTGAACTATTAAGATCTGTTTGGGTTGTTCTTGGTAAGGACCCCTGCTGGCTTTGTGCGTGGAGATCCTCAGTCCTGATGTGTGTGGACCCTGCTAGGCTGTGGGCACGGGCTGTGTTGGGTTGTAAGTGGATTTTTGATATTAATGAAGGTGAAGTATAGCTGAAGTATCTATGTGTTATCTGAATTGGTTATGTTTACTGTTGAAGCGCATCTATGATATTTATTTAAGCTATGAATGTATCTGTATTTTGGAATTGGCATGAGTATATCTGTGATCTGATATTGGCTATGATTATAGTGCTCTGTGATGGTATTTGGTAATATGCACGTGGATGCAAATGTATTGATTAGATTTGATAGATTTTTTATGCTTATATGCTAATTACACTGTTAAAAGAGCTACAAATAGACTCATTATGTGAAAACCTAATAAGTTGTGACCTAGATCTGCCTTGAATTACCTACTCTCTCTCAGGGTGTAGAAACCTAGTTCCAACACCCTCCCATACTGCTTCAGGTGAGACCTTGGCCTGTGCAAGTAGGTCATTTTCGAAAGGGCCAATAGTATAGGGGTTTGTTGGCAAACCTTAACCTCCAAACCTAGGTCAGCACCCCTCAAGCCAACAATCAGAAACATCTCGTGCTCTGAAACAGAGCATTCGAGCAAGTTAAAGTGCACTGGAAGCACTTTGGGCTTGATGAAGCTACATGGGAGATGGATGATCAGAAGCATGTCATGTATCCATCATTGTTTGTTGGTGAAGGAAAATGAGTTTTGGTATTTGTACATATTTATGTATGGTTTCTATTGTACATACTACAATGAGCTAAGTTATAAAGCTTAAATGAACACTATGTTTGTCATATTCTCATGTCTGTCATGATGTTTTTGGTTTTGAGCAGGATCGTAATGTAAATACTACAACGAGTTGGGTTATAAAGCTCCATAGGCAATATGTTTTTGATTTTCAACAGTTTTTCTAAATATAGGTGTGGTTTAACACTAAGGACGGTGTTACCCTAAGGGGGAGGGGCCCGTAACAACCCTCGGTTAAAATTTCATATAATAAAAGTTAATAAATGTAAAATAAGACCACAGGCAAGGGACACTTATTCCAATCTAAATGTTTGGAAAAATATCCTAGTGGGAATCACTTGTTGTGTTTTACGGAAAAGGAAATGGCTAAAGATTTGGAAAGACAAAAAGGTATTTTTGGCACATTATTTGTGAAAATAATGGAAATTAGGAGAAAAGGAAGGTGAAGTTCACATATTGCATGTGAGGAGGAAAATGAAGGAAAATGATGGAAAATTGAAGAAATTAAAGGCCTCATAAATAAAAATACCTCAGAGCATCAATTGGTAGCCTTTTGTCACTTTAGTGTTATAATTTTTCTCAGAGAGGACAAATCACCAAGAGGAGAAATAAAGTAAGTAAGAAAGGAAAGGAAAGGAAAGGAAAAGGAACAAAAAATCAAATAAGGCCAAGGAAAGCAAAGGAAGGAAAGGATGAAGTAGCTTCAGTGGGAATACTTGCAGTTAATAGATTGCATGTGTGATTTTGTAGCTGCTTTTGACATGGAGGGTATGCACATGTTAGTATATGGTTATTTTGTTGTTATTTGCATGGAATTTCGGGATTCGAAAGTGGTTTTTATCCTAGCCTTTCCACTTCTGGATATCCATGGTATGATGGGATTATTCTTGGTTTTGAGCTTTGGATTTTCAAATGGTTTCAGAATATGCATTGAGTTGGTCTCAGGAAAATTTCCAACGACCTAGGAATCCCTTTACCGGTAATGGCAGGACAAATGGTAAAGTCTAAGGGTGGATATAGGAAAATTACTCAAGGATGGTGAAAAAATTTTGAGGCATCCAAGCTTGGTTCGATTTTGTGATCTCGGCACCAGTTTAAGTGTGATCATGGTATGGAGAGGGTGGAGGTGGTTTATCCTGTGAATTCCTTTGGCTTTCTTTTGATTGTTTTATCCCATGATATCCCACATTTATGCTTGGAATATGGCATGGGGGTGACTGGATAAAGAGAGATTTTCCTCAACCAATCTATGGTCGGGTGGAACATGGAAGTACCAAACCAAGTTGGTATTTTCCTATGGTTGATAAAAGCTAGATTTCTCTTGATTTGGGTAAGGAAATGTACTATTTATTATGTGGATTTAATGGTTGTTCTCTTTTTTTATCTAGTTACATGTTGGTTATAAGCATGGTTTTATGACAGATCTTAGTCATTTCTCTATTCATGTACTCACTCATAATTGAATAAATAATGAATGGAAGATCTAATTGGTGTTATAACAGCTAATGTGAGAAGGTAGTGACCCTTCTTGTTAAACCTTAGACAAATTTTCAGTCCCTTATTATTAGACTTGCATTCATGACCTGTAAATTGTATATTTACCAAGTGTTTGACATAACGTCAATCCCAGTTGGGGATGGTCAAGTTAAGTCCTAGTTTCAGTTTTTGGTTTACAAGCATTGACTTCATGTATTTTATGAGTTTTGGAATTTTCATATTTTTCTTGGCAGAGGATAAGCCTTAGCCCTGGAAAATACCCTTAATTCTCACAATAGTTGGCACAAAATTGGTAGAAAAATACCATAATTGCATTGATGCAAGCCTATGGGAGCGACGGGAAACCCACAGTTCCATTGAGTCCTTGGAAAGGGAGCGATTAGGGCTCTAGGTCAGGGACAAGGTGAGTTTCCATAGGGGTTGGTTACCTAGACGGGTTGGGTTACTCCCGGAGGTCGTGTGGCACCTAAGGGAATTTAGTAAGGTCTCAAGTTGTCAAATCAATTTTCTTAAGGTCATATAGGAGTTTGATTCATGTCATAGTAACCCCTCATCTCATGTTTACCCCAGGTAGTTTGATGAAAGAGGGTAAATGTGGGAGGAGGCGATGTTATAGGCACATGATCTAATCCTGAAGGAGCTATTCTTTGCCTTGATGTGCAAGTATACATGTTCCCTAACCTAAAACTCCTTAAATTACCTATGTTGATCTGCATAAATATTATGCCTTTACTGTGGTACCTTTATATTCTTCTTGATAACTTGCATTTCCTATTCCATATCTACCAACATGTCCAGTCCAATGAATAACCTATTAACCAGATGACTCCAACTGATAGGAGTATTAAAACTCTGCCATTGCCTCAAACAGACTCATCCTCAGTGACTCCTAATAACCATTTTTGTAAGAAAACTCCACCAGTGGAAGACAATCTTTCCACTTTTTTTGTTGATGCATGATGTACCTCCTCAACATGTCCTCCAATATCCTATTGACCCTCTCCATTTGTACATCTGTCTACAGAGGATAATTTGTACTGAAGGAAAACTATGTACCCAACCCTAAAAATAACTCTTTCTAGAACCTGGAAGTGAAATTAGCATCTCTATCGGACACAATATTCTTCATAATACCATGTAGCCTCACTATATATCCAATTAAGACTTTTTCTAACTCACTAGTTGAATTCGTAGACATTACTGGAATGAAGTGGAGATGACGTCCCATTTACACTCTGGAATCAGAATCAACTGTAACAAACCACCTGGATGCTTACACTCTGCTTTTACCAATTTACAATCCAAACATCTTGCTACCATGGGTGCATAATACCATGTGCCCCAAAACCACTACTAATTACCCTAGTCAACATTAACTCTATCCCGAGTCAATTTTACCTAACAATTCCCCCCTTAAAATTGACTTGGGGTTTATTGACTAAATCCAACCAAAACTTCTAAGTGAGACAACCCTGCTCACTCTAGCTCTTCCCCCCTCAAATTTTTAACCAGGGTAATTGTTAACTTGACATCCCCCCTATCACCTAGATCTAACCCAGACTTTACTAGTGATTACCCAGGGGTACGCATGCCATATCAGGTCTTACAGCAATATTCCCATTTACATGTAATAAATTAACTCCATTATAATAATATTTTTTTTTTCATTATTTCTATTCCTTGTATAATCACCCTCTCAACTTGAAAGACTTTGTGCCTGATGCTCTCCTAACATAGAAAAATTTGATGGATTCCCTTATCCAAATGTGGTGACTTCATCTCTGTCACGATTTCCTTTGGCATATGCTTCCTCGGATCCAACTGTAAAACAGTGTAAAAATCCTGCCATAACATCATCGTCATTGTCATTGATGATGATGTCCAACCGTTTTCTGCCGCAACAATTAGATATCTCTTTCTCCAACACCACCCCATCGTAGCGCTCCACCTTCTCATGGTGCTTCATGGCTCTTACCATAATAAAGTGTCGACTTCCACTAGTACACTCCCTATCTAGCCCGATCTATACTAGAGATCTCAATCCCTTTAATGAATTCTTACACCTTTCGCACCCACTACATTTTCTCCTTCGTAGCTCACATCCATGCCCATGCATTTTCTTTATACCCAAGTTCCCATGCCTATGCCTACATTGTCTTATCCATACCATCGTCTCACCTTTATGATCTAAGCTCCATAGATTTATTTTATGAGACTAACACGATGCCCACTGCTTGGTTATCTTCACCGTCAAGCACGACCCCTGCATGTTGCATGCGAAGAAAACACCATCATCACTACTATCTCCATTACCTCACTCGATTACCTCATGTTGGTATGTGTTTGAACCTATCAGCGTATCCTCATTGGCTCATGTCATATCTTTTGACATAACACAATATATTTCTACCGCACTGGATATTCCATGGCGAGAATCTCTATCAGCACCGTTGCATACCCCACAGGTGAAGATTCCCCTAGCATGGCTCACACTAGAGCATCGCTTTCACCGCAAGCAGAGATTGAAGTAGAACATTGTACCAAAAGACGATGGGCAGTGCAGAGCCCCCGATCACAGTGTGGTGACTGTAAATTTCATAAACATGAGCTCTCCATTCTTGCCTTCTAGTATAGCAACTCTTCCAAGGCGGTATCACTCAGTGTATTATCATTTAACCTTAAGCACTATTTTTAATCTGTTTCCCACTAGGTCTGTGTCAAATCAACAATTTACCAATCTATTTTCTTTAGTAGCAACAGTGCTGAAGCCACAATATTTGAACACCTTTGCAATACAAGAAAAATTACTTGGAGCACTGGACAGGTCCTCCATCCTCTCACCTGCCACTATGGGTGAGAAAATTCACGTGCAGAGGCAGATCCATAACCTCTATACAAGCCACTCGACTTTCTCCAAGATCCCATCCCCAGTAGACTTGAGAAAAACTCCATCTCATTATTGAACTTTCCCAACCAAAGGCATTGCTTTTCTCATAAATTTGTGCACCCTTTGGACCGTTAGGGTGAGGAACCATGCACTAGGCTCCACACACTCCTTCGTGCTATGAGGTCCAAAAAACCGATGACCATAGTTGTCATCGTTTTCTCCATGATGCGGGTGCGACAATAGCGCTCACATTTTTTCCATCAACCTCACAAGCCCAAATCATATCCCCATTCATAGGCCAATAAAACCCTTGACAACAGAGGCGTCCCTCTGAAGCCAAATATGGCTCTGATACCATTTGTTAGAAATTATGGTAGAAATAATAAACAATTTACTGAGAGAAATAAACATAAAATACCAGCAAAAAATCATTAACATAAACACAAATTTTTATCCGGGAAAACCCCAAATCCAGGGAAAAACCCAACTAATGAAATTTCATTAAGCATTGGCCAAAACCCTGACCAATCTGGCCAAGTGAGCCTTCATCGCTCACCTCCAGGCCTACATTACAATGAAGTCTTCCCAGCCTTTTATAGGCTCCATTACATGTAATACCATGGGCTGAAAATCGTGGTTGCACAATACCATGTGCCCCAAAACCATTACTATTTACCCTAGTCAACATTGACTCTATCCCGAGTAATCAATTAATAACCTGAGAGTGCCATCCTTCTTCTTCACAAACAATATTGGTGTACCCCAAGGAAACACACATGTCCTAAAGTGTCCCTTGTCAAACATTTCCTTCAACTACAACTTTATTTCCACTTACTCTCGAGTGCTCATCATGTATGGCACCTTTGATGCTTTTGTTGCTCCTGGCAGCAACTCAATTAAAAAGTCCACTTCTGTGTTAGGTGATAATTCTGAAATATTTGCTAGAAACACATCCTGAAACTGTTGTAAAATTGGATACCTCTTCAAGACCTCAGCATCAGCTACATCCTTACATTTATCACTATAAATATGAACTGCAAATAATACATGTTAACTCCCTCCAGTTTCCCAAGGCTGAGAAAGGAACCAAAAGGGATAACCCCAGACCAATATTTAGATTTTGTATCTAGCCATACCAAACTAGAGAGGGAGATCTCAATATCAAGCTCACAATCGATGGATATGACCGGATAATAAGGATTTTGGGCTAGTTAATAAGCTGAGTAGGGTATTATTTAGGGTTTGTTGGACAAAGAGCATTAGGTCTCAGAACTAGGCAAGGTATCCCAACATATAGTATGAAGCAAGGTAGGTATGATAAATGTGAAAATTGTTTTTTCATTGTAGTGGTGGTGAGGAGAAAATAATAGGATTCAAGTGCACAAAGCATGTTGGGAAAAATACTGAGAGGGGGGGGGTGAATCAGTATTTACTGCATAATCAAATCTTTTTACTTTTTCATTCCTTAAAACCCATACGCTACTTTACTTCAGTAAACTAGCGTATATACGCGGATCCCCTTTATGAAACTTGCGTATACACATAGATCTAGATATGTCATTAATTCTTCACTTAAACCATTCCATCATTTATTCTTCAGATATTCAATAAGAAGTAAACATGTGCAGTAAGAACAGAATAAACCATCACACAAAGCATCACACATGAACACCAGGATTTTTAGGTGGAAACCCAAGTCGGGAGAAAACCACCGCTGCAGTTGCTCAGCCTCCAATATTTTATTATAGAGAAAACATATTACAACATATGTGCTGGCGCAGACTTGACCAGCACGCAGGCACCCACCTGCGCTCGTTTACCAGCCTCTCCAGGAAGGGAGCTCCAACCCCCTGACTCGTTTACCAGCCTCTCCTGGAAGGGAGCTACGACCCCCCGATCTCGTTTACCAGCCTCACCTGGAAGGGAGCTACAACCCCCTGACTGAAGGCTACAACCCTCAGCACCACCTTGGACCACGTTTCATCAATTTTCACACTGGATCCAACCACTTTAATAGAACACAACTTGCAGGACACAATTCATCATATTTCCAGACCGAACCCTTTCCATACTTTTAAGCACAACCATACATCATTAACAGATAGCAGAAACACAGCAGAACAGATCAGATATTTCATACCCCTTGCTTCAGCAAACCCTAGTATGAATATGCGCTTTTACTTCACTGATGTCGCGTATATACGCGCTTCCGTCCACACAAACCAGCGTATACCTCAGTGTATATTTTATTGCGCATACGCGCTTTCTCTTCGCTGAAGCTGCGTATATACGCGCTTCCTCCGCGGCGAAGTAGCGTATAGATCTCCAATCATTACAGAGCAGCATACTTCATCAGATCAGATATTCAGTTCAGATCTAACCCTTTACTTCAGACAGATGTTCGCCTAGATGTTCGCCTCATCACAGATCTAGGCCTTTCATAAACAGATCTAGCAAATACAAGTACATTTCAGATCTAGAAGTCCCGCTTCATCATTTCTTCATAAGTGCATCATAGATTCAGATCTATCAACAAGCCTTTACCCTTTCCATACAGATATACTTCACAGAGAAGTATTCATTCAAGCTCAGACATCTTGCACCCACACTCATGATTTGCACAATGAATTTCTTCTCCTTATATAGGTTTATCCTTTTCAATATGTCAATACCATAGGCCTTTTTCAATGCAGACTTTAATGCCATGAGCCTCAATACCACGAGCGCCTTCTTCAATACCATGAGCCTTCAATACCACGGGCCCTAGTTTTTGCACTTTTGAGCGCTTTAGCCCATGCGACTTGGCACGTTTAAAGTTGCGTAGATAATACGCCGTTTCCCTGGTCAATCCGCGTATACCAAGAGACATGCTCTTTTTCATCCTTCTCTGAGTACATTCTGAAATCCTTTCTTCATTGCCTACTGTAAATACTGTAGATACATCAGATTTCCTTCATCAAGGACATATTCTATCAAACACAACTTCATCAAGTAAGTTGTCATCATCTTCATCCAGTGGGTTTCCTTTCAAGTACAACACTCAACATCATATCATCAACAATCATCATATCACTTCAGATTTACATCATTTAACAAGTCCATCAAGTCAAGCATAACTTCATCAGGTGGAGTGCCATCAAGGACAATACATGTCAACAGTCGCATGTCTTTATCTTCATTCAGTGGGTTGCCATCAAGGACAACATCCTGCATCATATTTCCAACAATCTCCCCCTTTGGACTTGATGGCAACCATGATGGTGTTTGGTTACCACAACAGATAGATACATTAAGAATACAATGACACCATGTTATTCTCCTTATTTTCCATGTCACTCTCTCCATTTTTGGCATCATTCAAACACCATGACACTCTCCCCCTTTGACATCAAGGGCAAAGGGCACATCATTATCTTCATTCACACACCATGTCACTCTCCCCCTTTGACATCAAGGGCAACGGACAAAACCAACAGATCAAAACCAACACACTCACCCCCTTTCTCCTCATGTAGAAGAAGCGTTCTGCAGATCTGATGTATACTGAAGTGACCAAGCTCCCCCTGAGTTCATGCTGAATCTTCAAACATATTTTCAATGAAGTACATGACTCTATGAAGTTCCTATCACCAATGACTCATACTTACATCAAATATCCAACCAAGTGGATTTACATATGAGACTCAACTACCCAACCAAGTGGGTTTACAAATTTGACTCAGCTACCCAACCAAGTGGGTTTACAAAATTTGACTCAGCTACCCAACCAAGTGAGTTTACAAAATTGACAAGTCCTTACATGACTGAATATTACAATTTTACAACATGAGTCTCAACAAGACCTTTTCATCAAACTACAAATATGACTTTTCATGACCAATACCAAGAAGACCTCAAGAGAGATCATATATCAGAACCACCATAATGCCTGCAATGCATTATACTCGGCAAAACTAATGCTCCCCCTGAATCTGTGCAACCAAGCAATCTTTCCAAATGACTAAGGCTCCCCCTTAGTTTGTGCATCCTGAAAACTTCCACCAACAAATCATCAAGGCATCTTCATCAAAACATTAGAAACAGAATTATGAGAACTGGAGCACCACAGAGATACCAAACAGTATCAGAGATACCAAACAACATTACAGTTGTGCAGAAGAGAGCTGAACCAACCAAAGTTGCTAGAAACCAACCATACGCGGTTTTCTGTGCAGGAACTCGCGTGTATACGCGACTGTGTTTCAGTAAACCCGCGTATCCAAAGCCATCTTCAACCAGAACTGATCCTCTGTGAGAAAAATGCAGTGTTCAGCTTCTTTCTGAGGTATTTGAATGCTTCCTTGGACTACAGATAGATGGAACAGGGTAGTAGTTTCTTCAAAAGTCATCCAACGGTTGTAGCATAACCAAGCCTTCAGATTCTTTGCAGCATCAATACAATCTTTCCAAGAAAGTTTCTCATATCAGAACAACATCAAGCAATCATCCATGTGGTCCAACATCATCAAGATCTTCAAGATTTGACATGAAGTAACATATGTAGGCAAAAGATCTCTCAACCATAGAACACACTCTGCATGATTTATTTCTGAATCAAATGACATCCAACTCATCCATGTGTGAGTGCAAAGGATACTTATCAGCAACCAGGGCTCAAAAACTCATCATAATAAATCATGTACCAAGACATCATCATTTGAGCATGAGTATCACAAAAACCAAAGAACAAGCAGTCATATTGCCAACAATACAATCATTAGTATTCAACCTGCTGCTCCCCCTAAACCAATGCTCTTCCTTAGCTTGCAATATGAAGCACCTTTCAATAGCACGTCATCAGCAACAATCTCTGCATGATCTGTCCTCATCTCTGAATTATAAGACTTTCATCTCAACAATGAGTGCTCTTCATCATAAAGCAACCAGGCTTCATCCATAATGTTCAACACAAGAACCCATGCATCATTTCATTATTATGAGTATAACCAGAATAATGCTAACAGTGCAATCATCAGCCGTCAGACTGATGCTCCCCCTGGACCTCTGCTCCAGATCTTCAGTTATCAGATAAATTCTTTTATCATCAATGCATACGCGACTGTGTCTGCTGAAACTCGCGTGTATACGCAACTTTTGTGAATATAACTCGCGTATGGAAAGTGTAATATAGAAAATTTTACACCTTCATCTTCTTCTGCATATTTACCTTCTGTTCCTGTCTTTTCTTCACACCAGATACACTGTCAGAAATACATCTAACCAGAATAATCAAATCAACCATGAGAGTCATCATGCATTGCTCCCCCTATGACGATACATTACTAAATCTCCTAATGTATCCCACATCATTCCTGCAGTCAATCAGAGAAGTAAGCTTCAGAAGCGGATGACTGCAGTAGGGTCAGAATTCCCTACGTTTCTGATCGGTCCTCCTTCTTTTTCCAAATTTGCTTGAACTTTCTATTTGAGTGTTGGAAGTTATCCACTTTCCCAGATCTGTTCATCCTGCATTCCTTTTCTACATGTCCATACTTATTACAAGCATAACATCTCATGTGGTCAGAAAAATAAGCATAAGAATCATAAAGAGTATTTCTAATCTTCCTCCTTTTGCAATCAGCTGCTTTATGTCCATACATGTTACATGAGAAACAATATCCTCTGAAGAGACTAGAGTACCTTTCTGAGTATGATCTGTTTGTTTGTGGCTGAAACAATCTACTTCTGCAATTTGTTGCAACATGCCCATAGTTATGACATCTAAAGCATTCAACATTATTGAATGATTTCCTTTGAGTATTCATGACTGTTGGTTGACCTTTTGTTTCTTTCAACACTTCAGGTTTTGCATTGTCTTCCTTTGAATCATTAGCATTCCCTTGTGAACTAGATTCACCTTTAATGGTTTCATGGAAACCAAGACCATGTTTGAAAGCAGGAGACCTTTGATTACTCAGAATATTGTCCAAGATTTTAGTACTATCATGAAACCTCAAAAGTTTAATCTTTTCTTCTAATTTACTTTTGAGAATGTTTACCTCAACCTCCAAGCCTTGGCATTGCTTGGTCATGCTTTCTTCTTTCCTTCTTCCATCTTCTACTTGATTCTTCAGATTTAGGATTTCTTCTTTCAACCAATTTCCGTTGTCTTCACATGTTTGCTGCAGCTCTTCATTCTTCTTGTTTGATGCTATGAGATCTTCTTTGAGGGAGACAATTTCTGCTTCAAGTCTTGCATTCTTCTTATTTGATTTATCCAAGTCTTCTTTGAGGGAAACGATTTCTGCTTCAAGTCCTTCCTTATCAAATGATGGTAGATGTTCCTCACTCTTCTTACTTGATGCTTCAAGTTTTGCTTGTAGAGAGATGATTCCAGCTTCAAGACCTTCATTCTTCCCTTTTGATTTTTCCAGATCTGCTTTTAGAGAAACGTTTTCTGCTTCAAGTCCTTCATTCTTCTCATTTGATTCTTCAAGTTCTGCTTGCAGAGAGATGATTCCAGCTTGATATCCTTTACTTCGATTGTATACATCATCGAACATCCTTTTCAGTTTAAAACACAAAGCTTTGGAGGCAGCGTCCTTCTCATTAAATATTCTTTGTTGATCTTTGATAACTTCTTTTAAATCCTCAACATCATTGCTTGCACAGATAAGATTACAAGGATCACTTTCAGATTCATCTTTGTCAACTTCTGCTATACCGGTTTTCTGAGACATCTCCTTACCTTGAGTATTTTGCTTCTTTGCCATGAGTACTTGTAGAGCTTGGTCAGAATCTTTTTCGGCTTCTTCTAGGTTGATAGCATATTCTTCACTATTGTTTGTACCACTAAGATCTTTCAAAGGATGATCCCAATCACTCTCAGATTCATCTCCTTTGATTTCTGGTATCCATGTTCTCTGAAATATCTCCTTTCTTCGAATAGGCTTCTTCTTTTTCTTCTTTCCCATTGCGACGGATCTCCTTCAAGCGATCAAGCTTCTGCAGAAGGACCACGCTCTGATACCAATTGTTGGGAAAAATACTGAGAGGGGGGGGGTGAATCAGTATTTACTGCATAATCAAATCCTTTTACTTTTCATTCCTTAAAAACCCATACGCTACTTTACTTCAGTAAACTAGCGTATATACGCGGATCCCCTTTATGAAACTTGCGTATACACAGAGATCTAGATATGTCATTAATTCTTCACTTAAACCATTCCATCATTTATTCTTCGGATATTCAATAAGAAGTAAACATGTGCAGTAAGAACAGAATAAACCATCACACAAAGCATCACACATGAACACCAGGATTTTTAGGTGGAAACCCAAGTCGGGAGAAAACCACCGCTGCAGTTGCTCGGCCTTCAATATTTTATTATAGAGAAAACATCTTACAACATATGTGCTGGCGCAGACTTGACCAGCACGCAGGCACCCACCTGCGCTCGTTTACCAGCCTCTCCTGGAAGGGAGCTCCAACCCCCTGACTCGTTTACCAGCCTCTCCTGGAAGGGAGCTACGACCCCCCGATCTCGTTTACCAGCCTCACCTGGAAGGGATCTACAACCCCCTGACTGAAGGCTACAACCCTCAGCACCACCTTGGACCACGTTTCATCAATTTTCACACTGGATCCAACAACTTCAATAGAACACCACTTGCAGGCCACATTTCATCATATTTTCATACTAGACCCTTTCCATACTTTTAAGCACAACCATACATCATCAACAGATACATATCAACACAGATCAGATAGCATAAACACAGCAGAACAGCTCAGATATTTCATACCCCTTGCTTCGGCAAACCCTAGTTTGCATACGCTCTTTTACTTCACTGATTTCGCGTATATACGCGCTTCCGTCCACACAAACCGGCGTATACCTCAGTGTATATTTTATTGCGCATACGCGCTTTCTCTTCGCTGAAGCTGCGTATATACGCGCTTCCTCCGCGGCGAAGTAGCGTATAGATCTTCAATCATTACAGAGCAGCATACTTCATCAGATCAGATATTCAGTTTAGATCTAACCCTTTACTTCAGACAGATGTTCGCCTAGATGTTCGCCTCATCACAGATCTAGGCCTTCCATAAACAGATCTAGCAAATACAAGTACATTTCAGATCTAGAAGTCCCGCTTCATCATTTCTTCATAAGTGCATCATAGATTCAGATCTATCAACAAACCTTTACCCTTTCCATACGGATATACTTCATAGAGAAGTATTTATTCAAGTTCAGACATCTTGCTCCCACACTCATCATTTGCACAATGAATTTCTTCTCCTTATATATGATTACCCTTTGTCAATACCATGAGCCCCTTTTTCAATACCACGGGCACCAATACCATGAGCCTTCAATACCACGGGTGCCTTCTTCAATACCATGAGCCTTCAATACCACGGGCCCCTAGATTTTCACTTTTTGAGCGCTTTAGCCCATACGCGACTTGGCACGTTCTTTTCCGCGTGCATACGCGATTTCCCCTAGTCCAATCCGCGTATACCAAGAGACATACTCTTTTTCATCATACTTTGAGTACATTCTGAATTCCTTTCTTCATTGCCTTTTGTTCACACTATAGATACATCGGATTTCCTTCATCAAGGACATATGCTATCAAGCACAACTTCATCAAGTAAGTTGTCATCATCTTCATCAAGTGGGTTGCCTTTCAAGGACAACACTCAGCATCATATAAACATCATATCACATCATATTTACATCATTTACCAAGTCCATCAAGTCAAGAATAACTTCATCAGGTGGATTGCCATCAAGGACAACATATGTCAACAGTCGCATGTCTTTATCTTCATTCAGTGGGTTGCCATCAAGGACAACATCCTGCATCATATTTCCAACAAAGCATGAATTCACTTTTTTCAGAGGATGACACATTTAGATGCTTATCTTAAAACAAAAAAAGAGCATAAAAGAATGATTTCTATTTTAAAACTTAAAAAATAAATAATAGGAAGAAATTACATGGTTGATAACAAGATCTAATTGTCAAATATATAAGAAAACAAAATAAAAACAAAGCCACTAAACATTACACAATAATTCCATGAAAATATCTACAAATGCTTGTTATCTTTCTGCAAATGATCAGTACACTAGTTCCAAGTCTCAGCCACAAGTATCCAATCCTCTCAATGAATTTATTTTGAGTACATATATAAAATAAAACAATATTCCACCTCTAGGGGTCGAATCTCGATCCAAAGCAACTGATTAATGAATGTAATGACTCATAGTGTATTCTTAGGGGAGTTAGAAACATCATTCCCCTTTTTTAGCTAACAAGTTAAGTTTTTGTATCAAGTCATTAAACAAAAGATACTTTAACAAAGATGACCATAAATAAATTATTAACCATCAAACAACCCATGAGACAGTTGTTACATTTACCATTTTAAATTTTGACCTCCATGTGTCAAGAAAAAATTTTAAATCCAGAAACACAGCGAAAAATCACAGAAGCACAATGTCTGGCAGCAGAAGTGCAATGAACTTTGGCAAGATGTTTTGATGACATTTGAGGGATATTTGAACTTTTTTGAAGGCTGGTATAGGTAGCTTAGTATGTCTAATACACCTTTGAAGCTTCAAGTCACCAAAAATGCATCTCTAAGACACCTCAAAACTGATTAGAACATAACTACTCTAGAAGTGCAGCGAGTGACTCAAAAGAATGGCAAAAGGGTGGAAAATAGGTGGTTACTGACCCTTTTCTGAAAATCCATGAACTGAAAAGTAACCCCAAGTAGATTTATGGAATTTACTAACCAAAATACACCTCCAAATTCTTTTCAATCTTCATTTGGAGCCTCTGAGAAAAAGCGCAGCGAGCACACACTATGTTTTTGTGTACTAGTTTTTCTTGTGTGACAAAAAACTCAGAAATTCACAAAATTTTGACAAAATTTCTCTCCTTTTCCATATTTTTGTTTTGGCTTAAAAATTTAAGGATGCATCAGCCAATAGATTCAAATTATATTTTTCCTTGAGCTTTCTAAGGGTCTTCTTGAGCTTTTTCTTCATGATTTTAACCCTAATTTTGAAAATAGTGTTTCTAGTGTAATAATGCCTTGCCATGTGCCTCTGCATGGTAGTGTCTCTATTTTCCTTCTTCAGTAGCTTCTATAGGTGTTAATTTACTACCCCAAGCCATTATTCCATGTCTTCTTCAACTTCAGTAGTTATGATTTCATTGATGTCTTTATGGGCTTGTGGAGGATATGGCTCTTTTTCATGTTTTTTTTCTTCTTGCCTCTGCTCTAGTTTTAGGCCTTCTTTGTTGTACCTAAATGTATTTGTCCTCCAACTGCTCCATATCAATGATGGCCTTACCCTTATCCTTTTCTACCATAACCTCTATCATGTTGGATGATGGATGGTCCCCTTTTGGTTTGCTTTACAACAATAGGTTTAGTTTGGGCTCCCTATTATCTTGCTGCAAGAAAGATACCATGAAAATTTCCTTGGAAATATATTTTTGAGCTCCTTGATCTATGCCTCTTTTTATTTTATTGTATCTTCAACAACCTTTTCTTCATGGTGTTCTTCTTCTAGGTCTGCCATTTCAAGTTCAAGAGGTATCCCTTCCTCATGTTGTAGAGGCGCATCATCTCTATCTCTAGGTGATTTCTCTCTTATATCTTCAACCTGCACTTCAATTTAATGGAAAACCTCCTTATGTAGTTTCTTAGGATGCAACCTAGTTGTAGGTCTAGGTGTAGGTATCTCCTTTTCAATATCAGGGAAAAAAACTAACATCTTACCTCTATTGTAGGTCTCTGAAAACTCTGCTCTAGGCTGATTTTTGTCACTGATGGCTTGCTTGATGACCCAACCTCTTGTGTTATAACTAATGAAGGAACACTTGGGCTCTCTAACTGACTTGAGGCAGGTATAGGAGCATCTACCTCTAAGAAGGTCTCGCATGGAATGTTGATCTATGTGAGTTGGTAGAGAACTATGAATTTGATCAAATCATGATGAAACAAGCTTGCCTAATGGTATCTCCATTTAGTATGCACTTTCTCAGTCATCTTAACCATGCTTATGAACAAGTAATTGGGTAGATTTAGTGGTTTTATGGAAGTGAAGTGCATCAACAATATTATGTGATATTGATACAACCTACTAAACCTGCATTCACAAGTGAAATATTTCATAATCATCTTCATTAAAGGAGTATATTTATCCACTAATTTCCTCCAAGGGAAAATATGGGAGGGAGATTCCTTATACTTTGGTTTCGGGAACACTTTATAATTTTCTATGTCCAAATCCATCCCCTTAAACCAAATTTATCCTTTGTTATGGATACCAGTGGCTGAAGCTATGACCTATGTTGATACCAAGAGTTCCATCCCTTCTATGGTGGTCTTCTTCCTCTTAAAATTGGTGGCAAACAGACTAGTTATCTTACAATGGTATCCCACCTCTTGTACTTTCTCACAAAACCCTAGGAAGCTTGCCTCTTCAAATGAGCTCTTGATGAAATCTGAAGCATTGATCTCCTGCATATGAGTTGGCTCATATCCTGAGATCTATCCCCCCCTTGTTGTATTTCTTCTTTTCACTAGTCATGCTATTGGTTTTACTTGCATTAGGGGAATTTTGAGGTTTACAATGGGCCTGCTAAGAAAATTATAAAATAATAGTGGAAATAATAAAATAAGATTTGATGACATCATCAAATTTTAGAGGGAAAAAAGAAAAAACTACTTTTTCAACTCATATTTTCAACTTATCTCCCAAATGTTTTACTCAAATTTCAAGCAGGAGTACTCATTGGATGAAAAATTTAATTCCTCATCCAAGGAGTACCCATGTTGCATACTTTCGATGGACCCTGCTACAAGAAAAATAAGAAATCATGAAAAACATGATTTCAATCACGTTTTTTCATGTATTTCTCATTTTTCGTGTAGCAGGGTCCATCAAAATTATCCAACATGGGTACTCCTTGGATGAGGAATTAAATTTTGCATCCAATGAGTACTCCCACTTGAAATTTGAGTAAAAAATTTGGGAGATAAGTTGAAAATACAAGTTTAAAAAGTAGTTTTATTATTTTATTATTTTTTAATCTTTTTACCCTTTTACTTAAAAAATGGTGAATTATCCCCCATGGTTGACATCATCATCTTGAATCTTATTAGTTTTTATAAATTTTATTTTAGTTGTACATTTTTCTTAGGAGGCCCATTTTAAACCTCAAAATTCCCCTAATGACTGAAAACCCTAGCTTGATAGGGGAAATGATAAGGGTTTAGGGCTGCAAAACAGGGAAAACATAGTAGCTATTTTAGGGAGGGAAATGGAGGGGATAGGATTTAGGGAAAACATTTTGGGTAAGGCTAGATGTTAGGAATACAGGGGTAGTGAAATTTCTTAGAAAGGGTGAGGGAAGGAGGAGAAAAAGTGAAAAACACAGGGAAAATCAAGAAACACAGCAAAAGCGCGGCATGGGCTTGGGTTTGTTTGGGAAAAGTTGTGAGATGGGGAAAATAGGTATGATAAATGGTTGGGGAGGGTCTATGAAGTGTATACAAGGGTGTTTAGGTAGAAAACATAAGGATTTTCTCCCTGGAAGAAAGAAAAAACCATGAAATCTTAAAAATGCAGCATAAAACCCTAGGAGAGGGATTTCATCACTTTTTGAAGGAAATCACTGCATGAAAGGGTTAATGAATGCTTCACTTACTTATTTAGGAGTGTTGAAAATTTCTTGGATGAGAAATGACCTGTTGTTTGCTTGCTTTGACCTTCAAACTCAAAAAAGCAGTGAATGTCTAGAAGTGCAGCAAATGTACATCAGAAATGTAGTGAGCTGATGGGAAAGTCGTTTGGTGATGAAAATTGATGCTTTGATAGCTGAATGAGGAAAAATGGTGGATAATATCTTTTGGAGGATTAAATGAAGCTCTTAAGTGATTGGACGCTCTTTTATTAGCTTGAAACTCAATTTTTTTCTTTGGTGGTGGTGTAACATCATATGTACTTTTGAGAAATGACTTGATGAGGTGATTGTACTACAACATAGTTTCATGAAAAGGAAATGTTACCTTTTTTAATTTATTCCCTAATTTTATAACTCCCATGATGGTGACCCAAATGATGGACCTGAATCTCTTTTTACTTTTGATCAATGACATTATGATGACAATCAAATATGAATCCTAGACCATGACCTATATGATGGAACATTAACTCTTTTGATGACCTAGGATACCTAAATGATGACATGACCGTGATGAGTGATGATGACCATGATAAAGTCAAGGGATTATCACTAACCTGGACGATAACCAATGACCATATGACAACAGATAGATGTCAAATTTATTTGATTTTTTTTAAATATAACCATTTGACCCCAATACCTTATCAATCACATGGAAAGAGTACATTTGATCACTGGTGACTCATATACAGTAACATTGGCTCCAACTGGGGATGAAATCTCCTTTAAGAGGTGTCAAGAAAACCATAGACCAGGTTTCCTCATCCTTTGGGAAATGGAATCAAAATAAAACACTTGAAACTCAAATTACTGACTAACTAAGCTGAGAAAAATAAAAACTGGCTTAACTTGACTCAAAAAATGATTTGACCTTTAATTTCAAAGAGAAAACAGCAGCTTATTAGAGAAGCCTTATGTCCTTCTCCTCGGACTTCAAACTTATTTGAAAACTTCCTTTATTCTTTGACATAAATTTAAATGTTATTTACAATGAAAGTGAAATATTTTCTTCAAGATTAGGTAAGATAGTGTTTGAGAATCCTATCATTCACCAGTCCTCCTCGAAGTGATTTCCCATCAATATCTTCTAATAAATAATCATTATTGCCTCTGAATGCTAAAATCTTGTAGGGTCCTTTGCATAATTTCTCAAACTTACCATGTTTTCCTTTGTCCTCATTTTGGTAATCCCACCGAAGAACAACATCCCCCAAGTTAAAATCATCACCTTTATTTTTCTTGGCATAAATATTATTGATCTTCTCCTGGAGCTTTGAGACGTTATTGAAAACTTCTTCCCTAGACTGTTGCAAATGAATCATTTGATTAATTCTTCGTTAAAGTTCATTTGGTTCACTTTCAATCTCTTGTGGGATTTTCATCATTGGCAATTCTAGAGAAGTTGGAAACATTGTATCTATACCATAGACCAATCGAAAAGGTGACATGTCGATATATTTCTTTGTGCTAACTCTGTCTTCCCATAGAGCATTAATTAAATTTTTGTGCCAATTCCTTTTGTTTTCTTGCAACACTTAAAGACAGTCTTGGAAAACATTGTTATGTCATCAAGATATATGACCCAAAACACATCCTTCTCTTTGGAAAATGCGATATCCATTGCTCATTGAGATGTTTCTCCTTCATTTTTGAATCCAAAGGGCATTTTAGCATACATAAAAGTACCCCAAGGTGTTGTGAAGGTTGTATTTTCTTGGTCATCTGGATGAACCAAGATATGATTGTACCTAGAATATCCATCTAACAATGAAATCCTAGAAGAACCAACCACCCTTTGAAGGATATGATCCATCTTTGGAAGTGGATAGTTGTCCTTCAATGACACTTTATTCAAATTATGAAAATCAATACACAAGTGAATTTCGCATGTCTTCTTTTTTACTTGTACTAAATTTGACAACCAATCTAAGAAACAGATAGGGACAATAATACCAGTTGTATACAATATGTTTACCTCTTTTTCAATGGAGGGCAGTAGCTTTGGATTCATACTTTTGAGCTTCTGACAGAAAGGATTTTGATCAGGTTTTATGGGAATGGTATGTTGAATTATTCTCTTGTCATACACCTTTAAATCACTATATTCCCATGCAAAAACACCAACAAATTCAGTCATGAGTGCTGCATATTTACCTTTCATTTCTGGACTCAAGATTTTGATATCTTAACCATTTTTGTCTTCTTAGGAGTGCCAAGAGTATGATCTTCTACTCCTATCTTAGTTGGCAGCATTGTTGGTTTCCGTGCAACATCATCATGATCAAAAATCTCCTCCAAGGTTACTAGACCTCTTGGGATTTTATTTATCTTTCAGTTGTAATATCTTTGATTCTACTTCATACATTTACTGATCATCTTCATAAAATTTATCATTAATTTGTGAGCTAAAAAAATATTTCTCCATCTGTAAGAAATTGCTAATTTGTTTGTCATTCTGGAAGACTTGCCAATATCAAACATTTTTTGGAACAATAGGCCAAATTTTGACATTGATCTCATACTTCTTGTTGGGATAAATAGGAATCTTGAACATACTAGCTGAAGTGACAAGGGCATCAACAATGATATTATTGTTCCTTGGAATCAATGATAGTGTGTATTTAGTAAAGGTCTTAAGAATGTATAATACTGCATTACAGTATGTTCACATACTAGGATGTTTGGCCTAGTATTCCCCTTTGAATTTCTTTATTACCAACTCAATATTCTTAGCACCTATTTTCTTGAGAATTTTAAGACCAACTATCAAAGCCTCATATTCTGCCTCATTGTTGGAATGATAAAATGCCAATTTATAAGAGTACATCCGGATAGTAGGAGGAATATGAGATGACTGATTCATGGGACCATTAATCCAAATTCCAATTCCAGCTGCTTCCTTACTAAATCTCTGTCAAAATCCATAGTCCATAAGTCATTTTCTTCATTGTGAAGCTCAATTTTAGATGACTGATTTTGATTATCTGTTTGAGAATGATCTGTCGTCCCAACAAGCTCTGTCTCATTCGTTGTTTCATCTGTCATTTTTACTGATACACTTGGTTCCAAACTGCTTGGTTCCAGTTTTCTCTTTTCTGCACTTGAAATTTCTTGAACACAATCTAAAATCTCAGAAATTTCTGCTCTTTATTCCATCAAATCTCTAACAATTTTTAACAATCATCATTTTACAAAACAAATGATTCTAAATATGTATGAACAACATGAATTGGGTGATTATGGGGTTTTTCATTGCTACTAATCATGTACTTCATATTTTTATCCCTATATAATTTTCTGAGTTGTCCAAAAACTAGTATAGTAGCACAGGAAAAGTATAACTGCAAATTTCCTTTAAGTTTGGATCCCCATGATCGGGAAAGAAGCCTTCCATATCTTGGATGAATTTCAGCTACACCAACGTTCATAATAACATTCTTAGCTATAACTTGATGTAAGGACACCACTAAATCTTTGATGAGACCAAGACACTTAACCCTTCCTAAGTCAAAATAACAAAGGTCATGGTATTTCCTAGTAATATCTAATCCTAATTTGTCCATGATGGTTTTGGGCATGAGATTATGTGAGGCCCTGAAGTCTAGCACACCATTATGGAGAATAAAGTTATGAATTATGAGACTAAGGTAAAAAGGTGGAACTTCACTGTCTTCTAAGTTACCATCTACAGCAGGGCCAAACAAAAGCTCGAGGTGGCCATCACTAGCATTTACCATATCAGAAATTTGGTCAAGCTTAAGAATTTTGGCTACTTGAAACTTGTATTGGTCATTCTTGATTAATTCATTCAATGGAATTGAGACTTTAAGCTTTGAAATATCATTCTCAAGCCTAAATAAAGAAGAATGTTTTTCTACCTCTTTAGATGGTAAGTCCTTCTTTTTGGGTTGTTCTCTGATTGGGGTCACCTTTTTTTGTCCTCCAGCTTGAATTTATTTTTCTTTCTTCAGACTGCTAGTGGAAGATTCATTAATTTTTCCATGATTTGTAGCAGCAAGTCCTTTTTCTTTATTTTGATTAAAATTTATGGGCACATTCCTATTTCTCAGACCATATTGCCTTTGCACTTGGTTAAGGGAATTTTGGTAACATTTTTGATAATCCTATGTTTTGTACTACCATAATATCATTATTAGAAAGAACATATTGTTGATCATCAGGTACATAAAGTTCTTCAAAAAATTCATCTTCCTCGGTAAGGAAAATGGGTTGTTGTTTTTCCTCAAAAATATTATTTTCTTCTTATTTTTCTTCTTCTTCATCAGGTCCCTCTATGTAATTTTTCTAAAAAGGAGCACAGATCTACTACTAACCTTGTTGATCTTGACCCCTCTGCTCTCTTTTTTAATTCTATATTGACATTGTTGTTGTTGACCTCTAAAGTTAGGATTTTTGATTTGTTATTCTTCTTGTCTATCTTTGATGGTCATCTTGTCCATCATCTTCTCCATTGTCTTAATCAAAGAATCAAGTTTACCCTCGGATGAAGTGCATGGCTCCTCCTTTATGGTAACCCTCTTTTCTAATTTCATATTTGGCTTTTTGATAAGTAGATTTTCCTTAACACTTACTGCATTCATTTGCATTTAATCAAGGGTAGTAGGATTTCTCTCCCTCAATTGGTAGGCCATATCCAGATCAAAAGCATATGGATAATGAATAAGCACTAGGCCATAATGAGGATTGATGTTTTATGGGATAGAATCATATATCCTATTAAATCTGGCTATGAAATCTTGCACAGATTAATTAGTATTGCTCTTCAAAGTATTGTACTCGCTAGGATTTGTAGAGGTTTCTTTTTCTCTTCCCACTTTTCTAGGAATAGATCTAATAACTGTTGTGAGATGACTACAGAAGCAGTTGTTAATGAACGGAGCCATGTCTTGATTTCCCCTGAAAATTTTGTGCTATTATGTGCATTTTTGCACCATCATTATTAATTTCCTCAAGATCAATAAAATCAATCACTTTAATTATATGTTGTTGAGTAGTGACCTATGTTGTCCCATCAAAAAAAGGAAATCATTGACCATAATTTGAGGCAAAGCAGTAAGTTTTGGTGGTAAAATAAAAGGATAAAATCTTGGCATGACTATTGTATAAGGTTGTATGGAAATCACAATGGGAGGTGTTGAATGAGGAAATGGTTGCAAAGGAAGTGGTGAATTGATAGTGGAGGATGATGGATTAGTTATATGATGAGGTGTAGCAGTAGGTATATAAACAAACAAAGTCTCTTGTTGGTAATGGATATAGGCCTTTTCAGAGGTTATTTGGAACTGATCAACCATGCTCTGAATTTTGTAAAAATATGACTAGACCTTACTATCACCCTCAAAATAAGAAGACTCGGAAAATGAATGGGATAAAAAATTTCTTCTGAGATGAAACATTTTGACTTAGACTTGAATAAAGATACTCAAATTTGAGGTCAAAGGATAAATATTTAGGAGCAACCAACCTTGTAGGAAAAGAGGTAGATCTTACAAGTGGAGGAGTATCCTTTTTAACTTCTTGAGACTGTGACCTGTGTTTTCTCAATAGCCTATTAGGGTCATTAACTATTTTTGAAGGATTCGGATCAGGATTGGACCTCGTATGCCTTTTAGGAGCTAGTTTTCTATTGATTCTGCACTTTGGATTGAAATTAATAAATAAGCCTTCTTTGAGTGCTAGCACATGTCACCTGTTGGGGTCCTGTGATTTGGTAGATTGGCATACCAAATGACAAGGCAACATCAGAACCACTTTGGAATCCTAGGATCTAGCCCTCCTGGATTCAGAGAGGGATATCTCTATATGTGTTTATAATTATATGCTTTTAAAGCTTATGATATGATATTAGGCTAGTTATGAAGCACAAGGGATTTTTTTGTTTTTGGTTGGGAATCATTAAATGAGAAGGTCATGTGAAGTGAAGGAGGAAATAAGTGGAAGGATGTTTCGACATGGGAAGATAGGTCAAGAAATAGTGCTAAACCATTGGGCTACGGAGTCATAAAAGGGTGTACTTGCAAAACAACTATTCAAGGGTTTTCATAGGGAAATTCATCTATATCAGAAGATCTTTTAAGTTGAGTTTGTGGTATGGAACATTAAGAAGTGTGGTGAAAGAAGCAAACATATAAGAAAACAAAGGGCAGCCTAAGATCAGGTAAGGACTTTTAACCTATACTACTTTCAGCACACTCTCAAGGGTAGAGAAAATTTAAGATAAACATAAAAAGTAGCCTAAGATCAAGTAAGGACTTTTAATATATCCTGCTTTCGGCATACTCTTAAGGGAAATCTGCAAAACAATTGTTTAAGACTAAACAAGGGGCAGGGCTAACCATAAACTTCCTTGATTAGGACTCTACTTAGCATGCAGTGAAAAGATCATGCAAGAAAAACATCTCAAGTTCTACTCAGCAAGACATGGGCTCACTAGCATTCCTTGATTGGTTATACTCTATTGATCCATTCTCAAACACACATTTAGAAGAAAACATAAAGATAAAGCTTATCAGTCAGAATTAGGGTACTTTTGGAAGTAAATCCTAATCTATATTTTTTGTTCTTTATCAGAGACTAAGAACAAAGTGGAAACATAAGGAGAATAACAATTACAGTAAGAATAACATCACTGATGATTTAGATCAGGATCCAGTGAATCTGTTTGTCTATTTGATGTCCAAAACCAGTTACATACTTTGAGTCCAATATCTTTTACAGTATGATACTTCTCTTCCTAGCCTACTATATTACAACTACTTAGCAACTCTTACTCAATAACAGTTCAAACAATTAACAATTTTCCAACCCTTTACAATGAGTTTCCTGCGAATATGTATAGGTGAGAGAGGAAGAGTGTTGAAGGAAAGATCATAAATATTAGTTAAGACAGAGGGGGAGAGATATTTGAATGTCTATTTTGCTTAATTACCATTGCATTAACTGATTGTACCATTTTAGTAGTTTTTCTTGTCTTTGAGGCATATCTGGTAGGCTAGTAATAACTCCGAAGTGTGTTCTTTGAAGATAAATGTGGCCGAAGTACTCTGTTTGACCTCTGAGACAAGTAACTGTCATATTTCAGTTCTGAGGCCTCCCATGACTGTGCAATAACTATTCTGACAGTTTTAAAGAGTTTATGTCATCAGGATGGCTATCACGATGTCTTTGAAAAGTAAAGTATACTACAGGTGTCCTTTCTGGTCTTCTGAGGAGTAAATAGCCTTGATGGTTTGGAAATTAAGGCGTTCTTTTGCTGATTTGTCATTCTTTGTGGCTTTAAACACTTATTTTGGCTTCGGTTGTGCTTTAAAGCCTCTCTAATCATCTCTCTACTTTATTCACTGGGCTGACTGGTTTAGCTTTAATCAATTTGTCTCCAACTGCATCTTTAACTTTTAATCTTTGGACTAAGCCTTAAAATCTTCAGGCTTTAGGCTTTAATCCCTTAACCTTTATCTTTTGATACTCTTCACTGTCTTGGTGTGCAGGTGGCTCAGTTTCCTTCTGCACTAGAGGGTCTTTTTACTCGACTAGTGTTCATGAGGCACTGACCAAATAATGACAAACAAACCTTTGATCTCCTTTTACACACATTTTTCCTCGAGGATCGTCATCTTGGGCTCTGTGCAACTCAGATTTGCTGTGGGATAGCTTTAAACCTTTAAACACCATGAAACCTACACAAAAAAACCAATATGTTATATGAAATCCTGCGTTTTTGGTTTTAATTGCTTTACAGAGGCTCAGGAGTAGCGGAAGAGCAGTGCAGAGGAGGTGGAATGCAGGCAGAGGTTTAAAATTTGCATTGGCGCGAAGAACTGAAAAGCGGTATTGGAAAACCGGCAGCGGTTTTCACTTGAGGTGAAAGCAGTAAGTGGTTTGGGACCGATCGAAAGTGATACGGTCTGGTGGCTGACGTGTGTCCCTTGAAAAACCACCTATTTTGCATTAAAAATGAATGGAAGGGGGGGGGGGGGACAAGTTTGTGCACGATAAAATCCTGGTCGTCCAATCTGCGAGGAGACGTGTAGATCGATGGTCCACGCGTCACGCGATACAACACCAAGGCATGGGGAGAAGATGGAGTGGGGCCAGGGCGTGATGAGTTCTAGGCCGTTGGATCTGGGGCGGTCATATCAACGGTTGATATTAACTGCGGGGGGACTAGGGGGTACAGAAGGATCTTGTCGGCGGGGTGCCTCCACAGTGAATGGGGAAATACTGGTCGTCGGATCAGGAGAAAATAAACGGTGGAGATTAACTGTGGGGGGACTGGGGAGTACGGGCCACTTTGGTTGGATGCCCCCATAGTAAACTTGCGTCGTTGATCTGGGAGGAATGGACGGTCCAAATTGAATCGGGAGATCGAAGATTAAAGATGGTGGATGAGGGGTCAGGGGAATGGAAAAGTTGCGAGGAAGCGAGGGCCATTAGATCTTGAGGATCAATGGTGGAGATTAAATCAGAGAATGGAAAGCAGAAGGGGCTTGGAACGAGGAAACGGGGATCGCCAATGTGCGATGGCCGATGCGATGGGTGATTCGCCGATGGCCGTTGGATCTGGCGGACGATTAACGGCTGGGATCAAATCGGGGAATCAGCCATCGGCGGGAGAGGAGATAGGGGAGCGAGAACTTTGGGAAGTGCGATGCGCCAATGAACAATGGGCAATGGGGAAGAGTGCAGACCGTCCGATCTGGGGGAGAATGAATGCTCCAGATCGAATCAGGATTTCGCATCGGCGGCGAAGACCTTTAACAAGGAAAAAGGTCGCGAGGACCGGCGAAAATCTAAAATGCTGATGGAGTGAGGCTCTTAGTCCCAGGATGTGGTCTTATGGCAGAAGAAAGGGGCTCGGGCTTAAGCAAAAGGATCTTAAAGGCCTAATGTTTGAAAAGGAGCGGAAAGGTTTAAAAAAGTGGGTTTTTAGACTTTTTTAAAGGTTCTGATAGGGTAACAAAGGGTAGTTTAAACCATAAAAAGGGGGTTTTATAGGTTTAAATGGTTTTTATGGGAAAATGAGGGTAAATGAGGGAGAAAAGGGGATTTTTAGGGGAATGAGATGATGAGTTAGGATAATTGAAAATGAGTGAAGAAATGGGTGAAATGGGGCTTATAAAATGATGGGAAATGGCTTTGAAACAATTCCTTTTCTATCAGCAGGGCTTCTTTGAAAAAAAAGTTGTGGAAACAGCAGTGAAGATGATTTGTAAGATAAAAGACACCAAGAAGGCTTCAAGAACTAGTAGTTTTCCATGAAGATTGCTTCTTGAAGGCTTAAGAACATATTTATCCATCATTTGTAGTGACAAAATTTACTGATGGCTAACATCACCCACAAGTCTAGCCTTCAAAAAAGTATATGAAATATCCCCAGGGAATATTTGACACTTCAATCCCCGAAAACGATGCCATAAAATGCTAACTCCCTCCAATATCCCAAGGTGGAGAAAGGAAGCCAAAGGGGTAACCACATACCAATCTTTAGATTTGGTATCTAGCCCTACCAAATTAGAGAGGGATATCTCAATATCAAGCTCACAGTCGATGGAAATGACTGCAGAATAAGGATTTTAGACTAGTTAATAAGCTCATTAGGGTTTTATTTAGGGTTTACTGGACAAAGAGCACTAAGTCTCAGAACTAGGCAAGGTATCCCAAAGGTCAGTTGCGGATATAGTATGAACCATGGTAGGTATGATGAGTGAAACAATTGGTTTGTCATTGCAGTGGTGTTGAGGATAAAATAATAGGAGTCAAGTGAGGAAAGCATGAATTCGTTTTTCATAGGATGACACATTTAAATTCTTCTCTTAAAATAAAAACAGAGCATAAAAGAATGATTTATGTTGTAAACCTTAAAATATAAAGCATAGGAAGAAATTAGATGGTTTCTAACAAGATATAATCATCAAATATATAAGAAAACATGTGGAAAACAAATCCACTGAACATAACACAATAATTCCATGAAAATAGTTGCCAATGTTTGTTATCTTTCTGCAAATGATCAATACACTATTCCCAAGTCTGAGCCACAAGTATCCAACCCTCTCAATGACTTGATTTTGAGTACATATAGAAAATAAAACAATATTCCACCTCTAGGGTTCGAATCCTGATCCAAAGCAACTAATTAATCCACCTCAGATGACTCATAGCCTATTCCTAGGGGAGTTAGAAATAACATTCCCCTTTTTTAGCTAACAAGTTGAGTTTTTGTCTCAAGTCATTAAACATAGGATTCTTTAACAAAGATAACCATAAATACACCTATTAACCATAAAAAACACTCATGATATAGATGTTACATCGACCATTTTGACTTTACGTGTCAATAAAAAATTTTAAACCCAGAAACGCAGCAAAAAATCACAAAAGCACAACGTCTCATAGCAGAAGTGCAGTGAACATTGTCAAGATGTTTTAATGACTTTTGAGGGATATTTAAAATATGTTGAAGGCTGATATAGGTATCTTAGGATGTCTACTACACCTCTGAAAATTCAAGTCACCAAAAATACATCTCTAAGACACCTCAGAATTGATTAGAACATAACTACGCTAGAAGCACATCGAGTGACTCAAAACAGTGGCAGAAGGGTGGAAAGTAGGTGATTTTTGACCTTTTTTCTGAAAATCCAAGAAATAAAAAGTAACCCCAAGTATATTTCTAGAATTTACTAACCAAAATACACCTTCACATGCTTTTCAATCTTCATTTGGAGCCTTGTCTACTCTCACTCCGCCCTCCGTCGACCCCTACCTCCGCCAACCCCTCCACATTCTCCTTCGTGCTCCCCGCTCCCTTCACTCCTCCCCACTCCTTGCTCACACCTCTCCCAGGATCTAAAACCCCCTCTCGTCCTGTTACAGGCAAGAACAAATCTAAGAGTATATATTCTTGGAGAAAACGAATGTGTGAGAAGTATGTGTTGAATCCGAATGAGTTCACTTATAATCCAATGGTGGCTAAGCATTACCGATCAAAATGCAGAAAGTTGATGTGCAATTTTGTAGAATGCGGGTTCAACTAATTATTTGATTTACCCTACCCTTTGGGAATACAATTAGATGTACGATTAAGAGGCTCTCCAAATAAAACCATCATTTGTAAATGTAGCTAGGCATTGAAGTTTTGTAACATATTTTTTCTAGTGATAGAATGGAATATTTTCCATGTATTTTCTTCCTCATTGATCTCTTCCACATTTCTTTCCCATGATAAATTATCCTAAGGTTTTAGCTCTTTTCACTTCGTAATCAGAGGCTAAGTTATTATGATGTTTAATTTTTGGCTATATTTAAATTTAGAAGGAAAAGTTCTGGTGCTTGTTTAAAAAAAAAGGATTCGTAAAGAGTTACTGATAGTGGCTGGTTTTAAATTGGGATTGAACGAACATTTCTATTTTGCATGTATTAACGTGTTTTGTTCTATTTTCAGTTACTTATGCTCTCTGCACATAATATCAATATTTTTGCATGAGTGGCGCAACATATGAACTGTGGAGCAACATGGTTGGATTTGGTGAGCAGCGTATGTTCAAAATAATATACTAGAGAACTTCCCTTTTGTATTAAGATTGTTGTGGGAAAATTTTGTTCATATAGAAGTCTTATTTGATAAAGAAAATGACGAGAATTAATAAGGTATTAGAGTTCCTTAAAATTCTAATACATTCCACTGATTATGATATAGTGAAAATAAGCAAGAATTGTCTATCAAATATTAGAACTTATTTACATGATGCACTCAACAAGACTGAATTTTGCAGATTGAGTCAAAGGTACAGCGAGATGAGCTTTAGCAAAACAGTTTTCATTCTGAACTTGTTTTTGTTCAGAACATTGAGACAAAATCTCATCAGCAACAAGAAAATGTTCTGATCACTAAGCTCAGTACAAGAGCAGCTTTGAATGCAGCAACAAAAATCCAACCTGCACTTCCCATGCCCATCATCAAACCTTAGGAAGAGCTTTTCCATAACAAACACAAAAATAGTCTTGGATGTGACAAGGAAGTGTCCTTTCATATTCCAGACTACTCCAAGCCCATCAAATTTCAGAGTGATGGATTTCTTCATGATAGCTCACCTTCAGCTGTTCTAGATTATGCTCCTCTTCCACAACAGATTGTGAAATTCCAACACTATGATAAAGTTGGCAATATGAAATATCATTGTTTCAATCTTCACCCATGCAAGCATTGTGGTCGGCACACTCATTTTTCACATAGATGCTTCAGAAAAAAGCCTCCTGCAAGATCAAATATTACAAGAAGATGTTTCATTCATATGACAATATTTCTTCTAGAATATTAAAAGGTCTTGCAGTTGATTTTTCACCATCATCTCACCTTGTATCTGACAGGAGGGTAAATGATGGTCATTTACAAGCTTCAAAACCACTTCAAGTGAGCCTAAGCCCCAACCTGTCATTCCAGATTCAGAGTTGTAGCCAGAGACACAACAGTTCAAGCGAGCCTGAGCCACAACCTATCATTCCATATTTAGAGTTGTAGCCAAAGACACAACAGTTCAAGCAAGTCTGAGACACAACCTGTCATTCCAGATTCAGAGTTGTACTTAGAGACACAAAGGTTCAAGAAAGTCTAAGCCACAACCTGTCATTCCAGATTCAAAGTTGTAGCCAAAGAAACAAATTCCTATGAGAATGTATTTGCTTGGTGGTTAAACTTAAACCATCTATGTGAGGTTGAGTTTCTTCCATTTCAAAGAATTTGGGACACTTCCTCTAGAAGAAGACTTCAGCTTCTTGCCAGTTTTGGTAGAGTTCCAGGAAATGCATCAAGAATTCCAGGTTTGGTGGTCATCCTTAAACCATCGCAAGCTGTAAACCTCCCTTCTTCCAGGTTTAAGGTATCCCTCTTCAAAATATAAGGAGCACTTCCTCTAGCATAAAACCTCAGCTTCTTGTCAAATTTGGAAGAGTTTTGGGAACTGCACTAAGCGTTCCAGTGTTGGTGGTCATCCTTAAACCACCTCCTTATGCCAACATTTCAGAGAGCTCATTCAGCCTAGTGCTACCATGCATACTTTGCAGATTTTTTATTACAGATCTCTTCTTGGACTCACACATACCCCTTTGGATTAAGTGGCGGAATGTTGGACACCTAATCCTCTAAGGGTTGGTGTAGAAGGCTTGAATGGACATAAGAAGTCCAAGAGACCTTGGAAGATAAATCCAAGGGTCACAATAATGTATTATAAATGTAAATCATGTAAATAATATGTACACACAATATTATCTTTCTGATCCATTTTGTATCCATTTCATGTGTGTTTAACAGTAGCCCACCTCTTGTACTTTCTCACAAAACCCTAGGCAACTTACCTCTTCAAATGACCTCTTGATGAACCCTAAAGAATTGATCTCCTGCATATGAGTTGGCTCATATCTTGAGATCTTTCCTCCTTGTTGTATTTATTCTTTTCAGTGGCCATGTTGTTGGTTTTACTTGACCGTAAACCCTAGTTTGATAGGGGAAAGGATTGGGGTTTAGGGCTGCAAAATAGGGAAAGTATAGTAGCTATTTTAGGGAGGGAAATGGAGGGGATAAGAGTTAGGGAAAATTCTATGGAAAATTTTTGGGGTAAGGGTAGATGTTAGGAATATATGGGTAGTGAAAGTTCTTAGAATGGGTGAGGGAGGGAGGGGAAAAGTGGAAAACACAGGGAAAAACCATAAACGCAGCAGAAGCGCAACGTGGGCTTGGGTTTTTTTGGGAAAAGTGGTAATATTGAGAAAATAAGTATGGGAAATGGTTGGGGAGAGTCTATGAAGTGTATACAAGGGTGTTTAGGTAGAAAACATAAGGAATTTCTCCTTGGAAGAAAGAAAAAACCATGAAATCTTAGAACACAGCATAAAACACTAGGAGAGGGATTTCATCACTTTTTGAAGGAAATCATTGCATGAGAGGGCTGATGAGTGCTTCAATTAATTTTTTAGGAGTGTTTAAAACTTCTTGGATGAGAAATTACCTGTTGTCTACTTGCTTTGACATTCAAACTAAAAAATGCAATGAATATCCAGAAGCGCAACAGATGTACAGCAATAACGCAACAAGCTGATGGGCAAGACATTTGGTGACGAAAATCGATGCTCTGATGGTTGAGATGAGGCACAATGGTGGAGAATATCTCTTAGAGGATGAAATGAAGTTCTTGAGTGATTGGATGCTCTTTTATTAGCTTGAAACTTGATTTTTTGCTTTGGTGGTGGTGTAACATCATACATACTTTTGAGAAATGACTTGATGAGGTGATTGTACTACAACATAATTTCTTGAAAAGGAAATGTTACCTTTTTTACTTTATTCCATAATTTGCTAACTCTCATTATGGTGACCCAAATGATGGACATGACTCTCTTTTTTCTTTTGATGACTGACATTATGATGACAATCAAATGTAAATCTTAGACCATGACCTATATGATGGCACATTAACTCTTTTGATGACCTACAACACCTAAATGATGACATGAACATGATGAGTGATGATGACCATGAGCAAGTGGAGGGAGTAGCACTGACCTAGAAAATAACCAATGACCATATGACAACAGAGAAATGTCAAATTTATTTGAATTTTTTTTTTAAATATAACCATTTTACCCTAAGACTTTATCAATCACATGGAAATAGTATATTTGATCACTAGTGACTCATAGACACTAACAATACACACCCTTTCCTGTGACATTAGGGGAATTTTGAGGTCTAAAATGGGCCTCCCAACGAAATTATAAAGTAATAGTGGAAATAATAAAATAATATTTGATTACATCATCAAATCCTAGAGGGAAAAAAGAAAAAAACTACGTTTTCAACTCGTATTTTCAACTTATCTCAATATGGGTTTACTCAAATTCCGAGCAGAAACACTCGTTGGATGCATAATGTGATTCCTAAACCAAGGAGTACCCATGTTGCATACTTTCAAAGGACCCTACTACATGAAAAATAAGAAATACATGAAACATGTGATTGCAATCACTTTTTTTCATGCAATTCTCATTTTTCGTGTAGTAGGGCCCATCAAAAGTATGCAACATGGGTACTCCTTGGGTGAGGAATTAAATTTTTCATCCAAAGAGTACTCCCGCTCGAAATTTGAGTAAACCATTAGGGAGATAAGTTGAAAATACAAGTTGAAAAAGTAGTTTTATTATTTTGTTATTTTTTAATATTTTCATTTTTTTACCTCAGAAATGGTAAATCATCCCCCATGGTTGACATCATCATCTTGAATCCTATTGGTTCTTATCAACTTTATTTTGGTTGTAAAATTTTCTTAGGAGGCCCATTTTATACCTCGAAAGTTCTCTAATGCTATGGTTTACCTATTATTCAATGTTGCATATATTCGAGGAACGCTTTTCCCAACATCCCCAATTATGTGTGCCTCTTTAGAACTGTATATTTACGGTCTGCCACCCTCATGTTGTGGGAAATATCTCGTGTGATGATCCTTGCCACAAGTCCAGAACTTTAAAGGCTTCTTTTCATCACCCTTGTTATAGGGCCTCAGAATAAAATCTCTGTCCTCTATCAGTTGCATTGAACGTCCATTGTGGAATTACATTCTCTTTATTACCTATGTCCTATAGTCCTCCTCGCTTCTTATCCCATTTTCCTTTAGTATTTTCATTACATTTCCAGTCCTTTTTAGATTCAGCCTTATCCTCCGATTTCTCTAGCAATGCTTCAAATTTATAATGGCTTCCTCCAACGATCTAGACTCATCAAAATCGATCATGTCCTTGAATGCTACTAGAAAACCATTGATGAATCTTTTAATCTTTGATTTCTCCTCCTTAAGATAACACACATACCTCAACAACTCCAAGAACCTACTAGTATACTCCTCATCAATCATAGATCCCATATTCAACTCATAGAACTCTTTTTCCCTATCATCATAATATCTCTCAGATAGATACATCTTCCTAAAAAGTCTCTCGAACTCACTCCAAGTCAACTCCTCTTTCTGAATACATCTGTCATTCTTTGCATCTTCCAACCAAATGTTTACTTTTCCTTTAATACTAAAAGTATTTATCTTGGTTTTAATATTATTTGATTAATAATTCAATCTAAATAAATTTTTCATCCCTAGTAACCAAAATTTTGCATCCTGTGAATTCTTAATTTCTCCATCAAATGTAGGAGGCTATGCTTTCTTTAATTCCTTTTCAAAGTACTTCTTGTCATTCCTTCTATATGAATGGTGATGGTGATGATGATATTGTCTCTCTAATCCAGAACTATAATAGAACCTATGGTCATTATCCCTTTTGTCAGGTGTATCAATGAGCCTACCATCTCTGACTATATCATCCTTGTCAAACTTGTATCCTGATTGAGACTTGTTTCCATATGCGCCATTAGTTCTTTCCTCTTCTCCATGAATGATCCTAAGTGTTCCATATATTTTCAAGTCTTACAAGCTCTGAAGGATAATACATTAACCTCTACTTGTTTCTCCTCTTCCCTACCAAGTCTCTCCTCTAGCTGAATGATCCTATCATTATCTGCTTTGAAACTTCTTATATTTTCCTTCAAATTTATCAATTTATCTTCTATGTGAGGGGATTACTCATCACCATGTTTCTCATTCGATCTATAGGGAGAATCATGTGAATTGTAGTCTACCATCTTCCTTGTCATCTTTGATCCTCTACTTCCTGCAAACATACCATGTTAGATAACCAAACATAAAAAAAATCACACGTACCTCAGTGAAGTTCACGGGAGGCTATCTTGTCTACACCAATCAGTTCAAATTAGCATAATATATATATAATGAAATCAACATACAAAACATACCAACATCAACATCATCAACCTATACATGATGACACAACTTCAAAAATGACCAACACCATGCATACATATCAAGAACATATATAATAGAAATACATGCATGAAAAACACATTCCACCCATTCATTCCAAGTGTTGAACCTAGGAGCTCTGATACCACTCCGTAATTCCTCCTCCCAAATTTACCCAAATCCACAATATCTCCAAGATAAACATGGGATGAGAGTTTTTGTGCGAGACTCGATTTCCAAGGTGCACTTATGGAAAATTGGGTCCACATGTCTAGAACTGAATGCAAACACCCAACGAAACATGATCACACTTCTATCAACCTAATTTTACCCAAACTTGCTTCATTTCAGTTTTGTTTCCTTAAATTTAATACAACTTTCTATTTTTGGGAATTTTTCGGATTCTAAACTTTTTAGGTTGTTTTGAGGTCCTAGACAACATTTTCAAAGAAAACAGAGAGACTGGAAAAGTGCAAGAGCAATTTTCCAATTTTTTTTTGTCTCCTCATGGAGATATTTGAAACCAATTATTATGATAGTCGATTGTAGATGGTAAGTGAAAGTTATGACCCCAGCAATTTGGAGGTCCAAATTATTCATTTATACAACCACTTTGTGTACATAGTACCTATAGGTTATAAATACATATATGCTTATTAATTCAATAATCTCACCAGAGAATCACCTAGAAGGCCCTATGCCCTCTCCACATAGCTGCAACACCACTTATTTTTCCATACATTCATTAACTAATCAATAGCTAAAAAATTCATGAAAAGATTCATATAAGATACACATCATATGAACAACATATAACCAAAAAATAACGAGCATATAAACAAAAATAATAATAGTAATAGAACAAAAATTAAATACACTTAATAATAAGTACATTTACTCACAAAAATCCAAAGGAAAATAGCTCTTATTAACTTATACAAATCCAACCAAGTCGGGGACTTCCACATACCACCCAACCATATATTGAGTTGAACCAAATCTCTCTTTTAGCGAATCACCCATGTACCATATTCCAAGCATGAATGTGGGATCACTTGTAATAAAACACACAAAACCAAAGCAGGAATTCCATAGGCCAAACCACCTCAACCCTCACCCAGTGATTCCACATCATGGTCATACATCACTATCATCAACAGATCGGTCTCTTCCAAAGTTATCTAGGTCTCTAGAGTGTTTGTTCCAACCCAACTCCAATACTAGTAACTCAACCCACAACTACCATAGGGTTCTAGAGAGTTTGTCCATCCAAGGCTTCTAGGCCTTGTAACTCAACCCAATCTGTTCCAAGGCTTCAAGAGTGTTTGTCCAACCAAGGATCCAAGAACTAATAACTCAAATCACAGCCGTAAGGAACATGAGCACCAATCAGAAAGAAAAAAAAAAGGAAAACCCACAACACCAAGGCTATCCAAGAAATGGAAAGGCTAGGCAAAACCACTTTCAATCAAGGAAATTCTCCATGCCAATGACATATCATAACCAAATAACCACATTCATACATCATGCATGCAAGAACTAGAAACTAAATCATACATGTAACTCGGTACCTGCAAAGCGATCCAGTTGTAGCTTCTAATCTTGATGCCCCCTTGCATTTTCCTGCTTTCCTTTGCGTTCTTTCTCCAAATCCAATGTGCTCCAAGAATGCTCCAAGATTTCTCTAAGTGTGCAACAATGTGTGCGTGAGAGAGAATAAAAGAGAGTTCCAAGCTAAAACAGACAAAATTCTATGAACTGATACTCAGAAGTTGTTTTATCATTGAGGCCTCTATTTTCTTCATTTTTCTTCTATTTTCCTTCAATTTTCCTCACATGAAACTTTGTGACCTTTCACCTTATTTTTCTCCTATTTTCCATTTTTTCATATATAAAATGCCAATTAATTCCACTTTTACTTTTCCATTTCCTTTTCTAATTTACATAGCCATGAATTAATCATAGGTGATCCCCATCACTATGTTTTTTCCCAACATTTAGCTTGTAATGCGTGTCCCATGACCTTGGTCTTACTTTTTCCTTTATTAACATTATTTCATGGATTTTTAACTAGGGATGTTATAGAATCGTCCCCCATGGGGAACACCATCCTCAGTGTTCAATGACACTTATGAACAAAAAAAACATATGCTTCCTTCCCATGGAGCTTTATAACATAGCTCGAGGCAAAATTTGCATCATATCATACTGTTGAAAGAAAAACTAGCATATCATGAACACCATACTGCTTATCAGAGCTTTATAGCACATCTAGATGTGGTATTTACATACATGTGCCTATACATAGACATGAATAAAATAAAACATCAAAAAATATACCAAAATACATCCATTCAACCAACAAATAGAGAAGGATACATAGCTCGCATATGATCAACCATCTCTCATGTAGCTTGATTCAGCCTAAAGTGATTCCACTGCACTTTAACTTGCACAATTTCTCAATTTCATAGCATGAGCATCTTTCGCTGCAAAATTCACTGAGGTTATGACTATAATTCACCTTATGGATCCACCAGCAATATAGACTAGTAAATAACATGATCAACATAATTCACATACTTCTTAATAAATGACACATGGAAACAATGATGGACTTTCACTATTGGAGGCAGTGCAAGTCGATAGGCTACTGGTAAAATACTTTCAAGAATATTGAAAGGCTGACAATATTGAGGTGCTAGCTTGGCACATCATCCAATCCTTAAGGAGATCTTCTTGGGCTTCATGTGCAAGTATACATGTTCCCAAACCTAAAACTCCTTAAATTACTTGTGCTGATCTACATAAATATTTTTCTTGTCCTATGCTACCTTTATATTCTTCTTGATAACCTACATTTCATGTTCCATCTCTGCCAACATGTACAGTCTAATCAATACCCTATTAACCGGATCACTCCAACTGATATAAGTATTTTTTATGAAGGTAAATCCTCTCTATGGATAGAGACGATCCCTCTAGCCCTAGGGTGGGTCTAGTAACAAAAGGACATGCTAAAGTGTTGCTTCCTAGTTAATGAATGAACAAAAGACATGGTAGATTGACCTACCTTGAATCCAACACTGTCGTGGTTATAGAAAGAGTAGTGGCCTCTCATTCCTACCTTGGAAAATCACAATCCGTTCGCTGTTACGCTCAGATACCTGCACATAGGACAAAGAACAAGAACAACATACAACAAAATAGTTTTACTCATAACTATTAGCCAGTCAAAGGGGGCTAAACATATCGCATCAAATAAACATCATAACACAATAGTGGAATCAAACAGTAGTCATGTATATAAATGAATAGAAGGAAGAGTACAACTGATGCTTTGACGTCACAGTCTCCTCCAGCGAGGTTTAGGCGAAGCACGTCTCAAATGTTGGTCAGGGAATTCGGACAGGACTCAAGCTCTCTTAGAAGTCATTGACTCAAGCTTTCTCAAAGTAATTCCTTCATATTCTATCTTCTCTAGCAGCTCAGCTATAGTATGTATAATTCTCCCAGTTCAGCTAGATTCTACTAAAAGAGATAGTTTATTTTATAGAGGAAAAGGAGGAGGTTGGGATCCCCACAAAGGTGGGAGGGAGTCCTATCCTTTAGGAGAGTTTCAAGGGAGGTGGAAACTACTAACTAAAGGAAGGATTTCATGGTTGTTTCAGTTCAACCACTCCTAATGACTCATCCTTGAGGTGGTTGGAATGGAACCTCTGCCTCTATTTTTAAAAAACATTCCATAAACAACTTGGCACAGGTGTTTAACTGGCACAAAGTGCCAACTAGCGTGGGCTCAGTGTTAAATTTCTCTGACAGCACGAGGGTCTAACTGGCTACTCGCGCCAAGGCAAAAATAGGGATTTTTACAGTTCTGGTCAGGGAATTTTCAACAAGAAGAATATTTCTTTCTTCAAAAGGGATGCAAGGATGGTATTTTCAAGGCATGAAACTGCTTATTTTTCACATAAAAAACCCTCCAATATTCGATTTGGGGATTGCAAGGACAGTGAGAAAATGTTGTGTAACAGATGCCCCCTAAAGCATGAAGTCCGATAAGAAGGTAGGGGTGAAATTCTTTATGAGAATGCGTTCGAACAAAACACTTCTGTTGGAAGACCTGCAATTACAAATACAAATGATACCTGTGATACATGAATCATGTGGCATGGGCACAACCATCCATAATAGAGTATATAAAAATTGTGATCCGAAGTATGGACACAACCATCCAGCAGGAAAGATCAATAAATAGACTCAGGTATGGTTGGAGCCATCCAATCAAAAGAGTCATGAAATAAGTCATAATAATCCACAAAAAATCCGTAGCCTGGAGTTTATCAGATAAAACCCAGGGTCTTGCACTCCATCTCGACCCGAACAAGTACAATTTCGAGCATGCGAATATATGAGTTGAAGTCAAACATGCAGGAAAATCGTCTAATTACCAGCCAATGATGAAAGTCGTTAATAGGCGTGAGAGAAACCACCAATGATGACGATGGACCTCAAGGTACAAAAGGTACAATCTATGGAATGTGAATAATGATCTGACATCAAACATCTGCAGAATCACTCGATCAAAGGCCAATGATTTGAACCTTACGTCGAATGCGAAAAACCTGCCATTGAGGCATGCAGGCTCCAAGGTACCAGAAGGGAGTCACTAGATCAAATTCTTGGATAATGAGCTGAAGTCGACAAGAAGTGACCTGGTCGAAGGAGGGCCATAATTTTTCCCACATTATCGACACAAGACAGAGGAACATGATGAAAGTGGATCAGGACCAACAGGAGATCAGAGGAAGGTTGACAATTGTAGAGGCAAACTTCTCTTGAACATATCAATAGCACAACACTAGATTTGGTAGCTTTTTACATCAAAGGATCTGAGGTCATGATGACATGGAAAAGAGAAGATTAGAGGTCAAAATATATTACCCAAACCCATGGAGGAAAAATTACGAAATGAGATGTCCTCAACCCGACACAAATGCAGACAAGTGCCATGATCAAGAGCGACATACTACCAACATAACTAAAAATTGGTTCCATTTTCCCCCACCATTTCTGGTGAGTACCCCAATTATTTTTTTAAACAATCTTGAAGGGGATAGCATATGCTTGCACTGTAAGTATGTCCTTTGGAAAAATCCAACCTAGTACATTTTACAAGCCGCTAGGAAGGAGGAACTCGAATAACGTCATGGTGACGAAGTCCAATGTCATCAGGGTTTAACGAGTCTGACAAAGGAAGAACTCAACATATTTTCATGTTTAAAGATTTTGAAAAGAAGGCAAAAAATAAAACTCCAATAGTCCCTTTTCGTAGGTAGTCTCACAGGTCCGAAAAGGTAGAAAACTGTGTCTGAGAGAACCTCTTAGTCGCGATAGGCTACGGTATTGATTTTTCATAAATAATCCATCCCAACCTGAAGAAGGGTTAAACGTATACTAGGTATATATAGTTTCGCAGCCATTTAACGAGTTCAAAACGACAAGAATCTCGACAATATTTTCAATTTTAGAGAGTCAGAAAAGAGCTGAACGATGACTCCAGTAGTGACTTTTTCGTGTTTTTACTGAGTCCGAAAAATTATAAAATATAACTTGTTACTTCATCATTGTTGCATGAAAAACCTGTTACTGCACAAGAGACATGTGTAAAACCCATTTCTCGAAAATAATATAATAAAATAATCAAAAAACATGTTTTAAAACCTAATTAGGGTTGTGAAAAAGTTATAAAATTCCAAAAATGGTAAAAATAATTACTTTTCACTTTTACCTCTTGTGGAGCAATGGTTACCCATTTCACTGTGAAATCTTGCGGCGATGATAGCGGCCAATCCAGCAAACCAATCACAAATCCATCAACTCTAGGTAAGAGCCGAGATCCCTCTCATCATTTTAAGTCATTTATTACTATCTTCCATTTTCAATTTCGAGTTTTGGGGAAGGAAATGTAAAAATTAGGGCACAGCGGTTGGTGTGGGTTTCGAGCACGGAGTCGCGCCAACTGCCCGATTTTTTACATTAGCGCGCGCCCATTGGCGTGACTATTTCGGAAACAGTCATGCCAATGGCGCAAACCATTTTTAGGCAAAATGATGATTAAATACCCCAATTATTCATAAATTTAAGGTTCAAAATTAACTAATACCACTCGTATGAATGTGTTTGTAGGTAGAAAGGGGATAAATGGTCATCAAATGGAAAGAATGGGAACATAGCAAAGAAGATGAGCTAGCCATGGAAAATGAGAGAGTCATGGAAGCTCTCAGAAACTGTCGTCTGAAAAAATTCTTCCTAATGCCATGTCTCTAAGGCCAACCAGAGTTATTACAGTATCTGGTCAGCATATGGGACGAAAATCAAGAGAAGTTCATACTTCAGGATCAATAGCTTGAGATTGAAGTCTCTGACATGTATTTCATCACAGGATTATCACAGAGGGGAGCAACACCAATCCTAACCGGCACCGGGCCTTGAATGGAAAACATGACCATGGTGATATATAGGGTATTTCCAAGAGCACAGAAGGGATCAGGTAGTGGGAAAGTTGATATTCAAACTATCTCAGATTTGACACTACGAGTGGTGCTACATACCATCACACGAGTTACGGGGTCACAAGCACCACACGAAGCAACAAAGACACAATTTATTCTTTTTGTAGACTGCTTGGCACTGACCATATATAATTGGGCAGAGGCTGTGACAATAAACATGAAGCGCCAACTAACAAAATGCAAGAAGTCCAAATTGAAATAATTTGGTTATGGATCTATTCTGGTATCGTTCTTCTTGGAACAACTACCCATTTTTCAGCAACAGGAGGTCATAGTCCCGATAGCACCAACGAGAGAACCACAGATGGCTCGATGGGTAGCTCTGATGCCAAGGGCAGGGGGCGGTCAACAGATGTCCTGGAGACCAGAATTCTTTGATTGGCTTTGCCAACAACTGATTTTCGTGGAGAACTAGCCCTACTCTGGTACAGATTTCACTAATGATCTGAACCTCCCACTCCTAGAGGGAGAATATTGGGATGACTATTTGGGTGAGACTCATTTTTTAAGTTTTATGAGTACTATGATTTTTTTATTTATGCCTATTCTGACATTAAATCCATGTAATTGCAGACGTTGGCCCAGAGAGACCTGTCGGCATGTCACCGATAGCAAGGCAAATCCCTCACAATTTCAACCCTCAAGGCGAGGGCGGAGAGGAACATGAGATAGTGCGCAATATGGATGGGATCACATGAGGAGTCCCGGATTATGCACATTTTTAGGATGTTCCTCGCGCCTACAGGAGACATATCGTAGGGGTGTCCAGCCGAATTCACCACTTGTTGAGGCAACTAGTACGGGAAGTGACATGTTATCACAAGCACCATGCTGATTAGACACCTAGGTTTTATTTTATCTGCATATTTGAGAGACATGATGTCTTGGGATGTAAAAGAAACACACATATATTTTTTGAAGTTATGATGCACACAGCTGCAAACATGCGATATCTATATATATATATATATACATCTATTTCCCTACATGGATATTTTACATATGATGATGCTTTTAAAAATTCCGCAAATGTCTATATAATACAAATTTAGCCACTGTATCAGTTAATGTGTTCATTCGTCTAGGAATATGTTGATACGTAATAAAATAAAAATTTCTTTCCAACAAACGAATACGTAAATACAATCTCAGAATGTACGGATTTCTAATTGAATAATGATTATTGAGTTGCAAAACGACAAGCTGTGAATATAGATTTGCAAACAATGCGTGTATGTCAAGGTCGATCGCCTCAGTTAATAGCTCAATGACAATGCTATATTCAGTGACATTGTTTGTAGTTTTTCCTAGACAAATACCTTGCAGATCTATCAACTCACCAGCAGGATCATAAATTACCTAGGCTGCCGAAGACAAATTCTTGGTACTGCGGGAAGCACCATCCACGAAACTGACATAAGGGTTAATAGACATCTGAACAATAAGAAAGACCCAATAAGCAGGAAAATGCTCACAAAGCACACCAAACCAAAAACATGTACAAAAATGAAAACAACACCTATGTACACCTATTATGCATGAATGACCTGCGCATAATATTTTTTGAGATACAACCCATTTTTGGGTTGTTCAAGAGGATGACCTTCGTAGTCAATTAACTCATAGGCCCCATTTTTCAACACATGTTTAATGATGTAGCGCCCATGCCACATAGGTTGAAATTTTCCTACCCCCAGCTTATCATGAGCTTTGTCATACAGGAGGATGAGATCTCCTTCAACGAAAGAATGAGGGGAAACTGACTGATCAAAATGAGCTTTGACCCGCTTTTTTTGTGCATCAATAACAAGAGCAAAAAAGTGGTGAGTTTCATCTTGCCTTTCTAAATAAAGGAGATGCTCTTCTTCTGGCGAAGTATTCGGCAATAATTCAATAGTCAACTTGAGCAAAGGTATTTCACATTCAATCGGGAGAGTAGCTTCAAGGCCATAAACCAATTGAAAGGAGTGAACCCAGTTGCACTTTTTAACTGAGTTTCAGTACGCCCAAAGAGCCGAAAATAACATGAGATGCCAATTTGATTTGTGGATCCCAATTGTACGTTGAAGCATCGTGACAAGAAATTTATTCACAGCTTCAACCTGGCCATTGGCTTGAGGGTAGTATGGCGTTGAGCTGTTGTGATGCAGACCCAACTTAGAAGTCAACTCCACCACCATATAATGCTGAAAATGGGAATCATGATCGATAACAATGGCTTGAGGGAAACCAAACCTAGCAATAATGTGATTGAATATGAACTGAGAATTTTTCTTACCGTCAGCGACAAGTATAGGCATTGCTTCGGCCGATTTGGTGAAGTAGTCCATAGCTACGATAATATAAGCATGCCCCCTGGCCGAGTGAGGGTTACACGTCATGAAATTGATGCCCCATTTTGCAAGGGGACCAACGGTAATGATAGGATGAAGAGGAACGAGTAGCGCACGCAACTTGCATTGATAAATTTGGAAATCATGGCATTTACGAACTACGACAATACAATCTTTGAAACAGAAGGCCAAAAATAACTAGCACGAAGAATATTCTGTGCAGTAGCATAACCAGACATGTGACCACCACAGGTGCCACTGTGATAATCATTCAGAGCTTTCTTGGCTTCCTCGAGAGTCAAACATCGCCGGAGTATGGAATTGACTCCAATATGATAGAGAGTATCTCCAACTGTACGATAAGGTTACTACTGATGGCAGATGCATCGGTGGGCATCCTTCGTCAACTCAGATATAAAAGATGAATTCTGTTGATAGACGATGATATCACCGTACCAAGGATCGAGGGTGCTAACCAAGAAAATTGAATCGTCTGGAGTGGATTCCTCAGAATGAGAAGGGGTGGAGTCGGAAGGGAGAGAGCAAAGTAAATCAACAAAGACCAATGATTTCTTAGACTTGGAAGCAATAAATTCCAAATCAAACTCTTGGAGGATAACAATCCACTTTGAGTATTTTCCCCCCAGCAATTGTCGAGATAATATGTAGGTCATGGGGTTGCATTTAGAAATCACCGTCACTATACGCAAAATAATATAATGATGAAAACGTTGAATGGCTTGAACAACATCCAATGCTAACTTCTCGACGTGGGCATAACGTGTTTCAAGGTCGAGAAGGTTACGAGACAAGTAATAAATAACATGCTCATGACCGTCATCATCATCTTGTACCAAAACCATGGCAATCGTGTTGAAAGCGACAGCTAAATAAAGGGAAAAATCAGGATGATAATTTGGAGGGTGGAGGAGAGGAGCATTAACCAACAATTTTTTCAACGCATCAAAATATTTCTGAGTGATCTCATCCCAATAAAAAGGAACGCCCTGCTTTAACAATCGTGTGAATCATTTAGCTACTTCGGCATAGTTAGGTATAAAATGGCGTAGAAAATTAGCTTTCCCTTGTAGACTCTGCAATTGATGCAATGAGGAAGGAGAGGGGAGATTGATAATAGCCTTAACCTTTAGAGGATCCAGGCGAATCCCGTCTCTGGAAATGATAAACCCTAAGAGTCTACCGGAATCGACATAGAAGACACACTTGTGTGAATTAAGCCGAATGTTATAGTGTCTACAACGAAGAAAAATCTGACGAAGATGGTCAGGATGGTCCCTACGCTTAGCTGAATGAGCCGGAAGGTCATCCAGATAAGGCTGAATGATGTGGCGAATATCATGAAAGGCATAAGACATCACGCCCTGAAATGTGGCCCCGACATTCTTCAAACCAAAAGGAAGCTTCTTATATGCAAAGGTGCCCCAAGGACAGATTAAGGCAGTCTTGTGTTGATCAATCGAGAGAATTTTGATCTGATTATAACCCGAAAAACCGTCCATAAGGGAAAAAATCTCACTCCCGGCACAGTCGTCAATGATTTGATCAATGAAGGGAGTAGAATAATTATCCTTAGGACAAGCTCGATTGATATTAAGATAGTCAACACGGACACGAATAGTGCCCTGTTTCTTTTCTATAGGAACAATATTAGAGACCCATTCTGTCAATGGAATCAGATAAATGAAACCATCTTTGAGAATCTTTTCCACTTCGGCCTTAATGGAAACAACTTTCCTAGGATGCACCGAACGAAGACGCTGACGAATAGGTTTCGAACCAGGTGGGTAGGAATTTCATGTACCACGATGCTAGGATCAATGTTGGGAATTTCTTCGTAGGACCATGAAAAGACATCAGGAAATTCATGAAAAAGGCTAGTATATACTTGCACTTCATCAGAAGAACAAGTAACCCCAATATGGATTTTACCTTCCGAAAAAACTTCGTGGACCTGAACAAGTGTTTGAAGTGGAGGAGAAGGAACCTAAGAGGAAAAATGCTCAAGATAGGTAGACATGGCCCAAAGACTTCATAGAAATGAGGAACGATGATGACCATCGTCCCATTGTAGACCATCGAGAGACAAGGTTTCCACGATAGCCTCATCAGAAGGAAACACTTCTTTCAAAGGATCCGGTGAATCAGAATCACCAAGCCAAGGGGATTGAGAATAGATGTCAAGAATCACACTCGAAGGAGTAGAATCAGAGGATGGAGTGTCCGATGCAGCAATGAGTTCACAATAATAAATTTCAATCGGACTCAATGGCATCAAATCTCCAAACGAATCGATCTGTTTAGGAGAAGGGATAACCCAGGGTTCATTGGTGCGATAAATCATGTTGACCCTAATAGTATTTGGTGGTGGAAGAGGGAAAACACCCATGAGGGTAGGATCCTTGAAAAGGCCTGGCCCTATGCTCTCATAGGGAGTAGGAACCTTATCCACATACAAAACGTTGTTCTCAGAAGAATAAGTGAAAAAATACAATTGATCGACAGTAATAATCTTTCCTTTGTGCAGGAATTTCAAAACATGAAAGAGAGTGGAAGGAACACATAGCATTGCGTGAGTCCAACTGCGACCGAGGAGAAGATTATAATTGAGATTATCATCAACTACTTTGACCTCAACATTGACTATCTTCCCTTCTAATGTGATCGGTAAACTAGCGAGAACACCAAGAGGTTTAGACTCTCTTCCATCAAATTCTTCAAGGGCATTGGGTGACGAGGTGAGAGCTGGAGAACCAATGGCTTTCAAAAAGTAGATGACATAACACAGGTAGATGCACCCTCGTCCATGAATTCCCGGTGAATGTTCAAACCATTAATACCAACTTGAATGATGAGCGCAATTTGGTGCGGAAGTCGCGGGACGAAATTCTCTAAATCGAAAGCAAGAAGGCTAGTGTCGGCAGGATCAACCCCACCTATCATAGATAACAGAGCCTTTCGTTGCGACAGACAACTTTGAAGTACTTCTAATGTAGACATCGCAGATGGCGCCTGAGCCAAATCCTCAACAATACTATAATTTTGAGCGGCATGGGTGTTAGGATTGTACGAAGACTTACGGAGTACGCCTTTGAAAGGCGTCTGAACAACAGATTTAGCGCTAGGTCGTTCAATATCAAGAGAGGTAGAAACAGGTAGAGGAGGAGGACTATCAGCGATCTCTTTCCCTGCTGCCTGAAATGAACCAGAATAATCTTTTGATCGAGTAGCAATAGAAACAGGGGCAGAATCGTTCATCATGAACACTTGCGAACCATATGGGGCAGAGGACTGAGGATGCTCTACCATCTGGGTCTGTTGAGGGAAAGGTTCTTTAAGAAGGGTCGGAGCTTCTTGGGTGCCTTTGAGCAATTGACTCACTTCAAACCATCGAGGACAGTTCTTAGTGAAGTGCTCATCATCACAAATCAAACAAGGAGACTTCGGTTTGCGTTGAGAACTATCAGCAGAACGGGGTTTTAGAGAATCTTGTTTCGAGGTATCGGTTTTGGCCTTACCTTTACCCTTCTTCTTACCTTTGGAAGTGTTATCTGTAGGATTGGCCTGAACAGCATTCACTTCTGCGGGTTTACCAGAATTAGAAGTTGACTAAGAAGCTACATTATTGGAAGAAGTAGACTTCTTCTTCCCAGATTTAGATGAAGGAAACTTCTGAGAAGTCTGCGATATGGAACTGATAATACCATCAATGGATGGAGTTGCTAGTGGTTTAGAAGTTCTAGTTCGAGGAGCTTTAGGTAAGATATCATATAATGCGCCAGACTGAGAGTACATGAGATCAAGGTACTAGGCATAAGTAATGGCTTGTTCCTCAGTTAGACATGCCCCCATAGCTATGTCTTTGGCAATCTGATTGACAAAGGAGGTATTGAACCAATGAGTCAGAAGTTGATCAGGTATCTCAAATTTGATCATGCGACGACGATGCCACCACTCATGAATATGATCTGAGATATGTGTAACTCGGTCTTGTTTCAATGAAGTGAGGAGATGCATCCCGGTCTCATAGCGGATCAGTAACTGAAAATATGTAAGGAATGCCATGGCCAAAGAATTGAAATCTTGGAAAACTCCACAAGACAGCTCAATGTACCACTTTGCAGCGGCACCAGTAAGAGTTCGCTGGAAAATACGGAGACAAATATAATCGTCTACCCAAGAGTTAGAATAACACCACAAGTAGTAAGTCGCAACATGCATTTAGGGGTCTTTACCAGGTTTACCCTCAAATTTAGGACAGACACTAGGAATCTTGGTCGGAACTGGAGGCCAATATGGATTATGAAGAATAGGATAATTTGTCAACTTCGACACATCGGGTAATTCCAATGTAGCAAGAAATGGTAATTGAGTATTAAAAGTCATCGTAGGTCTTTGAAAAGGACCTGTGTGTACATTCCATCCAATCTGAGCAGGATTCTGTCCCCATACATTCTGTCCTGAAGGATTCAGATCATAGGGATTAGAAACACGATAATTCGGTTGATATGGGGGTTGAGAAACAAGATATTGAGTCGAATTAGACCATTGAGGTCCTTGCTGAGTAGCATAAGGATTTTGCTACGGAATGTAAGTATGACTTTGAGGTTGCTAATACACAGTTTGAATTTGAGGGTATGGAATCTTGGGTGCACTATATACCAGTTGATTTGGAGGGTATAGAATCTAGGGTGCGTTATAAACCAATTGATATGAAACTTGAGGGTAATAAGCGCCCTGCAGTTGCGCAGGTTGACCTTGCAGAGCAGGTTGAGCAAGCTGCTGAGCAGGATAAACAAGTAAAACCAGCTGTGGAAACGAAGGAATCTACTGGTGGGAAGGTTGCAACGGCTGTTGAGCTGGTTGAACTGGCTGTTCAAACGGTTGTTGGGGGCCACCAGGTTGACCTTGTGGGAAAGGTTGACCTGATGGTTGTGACAGCCCAGGTTTTCCATGATGACCAGGTTGACCTGGAGAAGGACCGTAAGATTTTCCTAGTTGCACAATATTTGGGCCATACTGAACATGCAGTTGTGATTGAGGTGCAACAGGTTGTCCCCGTGGTGGATAAACTTGCCCCCCAGGACCAAAATATGATCTGGGTTGATTCAGAGGCTGACCCGAAATACCAGAGGGTTGTCCATGTTGGGCCAAAGGCTGACCTTGTGAAGGTTTGCCTTGTATACCATGTGGTTGTTCCTGTGGACCAGAAGCAGGGCCCTGCTGAGCTAAAGGTTGTCCCGATGAGGGTTTTCCTTGGAAGCCAGAGGGTTGCGCAGGAAGAGTAGGTCCCAGATGAGTAACATTCTGATAAGGATCATAAACAACCTGATAAGGATCAATAGGATGCAAATAGACCGGATTACCATACACATCATAATGGTGTGGATAGATATATACGGGATTACCACTAGCATCATAGTGATGGAATCGAGGATTAGCAGGAGCCTGAGACTACTCAGAACCCTGAGAACTCTGCTGTTGAACAGCCAATAGATATTCTTCAAAATTAAGACCACCAAGAATCACAGGAGGAGTGGAAACTAAACTAGAAGCCACACAAATCGTTGGTTGAACTAGAACAGATGTGACAGTAACTGACGAACCAGAAGTCTAAGGTGATAGCCCCAATGAAGGTAGGACCGAACTCAGAGGAGGAGTTACTGTACTGGATTTCGCAATGGAGGTAATGCCAGATATGATCTGACTCAAGCATCTATATCCAAGCAGAAGTGAGACTGACGGTGGTGAAGATTAGGTGGAGGCATGAGAGAGATCTTCAGGAAAGAGATGATGGTCTCATGTGGAAACAGGCATTCCTTCACTGCCAACAGAATTGGGGGAATCCATATCTGAGTCTACCATAAGATCTTCAAAAAGACTATGGGGACTAGGAGGTACCGCAGCAGCAACAAAAGGTGATACAGACGTAAGAAGGGAAAATTCCCCCTCTTCCCCAAAACCAGACCAGGCGCTTGAAGGAGGCCAATTGAACTCAATTGTCTCGTCAAGCGGATATCGAGTAACAATGGGTTGGATAGATGGTAGAATCAGCTGTAAAAACTCAGCAAACCTAGTGGACTAGGGGTTTCGAAAGAAATGTACAGAAAAGAACCACCACTAGGAGGCAGTGAAGACGATGAAACTAGAGGTTCCGCCACTTTAACTATATATCAGAACAGGAAGGAAAAGAGAGAACCAATCGAAGGTTCCAAGATCAAGAACCAAGGAAACCAATCAGACCAAGTAACAAACTTTTAATAGGTGTGTAATCATAGGTGATTAATTTTATAACACTGAAACCAAAATTTGTTGTTTCATGTTTTAAGAGTTGAGAAACAGACAAAAGATGACTCTAGTCACTTTCAATTTTAAACGATCATGAAAGGACAAGTGCTCAATGATCTCTTCTCTTATTTAAAGGGTCTTGAAAATATAGAAATGACTACTTAGTTATTCTAAGCAAGAGGGTATACCAGGTTTCTGTGAACTGCCATATACACCTTGGTGATCAAATGAAAGATAAATGACCAAGGACTTAATGTACGTGTAGGTAGTCTCCCCAAATGCTGTGTTCGGTGTATCACGGTTACAAGGCGGAAGACTTGGCTTCCTATGGATAAAATGATTGCAACCTAGAGGGGTCTCCCTTTATATACGTGATGATACGGGGAGCACAAGTCTGTACTAGCGATGTCTAAAGCCAACAGACGAGCAACAACTATTAGGTTTTAAGACGTCGGAACACGTCTCTAACCTAGACCACTAGAAATGTTTCGTTAGGTTTAAATGTTGCCTTAGGTTAATTGAGTAAATTTTAAATTTGATCTTGGATTATGTTTCAATTTCCAGGCCCTATCGAATTTGGAGCTCAAATTCCTAAATGCAAGCTATATGAAAATTAACATCATTTCAATTCAATGAATGTTAGTTATAATAAGGATAGAAATATTTTAAACAAGCAAGCAAGAATATGTGAAGAAACTTCTATTGCCCTTAATGCAATAAATCGAAAACGAAATTCCCTCCTAGATTGACAAATGCTAGTTATGTAAAGGAATGTTTCACTTTCGATGCAACAAAAGAATGCAAAGATATTTTTTTTATTTTTCAATGAAATAAAGCACACAACATACTAATTCAATGGAAAACAAAATAAACACTAGTTCAAGTTTTTCGAATGTAGGGTATTGAAATTGAATGACTCAACCAAAGAAAAACAGACACAAAAACATAAAATCTAATGGAGAAAAATTTCAATTGAAAAAGAGAGTTTCCCAAAGTGACCCAAATAAGCAAAGTAATCGATGCTCAAAGTATTGAAGGAGAAGGACTAATCAAAAAAATGAAAAGACAGTTCAATCAGCAAAAGAAAAGGATCAAGAAAAACTCAGTCTAATGCCCCGAAATGAGACTGATAACAATCAAAGAGACTTGTTCGTGAACAGAAGGTTCGGTGTGCAAGAACACTTAGAACCCTAAGGTCTTAAATGACATCGACAAGAAAATGGACAAACGACTGAAGGAAATGAGTCTACAATAGTCAACATAGTCTCAAAGGCTTAATCACACTCAAAAATAACCTAGAAGCAAGAACAAATGAACAAAACACTCATTAAGGAGGTCAAACAAAAACCTACAGGGGTTGGCACGACTGTAAGGCTATAATCCGTGCCATACATAGGTTGGTGTGAGTGCTAAAAGAGAAACCTACGCCAATCAGTGCGACTGTCCAGACAAATACCGTGCTAAGCTGGATACCCATGGGAAAAAGAGGAAAAACCATAACCTAATGAGTAGAGGTCAACCTTGACACTTTGGATCTGAACAGAGGATGGAAACTCAACAAACAAACCAGAAAAATACAGATAACCAAACCAATAATCGAAACAGACCCAACAGGATGAAATTAAAAACTCGCACCGATCCCTAGTGGAGTCACCAATTTGTTATGAAGGTAAATCCTCTTTGCAGACAAAGACGATCCCTCTAACCCTAGGATGGGTCTAGTAACAAAAGGACATGCTAAAGTTTTGCTTCCTAGTTCATGAATGAGCAAAAGAGACGGTAGATTGACCTACCTTGAATCCAACGTTGTCGTCGTTATAGAAAGAGTAGTGGCCTCTCGTTCCTACCTTGGAAAATCACAATCCGTTCGATGTTACACTCAGATACCTGCACATAGGGCAAAGAACAAGAACAACATACGACATAATAGTTTCACTCATAACTATTAGCCAATCAAATAGGGCTAACATATCGCATCAAATAAACATCATAACACAAAAGTGGAACCAAACAGTAGTCATGTATATAAATGAATAGAAGGAAGAGTACAACCGATGCTTTGGCGTCGCAGTCTCCTCAAGCGGGGTTCAGGCGAAGCGCGTCTCAAATGTTGGTCAGGGAATTCAGGAAGGACTTGAGCTCTCTTAGAAGTCATCGAATCAAGATTTCTCAAGGTAATTCCTTCTTATTCTATCTTCTTTAGCAGCTCAGCTATAGTATGTATAATTCTCCCAATTCAGCTATCTTCTACTAAAAGAGATAGTTTCTTTTATAGAGGAAGAAGAGGAATTTGGGATCCCTACAAAGGTGGGAGGGAGTCCTATCCTTTAGGAGAGTTTCAAGGGAGGTGGAAACTACCAACTAGAGGAAGAATTCTCTGGTTGTTTCAGTTCAACCACTCCCAATGACTCATCCTTGAGGTGGTTGGAATGGAACCTCCACCTCTATTTTTAAAAAAACACTCCATAAACATCTTGGTGTGGGTGTCTAACTGGCACAGAGTGCTAACTGGCATGGGCTTAGTGTTAAATTTCTTTGTCGGCACAAGGGTTTAACTGGCTACTAGCGCCAAGGAAAAAATAGGGATTTTTATAGTTCTACTCAGGGAATTGTTAACAAGAAGAATTTTTTCTTTCATCAAAAGGGATGCAAGGATGGTATTTTCAAAGCATGACACTGCTTATTGGTCACAAAAACGACCCTCCAATATGCGAATTGGGGATTGCAGGGACAGTGAAAAAATGTTGTGTAATAGTATTACAACTCCACTCATACAATTCCTCAAATTGGCTCATCCTTAGTGACTCTCGATACCCATTGTTGTAAGAAAACTCCACCAATGGAAGATACTCTTCCCATTTCCATTGTTGATGCATGATGTACATATTCAACATGTCCTCCAAGATCCTGTTGACCCTCTTCGTCTATCCATTTGTCTGTGGATGATAACTTGTACTTAGGGCCAACTATGTACCCAACCTCGCAAATAACTCTTTCCAGAACCTAGAAGTGAACTTGACATCTTTGTCAGACACAATATTCCTCGAATCACCATGTAGCCTCACTATATCTCCGATGAAGACTTGTGCTACCTCACTAGCTGAATTCATAGACTTTACTAGAATGAAGTGAGCTACCTTAGTTAACATGTCAACTACCACCATAATAAAATCTTGTCTAGATATCCGCAGAAATCATGTAATGAAGTCCATGGATATGACCTCCCATTTCCACTTTGGAATCGAAATCAATTGTAAAAAAAAACCTATATTCTTACACTCTACTTTTACATGTTTACAATCAAAACATCTCGCTACAAACTCTAACACCTCTTTCTTCAAGTTCAGCCAATGGTAGAACTTCTTAATCTTTGTCAATGTCTTCATATATCCTAGGTAACCTAAATATGGCTTGACATGAAATTCCCTCAAGATAATATTATTGAGCTCACTATTATCTGACACATAGATCTTGTCCCTATATATGATCAAACCATTTGTCGTGAGATGATAGTCCACATCTTGTTCATCTGTACCCTGTTGTACTAATTTTTTCTTAATTTGTTGGTACATGTCATCTTGTTTTCCTACCTACAAAGTCTAATCCTATTAATCTATCCCATATGAGCTCACATCTGCTATGTGACTTACATGTACCCTTCTGATAAGATCATCTCCAACCCTATTTTGTTCACCCTTAATATATTTTATCTCGAAGAAAAATTTGTTGATCTTAGCCAACCATCTAGCTTGCCTAGCATTCAGATTAGGTTTTTCAAACAAATATCTTAATCCACTGTGATCACTCATCAGGATGAACCTTCTACCAAGGAGATAGTATCTCCACATATTCAATGCACCAATGATCATTTCCAAATAGAGATCATGTGTCACTTATTTTTTCTCATGCTCATTTAGTTTCCTTGACTCATAACATATTATATGTCCTTCCTGCATCAAAACTCCACCAAGTCCTCTCTTACAAGAATTTGTAAATACCAAAAAATATTTATCTGGATCTGCAATATTTAGAATTGGATCATTTATAAACAATTGTTTCAACTGTTCAAAACTTGTTGCACATTCCCTTATCCATTCAAATTTACTTCCTTTTCTCTGAAATGATTTACTATGATAGGAAATCTGTGAGAAGTTTCTGATGAACTGCCTGTAATAACTTACTAACCCTAGGAATTATCTAACCTCATCCACATTCCTAAGAGTTTCCATTTCCATGATAGCTCTTATATTTTCTGGATCTACTACTATACCTTCCTTAGTAACCACATGCCCAAATAATGGACCTTCTTTAAAATAAGATGCATTTACTAAGCTTGTCATACAACTAATTCTCTCTAAGAATTATTAACATTGATGCTAAGTGTTCGGCATGTTCTTCCTCATTCTTATATATAGCAATATATCATCAATGAATACAATCACAAACTTGTCCAGAAAAGTACATAAAAAACTATTCATCAAGCACATGAAATTAGTTGGAGCATTAGTCAAAACAAAGGGAACTACAACAAACTCATAATTCCCAAACCTAGTCTGAAAATTAGTCTTGTATATGTCCTCTTGTTTGTTGCATACCTGATGATATCCTAATCTCATATCAATCTTCGAGAACACAACTACTCCCTTCAATTGGTCATAAAAATCATCAATCCTCAACAGCAAATATTTTTTCTTAATCAACACCTTGTTTAGGTGCATGTAATTAATACATAACCTGAGAGTACCATCCTTCTTCTTCACAAATAATATTGTTCTACCTCAAGGCGACACACTTGGCCTAATGTGTCCCTTGTCAAGAATTTCCTTCAACTACAACTTTAATTCTACTAACTCGGGAGTGCTCATCATGTATGGTGACTTTGATGTTGGCGTTGCTCCTAGTACCAACTCAATAGAAAATTCCACTTCCCTGTAAGGCAGAAAATCTGAAATTTTTGTTGGAAACACATCATGAAACTACTATAAAATTGGATACCTCTTAAATAGCTCAACATCCTTGACATCCTTACCTTTATCACTGGAAATATGAACTGCAAATAATACACACATTTTCCTGCAACTACACATTTCCTATATAGATGTGACCATTCTAACTGATGTAGCCTTCTTCTTACCCTCCAAGATTTTTTGTTCTCCACTATCATCCAACCACTCAATTTCCTTTTCATAAAAATCCACCTTAGTCCTGTGAAGATACAACCAATTCATACCTAATAACATATTGTATGATCCCAAAAAAATCACATTTAAATGCGTTGATGTAGACATGCCATTCAACTCAAATGCACAAGATCTTACCCAATGATGAACTCTCTTCTTAGTACATGTAGCCAAATATACTAACCAAGACTCTGCATGCACTTCTTTATTCACACCACACTTATCCACCAATTCAAAATATAAAAAACTTAATCACAGAGTTTAATACCCATCTCGATAATGGATGCCTTATCATCTATGTGAATGTTATGAAATGTTGCATAGATCCAAGGACTGCTCTTCCAACTATCCTCAACTTTTTGTACCTCCTAAGCACTATAAATATGTGGTCTGCCACCCTGATGTTGTGGGAAATCTCTCCTGTGATGATCCTTTCCGCAAGTCCAATAATATAAAGGCTTCCTGCCATCACCCTTGTTCTACTCCGCAGACTGAAATATTGATCCTCTGTCAGCTATATTTAACTTCTTGTATGGCACTGCATTCTCTTTATTAGCTACGTCTTCTAGTATGCCTCACTTATTATTATCCCATTTTCCTTTAGTATTTTCATTACATTTCCAATCCTGTTTAGATTCAGACCCGTGCTTTTATTTATCATAACAATGCTTTAAATTTATGATGGTTTCCTCCAACGATCTAGGCTTATCAAACTTGATCCTATCCTTAAGTGCTATCGAAAACCCACTAATGAATCTTTTAATATTTTCTTTCTCCTCCTTAAGATAAGGAACATACATCAACAAATCCAAGAACCTACTAGTATACTCCTCATCAGTCAAATATCCCATCTTCAATTCATATAACTCCTTTTACATGTCATCATAGTATCTCTCAGATAGATATTTCTTCCTGAAAAGTATCTCAAACTCACTCCAAGTCAACTACTCTTCCTAGATACCATTTACATTCTTTAATTCTTCCCACCAAATGTCTGATTTCCCTTTAAGACAAAAATTAGATATCTCACCTTTCATATTCTCTAAGTAATAATGCAATCGAAATAACTTGTTCATTCCAAGTAACGAAGCTTATGCATCATTTGACTTCTTCATTTCTCCATTAAATGTAGGAGGATTTTCTTTATTGAATTCCTCTAGCAAGTATTGCTTCTCATTCCTCATATACAGATGGTGACAGTGATGATGATGTTGTCTCTCTGATCCAAAACTAGAATAGAACCCATAGTCAGTATCCCTCCTGTCAAGTGTATCCATGAACCTACCTTCTCACACTGTATTATTCCTATCAAACATGTATCCTTAATTGGAACTATTTCCATATGCACCATTAGTTCTTTCCTCCTATCCATGACTGATCCTAAGTGGGCCCCGTCTCTACAAGTATGACAATCTCTAAAGGATAACTACATTCACTTCTACTTGTTTCTCTTTTTCCCTAGCAAGTCTCTTTTGTGACTGAATGATCCTATCATTATCTGCTTTGAAAATTTTTATCTCTTCCTTAAAACTTCTCAATGTATCTTCTATGTGAGGGGAGTACTCATCACCATGCCACTCATTTGATCTATAGGGAGAATCATGTGAATTATATTTTACCATATTTCTTGTCATCTTTGATCCTCTACTTCCTGAAAACATACCATTTCAGATAACCAAATATGAACAAAATCACATGTACCTTAGTGAAGTTTATTGGAGTCTATCTCATCTACACCAATCAGTCCATATTAGCATAACATATATATATAAGGAAATAAACATACCAACATCAACATCATCAACATATACCAATCGACACAACTGCAAAAATGACCAACACCATGCATACATATCAAGCATATATAAAATTATCATACATGCATGAGAAACACATTCTGCCCATCCAGTCCAAGTGTTGAACCTAGGAGTTCTGATACCACTCTGTAACACCTCGTTCCAAATTTAAGCGAATCCACAAGCTCGTCGATGTAAACATGATATGAGAGTTATTGTGTGAGACTTGATTTCGAAGATGTACTTATGGAAAATGGCATCCATGTGTCCACAACTTAATAAAAACACCCACCGACACATGATCACAATTTTTTTAGCCTAATTTGAGCCAACCCTATTTCATTTCAATTTTGTTTCCTTAAATTTAATACAACTTTCTATTTTTGGTAGTTTTTCGGATGCTTTTCTTCTAAGGTTGTTTTGAGGGCCTAAACGACATTTTCAAGGAAAACTTAAAGACTGGAAAAGTCCACAACCAATTTCCTACTTTTTTTAGCTCCTCATGGATATCTTCCAAATGATTTATTATGATATTCAAACAGATATCGTATGCAAAAGTTATGACCCCAGGAAGTTGGAGGTTCAAATTACTCATTTATGCAAACACTTTGTGTACATATTACCTGTAAGTTATAAATACATATTTGTAAATTAATTTAATAATCTCACCAAATAATCATTGCACACAGCCTATGCCCTCTCCACATATTTGAAGCACCACTTATTAGTCCATACATTCATTAAATGATCAATAGTTAAACAATTCACGACAAGAGCCATAGAAGATACACGTCATATGAACAACATATAACCTGAAAATAACTAGCATATAATCCAAAATAATAATAGTAACTAGACATCCATTAAAGCCACATAATAAAAAGTACATTTTCTTACAAAATGCCAGAGGAAAATATTTCTTATTAACATATGCAATTCCAACCAAGTTAGAGACTTCCACGTACCACCCGACCATAGAATGGGCTGAACCAAATCTCTCTTTAAGCCAATCACCCCTGCACAATATTCCAAGCGTGAATATGGGATCCCATGGAATAAACCAACCAAAACCAAACTAGGGCTTCCATAGGCCAAACCACCTCAACCCTCAACCAATGCTTCCACCTCATGGTCGAACATCACTAACATCAATAAAGCGATCTCTACCAAAGTTTTCCAGGGCTCTAGAGAGTTTGGAAAAATTTGAATCTAGGACTAATAACTCAACCCACAACTTCCATAGGGCTCCAGAGAATTTTTTAAACCAAGGCTCCAGGAATAGTAAATCAACCCACTGAGGGCCCCAAAACATTTGTCCAACCAAGGCTTCTAGGACTAGTAACTCAACCCAAGCTATTCTAGGGCTTCCAAAGCATTTGTGCAACTAAGTCTCCAGAAACTAATAAATCAACCCACAACCATAAGGATTATGAGCACCAGTTAGAAAACAAAAAGGTAAAACCCACAACACCAAGGTTATTTCAGGAAATGGCAACAGTAGGAAAAACCATCGTCAATCTAGGAAATCCTCTATGCTAATGACAGATCATAAGAAAATAACCACATGCATACACCATGTATGCCAAAACTAGCAAGTAAATCTTATATGTAACTCGGTACTTGCAAAGTAATCCAGCTGTAACTACTGATCCGATTGTCAACTTGCGTTTTTATTCTTTCCTTTTCCTTCTTTCTCCAAATGCAATGTGCTCCATGAATGCTCCAAGTTTCATTGAAGTGTGCAAGATTGTTTGAGAGAGAGAGAATAGAAGAGTGCTCGAAGCTAACGTTGATAAAAAGCTATGAATTGATCCCCATAAGCCTTTTTATCATTGGGGCGTTTATTTTTTCATTTTTCCTCTATTTTCCTTCAATATTCATCACATGCAATTATGTGACCTTTCACCTTCCTTTTCTCCTATTTTCCATTATTTAATAAATAAAATTCTAGTTGATTACACTTTTCCTTTTCCATTTCCTTTTCCAATATCCATATCCATTAATCAATCACAAGTGATCCCCATCACTATGTTTTTTCCCAACATTAAGATTGGAATACGTGTCCCATGGCCTTGGTCTTATTTTTTTCCTTTATTAACTTTATTACATGGATTTTTAACCGAGGTTGTTACATATAAGGTGGATTTATAATCTAATTTTACAAATAATTTTTCATAATTTTCATAGTAACACTGCTTAGGGGTAAAATGCGTGGGTGCTAGATGATGTAAATCCCTCTCGGGGCTTCCTGGTGCCCGAGGGAGGCAATCAGATTAGTTGTATAGTTAAAAAGGCATTGCACACATGTTTATACTAATGCATAATCAACAAAGTGAGATATTGAAGGATTACCTCTTTATATAAAGCAGATCCATTGGAGAGCACTAAGCAGCATGGCTGAAGTCCTTCGTCACCGGCTCCAAGTCTAGATCTTGCAAACAAACAAAACACACGTGTAACCTTCACAGTTGTATCACTTACTAGCAATTAAACAAGTATATAATCAACATTAAACTATGCAAATCTGAGCCATTTATATCATTCTTCATAGACAAATAAACAATAAATGTGACACTAAAACATCAAATGGACAAAACAGATACAGTTCTATTAATGTATAAGATGGAATATTACAACCGTTGGTTGAACCAAGCTTCCCTCAGTCTTCCGACTCCTCTCTTCTCTCCTCTATCTCTGAGTGTAATGATACTTTGGCTAAGATTTCTCAATAAACCTTTCCAGTCCTTAAGCCTCACACTCAACAATAAAGCTCTGCTCTACACACAATCAAACCTTCGACCCTTGACCAAGATACCAAGCCTCCAATTTATAGGAATTGGGGAGGACAGACCTTGCCAATCTTCTCAATAAGTTTGAATGGGGAAAAATCATGATGTTTCCTTGTCTTTCCTTGATTTTTCCCTCTATAGATTCTCATTTATGTTTACTAACGTCCAATATGAGGCTTGAACCACAGGTTGTTGCTTTTGGACTGACTCCTTTTGAGAAAAAGCAGGAAATTCCAGTCAGTTTCCGCGGGATTTTTCCCTTTTCTTCATGAAAAAACGGGTAACACTGACCCTTAGGCAAGAAAATTCATTAACCTAGGCACTAACGCTCCCTCTGAAAGGCTAGGATGCCTTATAACTCGACCTGGTTGTCTCTAGGATGTGTTACCTTAGCAAAATGGGTCTCTATCTGGGTCATTTTATTCCTTCCATTTTTCTTTCTCCTTTGAGCTGATGAGGAGGTCATTTGTCCTATAACAGATGCCCCCTAAAGTGTGAGGTCAGAGGCAAAGATGATGGCTGAAATAATTTATGATAAGTGTAGTAGAGCAACAGGAGTTGGAGGACTGAGGAAAACCTGAAACAACAACATATGTCAGAAATATAAGTATCTGTCCTGAGTCGGGCATTCCCATGCTCAATAGTTGTATCAAAATGATTTCTCTAGAAAGAGATATGACCACTTTGTCCACTGATAAGCACAATGTGGAAGCTTGTGTCATGACATGATCAATCTGATAAGATGTCTCTGAAAACAATATCGTCGCTTGGGAGAGGAAACATAGCTGAAATGATGTAAGCCTCAACCCAAGGTCTTCGTCGGTGCTACACTAAACTGCATATTTCTTGACATGTGAATGAAGGATTTGTATTCGAACATGCGGGAAATCGTCTGATTACCAGTCAATGATGAAAAATATTAACAGACACAAGGGAGGCACCTGATAAGGATGATGGTCCCCAAGATGCATAGTACAATCTAGCGAGTGTTTATAAATGGTGTTGGAATCAAACACTCGTAGAATCATTCGACTGGGAGCCAGTGATGAGAACTCCCAATCAAACACGAGGTAACCTGCCATTGAGGTATGCAAGTTCTAGGGTACTGATGTGTTTCTGGATCAACTTTTTAGATAAGATGTTGAAGTCAATAGGAAGATATCTATCAAAATGTAGGCAATGAGGCGTCCTACATTAGTCGACACGAAACAAGAAAATGTTCAAGGTTTTTTGCTACCAAATCGACTTTCAAAGTATAACAGAATAAGTATCCACTTTGTCCAACTTTTTCCCCATATGATTAAGTTTCACGAGTCCATACAGGTAAACTCAGTGATCTTTTCATATTTAGGGAGCCTGAAAAGCAACGTAAAATAAAAATCTAGGGGGTACCTTTGTCATGGTTGATAAACAAGCGCGACAAAGGGAGAATAGTATGCCTGACACAATTCGTTTTCTGTAAGTTAGTCCATTAAATCCAGATAAAGTTATAAACCTATGTTCAATGGGAATCTGCCTCATTTTTTTTATGAGTACGAGGAGATGGAGGTAACTCAATATTCTTCTTGAAGTTTTAATAAGTCATAGGAAGAAAAACTCGATCCTCTCTATGAAATTTTAACGAGTCCGACGAAGAAAAAATCGGTGACTTTTTCGGTTTTTTAACGAGCTAGAAAAATATGGAAAATAATGGCTCATAGTTCTTCATCGTGGTCGTTTAATGATCCTGACGAAGGAAACTTGGGTTTTTTCAGTTTTACAAGCTAGAAAAAGTCCATAAAAAGAAGGCTCGGTGCTTCTTCGTGTAAGTTTAACGAGCCTAAATAAGAGGACTCGAGGTTTTTTGGTTTAACAAACGAGAAAAATACCATAACAAGAATGATAAAAATTTCTTGATCTCTTTCTCGTTAATAGAAGGATCTATGCCTCTGGATGCGGATGACTGCATGAATTGATGGGACTTTGGCCCCTACGCGTCTCCCGAAGGAGTTCGCGTGGGGTGGCCATATGGCCTCCTGTACACGCATTAATGCGATAATAAATATGCCAGCTCGCGACGGCATTAACCCTACGCAGACGCTCCTTCATTTATCCATGGGTATTCAATTGGTTATGGAGTCCGTTTTGGATTGTTTGGCTCTCTGCAATGGCTCTCTGCCTCCTATAAACAGCGCATGCCCTCAAGGCTATACCAAACCCAGCACCCGCACTCATACCGGGCGTCGTTGCACTCTCCTTGCTTGTTTTGAACCACTGCCAGGGCTTCATTTCTCCTAGAGCCTCTTATGTAGAGCCAATCCCCCTCTCTGTGCTCGAACTGCAAATTTTTGTGGCGTCGTTTCTCCTCTTGGCACTCGGTCGACAGATATCTCTCACGGCAATTCCCCTCACTGTGGCTTTGAGACTCCTATCTACCCTTTCCACTGCAATAGTTCTCCTCCTGCCTCTGCCACCATGCCATGCATACGACACAGAATGAGGAGTAAGCGCGGCACTAGTCGTGGTCGGGTCTCTCATCATCGACCCCACTCCAGCTCTGTCTCGGGTTCTTCTTCTGCTGAAGAGAATCAAGTCCAGCCTCAGGAGATGCGTCATGGCAGAGGTCAAAGGCATCATCATGATTATATTCCTTTGGCTCATCCAGCCCCTCCCCCCCCTGTTAACCCTCACAGTGCTGCAATTCCTTCCACATCCCATGGGTCTATCCGCCTGCCCATTCGCCAAACCTCACAGCGTGCTGAATTCCGCTTCGAGTGTTCTCATGACAACCCCATTGTCACAGCCTATATCACGGTAAGTCTTAGAGAAGAGTCTCTTCTCCCCATTACCTCCCCTGAGGCCTCCCCTCTGCCCCCTCTTGTCTCAAGCCTCCCCAAAATCTCGGATCTGTCAGCTGGCGCTGCCCACCACGCAGAGGGCGCGCAGCGCGAGAAGGATGGGGCCTCAGACCTGGAAGGTGCTCTCAAGGGCATTATGAATGACGATGTAGATGAATACACATGCAGGGTGGTGGAAGAAGCTTTGTCTCTGACTCATGATCAGTGACAATCCTAGCTCCCAGCTTCTTCTGGTATTTTTGCTCAATTACTGTTGGAATTTTTTGTTTCCTTGTCTCAATGCGTAGCTGGAAAGGTTGATTGTTATTTTTTGTCTCTTTCTCTCTGTTGAGTCCTCTTGTATAAACTATAGGCCGGTTTCCCTTCCAAGGGCGGCCAAACTAATCTCCAAAGGACTGGTTTCCCAATATTGGGCAGTCTAGACTTCTCTTGTTCAGCATGTCTATCAAGCCCAGTGCTCAGGCTCACACAGATGACACTGTGGCAGTTTTGTAACAGTAACTCCTATACTTAATAGAATTAATTTTACTTAGAAAAAAAAATAGAAGGATCTATGCCAAGAATTGTTTCATAAGACCAAGTGAAAACATCGCGGAACTCCTTAAACAGGGATGTGAAGCGTGCAATTTTCTCTGGGTTGCAATCTTCTCCAATTTATATATTTTCCAAGATACCCGTTTGACCGAGATATCTATGAGCATGGTCTTAGAAATATTTCTCATTTTCCCTTCCGCATTGATAGTTTGAACAGTGTTATAAGCAGAGGGAACGATTTCAGGTGGGTGAAAAGATGGGATTTGAATAGTGGTCACATTTGAATCAGACATCGAAGCATGATGATGAAACTCTCCCCAAGGTCATTCCTCTAGAGACATGATCTCTCGGATAGCTTCGTCTGTAGGCAATAATTCATCAAGGAGATCCTTAGAAGGAACTATGGTGGGCGAGAGGGTGGTACCATTGATCGAGAATAAAGTAGTGGAGGGTTTAGATGTTGTTTGGATGGCTTGATAAGCCAACTCAGTCAGTGATAGTGGCATCTAATCTTCGTAGGAATCAATTTCTGAAGGCGTCGATAGGATCCAAGGATCCATAGAGCCATCCAATGTAGTGGATATCATTGAAATTATGCGTGGAACCTCAGGTGGAAGGAGAGGAAAACAACCCATCAGGGAAGATGCCTTCATAAGACCGGTACTGACACTGACGTAAGAGTCAGTAATGCGTCCTACTAAGGGTACAATGTTGCTAGGTAATGCGGAATAATCAGGGGTGAAAAAGGATATATGGTCCACTGTAACTATCTTCCCATCCAATGGTAAAAGGATGAGTCGGAAGACCGAAGAGACAATGGCAGTCATCACGTAAGACCAACTGCAACCCAACAAAAGATTATAGTCGAGATGATGATCTATGACTTTTATGTCCACAATTATCGTTTTCCCACTAAGTGTAATGGGGTTTCTAGAAAGGTATCATTTTGGGAGGAAAGTGTGGCCATCAAAAGCTTTGAGGGAATTCAACAGCGGAGAAAAATTAGGAGAACCCAAAGCGAGCCAACACACAGTTGAAATTACGCAGGTCGAAGCACCTTCGTCTATAACAGTGCAATGGATTGGTCTCCATTTTGACACAAATTGAACCTAGAAAGAAAGCTGGTATGAAAGGAAAGGTTTGCATTTTTCCATGTCAAATATGGCTAGCATAGAATCCTGGGGGTCAATTCCACCAATGGCCGAAAGCATTGATTTCCTTTGTGTTTCGTAGGTTTGCAACAATTCGAGTGCAGACATAGCTAACGATGCTTGCGCTAAGTCATATACAATGTTGTAGTTCTAGGTAGCACGTGCAGAGATGTTATGAGTTATGCGTCGAAGGGTCCCTTTGGGGGGACAAATTACAGGGTCAGCAGCAGGCCTTTCGATATGCAGATCATTAGGTGGAAGTGGATTCAAACTTGAACCAGGTTATGAAGCCTCAATGAAAGGATTTCCATAGATTTTAGCTCAAGTTTGGAGTGTTAGTGTTAGCCTTTGTAGCCTTCCTCCAGTGATCAAACATGCTCTTACAAGGTGATTTTAAGATGTCAAGGTCAAATTTTGTCATTTCAGTGAGTCTTCAAGTAAAATTTGATCACTAAGTATTAGGTCTAGGGTTTTCTTTCATTCCTTTCAGAGTTGTCCAAATGTAGGTCCATGTAACCATTCAGCTGAGTGTACCATCATTCAGAGGGTTTTCATCATCATGTCAAGTTCCAATGGGTCATTTTACACCTTGTTCATGCTTCAGTTGTGCCTAGGTAAGGTTCATTTCCCTCTCCTAGGGTTTTGAAGGTAATTTCTCTTGGATCGTCAACTCATCAATAAAAATTGTATCTTGATGTTCATACACCTTTCCCTATTCTTAATGTACCTTATTAAACACTTCGCATCACTGAGATCCCCCAAATTCCTCATTTTTGCACAAACCCTAGTTTCTTGCTACAACTTGGCAATTTTCTAGGCTAGGCCTATGTTTTTCCCTTTTGGACCCCTTCCTCTCACTCAATCTTTGAAATTCCACTTTCCCCTACTTCCTAATATCCCTCCCTACTTCCCAAAATTTTCTCAAGAATTTAGAAGCCCCTTATCCCCTTCATTTCGCTTCATTTCGACAAATCCCTTGTTCCACACATCGGGATAGGTTTCACTCAAATGATGTTTTAGAGAAATAAAAGATGAATTTGGGAAAAATGAGAGAGGTTTTTGTCTACAACAGGCCAAGGAAAAAAAATGTCCTTCATTTTTTACACAAGTGTCATGGTTTTAGAGAAATATCAAAAATACCATTGCCTCAAGAGAATTGATGCATCTCTGAAGTGACCTTGGGAAAATCAAGCTTTCTCCTAGCTTGGTTGGCCAAATGACTTTCTTGATGATTCAAATGATAACTAGAAAAAAAAATATTTCCAATGAGATATCATGAGCTCAATTTGGAGTTGAGGAAGACCTTCAAACGTTGAATGCAACAGCACTCTGCCTTGAGGCAGCCTCATTCTGCTCATTATGACCAGTCTTGGGAGATTTGATTTTTGACAAGAAAAATGAACTCCAAATTGAAAAATTACAATTGGGTTGGAAAGTAGACTCAATAATATTTCCAACGAGCTATCCTGCGCCCAATTTGGACACTAGGAAGGCCTCCAAAAGCCTCCTACAAAAAGTCACTACGCATTGGGTTTATGGTGCGACGCATTGGGTTGGTGTGCAACGCATTGGGTGAAGGTCGCGGCGCATATAAAGTGCACGGCGCACAAGGCCGCTCACCACAGTGTAATTTTGTTCTTGCACGGTGCATATAAAGTGCGCAGCACACTAGGCTTTGCGTGCGGCGCATAGGCTTAAGACCGAAATTTTTTTCCGGTCTTCTCCAAAATCGCATTTTTCTTGGTGCTCCATGCTCAAGTAAGTTTGTACAATTGCTCATAGCTGGTGCTTGGAGTTGTTTGAAGATTGGTTTGAAGAAAAGAACATGAAATATTGGAGGTTGAAAATATAAACCCTATTTTCTTTTCAAAAGCTGCTCCTAGGGTTTGAATGAGAGTGTTTAAAAAAAACGACTTTGGTGCCAAAACACTTCCACTCTATTTCTCATTTGTGTCTCCCTCTCCCATTACTGTCACATTATCATAGCCAATCCCTTATTCCCTAACTTCCCAAATCAGTTATTACCAAGACCCATTTATCCCTAAACCCTACCATCTCCCATATCATTTGCAAAATTTCTAAATCCCAAAACCCACATTCCCCAAACATAATCAAGTAACTGTCCCTTATCCCTACATCATCAAATCTCACTTGATTAAACCCAATTATCCTCGCTGCCCTATTTCCCACAGTCCCATATTGACTTTGACACATTTGGAAATTGGAGGCAAAACACACCAAATTTTTATTTCCACCACACACAAATCATCATACACTTGACATATACTTTGCAACATCATGGAGACGGACACAGATTCATCATATACCAAGACAGTGATTCCGCCACTAAACTGCATGCACCAAGAAGGCATTGAGGCGGCGTAAAAGGCATGAAAAACTCCAAATCTTGGCCGAAGCTTCTTTGGCCGAGCATAGAATTTGATCAGGGACCTTCAGTTCAAATTTCAAAGAATTTGGAAAAACTTTTGTCAATTTTGAATTTTTTGGTCACAAAACAGGTTTTTCTGCCCGACGCGTAGCGCCACCTTACACGCACTTACGATTGGGAGATCCTCTGGAGGAAAACTTGGTATTTCTGGATTTTTTATGAAAATTTATGCATGCTCAGGAATGGCCTAAGAATTTCATCAAGTTCAAGGTTGCCTAAAGGGTCAAAAACACCTTGAAAATGGACTTTCTGCCACTTTTTGCACCCACAGGAAGAAGTGTTGGGAGATTGAACTTTTGGAGGGGAAAATGGACACCAAATCCAGAAATTCCACTTGGGTTGGAAAGTATATAGGTAGGTCTTTCCAACGAGCTATCATGAGCTCAATTTGGACTTCAGGAAGTGCCTCAAAATCATCTCCAAACGTGTGTTATGCATAGAGATTTTGGGCGCAGTGCATAGAGAGTTTTGGCCTATTTTTCACTCCACAGCTCAGAATTTCGCCTAGTTTTGGCCAGTTTCACTTTTTCATGTAACTATTGATGTACCTTGATTTAATTTCATGATAATGATGTAATTTTTACATATTTTTACTTTTTCTAGAAGAGTCATTCACTAAAAGGTGAAATGTGAGTGAATGGATCAGTTTCCTAACATATAAAGGCAAGTTGTTTCATGGCCTATTTTCTAGTTCCTAGTTTAGATATGGTTGAAACAGCTCCTAGAATGATGAGCTCGACCCCTAGAGGCATGGGAATGGGTTAGGCTTGTCTATATGATGTATTTTCTTAATCATTTTCAGAGGTTGGACATTTGGGATTGCTAGCACTTCATTGCACATTTCATTCTGCAATTTTGGAAAAGGAATAGACCAGGGTTTGCAGCCCTCTTTGGGATCCTTGTGGCTCTATGTTTTGATGGTGTTTTCTTCTATGTATCTGTAATTTCACTATTTTTTATGTGTACCATTTTCATTCTCCTTTCTTCTTAAACTGAACAAACAAGTTATAAAGGTAGAATTCATTGGTTTGCTTTGCTCTGCCTTCATTTTTGTTTAGTTTTTCATGTTTTCATCTATTTGAGGAGGAATCTTGAGACCCTCTTTCCCTCTTCATCTCCTCACCAGTCTTATCCATCCATTCACTCAATCTAAAGCATCAAAACTATTTCCTTCCTTGCCCCAATCAGAATTCTGCAAAAACTAGGCCTAATCCCCGCACCCAAAACTGCCTTTCCCTTTGATCCAACAAAAAACCCCAAAAACACAATCAAACTCCTTCACTTATATACCTAGCCTAAAATTAGCTTTTATTTCAGTCATCTCAAGCCCTATTGATTACTTTTCGCTGAGATTGACCCGTAGATAGCCCTCTCCTGTTCTGGTAGGGCTAGCTACCAGATTGAGCGTGGTTTGATGTTACCCTAAATTCTGCCTTTCTTTCAGCCTGAGGTAGATTTAGGCAATAACATAGTGGCGACCATATTGGGGAAACAAGATTGTTTGCTTGTTAGTGTTATTCTTTTTATAGACTACAGACGGAGCCTGAAGTTAGCTAGGTAGCCTTCGAAACGCTCTTGCTTTGCATTAGCGAAAGTAGATAAACGCTGCTTCATTCAATCTTCGGTATAGTTTTATAAACATAACATCTGACTTGAAAATTGCCCCAGTACATGTATCAAGTTAGATCTGATGGTTGATGGTGGACAACGATCAGACACTGCAAGGCTGAAATCATTCACCTAGCGATTCTAAATCAGTTTCAAGATTAGATCCAAGGACTCCAATGGAGGATGAACCTGATTAGCAAAAACATGAAAGGACAATATGGAAAGATCAGGTATTCAAGTTGGAATTTCATCCAAGACATTTTGTTCTTTGTCATAAATTATTTCTTCTCTTTTCTCGAGAATGTCAGGAACGATTTGCAAAGCATATTGTATTTGAGAAAAGATCCTCGCCCTGCATTTGACTCTTTCCCTTTCAAGATTGTGAATGCCAAAGATTTGCATGCTTTTGAGCTTGATCAAGACCTTTCTTCCGAATCTTGTGATGACCGTCTTCAAATTGATGAACTTCAAAGAACCACGACTGCTTCTATATCTTCTGTACATACCCCTATACCTTGTAAAATTCTAGATCGATACAAGCCTCTGATTTTACCTCCTATATCCCATGATTTCCCTAAAAATTATGACCTATATCTACCAAGATTTGATGTTGAATGCGACAACATCACTGTTGAGAGACATGTTCTGAATTTTGAGTCTTTTCTTGACCTTTTTGAAGCTGATGAAGAGGATGTCAGTATTAGGCTTTTTTCTCTTTCTTTGCAAGGAAAAGTCAAGAGTTGGTTCAAAGCCCTGCCTGATGCGAGCATCTCAGATTTCCAGCAGTTCGTCGAAGTTTTCCTCGACAGGTGGGTGATGAGACAGAACCTTTTCTTGATTATAGAAGAGTATAACCAGCTAAAAAGACTGCCAGGGGAGACAGTACAACAGTTTTCTGCCAGATTTAACCAAGTTTATTTTTCAATGCCAGTTGATATAAGACCTCCTCCTAGATCTTCTCTCTTGCAATACCCGGGTGCCTTTGATCCAGAAATGGAGTTTCAGCTGAGAGAAATGAATCTTGCAACACTTGAAGAGATGCAGAACAGTGCAGTAAATGTAGAAGCTCATTTGTTGATCCGAAAGGCAAGGTTGAGGGAAGAAGAAATGAAAAACATAGATCCAGAGAAATCGACATCTCTAGAGGTAAAGCTTGACATGTTGGTAAGTGCAGTGGAAGATATGATGCAAAAGATCACCACAAGGAATGAGTATAATGTTCAAGCCCATGGCTCGCTGATTGAAGAAGAACAAGTTGCTGATCCAAAACATTTTGTTTCTTATTCCAGTTGTCATAGTGATTATTTTATAGATCATCTTGGAGAAGAGAGAGCTGTTGATATGACATGTATTCTTGATGATGTGTTTTATATTGATGATTCGCCTCAGTTTGATCAGTATGATGATGATTATGTTCTCCAAACAGAAGCTAATATTGCAGACAAATCAGCAGCTAGTTTGTGGAAGGAGGAAGTTCACTTTTCAGCGGCCAGGTACGGTGATCTGGCAAGTGCATATCAGTGCCAACAATGATGAGGAAAGTGCAGAAAAATTTTGGAAGTAAGTGAAGGATATTTGCCTTTTTGTTTTTCTTCGTTTCAGTTCATCAGAGACAACATTCATGCAATCTAAAATCAACTGTCAACAAGTCTTGATTTGGACCATCTTGAGGGCAATAAAAACCTTGTTCAAGACTTCTCATATCTAGATTTTCAGCCCCTGAATGCCATTGATTGTCAAGTTGCATATGAAGACATGGAAGCTAGCACATATGATCAAATGATACAATATGATTCCGTACCATTTTTTTTTGAATCATTTTAGTTTTTGAAGGGTAAATTGCATAGTATATCTTCAAATGAGTAGCCTATAGGAAATCATGTAGTCTCATCTGAACCAATAGAAAATGGGTTGCAGCAGTGTTTTCAAGTTTTTCACGATCCAATAGCTGATGTGTTGGAAAATTTCTGCAGTCAAAGTCTTTCTCCATTGACTACATGTGAGCTTGAAAAGTGTGATGATATAAACTTGATCCGGCAGCTAGTTTCTTTGTCATTTTTAGCATGAGTCTCATCACAAAGCTCAAAACAAATTTTTCATTCATGATATGAGGAGAAGAGAAGTAATCCATTGGATGAGATAAGTCCCAGTGTGCATGAACTTCAAGATCCTTATGCGGTGTTTTTGGAGGCGGATGAAAGTCACAGTAACCATTCGGTGAGTTGTCGGTCCATGTAACCATTCGGCTGATTGTACCATCATTCAGAGGGTTTTCATCATCATGTCAAGTTCCAATGGGTCATTTTACACCTTGTTCATGCTCCAGTTGTGCCTAGGTAAGGTTCATTTCCCTCTCCTAGGGTTTTGGAGGTAAGTTCTCTTGGATGGTCAAATCATCAGCAAAAATTGTATCGTGATGCTCATACACCTTCCCCTATCCTAAATGTACCTTATTAAACACTTCCCATCACTGATATCCCCCAAATTCCTCATTTTTGCACAAACCCTAGTTTCTCGCTACAACTTGGCAATTTTCTAGGCTAGGCTTGTGTTTTTCCCTTTTGGACCCCTTCCCCTCACTCCATCTCTAAAATTCCACTTTCCCCTACTTTCTAACATCCCTCCCTACTTCCAAAAATTTTCTCAATAATTTAGAAGCCCCTTATCCCCTTCATTTCGCTTCATTCCGAAAAATCCCTTGTTCCACACATCGAGATAGGTTTTATTCCAATGATGTTCAAGAGCAATAAAATGAATTTAGGAAGAATTGAGAGTTTTTTGTCCCAAAACAGGCCAAGGAAGAAAAACCTCCTTCATTTTTTACACGAATTATCACGAATTTGAAATGTCAAAAATCACATTGCCCTCGAGGAGAATTGATGCACCTGCGAAGTGACCTTGGGGAAAATCAAGATTTCTCCTAGCTTGGTTGGCCAAATGACTTTCTTGATGAGTCAAATGATAACTAGACACAAATATATTTCCAATGAGCTATCATGAGCTCAATTTGGAGTTGAGGAAGACCTTCAAAAGTTGACTGCAACAACACTCTTCCTTGAGGCAGCCTCATTCTTCTCATTATGAACAGTCTTGGGAGATTTGATTTTTGACAAGGAAAATGAACTCCAAACTGAAAAATTCCAATTGGGTTGGAAAGTAGACTTAATAATATTTCCAACAAGCTATCCTACACCCAATTTTGACACCAGGAAGGCCTCTAAAAGCCTCCTACAAAAAGGCACTACGCGTTGGGTTTATGGTGCGATGCATTGGGTTGGTGTGTGACGCATTGGGTGAAGGTCGCGGCGCATATAAAGTGCGCGGCGCACAAGGCCACTCACCATAGTGTAATTTTGTTCTTGCGCGGTGCATATAAAGTGTGCGGCGCATAGGCCTGAGACCGAAATGTTTTGTCGGTCTTCTCCAAAATCGCATTTTTCTTGGTGCTCCATGCTCAAGTAAGTTTGTACAATGGATCATAGATGGTGTTTGGAGTTGTTTGAAGATTGGTTTGAAGAAAAGAACATGAAATATTGGAGGTTGAAAATATAAACCCTATCTTCTTGCCAAAAGCCGCTCCTAGGGTTTGAATGAGAGTGTTTTAAAAAAAAACGACTTTGGTGCCAAAACACTTCCACTCTATTTCTCATTTGTGTCTCCCTCTCCCATTACTGTCACATTATCATAGCCAATCCCTTATTCCCTAACTTCCAAAATCAGTTATTACCAAGACCCATTTATCCCTAAACCCTACCATCTCCCATATCATTTGCAAAATTTCTAAATCCCAAACCCCACATTCCCCAAACATAATCAAGTGACTCTCCCTTATCCCTACATTATCAAATCTCACTTGATTAAACCCAATTATCCTCGCTACCCTATTTCCCACAGTCCCATATTGAATTTGACACATTTGGAAATTGGAGGAAAAATACACCAAATTTTTATTTCCACCTCACACAGATCATCATGCACTTGACATATACTTTGCAACATCATGGAGACGGACACAGATTCATCATATAACAAGACAGTGATTCTGCCACTGAACTGCATGCACCAAGAAGGCATTGAGGCAGCATAAAAGGCATGAAAAACTCCAAATATTGGCCGAAGCTTCTTTGGCTGAGCATAGAATTTGATCAGGGACCTTCAGTTCAAATTTCAAAGAATTTGGAAAAAAAATTGTCAATTTTGAATTTTTTGGTCACAAAATAGGTTTTTCTGCTCGACATGTAGCGCCACCTTGCGCGCGCTTACGATTGGGAGATCCTCTGGAAAAAAAATTGGTATTTGTAGATTTTTTATGAAAATTTATGCATTCTCAGGAATGGCCTAATAATTTCATCAAGTTCTGGGTTTCCTAAAGGGTCAAAACCACCTTGAAAATGGCCTTTCTGCCACTTTTTGCACCCATAGGAAGAAGTGTTGGGAGATTGAACTTTTGGAGGGGCAAATGGACACCAAATCCAAAAATTCCAATTGGGTTGGAAAGTAGGTAGGTAGGGCTTTCCAACAAGCTATCATGAGCTCAATTTGGACTTTAGGAAGTTCCTCAAAAGTAGCTCCAAACGTGTGTTATGCATAGAGATTTTGGGCGCTGCGCATAGATAGTTTTGGCCTATTTTTCACTCCACAGCTCAGAATTTCCCCTAGTTTTGGCCAGTTTCACTTTTTCATGTAACTATTGATGTACCTTGATGTAATTTTGACATATTTTTACTTGTTCTAGAAGATTCATTCACTAAAAGGTGAAATGTGAGTGAATGGATCAGTTTCCTAGCATATAGAGGCAAGTTGTTTCATGGCCTATTTTTTAGTTCCTAGTTTAGATATGGTTGAAACAGCTCCTAGAATGATGAGCTCGACCCCTAGAGGCATGGGAATGGGTTAGGCTTGTCTATATTATGTATTTTCTCAATCATTTTCAGAGGTTGGAAATTTGGGATTGCTTGCACTTCATTGTACATTTCATTCTGCAATTTTGGCAAAGGAATAGACCAGGGTTTGCAGCCCTCTTTGGGATCCTTGTGGGTATGTGTTTTGATGGTGTTTTCCTCTATGTATCTGTAAGTTCACTGTTGTTTATTTGTACCATTTTCATTCTCATTTCTTCTTAAACTGAACAAACAAGTTATAAAGGTAGAATTCATTGGTTTGCTTTGCTCTGCCTTCATTTTTGTTTAGTTTTTCATGTTTTCATCTATTTGAGGAAGACTCTTGAGACCCTCTTGCCCTCTCAGCTCCTCACCAATCTGATCCATCCATTCACTCAATCTAAAGAATCAAAACTATTTCCTTCCTTTCCCCAATCAAAATTCTGCAAAAACTAGGCCTAATCCCCGCACCCAAAACTGCCTTTCCCTTTGATCCAACAAAAAACCCCAAAAACACAATCAAAATCCTTCACTTATATACCTAGCCTAAAATTAGATTTTCTTTCAGTAATCTCAAGCCCTATTTATTACTTTTTGCTGAGATTGACTTGGAGAGAGCCCTCTCCTGTTCTGGTAGGGCTAGCTACCAGACTGAGCGTGGTTTGATGTTACCCTAAATTCTGCCTTTCTTTCAGCCTGAGGTAGATTTAGGAAATAACATGGAGGTCCACAGTCTCCATGCCATAAATAGCAAATGATCCTTCACCAAAAGGATGAGCACCACCGTTTCCCCTTTGGGGGGGTTGTGGCAGGTTTGCAACCATGTGTTGTTATCATTGTTTTGCATTAGGGAAAGGATTGTGAAGGATGGCAGGTGTCATTACAGAGTCATTTTGTGTAATAAAATCTGTGGATTCCTATATCCAGGGACATTTGTTTGTAAATTGTTCCTCCACACAAATTTTGCAAGGGAATCTTATTGGTTTCTCGTTTCCTTTGTTGTTTTTAGCAGTGTTTCTCTAATTGGGATTATTCTGAGTATGGGGTTGCTCTTCAGAAGGAGTGGTATTTTTCTTATTATTCTTGTTCTTTCCACTAGGTTTTTGTGTAGACTACACAAATTGTACCTCAATGGTGGGAAGAGAAGCTAATTAGGTAGGGGCGATAACAGCCGAGGATAGCTGGGAAGCTTGCCCACTGAGCTTTTTTACAGCTACACCAGAAGTTGCACCAACGAGGTTGTCAGCGTGCGCTCCTAGTAATTGAGTAGCGGGAGGATTAAGGTTGTCATGGGCATGGGGGAATAACTCATACACCATGCCAGATTGTGAATAGATGATATCTAGATGTTTTTCACGACAGATGGATTGGTCTTTCGTGACCACACCAGACAAGAAAACATCCTTAGCAACGGGTGGTAGGAGTGACTTGAAAAACTAGTTCGATAGTAGATGATCCGAGATTGGCACTTTGACTAACCTCCACCTAAGTCTCCATTCATGGATGTGATCGGAGATATGGGTGGTGGTGTCTTGGCGCAGCGAGGTTAAGATTTCGGTTCTGGTTTCATATCAGATAAGTAGTTGAAAGTTCTTAAGAAAATCAATTTCTAGGGAACCAAAAGTATTGAATGTGGCACTTGGTAACTCGATGTACCATTTGGCAGCATTGCCTATGAGAGTGCAGGGGAAAATTCTGAGCCGGATACTATCATCCACCATGGAGTTAGAAACTAACCATAAATGAAAGGTGGTGATGTGCATAGCCGTATCCTTCCCTTGTTGCCCTTCGAACTTAGGGATGTCAGATGAAATCTTGTGTTGTACTGGAGGCCAAAGCGGGTTGTGGTTGATAGGATCATTGGTCAATTTGTAGAGGTCAAGGGTGTCTAAAGCTTCCAAAAATGAAAATTGTGTGGTTACCCCTGAGTCTAGCCAAGGAGGTGTTGGCTAACCATTTGGGCCGTAGGGTCCAAAAATTAACGTTACTAATGGGATAAGTAGGACTTTGTTGATAAAATTTTCTAGTGAGTGGAGGTGTAGGGATGTATGGTTTTTGTCTATATGGGATGTTGTACTGGGGGAAAAACTACTAGTTTCCCCCAGTGTAATAGTTTCCCCCTTGCCCCAATTGGTTTTGGGGAAGGGTTGCCCATATAGACGTGATGGAGTTAGCTTGTGGCATACTGCTATTCGCATATTTTACCATTGGCATAGACCTTATACCTGAAGTTTGACCACTTAGAGGAATGGAATTAACAATTGACGGTCCTTCTTGTCCCAATGAATGTAGGGGTATTGAAGTTCCCCCTAGCATATAAGTATTGGTGAAACTACCCCTTGGCATGATAGCCAAGGGGTTTGAACTCAGCAATGGGTTCCAACAGAAAGGGTTGCTAAAAGGAACTGAAGTAGCCCCTCTAGTGGGAGTGGAAACCGAGGGTCCAGGTGTAGTCACTATAGGAGTGGTTACCGAAGGGTTCGGAATCCAACTCACTGTTCTTGTGCTCACATTCTTAGGACCAGGTATATACTAACTACTAGGGTTGGAAATCATTTGTACAGAACTACCAACTGGCCGGGAAGATGGTGGTGGGACCAAGTTGGCCACCAACGGCACTGACCCAATAGTCGCCGGTTGTGAGGTGGATGTTGGTGCAACCAAAGACATGGCTAGTACTGGTGTTACCTATATCAAAAATGGCCCTAATAGCTCAGTGAGAGGAGGATTGTAAGGAGGTATCCTTTTGTGAAAGGATCCTCAGGGAACTCCATATTGTAAGGAGCAATGTGAAAATCAGGGGTTATCACTGGAGACTTATCTTCTGAAGAAGGCACTAGGTCACCAAGACTTCACTCCTCCCTCAGTTTCAATGAAGGGTGACCTTGTTGTCACCTAGAAAGACAATGAGGTTCAAAGGACGCAATGATGACCAATTAATTTTATCAAAAAAAATTATTGTGATGTATTATTAAGTCTCAGTAGAACCACACACCCTAAAGAAAAAGGACTTCTAAAATCAATCAATAAAGCAACCATAGGGGTAAGACCCTATTTGAGTACTACAGTTTGCTGTATATGAAACCTAGTATCACAATAGCATACAGAGAGGGCTAGTCAAATGTACAGTTACAGTTACTCTTGAGCTTCGCCCGAACCTCAGAAAATGGGTGCAAGCACTCTCGTGAAGACGAATACCCTCCCAAAGACTGAAGACAGAGTAGGTTCGTCTGTGTCAGGTACCAAGGTAGCCCACCCCAGTCACCTTTTTTTCATCCCTAAAAGTATGGCCACTAAATATACGTCAAATCACAGACACCATTGGGGGGATCACGGTCGTAGACAACACATTATATGGGCAGAACACCTAGATCCCCGATCTAGTTTCGACATCCCCAAGGAGAACCCCTATATATAGAATTCCCACTATTATGCAATCATAGGTGGACTACCTTCTCATGCAACCCAGTGTTGCCTTGCGCTTAACTCCGGTGGTAGTGGAGTGGTTCCGATAGTATGAGTGCAGCAGGATTTTCACTCTTTTAATGACTATATTCTCAATTTTTGTGATCTTGGGTAGTCTTTCTCACTCCCTATCCCAATATCCTAGCTTGAACTACTCTTGATGTAAGCTCAAAAAAAGAGTTATGTGATTAATTTTATTTGCGCTTTATTTTTTAGTGTACTTTTTGAGAAGTTTTCGGATGGGGATTGGACGTATGAAATGTGATGAGACTCTAACTCAAAAACCATGTAGAAAAATGCTTTTAATATTCAATTTGATGAAGAGCTTTATTCTACAGGGAAAAATATTTCACACATCCGTGCAGAAACAAACACTCAAATAATGCAGTTTAGCCTAAAAAGATTCAGACATCTATCTATCCTCACTAATAGCTATTTTTACCTAAACAAAATTAGAATAAAATCAACTATGTTCAGAAAAAGTAAAAAAACATTATTTTCCAAAAATTAAATGCAAGTAATCACAAAATTTTTCAAATAATAAAAACTAAAATTCTAGCAGGAAACCAAGCACATAGATCCAAAACACAGAAGCTAATCTGTCAGCCAACAACTCCACAACCAGGGAAATCACAGCAGGGGTGCAATGATAAGATTTTGACAGGGAAACACAGGCTATAAAGGGCTACAAAGCATTATATCCGGACTAATGCACTGTTCCCAAGCATCAACAGCGTTATAACGCATTGAAACACACTCAGGGGGTGCATTACTGAGGGAAAAGTTGCAAAAACTGGCTACGTAGGGTTTGTTTTGAACACTGTGAGCTACTAAGATTTTTACAGAGCATATCGATTGATCATAAGGCGCTGTAAGAAGATCGGGAAATGACAGAGGGAGAGAAACAATAGGGTCAGAAACAAACAATCCGGGAACTAAGGATTAATCCCCAATATGGTCGCCAATTATGTTTAGGGGTAAAATGCATCAGTGGTAGCTGATGTAAATCCCTCTTGGGGCTTCCCGATGCCCGAGGCAGACAATCATATTAGTTGTATAGTTACAAAGAAATTGTACAGATGTTTATAATAATGCATAATCGACGAAGTGAGATATTAAAGGATTACCTCTTTGTAGATAGCAGATCCATTGGAGAGTGCTAAGCGGTGTGGCTGAAGTCCTTCCTCACTAGCTCCAAGTCTAGATCCTGCAAACAAACAAAGCACACATGTAATCTTCACAGTTGTATCACTTACTAGCAATTAAAAAATTATATAATCAACATTAAACTATGAAAATCTCAGCCATTTATATCATGATTCATAGACAAATAAACAATAAATGTGACACTGAAACATCAAATGGAAAAAACATATACAGTTCTATTAATTTATAAGAGGGAATATTACAACCATTGGTTGAGCCAAGCTTCCCTCAGTCTTCTAACTCCTCTCTTTCTCTCCTTTATCTCCGAGTGTAATGATACTTGGGCTAAGAGTTCTCAGTGAACCTTGTCAATCCTTAAGCCTCACACTCAACAATAAATCTCTACTCTGCACACAATCAAACCTTCGACCCTTGACCAAGAGCCCAAGCCTCCAATTTATAGGAATTCAGGAGGACAGACCTTTCTAATCTTCTCAATCAGTTTGAACGGGGAAAAATCATGATGTTTCCTTACCTTTCCTTGTTTTTCCCCTCTATATGCTCAGTTTTGTTTAGTAACGTCCAAAAAGAGGCATGCACCGCAGGTTGCTACTTTTGGACTAACTCCTTTTGAGAAAGCAGGAAATGCCAGTCAATTTCTGCAGGATTTGTCCCTTTTCTTCATGAGAACACGGGTAACGTCAGCCCTTAGGGAAGACAATGCATTAACCTAGGCACTGACGCTCCCTATGAAAGGCTGGGATGTGTTATAACTCAACCTGATTTTCTCTACAGTGTGTTACCTTGGAAAAATGGGTCCCTTTCTCGGTCATTTTCTTCCTTCCATGTTTCCTTCTCCTCTAAGCTGATGAGGAGGTCATTTGTCCTGTAACAAGCACTTACCAGGAAGGCCCCTTGGTACATGTTGCTTATATTTCCATTATATGTTTTTAATATTCGATATGGTTTGGTGAAAAAATTGTTTAAAATTCACAAGATGTATGTGATAAAAAAACATCCTCTATTTTCATGTAATTACTTAATGTTCCTGTAATCGTGTGTCAGAATTTCCTGTATTTGTGTGCTAAGACTTCCTATAGATATTTTGTAATCACAACAATAATTCATGCAATAATTATTGAATTTCTTATAGTGATCATGTAATCATAGAGGAATTCGTGTAGTAATTACAGGATTTATTGTAGTGATCCCGTAATCACGAGGGATCCTACATATTTGATGTAATTACATAATGTGGGCCTTTGAGTAATTTTATTAGATTGAATTAACTTTAACTATTGATTCTTCGAATCATTGAATTAATTATATTTTTATAATTTGGATTGTGTTTTAGAATAAAAAGAGTGATTTTAATTAAAATTTTCTTATATAACTGAGAACACTGATTCTATTTAAAATTATTTTCATAACAACCTTAATTGATTTTGATGAGCGGTTAATTCAGATGGAGTATCCGATGAGGAAGTGTGATATATCTTGTTGAATCTCTAACTTTGTGTCAACCAGTCAAAATTCAATTTAAGAATATGGAAATTAGTATAAGATGAATCGACTCTAGGATCTACCTATATATGCTTTGTGATTGATTTTGATAGGAAATATTAAGAACCAGTTCACACACATGGTGTTTCACCTCAAAATTTACCTACCAGGATTGAAAAAATAAATGTTAATTTATTTACCCCCCTTTACGAATTGACAATAGGTTTTCCTTTCCAATGATTAAGTTAGGATACTTTCATGTACTTCCAATACCTAACAGTGACATAGGATTAGGTTTAGGATATATTTTAACTGACACACACTGTGTTGATGCCTCAAAGCCTATGAGCCCCCAAGTAAATAATTGGAGTAAGTGCTAGTTTTTTTTAATACATATAAATTTCCTATCATTAAGTTTAACTCATAGGTTTTCCTTTTCAATGCTTAACTTATGACAGTTTCCTATACTTCCAGTACCTAACAATGACATTGGATAATGCGATGTCACTATTCCATAATAACTTACGGTGTGTCCATCTGGGCCTCGATTTTTCAATTACGGTGACTTTCAACTCGCTTCCCAATGCCATTCAAGGAAACGAGGCAAATTTAAACTGGGGGCATAAAAACCAAACTGAGCAACATAATTGAGTTCCATAATCTCCTACAAGCATGTTTTCTCAAGGTGATCTAGTCATTATGCCCATACCCTTGTTTGGAAGAATTATCAATATCTTAGCATATAATGCATAAATTGCATTACATGCTAATGAGAGAAACCTTAGTTGCAAAAACCGTCAATTTAGACAAAAATCAGTCCATGAAGTCACTAGAGAGGGGTTTTCCTAGCAATAATCCAATGGAATTAAAGGTTTGTCCAACCAAGCCTCAACTTTCAAGTTATGGCGAGTTTCAACTCGCTTCCCAAAGCCATGCAGGGACACATGAAATATTTCAACTGAGGGAATAAAAACCAAAATGAGAAACATAGTTGATTTCCATCAGATCTTGAAAATGTTTTTGGTCAAGTGCAAGCTAGCCATGGTACCTAGACCCTCGTTTAACACAATTCTGAACACATAAGTGAATTATGGAATCTTTTCAACTGAATTATGACATATTGTATAATTATATTTGATTGTAGACTTATATATGAAGATAATGTTGACACACAAAATACTTTTATATGATGACAACAAAGGGTTCAAACTTAAGGGTTGTAATAGAATTTACAATTGATAATTAGATTGTAAAACATTTTCTTATGATTTTTACTAATGTTTATTAGAACTGTTGCATGTTTTGCATCATTGGAATGACATCTTAGTTGTAACTTAATTGAAATTTTATCGTTGTATATATGTGCACTTTGATATGATGTAATATGATTATGGTTCCATTTCATATGTTGTAGTATTAGAAATATCACAGAAATATTAAATATTGCATGAAATAAATAATAACTTTTCATTTTGAATGTTTTTCTTTTACATAACATGGGTCTTCTAGAAGATCCAGTTGATCATATATCGATCTAGATTATTTTGGGTTTGGTTTGAAAATTTGAGGCAATGATGATGAGGTAGATGGAGAGGACACCGAGGTAGACGACAATCACGATGACATTGATGATGATCATGATGTTGATGATCATGATAGACATGATGATGAGATGACCAATTTATTGGTAGTAGCTAGTAACATTGATCATCTAGACTCCATCACATATCATTGTTGATAAATTTTTATGATACCTCTTTTCATGTTTATTATCATATGTATCATTTTCATCTGCAGTACCATATTGAGTTGTATCACTTTGACTTATATAATTTGGACATCTATTATTTGGGCCTACATTATATATACTTGATCACATACCAACAATTTTTTTTATTAGTAATATAAAAATATTGTTTATAGTTAAAAAAAACAATTATCTTGTTATTTTATTCCAATGTTGTGGTGTGGTATGTAACTATAAGAAACCTAAAAGAGATATACTCTCGAAATCTCTATGATGTTAATATGGGTATGCATTACGTGTAGTTGGTCATGACCAACAATTTTGTTTATTAATAATATAAAAATACCAATTATAGTTATGTTGTGGTGTGATATGTAACTATGTAATGTTGTTAGTTTGTATGGATGTCCATTTCCCTAAAAAAATTTAATAAATGGTATGTTATAAATTATTTCAATGCAATATGAATTACTCTATAATCATATAAGTTATCTAAGAGGCATGATATACTTAATTAATTTAATTGAAATAGAAAATATTAAATTAATAAATGGAAGCTATAAAGGAAGCATCATGAGTTGTTAAAATGGAAGCAAGATGTGGCTCTAAATGGAAGTAAAATTTGACATCAAATTGGAAGCCATTGTTGGAGCTATTAATGGCACTAAATATGAAGCTAAATTAGTTGCTAAACAAGAAGAAAATACCAACACTAAAAGGAAGCATACCCTAGACCTAAAAAATAAGTGAACTCGAGAACTAAACAAGAAGAAAACCTGAGGCTAATAAGGAAGAAATTATGGAAGAAAAAAATGAAGAAATAATGGAAGCCAAACTAGAAGCACACCAAAAGAAATCTTGGAAGCAAAGTTTGGCACTACCTAAGAAGAAAAAAAAAGAAGCAATCTAGGTAGCAAAAAAATAAGTAATAATGGAAGAAATTCTAGCAGCAATGGAAGCAATTTTTGCTTCTATACTAGATCTTTAATGATTGAATATATAAAACAATGAAAATCTGAAGAATCATATCATTTTGGCTTATCTGTAGAATTTTCTGTAATATATACCTTTCCCAGAAAAGTAGCTATTATTTTCAGATTTTGCATAAGAAGGAGAAAAGGTTGCTTTTTGGTTCTGGTTTCGAAAGAATGACACTAAGTAGTGATAAAGCGAATACAACCTCAATGGTAATGGTCTTTTGCCAAGTTTCATCCAGTCAAGCTATCTTCCAGATTTTAGTTTCAGCTGGTTAGTCCTATAATTTTGCAAATAAAGGTCGAGGTGTCCTTTTTAGTTGGCAGTTGTACTTTTTGTGGAGGCATTTTTCCAAAAAATGAGGAGCACCCATCCACCTCAACTCAGCCATTTCAAGCTCCATACTATTATGTTCTGTCTTCAGTTTTATTTCAGTGTTCTTTTTGTTCTATTTAAGATAAGCTCTACTATATGTAGAGGATTGTAATAAAGTCTCTAAAATAGAATTGCACTTTTATTGGAGGCTTTAACAGAACTCCTTTTTTGTATATATACTATGTAAAGCAAGGAATAAAGGGTTCGTTGGTTTTCTATTTCACGGCATAATTTTTTGTACCTTTTTGAACTTATAATATATCCAGAGGCACTCTTGAGGACTCATAATTGTATGGTGTGTGTATTGTTTAGCTTCTTATGTGTTTCCATAATTTATTGTTTCATTCCGGATTTTGATTTACACAGTTCTATCTCATGTTTTTTATCAGTATTGTGAACCTTCATGACATATTAATATTTTTTTGTAAGTCTTGTTTTATCAATCATTCCTGATTCAGTATGAATTCAAGATAGTTCATAACCATTCCTTGAGGTTAAATTAAATCCTATCTCATACTCTTATAAGTCTTTTGAACTAGCATACATGATTAATATGTTTTTGTCAGTCTTGATTTATCAAGAATTCTTGATTGATGATGTCATGTTAGTTGGAAGCATTCTATGTAATAGGATTCTTAAACGTAGAGTGAGACTCTTGTAAGTCTTTTAAAGCTTTCTTTCACTATACATTTCAGGTCTAGAATTTGTGTCACTCTTTCTTCTTAACAATGGACTTCTGTTTTACATGTCTACTATTTATTTTCCATTTTTCTAACCATCAACCTACAAACCCAACTTTGCTACCACATCATGCACCAATGCCCTCATATATGTGAGAGATTCTTATTTTCTCAAAACCTCTTTCAGTGTGTGTGATTTCCAACAACTTTCCAAAAAACTCAATCAATTTATAAGAAAATCCCTTGAGCTTAAGATGTGTCTGGTCAAGTGTTTGTCATAATCCAAGTGTTGATTCCAGTGCTAACATATTTTGGTGCGTTGCTAGGAGACGAATATTTTGAACTCAGTATTCTCATGAAGTTTTTTGGATGAATGACTAGTACTAGTTTTTAAAGGTGAATAAAAACTAGTCATTTTTTCTGATTATAATTGGTTCACTTAGTGACTCCAAAAAGAGGACAAGGGGTCTCAAGACCACCTGCCACAAGAAGAAATCAGAGATCACCTCCTGTGATTCTAGTTTCTGACCCAGAGAAGATCATAAAGGATGCAAGAGGGAAACAAAAATCAGCTGAAGCTACATCACATTCAATGAAAAAGGTGCATTCAAAGTACATTCCAAAAGAAAAGGTACCACCATCTATCTTAGAACATAAAGAAGTTTCAATTTCAAAAGAATCTCCTGAAATATTTCAAGTTGAAATTGCTTCCATAAAAGGAAAAGTTGATGATGTTAGCCTAGATTCAGCTGAAAGTGTCTCTTAGTCATCACTTAGTAAATAAAAAACAAATATTATTCCAGTGAAAGAAGATAAATTAGAATTTTTAGGTGTCAGTGAAGAAAACCAAAAATCAGAAGCCTTTGTCTTGACAAAATGGGAATTAGAACAAGTATTGGAAATTACACCCTTCCTAGATAGGGATATTTTAACTGAAGAAGATAACAAAACAATTCTGATTTTTCTTCAAACTCATCCTTAATATCATTCATATTTTATCCCACAATGGGAGTATTTTACATTATCTCAAAACCCAGCCATTGGCTCATCCTCTTCTCATCAAGGAGAAGGTAACCTTCTTGAAAACTTGACTTTTAATCTCTTTGACTTTTTAGCTCAACAGAACAAAGTTGAAGCTACACCAATCCTTCAAGAATCTACATCTAGAATGGATTCTCCTAGAGAGGTTGAAATAAAGCCTTCTGTTGTCCATTTCTTTGAAAATCCATTGTTTTTAGCTCCAAAGCCTAAAGAACCAGCCCAATAATTTCCATTTTCTGCAATTCCAAAACCAGTACAAACTCCACAAAATGAAATTTCCAGCATTCAAAATTCTGCATGTGCAAGTTTTCCATTATTTGTACCTCAGCAAGTCATGGCTCATCCTACTCCTACAAGGATGCAACAGATTTTTGTTGCAAAATATGCACCACTCGCTCTTCCTCAACCTTTGCGTCCTCTTCCTCAAGGGGATTATCTGAAATATTTTCCAAAATACAGAGGGGAGGGAGAAGGAGTATTTGTTGAAGAACACCTAGTTGCCTTTTATAGTTATGTTGATAACCAAAACATTGAACATGAAGATGTCTGGTCAAGACTCTTTGTTCAGATATTATATGGAGAAGCTCGTAAGTGGTTCGGAAATTCTCCACCAAATTCAATAACAGGAATAGATTCTTTGGAGGAAGTGTTTGTAAAACAATGGGGTGACCATAAGGATTACCTGTATTACCTCAGAAAGTTTGGAGCTTTAAAGAAGAATACTGATGAGTTATTGGCAGACTTTACAAAGAGATTCAATCAATCCTATCAAAATACTCTTATAGAATTCAAACCACCTGAAACCACAACCATGATAACCTTTGTATATGCCTTAGACTCCAAGTTTGCACTATGGTTGAGAGATGAGAAGCCACAAACATTGTTGGGTATGCATGAGGCTACTATTGGAGTGCAGTCCAATCTTATGGCCTCAAACAAACTGAAAATTGAAGAAGGGAAGGGGGAAAAGGATAAAAAGAAAATTAAAGAGGAGAAACCATATTCCTCCTCTAAAACTTTCACAACTAAAAAAAAACTTGATAAAATGTCTAATTTGATTTAAGATCTTGCTTCCAAAATGAAAAAACTGAAGTTAGAAAACAAGCCTACTGTTAGGCCCATCCAAAATGAAGGAAATAGAAACTATGCTCCTTTTAGGAGACCCTTTCAGCCTCAACAAATTTTACAAAGCCCGAGAAGAAATCCTGATGATCAAAATGTTCACCCTCCACTGAATAATTTTGCTGAAGAAAATCAGCAAGAACAAGAAGAGGAGGATGAATATATAAATCTTGTTGGGGAGATATCATAATCAACTTGTTTTACTTTGCAAGAGTATGAATATCAGTCTAGGATAAATTTGTTTCAGATGATGAAGATGCTCATATTCATGTCCAAAATGAGAAAAAGCAGCCTAAAAATCAAACAAGAAATTATCCTTTAAGGTCAAAAGGTGTTGTCCAACTGCCTCAACAAAAACAAGATGCTAAAAAACATGTTTCCAAACAAAAGGCAAAGGTTAATGATGTTCCTCCATCACCTAACCTTGCCCCAATCATTAAAACTACTATAGAAAATAAATATTTGACTCTACTATATTTCAGTTTCAAGTCAGAACTGAATAAAATCAAGATTCTGGTTCCACTCCTTGAATTGTTGAAAAATCCATCCTACAAAGAGCCATTTAAAATTTTGTTACAACCATCTCTTGATCCTGATTCTGTCAACCTTGAGCATGAACATCCTACCATTTTCTTATGCAGTCGTGTCAAATATCAAAATGATGATAATTCTCTACCTTTTTATCTTTCACTCGATATTCATAACAAATTGTTGCATAACTGTCTATTAGATTTTGGGGCCTCTCACAATCTGATTCCTAATAAAGTGATGCATGAATTAGGACTGTAAATCACTAAAAAATACCATGAATCTACACTTTTGACTCCAAAAGGGTCAAGTGTTTAGGAGTGATTAAAGACTTATTAATTTCTCTTACCCAACTCCCCATGAAAAGTCTAGTGATGGACATAGTGGTTGCTGATACACCATCTAGATTTGGAATGCTTCTTTCCAGACTTTGGTCCAAAAATCTTGGAGGCATTCTTCAAATGGATATGACATATGCCACTACCCCAGTCTTTGGAGGAGAATTTAGGAGATTGTATAGGGAAACACAGATGGCTTATATCATAAGTAATCAGAAAAATCCCTCAAATCATCCTATATATGCAGAGGAAAAGGAGTTAGGGTCATCTATTTTACACCTTTATGTTGATGACAACCATTATCAGCTTGAAATCAGTGAAAAATAGCATCTACTAGTCACAAAAGAGCAGGATCTAGAAACAGGACAGATCTGGAAATTGTATTTTGAGCCTCATCAAGAGAGGGATCAAGGGTTGGTGTAGTTATTATTTATCCCACTCAGAAGGTAGTGACTTTATCATACAAAATACAATTTTTCACTACTAATAAATTTTTTTATTATGAAGCACTAATTCTGGGAATGAAGGCAGAAAAAGATTTGGGAGCTAAAAAGTTGGTTGTTTTTGGTGATTCAGATTCAGTGGTACAGCAGGTGAGTGATAATTATCAAGTAAAAAATTCAAAATTGAAGAATTACATAAATTAAGTTTGGTATTTGATAGAACATTATTTTTTAGCATTCAATTTGAATTTTGTTTCCAGAGAAGAAAATGAAATGGCAGATTCACTGGCCATAGCTACTAGTAATTTTAAGGTTCCTCTTGATGTTAAAGCAACATATGATGTTCAAATTAAAAACAGACCTTCCATTCCTGACAATATCAAATATTGGCAAGTATTTGAAGATGATAAAGAAATTCAAAAAATATTGGAATGTGTGGAGGAGTTTTCAGACATTCAGATTGATAATGAACAAGGCACAACTGAAAGTTAGAACATCAAGTCATTCAAAAAGACTATAGCTGGAAAAGACAGTATTGATCTAAAAACAAAATTCATTCCTAAAGGCTTGGTTTCTTAAGAGAGGTTCTTTGACAATAATGATGTCTTTTTAAAGCATGATAGTAATACAGATGGAGAGAGTACATTTGATTACAATATTGGTACTGAAAATCAACCTAGATATGTTAAAGTTTCTAAATTTCTTTCTCAAGAAACTAGAACTAAATATGTCAAGTTGTTGAAGAAATATGCAAACATTTTTGCTTGGTCCTATAGTGATTTGAAGACATATGACAGAAGTATAATGGAGCATAAAATCCCTCTTAAATTAGAAGCACAACATGTAGCATAGAAGATAATACATATTAATCTTATGTCGCTCCCTATCATTGAAAAAGAAATCAGAAAATTGTGGGAAGCCAAAATAATTATGCCTTTAAGATTTTCCAATTGCATAGCTAATGTAGTCCTGGTTCAAAAGAAGAATGGCGAAATCATAATTTGTGTTGATTTTCACAAATTGAACCGGTGTTCACTGAAGGATAACTATCCTTTACCCAAAATGGACCATATTTTGCAGAAGGTTGTAGGCCCGAAGAGGTTGTCAACCGATAGATGGTTTTTCAGGATACAATCAAATTTTAGTTGACAAACAAGACAGGGAGAAAACAACATTTACTACACCCAGGGGAACTTTTCTGTACAATAAGATGTCTTTCGGTTTAATGAATGCATGTCACAAAATTTTAGCACGAAATGGAAATTGCCTTTGTAGGAGAAAAGGACAGATTTGTTGTCATTTATTTGGATGAAATAATAGTCTTTTCAAAATCTGATCATGATCATTTAAAACATTTGTAGTAAGTGTTTGATAATTGTAGAAAATTTGGTTTGTCTTTAAACCCAAATAAATCATGCTTTGTTCAAGAAGGAAAACTGTTGGGGCATATAGTAACAGAAAATGGTATTTGCATTGATCCAAGGAGAGTTGAAGCTATACAAAAAAATGGTTTACCCAGAAATAAGAAAGAGTTACAGTCATTTTTGGGTAAGATTAATTTTCTGAGGCATTTTTTTCCAAACTTCGCAGAATTAATTAAACATATAAATGTCTTGTTGAAGAAATATGCAGAGAACATGCTCGCAAGATGAAGCAAAAAACTCTTTCTTAGCAATCAAATATGCCTTTACTGAAGCCCCAGTGTTAATCAGCCCTGATTTTGAGAAAGATTTTCTGACTTTTTCATATGCTTATGAGGAAACTATTGCAGCAATTTTACTTCAAAAGAACAAGGAAGGCTTGGAGAAACCAATTTATTTTTTTAGAAGTGCATTAAGATGTGTTGAGCTAAAGTAAAACTTAGTTGAAAAACAAGAATATGCACTAGTGAAGGCTTTGAAGTCTTTTTGAGTTTATGTCTTTCATTCTAAATTCATTGATTTTATGCCAAATATTGTTTTCAATGATGTATTTATGCAACCAGACACAAATGGCAGGAGGGGAATATGGTTGACAAAGATTCTGTAATTTGACATTGAAATCAAACTTACTAAGTTTATAAAGGGATAGGGCTTAGCCCACTTGATGGCAGAATCAAATTACGAAGCTTTAAATATGAATATGGAGGTAACTGAAGAAACAGTTAAAGAAGGTATATTTGATTGTCATTAACTCTTTTATTCCAACTAGTATAAGGATATAGTGTATTTTTTGTTAAATTTCAATTGTCCTCTAGAAATGGAAAAATCAAAAAGAAGGGCTTTCAAACTGAAGGTTGTTAAGTATTTCATAACGGAAAATCATTTTTATTGGAAATACCCTGTAAGACTTTTGTTGAGATGTCTATATGAAGTTGAGTCACAAAACGTTATGGCAGAGATACATGCAGGGTATGTGGTGGTCATTTATATTGGAAAGCTACCACAAATAAAATTCTAAGAGTTGGATATTATTGGCCAACTCTTTTCTCTGATGTTTTTTCTAAAGTTAGAGCTTGCACTGAGTGTCAAAAGTTTTCTTGTAAGCAAAAGCTGTTCCCACTACATCTCATCCCATTTTAGCAGATGCTCTTTTCCAGTGGTGGGGGCTAGACTTCATTGGTGAGATTCACCCTCCATCATCAGGACAGCACATGTGGATTCTTACAGCCACGAACTATTTCACCAAGTGGATTGAGGCTATTCCAACCAAAAACGCCACTAACACGGTAATAATTAATTTTTTGTTGGAAAATATTATGTCTAGATTTGGCTGCCCTCAAAAATTGGTGACTGACAATGCAATGGATTTTAAATCTGTCAAGTTGAACAATTTATGCCATAAGTATAAAATTTATTTGACTCATTCTATATCTTATTACCCCCAATTAATGGGTGATCAAAACTAGATCATGGACAAGAATGATAGCTCAAAATTCAAAGTGCTCGGAAGAGTTTCAAACCTGAATGGCCGGAAAGGTCTCGTCACTGCGATTCTAGCGTCGCGAACGATTCTCAAAACCGACATCGTATGTGAAAGTTATGAAGGTTTGAAGTCTCCACTAAACTCCATTATTCTGTTGACCAAGTTTGACTTTCCAACATTGGAAAATTTTTAAAAAATTATTCCAACGACAAGTGGCAGCTTGTTATTTAAGGATTGGTTGACTTTATTATATTGAAGGACATGGTGCAGATTTTGTTTTAGGATAAACGAGAAAGCACTAAACTTAGTGAACAGTTGTTTGCCATGAAGGAAGAGAAGGAAGAAATTCTTCAAAGATTGCATGATATGGAGAGGCAACTCCATCAATCCCAAGAGGCTTTGACCAAGAAAATGCATGAGGAAGAGGTAACCCATTCTAATTTGTCTTCAATTTCCTCATTAGAAATATGTGTTGGTTATTTCGAAAAACATACAAGAGGTATAGGGTCCAAGTTAATGATTAAAATGGGCTATGAAGGCAAAGGGTTAGGCAAGCATGCACAAGGCATGGTTGAACCTGTTTCGGTTGAGGAACGACCAAAGAATCTTGTTCTTGGTTATGAGCAATTTAATGGCGAAGACTCCAAAGCCATGAAGGCATGTGAGGCTAATTTACAGAGAACTTTTGTTCCAAGTTCTAAGATGCAAATATTTCAAATTTGTTTCAAAGATGACTGCCATTGCTTTAAGCCTTTGTTGCAGCAAGAAGATGGTAGACATGCAGCTTCTGGCAAGCATGCAAGTTTAGACAGTTTTCAAGACAAGAACAATGATGTTAGTCTGCAAATGAAAGTTGAAGCCTCTACTAGTTCATATTCTCATGAAGACAAAAAGGAAGAACATTCAAAGCAGTACAAGAGGTATAAATCTTCTCATGATCAATTTGATTGTGTTTCTGCAAAGCATGATGATTTTTCATGTTGAAATGGTAGAAAGATTTGTTGTACATATTGTGGTCGACTTAACCATGATGTTTCAAGATGCTGGATGAGGAATAAAGCATACAGGAAGTAGATGAGGCAAAGACTACTTTCAAAGAAGGTGCATAAGATTTTCACATTTTTCCAAAAGAGGGGACATCTTGTCTCCCATTGTTGGACTTTGCATCCAACTAGTCGTCCAAAGCACATGCAGCAAGAGGACAGAAAGATTGACACAAGTGGAACTATGGATTCCATTATCGATGTGAAAATGGAAGATTCACATGAAGAAGTGTTGCAGCAGCAAAATTCGCCATGGAGGTGGCTTGGAAAGAAGTGGATGGACTTCTTAACACAGTAAGAAATACTCCTTTGTACATATGCACATTTCGATTGTATGCATGTATTTCTGTTGAAAATTTTGATGCAATATTGCATATAAATGCGGTTCAATTGAAGGAATTTCTTTGTTGTTGCAAAATTTCACTGTGGAGGTGTAAAAGATGAGTATGATACTCACTTATTTTGCAACAATATCTTTTAGTTCAGCTCTTTAGTCACCCACATGTTTTTGGGATTATATACTTGTTGGTACTTGAAAGGAGGAGTTGAAGGTGTACATGTGCATGGAAGTTGTATGTGTAAATAGCGAACTGTAAATAGGTTCATTGTACATTGATACATGCAAATGTGTTTGGTGTCGATTGTGTCGCACATGTTTGTCGACTTGTGTCAATTGTGTTGCACACTTTTTACATTGGTTTTGTGTCAATTATATAGCACATTTTATGATGACTTGTTGTTGATGTCGCATGTTGCACGAATTATGTTTGATCAACCTTGGATCATTGATCAAGGAAACGATGTTCAATTTCCTTCTGCCAAATTCTCGCTAGAAATTTTATGAGAGAGTGCAAGAAAGACAGCTCTTGACAGGAGGACAAGCATTGAGGAAGGGAAGTGTGAATTGCTTTCTAGTTGTGGCTCAAAGTTACTAGCCATGCAAGGTAAGTGTTTTGAGGCTAAAGAGAAGAGGGTGCAGTATTTGTATTCACTGTACAGATCAGTTTCAGTATTCGAGAGAGCTTTTGGGGTCCAAAAGCTTCTCATTTGGGAGGTGTGATCAGAACTGAATCATGGACCAGAATGATAGCTCAAACTTAAAAGTTCTTGGAATATTTTTGAACCTAAATTATCAGAAACATCTCGTCGCTGCGATTCTGGCACCGTGAACGGTTTTCAAAACCGACATCATATGTGAAAGTTATGAAGGTTTGAAGTCTCCAGTGAACTCCATTTTTTAGTTGACCAAGTTTGACTTTCCAACATTGGAAAAAATTTAAAAATAATATTCCAAGGAATATTCATGGAATATTCCTCGAAATATTCCCTGGAATATTCCCTAGAATATTCCATTCAGACAAATTATATTACGACAAGGGGGAGCTTGTTATTTGAAAATTGGTTGACTTTATTTGGTCGTGGCCTATCAAAGGCTGCCACATGGCAGGCCCGGAGGCCGCCACGTGGCCCCAGGTCGAGGAGTAAAAGAAAATGGCATATAAATTTTCTGAATTCGAAAAGATTCGAACTAGTGACCTGCCGCCTGCCAGCACCAAGGTCCGACCGACCCGTCTATATCATAGTTCTAAACAATAATGGAAATTGCGGCATATTTAACTTTTAAAATGGGATAGAGCGGAAAATTCAAAGGGCTAGCCCCAATGGCATGTGACCCAATGCTTAAGAATGTGGCCTTAAAGGCCTTAACTGGTGGATTGAAAATGGTTAGAAAACCGTAATATATGTCCAGCGTTTGTTTCAAACATTTAATAAAACGGTTTATTAAATCGTTCATCCGTGGTTAGAGCCAACAGTTCCGAAAAGAGGTCATGTGACCACCCCGCCCTAAAATTTATTGCCACTCCTAACGGTTCCACCGAATTTGAAGCACCTTCCATCAATTCATGGATTCTGCCGAATTTAGTTGGTTAACTGGTAGTTTCTCCACATTTGGTGGAGTTTGTTTAGGGATATTGGGAAAATTTGGTTTTTGCCATAAATCCCTCAATATTGAACAAAATTGGATGAAATTTTAGTCAATTTTGGGTTTATTCGACCTCCTAAACACTTTGGAATAGGTTTCAGGTCGAATGGAGATGATCTTCAGAGGCTTTTTCTTCAGGGAAGATGAAGGAGCCATTAAGGCCACCATGAGACAAATTCAATTTGAGGCCTAACCAAGGGATTTAGAGTCCTTTTCTAGAGTTCCAATAGTCTAAATTGGATAATTAAGATGTTCTAAATCTGATGAAATGGTTTTTAGAGCCTGTAGAGAACGTTTGAAGGCTGAAAAGCTTCAGTAAAGTTCTAGGGGCCATTATTGCCAGCTTTTGCTAGCAGCAGTGCAGGGCTTAGAAAGAGTTGTTTGAGACCATCTGCAGTGAAAAAGTGGTCATTATTGATTGAAAACATCATTCTGAATCTATTTACAGATTTTTTAGTAAGTGTTAAAGAGTTTTAGAGGTCAAAACTCAGCAGAGAATTTTTCCTTGACCCTAGTGCCAGGGGGTGTCGATAGGTGATTGAAGCGAAACCGGAGTAGCTAGAGGCTATTTTTGATGAACCAAAAATATATATTGACTATTTCGGTCATTTTGGAACCAATTGAAGTGGTTTCAGAACATTTTTAGAACTTATAGAGCTCGAAAAGCTTATGTGAAGTTCTAGGCATTCCTGGGCAAACTGTGGAGGATAGCCTATTTTGGGGATGCAGTGCTCGATTTGAGAAATTTATCAGTTGGTATTTGATGTATGATGTGTTTTGGATACAACAGTAGTGGTTTCCATGACAGAAACTAAATTCTGAGGGATTTTGTGCCATTTAGAAGCTCAGAGTAGCTTAGTGCACCAACAGAAGGAATCATGTCAACAAGAGCCTAAAGCTGTTTGCAGAATTTGGACAACCAATTGAGGGATATTTATGGTATTTTCAGTCCTTTGGATCATTTTTTTATTCATTTAAATTGAGTATTTATTTTGTAAAAAAACTTACCATAATCCCAAAGAGATGAGTCATTATGACAAAGCTCAAAGGAGACATAGCCCATGAGATTTCGGGTGAACTCCTAAATTAAAATTGTTGTTGTGTTTTAATGATTATTTTCTGCATTATGTTGCTGTAATATATATTAAATTACAGCAAGAAAAAATGAAGTTAAGACACATAAACAGTAAAAATTCATACACCACTTTCAAGTAAATAATTCCGCAAAATTGTCAAGCACAAGCTAGATCATTTTAATTAAAATCGAGTGGTAGGTTCTTCAAATACATACAAGTTATCCAGACCATTTTCAGATCAATGGGGTAGCTGAGTCATCAAACAAAATCATGGTAAGAATTATAAAGAAGATGATGAAAAAAAAAAAATTGGGATACTGAGCTTGTTCATGGTCTTTGGGCAGATAGGGTGAGTAGCAAAAGATCAATAGGAGTCTCTCCCTTTCAACTTATTTATGGTACTGATGTTTTGATTCCATTAGAACTAGCCCTTCCTGTTATGAAATTTTTGCAAGATGAAACTGATAATTCAAATCCCATTCAGAGAACGATGATGCAACTAATAGAATCTCATCAAATCCGGGAATCCCTAATGGAAAAAACATATAAGTACAAAGCCAAAGTAAAATTTGTCTTTGAAAGAAGAGAAAAACAACAAGTATTCCAAGAATATGATTTGGTATTGGGTTGGGATGCAAGAAGATAAGATCATGGAAAGCATGGTAAGTTTGACAACTTGTGGTTTGGGCCATTCAAAATTGCTCAAGTTATGGAAAATAACGCATTTCTGCTGAAGCATTTACATGATGATCAATTAATAGGTGGTCCAATCAATGGTTGGTATCTCAAAAATTTCTTTGTTTGTTGATTTAGTCAGTCTTTCCATTGTAAATATCTAGAGTTTTGTTCCAATAAAACTCCATGCCCAATGGTATTTGTGTTTGTAAATAGAGTTAGTTTTCAGTTCAGTCATTAAAAGTTAGTTTCTGTCATTAGCTTCTGAAATCTAAAATTCCTGAGAGTTTAAGGCACTGAATCTACAGTCCTTGAAGCCTCACAAGGAGGACTTCATCCCCAATAGGAGACACTATTATCACTGCAATTTTTCAAAAAAAAATAAAGTCTGGTCATCATTGTAAGTTGTGTCTTTGATCCTTTCTTGTCTCCTAACCTATGGTTGAAGGCCTTGGAGGGTTAAAATGTATTATTTTTTATAATTTTTAAACCTAAAATCCAAAAGAATTTTGAGTCCAATAGTTTTTTTGTGTTATAGAGTTATTAGGGTAAATTTTCCTTTAATAAATCTTTTAACTGCTTTGAGTAGTTAAGGTCATGGGTTTAGCTTGAGAAGTCTTATTCATTCACCATGATATTTCTATCCAAGGTTAAAGACAAAATTCCAGAGTCGCCAATTGTGTTAGGAATAACATAGGAATAACTACCATTCCTAGAGAGGCATCTATTTTCTTCAAAAGCTCTGGTTTTACAAGCAACACGGGAATGCTGCATTTTTCAAAAAAGTAGCTATTACCTACAAAATTTGTACAAGGAGATAAAAGAAGCATTACTCAGGTGAAACAAACACTGCTCTTTGAATATTGAAGGTCTGCTAAAACCAGAGGTGTTACTCACCTAAAAGGTGGCTATTTCTCATTGGAGGATTCATTAAGAAAGGAGGTCAGCTATTTGTTTTCTAAAGCTAGTCAAATCTATTGCTACTCATTAAAGGTGAAATGTATTAAGGTTGAGGTACGAGTAGCTATTATTAAATAATGTGATAGAGTGAAATGTTTGCTGAAATGAGTTGGAAACAGACTTTAAATCATTTCAGTTTCATGTCACTCCCTCTCACCGAGATTTAGGGCATGCAGAGCTATGTCTCCGTTTACTCTTATGACAACTACAGCTAAACGTTTTCATCTTTAGCAAAACATTTTTTTACCAAGTTCTAGTAGTTAGGGCTTTATGGAGGGTTGATGTTCCTCATTTTACAGGTGTGCCCTTATGGTTAGGTCAATTGTTAACAACATGGGCAAGGGTGGTAAGGTGAATCATTCATAACCAACCAATACCTGTTTTGTTGACCATCATGCTAAGCCTCAGTTCAAAGCAACAATGTGGTATTAGTTTTTAAAGAAATTTTCAGGTGAAAATGTGGTAGTGTCTCATGCATTTGTTGAGACATTCGATGGAGAACAGGTCAAGTTGGGGTTTAAAACCTTAAGGATGACATAGACTATCATTGTAAGGGCCACTCAAACATCAGCTACAGGTGAGTCCTAGCACAAGAACAAAATTATTCTTAAAGATGATTCAAATCCATATTTAAAGCTTGGACATGAAAATATTGGTTGGACCCCTACTATTCATATTTCATATTTTAGGCCTGAGTTGCAAGATGTTATTACCACTGTACAACGTTATATAACCTGTGAGGGTAGGTTTTCTACTATGCATAGATACCAGATGAGGTTTCTAGCTCACATCTCGGGCTCTTAACCTATGAATCTACCATTTTTCCTTCATAAATATTTGTTGTCAATGTCTCGAAAAATATAGATAACCCCAAACTTTTCTTTTCATAAACTTCATCATAGAGGTTTGATCAAAATATTGGTAGTTTATCATCTGAGAAAGCAAAGAACCCCATGGGAAATTTTTTTTGCATGTGAGGGATTTAGCAGTGTTAACTCAAGGAGAAGGGTAGGAAGGCCTAGAAGGCTAAAGACCCAAGAGCAACAGTCAATCCATACACCTACATTGACTCCTTCACAAGCTGGTCCATCTTCAATATCATCTAGTAGTCAGACTAGGAACTCAGCTAGGAAAGCTAGAGCTCAAACCACCACTTCTACACCAACCATCACTCCTATACCTACAATGCAACCAACCAAGGAGGTCTACACTAGAAGATCATCTAAGGAGCCATGGACCTTGAGTTATGTCATGCAGGAGCATGCAAACAAACTCAAACAAAAAGCTACCCTACCTGACAAAAACACTATGTCTAAGAGCAAGGAAGAGATAGCTTCCTCTTCAAAGAGAAAACACAAGAGAAAACTGATTTTGACAAAGGGACCTTTAATGGTAACTTCAGTGGAATTCAGCCCTGAAACCTTGAAACCAAGCTCTGTTCTAGAGGTTAGACGATAGGATCAACAAGATAATTCCACTCCAATACCATAGGAGCCTACACTTGCACACGTCTTTTCCTCACTCAAAAAGGGGAAAAGAAAAGTTTCAAAGACCACTACAGTATAAGAACCTATTATAGCTCAGCTTTACTCATCTATCATTTCTTCAGCCAAAGGGAAGAGGAAATCTATAATCCACTCATATTCATCTTTTGAGGAGGATAGCAGTGAAACAAAGTTCAGTGAGTCAGATTTTGAGGAAGGGCAGTCAAGAATAATTATACATGGGAGAAGGAGGCCTCTGCACATTCCAAATCCATACATTCAAAGGCCTCACATGAGGCTAAATAAAAAGCTCAGACTATCAAGCAAACTCATAGCCAACCTTGTTCTTAGGGATGAAATAATAAACATAGATGAAAGCCCAAAAAATCAACCAAGGAAGAAGAAGACTCAGCAGAAAAAGCAAGTACAGAAGAGAAATCCAAACAAGAGGGTCACTAAGGAAGAAGCTATTAGGATTTTTCCTTCTATACTAGATCTTTAATGATTGAATATCTAAAACAATGAAAATCTAAAGAATCATATTATTTTGGCTTATCTACAGAATTTTCCGTAATAGCTACCTTTCCCAGAAAAGTAGCTATTATTTTCAAATTTTGCATAAGAAGGACAAAATGTTGCTTTTTGGTTATGGTTTCGAAAGAATGACACTAAGTAGTGATAAAGTGAATACAACCTCAATGGTAATGGTATTTTTCCAAGTGTCATCCAGTCAATCTGTCTTCCAGATGTCAGTTTCAGTTGGTTATTCCTACACTTTTGCAGATAAAGGTCGAGGTGTCCTTTTCACTTGGCAATTGCACTTTTTGTGGAGCCATTTTTCCAGAAAATGAGGAGCACCCATCCACCTCAACTTAGCCATTTCGAGCTCCATATTTTTATGTTATGTCTTCAGTTTTATTTCATTCTTCTTTTTGTTATGTTTAAGATAAGCTCTACTATATGTAGAGTATTGTAATAAAGTCTCTAAAACATAATTGCACTTTTATTGGAGACTTTAACATAACTTCTTTTTTGTCTATATACTATGTAAAGAAAGGAAGAAAGGGATCGTTGGTTGTCTATTTCATGGCATATTGTGTTGTACCTTTTTGAACTTATAATATATCCATAGGCACTCTTGAGGACTCACAATTGTATGGTGTGTGTATTTTTTATCTTCTTATGTGTTTCCATAGTTTATTTTTTCATTCCAAATTATGATTTACACATTTCTATCTCATGTTTTTATTAGTATTGTGAACCTTCATGACATATTAATCTGATTTTGAAAGTCTTGTTTTATCAAGCATTCCTGATTTAATATGAATTGAAGATAGTTCATAACCATTTCTTGTGGTTGAATAATTCATGTCTCATACTCTTATAAGTCTTTTGAAGTAGCATACATGATTAATCTATTTTTGTCAGTCTTGATTTATCTAGAATTCCTGATTGATGAGGTCATGTTAGTTGGAAGCATTCTATGTAATAGGATTTTTAAATGTAGAGTGAGACTCTTGTAAGTCTTTTAAAGCTTTCTTTCACTATACATTTCAGGTCTAGAATTTGTGTCACCCTTTCTTCTTAACAGTGGACTTCTATTTTACATTTCTACTATTTATTTTCCATTTTTCTAACCATCAAGCTACAAACCCAAATTTGCTACCACTTCATGCACCAGTGCCCTCATATGTGTGAGAGATTCTTATTTTCTCAAAACCTATTTCAGTGTGTGTGATTTCCAACCACTTTCCAAAAGACTCAATCAAGTTATAAGAAATTCCCTTGAGCTTAAGATGTGTCTGGTCATGCACTTGTCACAATCCAAGTGCTGATTCCAGTGCTAACACATGAGAAGATGTGTTTTTCATGTACACACTATGTAGACCTAGTCTTATGGTCATACAATATTGCCTTTTTCATTGTATTTATTTTAAAAGGAGGTTTCCCCCTGAAAGAGGACTATAATTAATGGCTTCTTATAATTTTTCATGTGCAAGGATCATAACAGTCTGGGTACAATTTGAAATATAAAGGATCATCATTCAATATAGGGAAACCATATTTCTCAATTCATTTTGGACTACATGATGGAAGAGGATCAACATGAAGTGGAAGAGTTATAAAGCATTCCATCCACAGATAGACGAGCAAGCAAAAGTAATCAACAAGACTTTGACGCAACCTTATATGGGTTACAAATAGAAGAATATGAAGATTAATGATGAAAACTTAATATATATACAACATTATTATAAAAGTATTAATCCACACATCCACTATTAAGTTCCCTTTTGAAACTTTCTTTGGACATTTTCCACCTTCACCATTTGAAGACATATTAAAACTGAAAAAAAATGTTCAGAAGTTCAGGGATATCCATTTACAAGTATAAACGATGATAAATAAATCATAGGAAAAATATGAGGCTATGCGTGATAAACATAGATAAAAGAAGTCATTTAGAGTTGGTGGCATTGGAGGATATTCAACTATAATATTTCATCAAAATAGATTAATAAAATATTGAAATATTTATTATAAATGTTAATTCCTTTAGATCTCGTATTCTTTATTTATTGTTCTTATGCTTAAATGTATTAGTTAAAATTATATAAATATGAGGAAAAAAGAAATACACATACCATCCACAATAGACACAAATGTTGCTTTGGGAAACCCTTATGGGAGAAATCCCAACTTTAAAGTGAGTCTGCTATGCTCTCTTTTCTCTGGCATGGAAAATGTGCAAGTACAAAAAAGGAGATACCCTCTATAGAGTTTCAAGATACTTCACTCCTATCTCAATGCTTTTAGAGTGGAAAAATTAGAGGAATTAGCTTGCAATCATTTTTACCAACAAGCCTCAGTTTGGAGAATTAGAGTTTGAAACATTTTGGAGCCATTTGAGGCATTAAATTATTCTTTTCAGGGTCAAAATTTCTTTATCTATCAGTAAACATGAATATACAGTTCGATACATTTTCAACAATGAAAAAATTGCATCAAATGGAGTTCATATGAAAAAGTAATGCCTCCTACAAGTTGACCTATCTTGTTGACAACCGTGGGAGTGGATTCCAAATCATACCCATTATTCATGCATATGGGGCTATCCATGTGTGGATTTTAATACTCTATAAGGTTCAAACATGTAACTCTAGTTGAGGGTTGAGGGATTCAAACCTTACCCCTCATTGGTTATGGGGCTATGTTAAATACCAAGCCATTGGGAGGAGTAAGGGTTTTGTTCTATTCTATTGTATTTTGTTCCATAAGTGAGTAGAGGTAATAGGAGTGGGGAGTTAAAGAGAAAAATAAAAGGGATAAATATTCTTTAGTAGACTTATAGGCCACATGTCTTAAGAAACTCCGCACATGGTACCTCTTTATTTGTACTTGCACATTTTCCATACCAAAGAAAAGAGAGTAAAGTGGTCTGAACTTATTGATCCAGGTGGATTAAACAGGTACAAGTACAAGTGGCTTAGCAAAGAGGACTCAAAAATCAAAGTGTTCAAAAGTCTCTCGAACCAAGTTCATGTTGTAGATCTCGTCTTTCTGATTCCAACGGTGTAGACGGCACTCAATTCCGAGTCCGTATGAAGGAGTTAGGAGTGGTCAAAGTTTTGGGTTGACTTGGTCACTGGGCAGCCTTAAAAAAGGCACAAATTCGATTTTTCCCAGTCACCGGATTCCGGCAAGCTCAGGCCAAATTCCGGGCAAATTTGTGGCCTACTTAAATTGCCTCCTACAATCAAAAACCGAATTTTAAAAAAGACACATTTTTTTTATATTAAACAAAAATATATTAAAAAATGGGCCGGCGGGCCATGACCCCCGCCATACCCCATGCACCCACGGCAACCATATTAAAGTTTGGGGGGCGGGCTGTCAACCCCGCCGCCCCCGCCATCGGATATGCCACATACATGTGGGCCGGTGGGAATCGAACCCGCCCGGCCTCAAAGGCCGGCCCGCTCCACGGGCGGCCCAACGTACCAGCACATAACAAATTCAAACAAACCAATCCCATGCCATAAATATATATGTTAAACAAACCCACATAAAAATAAAAACAAAAACGTTTGTAATGCATTCAATCAACGAATGTATTAAACGGGCGGCCCAACGTACCAGCGCATAACAAATTCAAACAAACCAATCCCATGCCATAAATATAAATATATATGTTAAACAAACCCACACAAAAAAAAACCAAAAACGTCAACGAATGTATTAAAAGGGCATGGAAGCATGTGGTTGTTGGAACAATATATTATGGTTACCCACCAAACATATATATACGACATATATGTTATAAAATACCCAACACCCAATTTTAAACAGTTTTTGCGTATTTTGGGAGGCGGGATTTGATCCCCCGACCTCCTTTAACAAATTATTAAATTTTACCAACGTGCCAACAGGCGGGGCTTGGATAAATCCGCGCACTCTTTATTATTTAAACTCAGATTTATACAGTGCGCCTAGGCCATGGAGGGGCAGGGGTGTGCACACGCAGTTCGAGATTATTGTTTTTTATTACAGGGGCAGTGGAACCTTGATTGAGCTCAATTTTCAGGAGGGCGAAATTTTGACTTTGTCCAAATGGAACAAATTTTATGTCGTTTCAGCACCACTTGACGCCACGAGTCTGAAGGAGTACTCAGTTTTTGCATCTGAGTTTTCGATTTTTCAGCGACTTTTGGAAGTGGATTATGCAGGTGTTAGATTTCCGCATGTGAGCAGTCGTTTTCACCTTTTTCGATGCCACAAGATTGATGGTGTTTTCAAAATCAACGACAAAGAAGCTCAGCATTTAGCAAATGGCAGCATGAGGGATATGATGTGGATTCCATATACTTCTTTATTTATTTCTCGTTGAGATGCATTATGTCTTGCAGATCCCGGTTGATACATGAGTCGTGGGATCTTGATTTGTGTTGTTATTGATGTACTTTCAGCTATGGATTTGTGTCATGTATGAGTCCCTTTTATGCCGGATTGGCGGGATGCTCAATTTCATATGTGTATTTTTGAGATCCCTTGTTTGCCAGGATTGGTGGGATACTCTTATTTATTATATGTCAGTTATGGTCATACTGATAGGAGTATTTCTTTATGTATGAGAGTTCCGCAATGGAACATCTCTTAAAGAAGTCAAGCCACTCCTGCGTGAGGGAAATTTTTCCTTGTATGTCATAGGGAAACGCATCCATGTACATCTTCTTCTTACAACACATAATGCAGCGGCCTACACCATCTTGACATCGAGGCCCGGAGATGTAGTCCCTCCTGGACGAACTCCGTCATCAAACGTCATAAAAACGACATGTTCTTATGATTGTTGACCTTGTTCATTTATGTTCCTCTTATTTACAACTACAATTGTTCATTTCAGTTCTTTAACATCTTAATTAAATGCAATTCTATTTATCAGCCAAAGTAAAAGGTCTTGGTTAAGGGTATCAAGATTTTACCCTGGATCACTTATAGTTGTCTTTTATCCGAAAAAAAATTTCCTAGAGAAAATTTTTGAGTCTATTGTGTATGTTGTGTGTATTTCTTTTTGCCTATATTTCTCACATTTTAGCTAATTCATTTAAGCATAAAAATAATAAATAATATAAGATCTAAAGGAATTAACACTCATGGTAAAGAATTCAGTATCTTACTAGATATGTTGTGATGAACTATTGTAGTGGAATATCCACTATATTTTACAAATCAACTAGCATAAATAAATGTAATAAAAGTATCAATTATATTAATGACAATAAAAGCACCATTTCTTTAACAATACTATATTCTTTCCATTACTATTATCATTACCATTACAATAATTATAGTGCACAACAAGATATACATATCACTAAGTAATATATATTTTTAAAGCCTCAATGCATATCAAGATATGGCACACTTGTGTGTAATATATATTTTAAATCCCTCATGGGTATCACACTATGGTGCAACCACGCCTATTATTGATAGAAGTGTCAAAATTCATACAATTATGTGGCATCCTATTGCTTATTGTTATTAGAAGCACCCTAGTGCTTTCAATATTTGAATTACACAATGCAACTTCAAAAATATGTTGTATGCATCGAAGTTTAATGGACATATTTAGAAGCCTTAGTGTATATATTTTCATAAGGCACTAGTGCATGTTATATGTATTTGGTGCACTATAAATATATGCACAATGAAAAAAAAACTCTGCTAAAACCTGCAACAACCCAAAAAAAATTAGTTATAGTGAATATCCATTAAAAACCTTTTTTGATACCTTTATTACTAATAGTCAAGGTTCTAGCAAATGTTTTTTAATAATTTCCCCAATTTTGTAACATTGAAAATATTCACAAAGCCCTCTGGTGTTGTCCTTGTAGTGTGTAACTACCAAAATAGTCTCTTAATATACTTGGAATATTATCAAAGTATCATTTAATAACTATTTCAATTTTATTCAATAATTGTTATTTTAATCAATTTGATTGGGCATAACGATGAGAGATTATAATGATTGTTGTATCTTACTTGAATCCTTTATTTAACTTGTTGATGATGATCTTGTGGTGTAAAGTTTTTTGTGCCTACTTAAAGTTGAGGAATTACATTGAATGTTCATAATGCTAATTAAATGACTATGCCCATGCAAATATTATAATGGGTATGGGAATTCTTCACAAAACAGCCTTATTTTCATTACGATACAAAATATTTCAACCTTAGGGGCAAGAGAACTAATTTTAAGGATCTTATCACCCATTGTGTTAAGCAAATCATAGGGTAGCCAAATGGTTAAGGTAGAGTTCAAAGCTCCATGGCTTAGCCATGACTAACAATAATTTTTAATTAAGAAAACATGTTGCTTTTTCCTATGAAGTAGTATTGAAGTATTTTGATCCCTCCTAGTGAGTCCCTTATTTGTAACTAAGTCACATCTATTAAATAAGTTCTTTTGGTTTGAATTATTCTCTCTTCGCAATCAAATTGAAACAAAGGATTGTGTGCTTCCAAAATAGTTATGTAATTTCTAAATTATTGATTAATAAGACAATTATTATATTAATGGTAATTTAGACTTTATTTAAGGGTTTATTAGTCTTCCTTGAGTAAGGGCCTACTAAATGAACAACCACAAGTAAAATCATTTGTTATTATATGATGTATTGTGATTTCATTATTAGCAAGATCATTTTTATGTGTTTCTTCATCTTGATTGTGATCATTGTTCAACTTTAATGATTGAATGCATATGCATTAGCTAGGATGATTATTTTCATTATGCTTTCTAATCATTCATTGAAGTTTTTTATGATTAATTTTTTATGTGTGTAGATGATCATACTTTGTATAGATATATCATAGGCTAAGATCATGTCAATTAAGTTGTGTCTTAGTGGTTGGGAGGATGATTGTTATCCTCCCCACCTAGGTTCAATTCCCGTAAGTGACATGTTGAGCTCATAATGAGTATATTGTTGTAATTGATTTGAGCCTTGTTATTGAATGATCTTGTTCATTGAAGATTCTATGTTGTACCATAGATGTCATTCTCATGATAAGGGAAAGTACTCCAAGCTTTTCCCTAGCCTCTATAACTTGGACAAAATAAAATAAAACATAGGTTAAGATCAAGTTTCTCAATGGCTTCGTCCTTAAAGTTTGCATATATGGTGTGTGGTAGCTATGGATTTTGTACAATCTTAGATTGATCTAGTCATACACATTGTTTGCAAAATCTAGTCATATACAATGTTCGCAAAGAATCATCGTACACTAGTATTAGGGTTACCATTATTTCATAGTTTTTTTTTCTTTATGACTAGTAGTTCAATAAAAAACTAAGGTAATCTCGTACTCATGTGGCATGGAGCCCATTTTGTTTGATACCGTCAAAACTAGTATGTGCACCACACTTGCTCCTAAAATAGACATGGGTTAATCCGAGGGATCAAACTAAGAACCTCATAGTATTTTACTTAATCCAAAAGATCAAACTAAAAACCTCATAATATTTTACATAACATATTTACATGTTTTTCCAAATAAACAACCCCAAAAAAACTACCATTTTTTCATAATTACAACATAACTTACTCACACTCTTATAAAAATTCAATGATAATTATTTTTTAAAATGAAAATCAATCACACATTACAACAAAAACATTTAAAATCAAATTTAATTAAAATAAATATATCAACTACTCCTTAAAAAATTAACAACCTAACCTATAAATATATCTCAACCACATTCCAACAAATACATTAAAAATAAAATTTAATTAAAATAAATATGTCAACCACTCATGAATGATTAACAACCTATATCTCAATCACATGAAAGACAGAGCTTAATAAAATTTAATCACACTTTCAAACATAATAATCATTTGATCTTGTGCTCTTAAATTATCTTATTGTAGCGAAGATGAAATTTATCTAATTACATGATAAAAAGTATTTTTTTTACATTCCCAAATGTCCTTTGATATTAGAAAATTTGTAATTCAATTATTTTATGAAAAATCATATCAAAATTAACAAAAGTAAAGTGGATTTATCAAAAAAATAACTATTTGCTCACTTCACCCATTAAAAACTTATTTAACAAATAATTCGGCATGTTTTTATGTGTGAATGCAAGAAAAACATCACAATTAAGATTTTGCGATAAGACTTTGGTAGGGACTACCAATTCATTCGATCGAAGAAAATGTCATTATTAATTTCATGGTGACGTGGAATATTTTGCGATAAGGTTTTGGTGGGGACTACCAATTCAGTCGATCGTAGAAAATGTCATCATTAATTTACTGGTGACGCGGACAATTTAGATTTTGTCAAACTCATACTTCAGAAAATTTAGATTTTGTCAAACTTTTTCACCAATAATTTTTAGAATTTTGATAAATCGAGACACTTACATTTTGTCACACCTGGAGTTTTGAGAAATTTGATAACTCAATAGATATATTGATATTGGCGAATCTCTAACCAATAATCAAACGAATTGAACCATTGGGGTCAAAATTGTGAGAAATTTGAAAAAATAGATATATTCATATTGGCGAATCTCTGACCAATAATCACAACCTTGTTGTACCGTTTGGGGCAAAATTGTGAATGAGTGCACTTATAAATGTAAAGGACATCTCATTTAAATATTTTTATTAGAAATCAAATGCGTAAAAATGGGTGTTATTTGTTTTAATTTGATGATATAATTTTTAATAAGATTATGAATTTAGGTTATTTAAAATATATTATTAAATATATAAATAAATTTGATTAATTATATAAAAAAGTTAGATTATATAAATTTATAATTTTATTTTTTTATAAATTTATAATTTCAATAGAATTTTATAAATTTAAAAAATATATATGTATATATTATAAAAAACAATATATTGAAATAAAAGGTTAAGAGGTAAATCTAATCATGTGGATCTTATTTTTAAGGTTCATTTTCTGTTTATCCAAGAGATAATAGACAAAATTTTCTAGTTGTTCAATTTTTTTTGTATTATTAGGAATTCTCTAGGATTTGTCAAGGACCCTATTGACCCTAAGAACATGAAAGGTGTTTACATGATTCATTGTTCCTGTGGTATTCCCTATATTAGAGAAACAGGGAGGTCCATTAATCAAATAATCGAGAAGCATGTTGCACATATTAGTCACAATCACTCTTGCACATCAACTAGTGTTGAACATGTTGAAAAATCATGTCACCATGTCTGCATTGAAGACTCCAAGTGAGGCTATTGAGATTGAGAGGCATGCTAGGAATATCAACATTGATGATGCCTAGAATTGAGTAAGGGCTGGACTCCTACTCTCTGGATATGATTCTTACCCCCTATAATTGTGTTCATTGTTTCTTTAGGTCTCTGAAAGCTTTATCTTGATCCTTTTCCCTTCTTCTTCCTTTCTTTAATTTTAATTATTTTTCTTTTTTCCTTTGACTTTTTCCTTTGACTTTTTCCCTTTTTTTTTATAATTATAAAATATAAGTCCCTTTTCTTAAATTCTAAAAAAAAAATATTTCCTTTATTTTAATTAAAATATTTATTAAAATAATTATAATATTTATTAAAATATCTTTAAATATCACATTAAAGAAAATTTTGTCTACGTATTGTGATTTTTTTTGTGTGATTTTTACGGAAAAATTTTACATGCAATTTATGGATCACAGAAGCCAAATTCCTAATATATCTTTAAATATTTTAAATAATTAAAATATTTTAGATAGAAAAACTTTCTGATTAATCACATCATTGAAATACATTATGGATCACAAAAGTCTTAAATCTAACAAATTAAAATATTTATTAAATATTATTTTATACTATCATCTTTAACCTTATTTTTTTAATTATTAAAATTTTAAATATTTTTCTTAATAATTAATTAACTAAATAAAGATATTTATTAAAACAATTTTTAAATAATTAAATTTTTATTAAATATTATTTCACATTATCATTTTTAACCCTTTTTTTTAAAGTAATTATTAAAAAATAAAAATAAAAAAATCTTAGTAATTATTATATCTCGTTAATATTGCATTCTTACTATTTATGATGATGGATTAAACTTTTGACTTTATTCTCACTTTATTCGTAGACCAAATAATAATAATGTGATTAATATGAAGATATCTATCTTCCATTTAAAATTTCCTTAATAAATGTTATGTATAGATTGGGTATTGATTTTATATTGATTTATAGTTTTTATATTGTTCACGAGTTTTTGACATTGAAATGTCATGTATAGATTGGGTATTGATGATTGGGTATTGATTTTATATTGATTTAGAGTTTTTATATTGTTCACGACTTTTTGACATTGAAATATTTTTATGTGGAGAGGGCAGCCACCCAGCACCACGAACATCCGCGATATTTGCGATTTGTAGTCACCCCGCGCATTATTTAGCAAATCCGTGTTTTGAACGCAACATGGCGACGACAATGTCATGGATCATCTCTCTATATATGCATTTCTTTTCATTTATCTCTGCATCCATCCACACCTCCCTTACTACCCTGCACTCATAATGGAGTTCTTAGCAATGTTTGTTGCAGCCCTTATGTTGCTTTTATCTCTTCCTTTCGCTACTGCTATTCACTATAATGTCCCCGCCATGTTCATTTTTGGGGATTCTCTAGCAGACGCTGGTACCAACAATTTCATTGCCAACACAACCTCCAAAGCTAATTTTCCGCCTTACGGCGAGACCTTCTTCCATCACCCCACTGGTCGTTTCACTAATGGCCGAACTGCGTTCGATTTCATCGGTACATCTTTTATCCTACTTATCTCACTTAGTGATATTTATATGGTTTATTTAGATTATTAATACTTTTTTGATCCTACTTATGTCACTTAGTGATATTTATATGGTTTCATTAGATTATTAATATGCATATGATATTTATATTCACAGCTACTAAGTTAAGGTTGCGCCCCTTTCCACCTCCATATTTGAAGCCACGATCTAACTTCTCTCGTGGTATCAATTTCGCATCTGGAGGAAGCGGATTACTGGATTCCACAGGCAATTACTTGGTGAGTACCAAAATAGATACATGCTCAATCAGCTAATTGATACGCATGAATTTACATGTTTAAAATAAGCAATTAAACGTTGCCGCCTTTTTCACTGCAGAATATCATCCCTTTAACTGTCCAGATACGCCAATTCGCCAACTATTCTTCGAGTCTAGGACGAAAACTTGGAGGAGATTATTATGCAAAAGAATATCTATCCAAGTCCTTGTATGCCATTAGCAGTGGTGGCAATGATATTGGCCTTAACTATTTAGCGAACACCACCTTACAAAAGTCTACAAGTGCCCAGGATTTCGTTAAGCTGATGCTTAATAAATATAATGAACACTTGTTGGTACGTATTTTATTTTCCCAGTAACTTATTACCCTCTGTTCTCATTATGTTAAATTTGTGGGTATCTTCTAATCCGTGGTCGATGTTGCAGAGCCTATACAGTAAGGGGGCAAGAAAATTCATTGTAATAAACAGCGCTGTTGTGGGGTGTACTCCAAATTCAAGGCTCGCTGGATTGAAGACATATAATGGTGGATGTGTGGAAACTGCAAATCAGATGGCAGTGGCATTTAATGATGGTCTCAAGCTGCTCGTCAACCAGCTGAATAAAAAATTAGACGGAGCAACGATCCTGCTTGCTAACGCTTATGATTTCGTACTAAATTTAATTGAACACGGGGAATCCTATGGTAAAATTTAGAGATATTTGAAAAACCAGTACAAATTTCAAAAACGTTAGAGGCGTGGATTGGCTTGTGAATTGACTAAATGCAATATGGGACTTGGTGTTGGTTGCAGGTTTTAAAAACACGACGGCTGCGTGCTGTGGAGCGGGGCCATTTAACACGGCTGTGTCTTGTGGGTTGGAGATTCCAAAGAAGGAGCGTGGAGAATACAGAGCTTTTCTTTGCAAACATCCAGCGAAATATGTGTTTTGGGATGGAACCCACCCCACTGAGAAAGTGTACCGGATGGCTTCTCGCCAGATTTGGCATGGGAATGCATCCTTCATCACGCCTTTCAATCTCAAAACACTGCTGCACAAACATTGAAGAGGAGATCATTATTTTCGTTGACTTTGTAATTGGGTAATGGCATTTCAGATTGGTCACTCTTATCAACTATCGTTTGTATGTCGTCATTGTTCAGTTTACCGGTGGGCAAACATGGTTATTTACTTCTTCTTCTTTTTCGTAGCCCAGTTGACCGGCACCCAAACATAAATATTGTAGTCCAGTTGACCGGTGGGCAAGCATAATTGTTTACCTCCTATTTTATTGTTTTTAAGATCCATCGACAGTTATAGCTGAGATCATGCTTGTATAGACTTTGAATAGACGATTAATCTTATCAGAACAAGTGAAATCGTAAGGGCTAGTAACCAAAGAAAAGGAATTATATAGCTCGTTTGATATGACATGTGTCTATAGCTCATTTGATATGACATTTGTTTATATCAAATTTTTTTAATTAATTAAGTTAATTAAAATAATAAAAAAGACATAATTATTTTTAAAATAAATCTCAATATTTGATTTTGACTACTATTAAAAAATACATAGATGTTAAATCTTTACTATCCACCTAATAATTATTATTGATGGGCCTTGGAGGAGAATTGAAATTGACCCATAACGTCTCAATGATGAGATGCTTTAGCAACATGACTTTCACCAATTAAACTAACCCACAAGACTAATAATATAAAATATATTATAATAACTTTAATCTTTATTACTAAATTAGATCACTAGATCACAGGCCTCATCACGCTCTAGAGGAGAATATGCCACTCAACTGGCTAGATCTGAAGTTTCAGTGCATGACACTTGGTCAGGGTTATTGGAATATAGATCTGCCCACTAATCTGCTATTTGAGGGCAAATATGTGCCCTTACCAGATCAATATTGGGTTCATTATTTCCCCCGGCTCCCATATTTCATTTGCTATATTGGCAATGTGGTATATTTTAAAATGAGTAATCGACGAATAGGGTGCGAATGTGAACAGGCTCTGTTGCATAGTATACCTGCATACAGAGAGAGGAGACCCTCTATGGGGATGAATCTAGTTGATCCAAAACCAGATCTACCTGAAGACACCAGAATCCAAATCTTTACTAGAACATTGGAAGGGAAAACAATATGTCTGAGAGTCAACAACGAGGAATGGATCATAGATATTAGACAAAGGATTCAAGGCAAGACAAGCATTCCATCTCACCTGCAAAATCAGATTCATGTAGGGAAAATCTTGCAAGACGAATCTAATCTACATGATTACGAGATTGGACTAGATTCAATTATCACAATTAACATGAGAAGTCTAGGTGGCTTCCCTGGAACCAGATCCAAAGGACCAATATCATTCAAATATGCAGTCAAGGGGAAGGAGCAACTAGCATAGGTTCACACTATACCAAGCCCTTACATTGTGGAACAAATGAATCATGTGTTGTCCTTGACAATAAACCTACCCAAGGTAAATGTGATTCATGATAAACTCTGTAATAAATCATTTATATGTATATTCAATGGATTTTTCCCCAAATATGTGACATTACGTGAATGGGTTTATTCTATATGGACAAAAAACTGTGATATCCATTACTGCTCTAGAGGTTTTTTATCATCAAATTTGATACAACAAAAGATAGAGATTATGCACTAAACGAGGGGCCATTATTTTGGGCCAATGCAGGCCTATTTGTGACACCATGGTTTCTAGAATTTGATGCAAATACCATGGTGATCTCCAAAATTCCTATGTGGGTTAGATTAGATAATCTACCATTGCATTTTTGGCATCACAAAGTATTAGCAGGAATTGGGAATTCACTAGGGAAATTCATAAAGATCGATGTCGAACGAGTCACAATGGGCATCTATACCTTTGCCAGAATTTGCGTGGAGGTGGACCTTAGTAAAGGGTTACCTGATTGCATCTAGCTATATTACAACAATCAGCAATGGTCCCAACCCCTTGACTATGAGAAAACAACCTTTTGGTGTCGTATTTATCTTCATATAGACCACCTCCAAAATGCTTTTCCACAAGCTAAAAAAGAAAGGGAAAAAAAAAACACAAAAACCAAAAGGATGGCAGTTTTTAGAATATCAAGAAGCAGAAACCAAAGCAGCAGAGCCCACAGGCAATACCACCAACAACAATGTTAAGAATACCCAGGAAACTGTGATGAAGGATGAGGTCAAACATCAATCTGCATTGGTTCTAGTACCAACCGAACAACAACACAACTTGTGACGAATTCAGCTGAAAAATCAGCTAGTGGCACGAGACGAGCATAGATTTCTAAAAATTTAGAATCTGACAAAGAAATCCAACCAAATGTAAAAGGTGTGTAAAAGAGACACAATTGTCCATTGTATCTCCCCCATCAAATTCTAATGGTTTGTGGAAAGTGGAAAAAAAGAAAGGTACAAAAGAGTAGAATATGATAACTATCTGAATAGGTTAAATAATAATCGAAAAAACACATACAAGACTCTTTCTTATTTGGAGAACATATAAACTAAAATACAGATAAAAAATTATAAAATCATATATCGCCATCGTTCGTATGTCGGCGTAGTCCGCATCCCATGGTAAATTACATATCCCTATTTCATAAATTAAAGGGTTTATATATTAATTTGATGTTTAATTATGTTGTGATTTTAAAAAATGATTTATCATCTATAGGTAATATATATATATATATTACATTTATGATTAGTATTGGTGAGCCCTGATATTGCACTAAGAGTGTTGCAACTCCCAGAGGCTACTCTACTTTAATTTATCAACCCGAGGTTCGTACAAACTTGGAGGTGACAATGATATATACACAATAGATGCATTTTTCTCATGCCATTCTCTTCTCATTCCTACGATGGGGTGCTACTGCTAGGGTTGCTTCTAGGGAATGAAGTTTGTCGCACTTATGAATGAAACCTAAGACTGGAAATAAAATATTCTATGGCATAGAGACTCATCTAGCTATTTGCAAGAAAGAAAATCCACAATTAGGCTAATGCAAGAAATAGAGTTAAACTAAGTGGCATTCATATAGTAAATTGTTGAATTGAGCTTGGGGAAAGGGGAACTAATCTAAGAACACAATGGGCCAAATAGCTGATTAAAATCTAACTACTTCATGCTTGATTGCTATGCTTAACAATGCATCTATTAATGAGCTAACTATGCTTGTAAATACTATGTTTTTCAGCAAATAAGGAGGCGTTGAGGTGGCTTAAGAAGGTTTTGGACTCATGGTTTTAGAGTTGAATTTGTCTTGGAGGTTGTGTCAGGTCTAGGTGAGGTGAAAGGGAGGTTTTGGGCTGAAGAAGTGGCTGACTAGAGTTGCTACAGGATCTGCTATAAGATTTCCTATAGTGCTACAGGATGTGCTGAAATGCTACAGGAAACAGGCTAAGGATAGATTGAGGCCAGAAATGGTGAGGAAAGGGGTAGGAAATGTGGAATGAAGGTGTACCTAGGTGGATGGAAGGTAGCCAACCATTTGGCCAAGCTCAAAAATTCTTTCAAAGCCCATCTTGCACCCCCAGGTTGGCTTTCAGTGTTGTGGTGAAGATCTAAAAAAACATAGCTAAAGGCGATTTGGTTGAAAGTTGGTTGGTGAAGGGTGGAAACTAAATCTAAGGATGTTGGTGGAATCCTCCTCTACTTCTCTACTCAGGACTGCAATCGAAATACATGTTCATGCATTTATCATTGACAAATATATGATAAGAATGGTGGAAAATATGAGTTTAATTTAAGCAAACCTACCTATGCATTTGAAACAGAAAACTAACTCAGCATTCACAAAATGTTCATGGTAAACAAAGCAACCTATCTATCCTTTCCAAGAAATCATAAATTGAAAGAAATTTGGGCATGTGGTGATGATATACCCTCCCCAAGCTCCAATGAAATAGGTGAGAGAGGGAGGTTTTAACACACAGCTTTGGAGTTTTATATGCTATTGTACTATGACCTACAAGAGTCTAACTATAGAAACATGAAATGGAAGCAAACTAAACACAACAAGATGAAATGTAAGCAAACTAATTACAACACATGAAATAAACTAACTACAATGGCATGGAAAGGAAACACAAATACATAAGAGAAACTGAGGCCAATGGATAGGACCCTAACCCACAAGCTCAGCTCTCTGAAACTAAATCAGTGAAGAATAAACTGAATACTCATTTTATTGATGACCAATCTCATTACATAGCATATGAAAGTCACAAATGTTTATTACAAGATCTAAGAGTGCTCTAGTTATCTCCAAAAATCGAATCCTAATGATATCTTTCTCTGCCCTATTTATCCTAAAGGATAGCAACCAATATCTCTCTAAAAAGTAGGTGATTTTTCCCCTTGGACTTCGAGAGAAGTGTAGATTTTATTCCCTTAATCTTCCACTTGCTTGGCTGCCTTTGATTTTGAGTTGTTGGATGAGAATATTGAGGATCCCTTGGCTACCTTTAGGATTTAAGGAGGTGGTTAACCCCCTATAATCACTCCTTTTTTTCTACTCCAAGCTTTGATTGCACAATATTCAACAAAAATGGCATATCTTTGTGATTATCATGCATTTAAACCATATTAGGCATTCGAAGTATGACAACCCTTAATTCACCATCTACCCTAAACAACATATGACCATAATTAAATGTGAGTAAGAGAGACTAATAAGGCTAAAAAGGTGACAATTAACCCCTTAAAAGATACCTAATGATGGTGCCCATCATCACCCCGCTACCAAATAGTTTCTCATCCTCTGAGCAACTTAGTCCTCCTTCTTCATATCTTTTAGTGCCTTAGTGGCCCCTTTGACATCCCAAGGAAGAAGTGAAGGAGTCCCTTTGGGAGGGTAGAATCAAACATTATTTTCCGCCTCCTCCCATTCTTTGTTTTCCTCATCTTGGTCTTTCCCTTCACCCAGTCCCAGCAGCAAAGGTGGACTGAGTTTTAAGCCAAGCCATTGGATCTTCATTGTCTACATACAATGGTGCCCTCTCTAGGGAATTTCTCAATATCTATGGGGTATGATATTCCATGTTCCTGAGACTAAGAGGGAGGTCAGTCCATCTTCTCTGACTTACCATTAGACATTCCTCTCCTAATAGTCTAGAAATGTCATCAAAGTGTGCAATGGCCTATGCTTGGGTGTTGAGGTGCTTGTGTGCAAGGTTGGCATCATTTGCTATCATGAGGTGATTGTTAATGACCCCCCTAGGGCTGAATATCTCTACCCTTATGTGTAGAGGCTCTCTCCCTTCTCTTCTCATCACCCTTTTTACCTTCTCTACCCTTCCCTCCTCATTGACCATCTAAGAGGCTAAGGCCATCAAATCCATATCCCCCAACCTAGGGTTAGGGTCCCAAATGTTTAAATCAATCAAAACAATATTGTGCATATACAATTTTGCCAACTTGGCCTTATCTCCTATGTTGGATGGAGTGAAAAAGTCAATAAACTACCTGCAGTTTTGAAAATGAAATGATCCATAAGATGCTAGTGTTTTAATCTAAAATTGCAACCATTGTTCTTTCAGGTAGATGGCATAGGAGTTTGAAGGGTGCCTGTGTTGGATTGCCTCCATGCACAAATCTTCCATGGTGGTAATCTGTTTGTCCTTTTTCTGGAGTTGGCTTTGTAACCTTGCAATTTATACTAGCGTTTCTTGAAGTTTCTCCTTTAACACGGCTTCTCTGAGTTTGACATCAGCCAAATCCCTCCCCATTTCAGTGACATTTTCTTCCATGATTCCTACATCTTGCACACTCTTTGTTTTGGAAATTTTCATCTAGTGATGTGTGTGTGTTATTTCTTGCTCTAGCTGATAAAATAGGGGAATTGAGAGCTTTTGAGGGATCATTCATACTCGTTCAATAAATTTTTAGAAGTAACTAATATTTGGTTGTGAGCTAGGGTGTGAAATTGTTGATATGTCTTTTGGGATAGATTTTGGGGAGGTAGGGTCCTCCTTTGGTTCCTCCTCTTCCTTCCCTTTTTCATCCTACCCCTCAATTTGTGCCTCTTTTTCAACATATTTGGCCTCTTTCCCTTCCAAGGGTTCCTTATATCCCTCCCCCATGACTTTCTGCTTTTTTTGTGGCACTATTGTAGTTTCCTATAGCACCGAGAGAGCTTCCTATAGAAAACTCTTTTTTTCCTGTAGCAAACCATCCTTTGTTTGTTGCCCCTTCTTTTTTTCCTCTTGAAGGTATGTGGGGGTTGGTACTTGTTTAAGGGATGCTAGCCTTGAAGAATGTATCGTCCTATAGGTTACAGGTGTCTTCTCGGGTGAGGTGACCTCTTGAATTTTCCCTTCTTCTAAGATTATTTCATATTTCTTTTTGGGTGACTCCTCAATTGTTATTTGGATTTTGGTTGGATTTTGGGGTTTCTCTTGCTTCAACATAGCACTCTTTTTGGTTCTGAAGTACATGGGGGTATGTCTTTTCATTTTTTCGTTCACTGATGTTCTTAGAGTGGCTAAGGTGGCATCCACTTATTTTTCTGATGTTCTTGGTGATAAGCCGATCTGTTGGGGAAAGATGGAAATGCCCAGTATGGGGTATAATATCTCTTCCTCTCCTGTCTTTTCTTCCTTTTCCTCTTTTGTTTCTTCCTCCTCCTTTTCATCTCCTTCTCTTGTGTCATCTTTCTCTTTATTTTCTTCTTTCCCTTCCTCTGTTTCTAGGGTTTCTGTGTTTTCTTCTTCTATCTCCATCTCCTCTTATTCATCTTCTCCTTCTATCCCTTCAGTCTCCCCTTCTTCTTCTTCCATTACCCTCCCTCCAAGACTAGAGGTAGGGGTTTTTCGAGCTTGTGTACCTGTTGATCATCTTAGCCTCTTACTAATTTTTGGCAAGCAGACAAGGGGTCAAGCTGTCTTCAAGCTTTCAAAGAATGGATTCCTCCTGAAAATTCATCATCCTTGAAGCCTTTCATGATTCCCTGCTCTTTAATCCCTCTCCCTCTGCTTTTCTGGAGTCAATAAGCCTCACCGATCCCTAAAAATGCGTGCTTCAAAGGCCTCTTCTTACCCCTGGTATCTCTGAATAACTCCCCATTTTTCCCCTTTTCCCCCTTGGGCCAAAACCCACTTTAAACATTATATTAAGGCCTCAGCCCCTTTTCTGCCAGCCCCTTTAAATACTTCCCCACATATTCCCTCAGCATGAGATCGAATGCTAACCCTTAGAGCGCTAATCGCACCATCGCAATTGCACCATTCATATGTAGCCGCCTAACTGGACCATCGCATTTTCTGCCTTTGCGATTTGCGATCATCGCAAATCGCATCCATCGCATAGCGCATCCTTGTAATGTGTCGCCCCTCCGCTTCTTGCGATTGTGATCTCCCGATGTGATCTCCAGCCGTCCATCCCCTCCCAGATCCGACGGTCCGCGCACCTCCATCGCCATCGCAGACTTTGAAATGGCCGATCGCGCGATTCTGTGATTTTGTGATCGCGCGATTTTGCGATTTTGCGATCGCGCGATTCTTCGATTTTGCGATCGTGCGATTCTGCGATTTTGCGATTTTGCGATCGCGCGATTCTACGATCTTCTCCCGCACCGGTTCCCAATTGCGATTCCATATGGGTCCCGCCTTACACATCCATTTCATTGCATTTTCATTGCATTCCTTTGTATTTCCGTCATGACCAAAGTTTTGTGTTTTACATTAAAGTTCTTCGTTTCATAATTATTCCACCCACTGTTCATTTATCATTCTGTTGTTCGATCTCTGCCGTTGATTTTCATCCCCAAACCATAATCGAACGGTCCATACGCTTGTTTTGGTCAAACCCTATTGTTCACTGTTTACACCATATTATTTCATTTTCCACCATTTTTCCGCATAAACCACTGTCCCACCACCGCGGCACCATTGTTCTCCCGTCCTCCATAATCACCCCCGTATGCATGAATTTCATAATTCAGTCCATTGTTTTGCAAGGTTATAAAGAGGGAAAGGCCGCCAGGATTACAGAGTCCTTATTGTAGCGGCAGGTCTTCATAGGCAAAGGTATAAAGGAAGCAGGAAGCAGAGCCCAACACGCCAAGAGCTATGTTTCTTTCTTGAAGGATTTGAAAGCTAGCAAGGCAGAACATCATGGCATAGTGAGTCGATTCAAAGAAGCAGTTGGGCGTCAAAAGATCATTGGTAAGGAGTCGGCCCACATTATAGCTTCGAGGGCCCTACAACAGCTTGCAGCCAGCCTGGACTGTTTTGATACAGTGTGAGCCGGAATCACAGCAGCAAGACTCCCATCATTCTAGGATTCCGCCACTCCTTCTACACCCCAACCATTAACAGAATATGAAGCATGCCTCCAGGAAGTAAGGAACCGAACGGGTATCTTGTCAGACAAAACTACTCGGTTAAAGGCCGATACAATTGTAACGACCGAGTGCCTAACCGCAAAATGATGAAAGGTCCTGATTCTTCATCATAAGTTTTGATATTTTGATATAGACCTCTAACTAATTTCCAGCATGCGGAGGAGATATTTTTCCAAAAAATATCTTCTCGCTCTTGTATTGAAGTCTCTATATAAGCAAGATCAGAGGAGAAAAAGAGGTTCCAGATTTTTATTAGAAAGCTGTGCTGCGAAAGGCATTTTGTATACATTTTGTAAAGCTTTTGTATGAAGGCTCAGAGCCCGTAGGGTCTCAGTGAGGAGGAGTTCTGCCTGTTTAGAGGATTCTAGTCTTTAATATCTCACAGTATGTAAACTTCTCTTACATGTTTAATACAATTTTCCCTTTCATGCATCTTCTCATATCATGTTACTGGAATGCGAGTGGCTCACTGATTTTAGATAAGGATTCATCCTAGTTGATGCCCGTATTTGGATCAGTCTAGCGCTTTAAATAGGCTCAGGCATGATATACTGTTTCGTATTCATTTCATCCACTTTTCTGCTATATTAGTTGCTTAGGGAGGGTGCTTTTAAAACGCCATTGTCATGTATGGATTCTTAGAATGATAAGCCCATATGTGGTTCTGTTGTGTATCCGGGTATCAGACCAAAGTTAACTAATATCCTCTTATGTTTCTTTCCCTACATGCACTTTCTGAGATTTGATTTCTGTGGCATATTATTTGAACTGGCCCTCTTTACAGTAAATTGTCTCTTAGCTGTCTGATGTTTTAATATTTGAGCTTTGCATTGTGCCTCTGCAACACTACTTTCCCTGTGACAGTTTCTGTGATTGCTGGTCCCATTTTCAATCAATATTCTTGTTTAACAAGAGATAGTAGGAGAGCCTTTGGATTGACAACCCAGTTTTATCATATGCCTCCTGCTATGCTAAGATGTCCTAGGCACTGGTCTATAGCAACTCTAGGCTGTCTCTAGGAGCTACAACAGTACCTATGAATTTTTACCTATCCATATCTATGAAGGTGGACCAAGATACAAGGATTTTCAATCTATTTAGAGCATCTCCTACTATAAGTTTGATGAGGCCATGGTGAGGTAAGTGTTGATGCTTTCTCTCCCTCACCTTCTCGCTCATCTCCCTAATTGAATGTAGGAGGAAGTAGGGAATGTTTAGTCTCTGCTCTAGAGGTATATCTCCTTAGAGCCTAAGCTCCTACAATAGTCTGAATTGGTATCCATAAACCACATTGATTCTTCCCTCACAGGAAATGTATTTCATTATGTGAAATGCTACTTCATCGCAAGGGGAACAGAGGCTTTCCCTTATGACTACATTTTTATCCTTAATGAATTATTCATTTGGAAGAAAGAAGTTATGTTTAGATGCAGTGTTGGACACCCTATATTCTCTATTCCACTTGAATCCTAGAGGAAAGGTGGTCACTCTGCTAATCAATTCAGGTGTTACAGTGCTGGCTAGACCTTTGACCATAGTGGTGGCCCTATCATCTGCTTGTGAGTGCAGGGCCACTGCAAATTATCGATCCACCTCGTCATCAAATCCCTTTAGGATATCGAAGAATGATAGCCACTGATGATTCCTAAAAATATCAACCATCTGAGGGTGTAATATGATTCTTGATATCCGTGGGTTCCCTTCTATTAAAACCTCTCCCCATTTTATGGTTGTGTTAAGGAGGTGGCTGGATGGTTTTTGTCTGAGAATATTGGTGAGATGGGGTCTTACAGGTTACAATTTAACACAAACTCAGACTTCCTTGATTATATTTCTTTAAGCAGTCTCTTAAATTTAGAATTATTTTTGTGATTGTGTATTATTTTTCATCAAAAAAATTCACAACTCAGTGAAGTGACATCCACTTACCTCTGAACTATGGTTTTTTCTTGCTTGGGAGATGGTGGTTTTGGGTGTCAATATCATTTTTGAGTGGCCCTCATTGCAATTTTGATCAATGTTCAACCTTCTATAGACTTTCCTTTAGCATCAGCAGATTTCCTGTAGCATGGGTTTGCATGTAGACTTCAACCTTGGTGTGGAGTTCTTCGATGGATCCTATCACTCTCCTTATCTAAATTATCTTGAAATTCTCAATGGAATGAAGGAGAATGAGTCAAAACACCCCTTTATGCCAACTTGAACTAATTTGGAGCAGAGTGGTGACTTGGAATTTGGCACAGGTTTTCCTCTTTTGGACCGTTGGTATCACTCGATTTAATCATTTCTATTTGCCTCGGAATCACCTACATCTCCTCATGATATATCTCTTAACTGATGTGATAATCCAGGTGGCATGCAGAACTTCAATTCTCATTCACTTTAACTTCACGAGGGTCGCCAAGTTAATTGGCCACCTTTTTTCCTTTTTAACCTCCTATTCTCGACTTTAATTCCTTTTGGCCAATATTATCTATAGCGAGAGGGTGAAGGGGCCATACCTGAGCCTACCTACTGCTGAGGAGTTGTAGAATTTCTTTGATGTTGGGAGCTACATCTGGTGATAGGCATCATTTTTTTTTCCTTTGCTGTGTTTTTTTTTTATGCATATTTTTTGAGTGAGCAACTTATTCCTAAGTGAGTTTCTTAACACTTTTATTTGATGATTCTTTTTTTTTAAGGTTTTGCATGGAGATCCTTAGGTGCTACTTCTATCGTGGCCTTCCTGCTGGATTATTATAATTTTCATATGGATTATTCAGGTGCTCTATCTCTCTCAGATAGAGTAGCACCCAATATCATTCTTGAAATGTTTTTTATTTGATGTGTTTGTCATGCCAAACCTTCCTTTGTAGCTGAATTACCTCTGTGTGAAGGAGGGCCTACATTCTAAATTCATCCAAACCATTTAACTACAACAACCTTTATTGTTGTCCTTTTTTTATTTCTAGGTCTAACTTAGCTTCCATTCTCAAGGTGTTGTACTCAAAATCAATGGAAAGAATATCTTTCTTCCCATAAACTAATTCATAAGGATTAAACCCTGTGGTTTCCTTCCAAGTGGTATTGTAATCCCAAATGGCTTCCACCAATATGTCTGCCCAATATTTTCTGATGTTGCTTACAACCTTGGTAAGGATATTATCCAAGGCTCTATTTTTCACTTCCACTTGGCCATTTGCTTGAGGATGATAGGCAGTGGAAGTCTTGTGGCTTATCTTGTGCCTCCTCAAGAGGTTTTCAATGATATGAGATATAAATTGAGCCCTATGATCAATTACTACTTCTCTGGGGTATCTAATCTTGTATTACACATTCTCTCTCATAAACTGAGCTACCTTCTCCTCCGTTGATACCTTTACAACCCTTGTTTCACTCACTTGGTCAAGTAGTCAGTGAAAACTATGATATACCTCTTATGCCCAGATGGTGGATCAATGGGTCCAATGAAGTTCATGCCCCATTTTCCAAATGGCTTTAGAGCCACCTAAGGGTTCAAATGAATTTAATCCTTCAGTGTAGGTCTCCCCATCCTTTGGCACTAGTCACATCTACTGGTGTACCTCTTGGCATCTTGGTGGAGTAGTAACCTACCTGCAAAGGTTTGAAGGTTGACCTCTTTACAGAAAAGTGGCCTTTATAAGGACCATCATAACATCCATAGAGGATGTCAAAAACCTCTTCCTCCCTCACAAATCCTCTAATAATTTGGTCAGGACCCAACTTGAAGAGATTTCCACCACTCTAGGTGAAAGGGGTGATTATTCTGATAATATTTCTCTTCTCCCTGGATGAAAGGTTTGGAGGGAACATTTCAGCAACCAAGTAGTTAGCTATGTTAGAAAACCAAGGAGAGAGTGTTGAGATAGAAAATAGTGTTCATCCAAAATCATCTACCATTCCTTCCTCATATGTAGGTAGAGTTAGTTTAGATAAGAAATCTGCAACAACACTCTCCTTTCCTGGTTTATCAACAATTGTTAAGACAAACTGTTGTAATAAAAAAAACTATATAATAATTCTAGCATTAACATCAGGTTTATTCATAAAGTACTTGATGATTGCATGGTAAGTATGTAAAAAGTTCTGATAACCAGTAATATAATGCCTAATTTTTTTTAAGAAATGGACAATGGCTAAAATATCATTTTCTGTGATAGTGTATTTAAGTTAAGCTTTGGAAAAATTCTTTCTAATGAAATAGATGGCATAGGGTAATTGTCTTCTAACTACCCCAAAGTTTCCCTCATAACTTTTTATCATGCATCTGTGTGGATGTGAAAAGCTAGAGTCCAGTTTGGACCTCAGAGAATGGAGGCAGTAGTTAGCTTTTCCTTAATAAGCTCAAAATTTTCTTGACAGAGAATGGACCAGAAAAACTCAGAATCTTTGGCAAATAATCCAAATAATGGTGAAGTCAATTTGCTGAAATCTTTAATGAACCTCCTATAATAGCCAACTAAACCTAGGAAAATTCTGACATCTCTCTGCTTTTGAGGGACTGTCACCCTTTTTATGATGGTGATTTTGTTTGGGTCTACCTGTATTCCTTCTTGTGATATTGAGTGGCACAGGCCTATTCCTGCCCCTTTTAAGAATTCACACTTTTCCGGTAGATGCATCTAAATGCACCTTCTCAGCACTTTTCCAAAATTAGAGAGAACTTCTTGGAAATCATCCCCATAAGGTGTGAAATTGTCGATGTATATTTTGAGGGAGTCACGGACTAGTTCAGAAAATATGCTCAAGACTGCTCTCTAGAAAGTAGTTGGGGCATTGCACAGCACAAAGGGAAGGACTATGTAAGCCAAGGTGCCCCAAGGACATGTGAAAGTAGTCTTGTCCTGGTCTGCAGGGCCAATTTGGATATGTTTATACCCATTGAACCCATCTAGGAAAGAAAAGAAATTCTTCCATGCAAGGCCATTTAGGACTTGATCTATAAAGGGCAAGGGGAAACGTTCCTTCTTAGTAGGTTGTTTATTTCTTGGTAGTCAATACAGATCCACCATTTTCCATTCTTCTTTGGGACTAAGACAAGAGGAGACACCCACTCCCTGTCTGATATGGGATAGATGAAACCTGCATCCAATAATTTCTCCAATTCTTCTTTCACTATGCCCTTTAGTGTTGGGTTCATCGTCCTTTGGGGTCGGAGCACAGGTTTTCATCCTTCTTTAATGTAAATATGATGTTTTCACACTGAGGGATACACCCGTTTCATGTATTTGTAGTCCTAATAAAATGCATCAACCTTTTCTTTCAAGGGCTGACATAGTTGCTCTTCTCATTTGGCTGAGAGGGATGAGTTAATTTTCAGAGATTATGATGGGCCAAATTCCACATCCTTGGTTTTTTCAGAGGTTGAATCAATTGAGTGCATCTCCATCCAAGGGTGGCTTTCAGACTCTTTGACTAGGTCATCGATTGGACTGCCATTGGGGGGCTGATTCTAAATGATGTGGTCGATGAGCTCATCCTCATCAGGTTGCCCCCCTCTAAGAACAACATCTATGGTAAAAATGGGGTAGGGCGTGGTGTTATATACTTCATCCTCCAACAAAAAAAGTAGGTCATGGTCAATGGAAGGTTGGGAAGGAGGATATAACACCAGTTGTTTATGCAAGGGCCCATTCTTTATATACAGGTTTCCGGCCCGACAGCTGATATAAGCATTGGAAGTGGCTAACCATGGTCTTCATAAAATGAAAGGATATCCATTAAACTTGGTTTTTGGCTGGAGGACCAGGAAATATATAGGGTACTCCCAAGAGTTGATTGAAACCATAACATCCTCATCAATTCCTTCCGGAGCTAATGTGGATTGGTCTGCAAGTTGCAGAATCGTTGTGGTTTTCCTGAAATTCCCTTGGAGGTTGAGTTTAAGCATAGTTTCCTTGGTAATTACATTTATGGCAACCCCTAGATCAATTATAGTATTGGGGACTATGACACCATTGATGTGTACATCTACTACTTGACTACCAGGGTCTAGGTACTTCAGGAAGATCACCCTTCCCAACATTAAGTCAAACAACTAACCCACTACATTAATGGTGGGGTTATATTTATTCTTTCTCCCAGGTTTCTTAAAGCACTTCTACTTAATGAGCCTATTTTAAACAGGAACATCCTTAATGGCCTAGAGAAGGGGTATTTTCACACACATTTTTCCATTCTCCTAGAATTCCAGTCTCCTCTAGGGTGTGCTGACTAGAGTGGATCAAGCACTTAGGAAAATGATCTTGTTGGATTTGAGTGTTACTCTCTTCCTTTTACTCCTAAACCTCTGCAGGTGGAGATGGAGGATTATTTTCCTTTGATTACTCTTCCGGACCTGATATTGATCTCATGTATCTCCACAGCATAAGATTGATAGGATGTCTCTCCACTGTAAAACTGTTGTGCCCTCTTGTTGTTCAAGTTCGGATTGGGCTGGCCAGGCATCTAAGGAAACTTAGGTGGAGTAGAATGGGTGAGATGAGGTTGAGGTTGGGGTGGAGGTAGTAAATTAGGTTTTTTATTATTTTGGGGTCTCCACCCTTGTGATGGGTTGCTCCACTGAGGTGGTTGAGAAACATATTGTTGGAATGGTTGGTTGACAGGCTGAGGGTGATATGGAGGGTTGTAAGGCCAAGTAGGAGGTGTAAGCCACGATGGAGGTGTGGAGGTGTACCAATGCTTCATAGGTGCATTCTGATTGGTATGATAGTAGGATTAAGGTGCACCTTGCATATCCTACTGATAAGACCGAGGCCCTTGAGGCTTTCTCTGATTTATGAAATAGAGTTGTTGCGGTCCTACTTCCCCACCTTGATATAAAACTTTGAGCCTAGGTAAGGATGGACACTTATCTGTGGCATGATTCTCTTCACAGACTAACCAAACATATGTGACATTTAGTGGACATTCGTTCCTGTGTTTTCTAGTACATCTAGGGAAGAAGATAGCCAAGGCCCTTTCTGCTTCCTCTTGCTTCCTCTTGATCTGTATTGTGTCCATTTGCAAAGAAAAGGTGTGCAAAATCTCACTTTTTAAATCCTCCAACATATTTCCAATCTTATGCTTGATGGAGGTGGAAGAGGAAGGGGTTTTGTTCATGCTTTGGCTAGCTCTACCTTTCTTCATAGCTACCCTAGAGTGGTTCCTAAAGACAGTTTTGATGTCCTCATAAGGCAGCTGGTAGATATCTCCTCCTGATAGCATATTAAGGGTCTCTATCACCTCTTCCCCGATCCCTTAAAGAAGTACCAGTTTAAGTGATCCATGATCAAGGGTGCAGTTGGCTCTTTTATATTTTAGCTGGAATCTTCCTTCATAATCTTATAGGGATTCAATAGGTCCTAGAGTCATCCTAAATATTTTCTCTTTGGTTTCTTTGTATCTATAGTAGTCCTTATATTTGCTGTTATAGGAATCTTGCATATGTTTCCAGGTAGTGATGTTTTTCCCAGGAAAACCCATGAACAAGAACAAGGTTGCATCCTTAAGGGTGGATGAGAATAATTTCAACTTTTGGTCATATGAGGCATAGTCATAGGTCTTGCAAACAACATCAAATTCAAACATGAAGGTGTCAGGATCCTCAGAGATAATTCCATGGAAATATGGAAAGGTTGAGGGACTAATGTTCTTCATCCTAGTTTCCCCATCTATTTCTCTAATGGGAAAGACTCCTTGGGTCCTAGTCTTAGCCATGGCTTGAATTGGTGAAGTAGGTTCCTCAGGTGAAGTAAGTTCATCTTCTTCTCTAATAGGTTCTTCAAAGTTTTGAAGTGACTCACCTATGGTGTGTTCAACCTCACAGTCACTAAATAAGAGTGAAGGGTGACTGTGTAGGGATGTGGGGGTTTTTGGTAAAACATTTCCTTGGTTATCCCTACTCCTACGAGGCATGAAATTCAAACTGTTTTTGTATTCTTCAAGACTTTGGAACTGAATGTAAAATAAAAGAAAAAAAGAATGATAAAACATAATGAAATCATCTAAATATACACCTCCCCGGAAACAACGCCAAAAAGTGGTGAGCCCTAGTATTGCACCAAGATTTTTGCAACTCTCATAAGCTACTCTAATTTACTTTATCAACCCAGGGTTCATACAAAATTGGAGGTGACAGTGCTATATACACAACAAATGCATTCTATTCATGCCATCCTCTTCTCAGTCCTACAATGGGGTGCTACTGCTAGGGTTTCTTCTAGGGAATGAATTATGTCACACTTCTGAATGAAACCTAAGACTAGAAATAACGCATGATCATTACTCTATCAACAATAAAGAAACTATTCTAAAGCATAAAGACTCATCTAGCTATTTTCAAGAAAGGAAATCCACAATTAGGCCAATGCAAGAAATAAAGTTAAACTAAGTGGAATTCATATAGTAAATTTCTAAATTGAACTTGTGTAAAGGGAAACTAATATAAGTACAAATTGGGCTAGATGGCAGATTAAACTCTAGCTACTTCATGCTTGACTGCTATGCTTAACCATGCATCTATTAATGAGCTAGCTATGCTTGTAAATACTATGTTTTGCAGCAAAAGAAGGAGGTGTTGAGGTGTCTTAAGAAGGTATTGGACTCATGGTTTCAAAGTTGAAGGTGTCTTGGAGGTTGTTTCAAGTCTTGGTGAGGTGAAAGAGAGGTTTTGGGTTGAAGAAGTGGCTGAGTGGCATTGCTACAAGATTTCTTGTAGTGTTATAAGATGTCCTAAAATGCTACACGAAACAGGAGGAGGGTATTTTGAGGCCAGAAATAGTGAGGAGAGGGGTAGGAAAGGTGGAATGAAGGTGGACCTAGGTGTATGGAAGGTAGCCAACCCTTTGGCCATGCTCAGAACTTATTTCAAATCCTATCTTGCACCCTCAGGGTGTCTCTCTATGTTGTGGTGAAGATTTCAAAAAAAAGAGCTAAAGGAGATTTGATTGAAAGTTGGTTGGTGAAGGATGGAAACTAAAGCTAAGGATGTTGATGGAGTCCTCTTCTATTTATCTACTCAGACCTGCAACAAAACTACATTTTCATGCATTTATCATTGACAATTATATGATGAGAATGGTGGAAAATATGGGTTGAATTTAAGAAAACCTACCTATGCATTTGAAATAGAAAACTAACTGAAAATTGGCAACACGTTCATGGTAAACAAAGCAACCTATCTATTCTTTCTAAGAAATCATAAACTAAAATAAATTGGGGCCTGTGGTGATGATATACCCTCCTCAAGCCCCAATGAAAGAGGTGAGAAAGGGAGGATTTAACACACAAATTTGGAGTTTTATATGCTACTGTATTATGACCTACAAGAGTCTAACTACAATAAAATGAAATGGAAGCAAACTAAACACAACAAGATGAAATGTAAGAAAA